>OX467083.1:47766841-48966841 GCA_950106755.1 Climacium dendroides | reverse complement strand
CTCAAAACTGTAGGTCGTGAGCCAGGGTATATAACTGCTCCCTCAACCTGCTCCCGCCACACAAGGTCAACAGCACCGATAAGTGACTGTGCTGCTCAAAATTACGTAAATTACCAAGTACCTAAACAGTAGCATCTTTTGTTACAGTTGGACAAAGTAAATTGAAGGTGAGAAGGTGACAAACCTGGGTGCCTTCCAGAGTGCACCGCCCACTGAACAATCCTTCTGATTTCGTAGGTCTTCCTTGCATTGACTTTGCTACCTCCTTCACGCGCAATGGTGTAGTCTGCATTCAAGTTAGGCAATCATAATTATATTATTTACATTCATGATATTCTGTCTCTAGAATGTAATGTTTCAAAGACCTGCCCTGAGTAATCATGCCTAAAACCAGAAACGCAAGCGCGCTACTAGTAACAGTAGCACTTCTGAGCTCTTCAACGCTGATCCTAAATTTTCAATATATCAGTGTTCGATATAGTTCCATATGTATCTGAATTGCAAAGAAGACAGTTCCCTTTATTTCTGGATATCATAACCTCGACAAGCCCTAAACCTCAATAATAGGGACAGCTTGTACCTTGTAAAGAAATTTCCCGTTTGGAAAGAATCTAAGATACCGATAGTAACAAACCTGATCCAAACCAAAGATGCAAGTCATTAATGGATCAAGAATTGAACAATTTGATTTACAGCTTCATCATTTCTCAAAGAGGAGAAGCTACAATATGAAGGCGATCTGCATACCAGATGAACTGGATTGGTAATCTTCCACTCAGCAATCCCTGTACGGATGTAAGTATTCCGGCTCACATACAACCCTGCGATAACGGTGAGACTTCTTCATCAAAATCATGTCAAAACAAGGATCGAATTCAGAACCTTCAAAATCTGCTACGAAACGAGTTACCCACTCAAACCTAGTCATAGAATTGATACACAAAATTCACAGTACCATCGAAGCGTAAACGAGGACGATCGTGCCACATAGCACGCCACGAGCCTCCATACTTCTCAGCGCACAAGCGCTCGTTCTCTTGCCGCCCAGTCACCTACTCATGCACAAAAACCATTAGTACTGAAACATGACTTATAACACACTCGCAGAGAGCTCTAGTGTATCAGGAACTAGGATCAGAAGGAAACCAACTGAGGACTGTTGTAACAAACCCACTCTCTCTAATTGCCCTTTCACAACTTGACTTTTAGAAGTTGTCTAATCAGATGTGCACACAATCTCAGGATATACTGGGAATGTGCAATTACAAAGTGTGCAATTAGAAAGCGTTGAGTATATAAGGATTTAGTACAAAGAGTACATGCTTCCTAATCATGGCTTGATCTGCGCCATTGAGAGGGCAAAAACGTTTGCAAGTCGGCAGGGAACAGCCCATACTTCGTGTAGAATTTTCACTACGTTTGCAAAAGTGGAAAGTCATCTTGAGGATGTAAAAGTGGAGAATACCTGCCATGTTTTCAAGCAGGCATTGCGCCAAAGGCTTGGCATTCTAGTAGAGTATCTCCACTTTCGACACACACAAGCTGCCCGTCCTAGCGAGTATGGACTCAAGCGCATGAACACCTGCTCCTCCCAATCCCAAAGTGGTCACAAACTACATCGCTATGATATTGAACATTAGCTCTGAATACTTACAAAAATTCGTGCCACCGCAATTCATTACTGGACAACACCTCTGTAGTGGCCCAGAAAGGGGCACCTCTTGAAGAAGTTCGTCGGGGAGAGATCGATGCAACAGAGAACTCTCGAACACAGGCTTGCTGCTCGTGCTGCCGACTGGGGCCACAGGCCGCACC
Source organism: Climacium dendroides (assembly GCA_950106755.1). Classification (NCBI taxonomy): domain Eukaryota; kingdom Viridiplantae; phylum Streptophyta; class Bryopsida; order Hypnales; family Climaciaceae; genus Climacium; species Climacium dendroides. Next base: position 48,965,026 of record OX467083.1, on the reverse strand, counting down.
CTAATTCCGTACAAACCTGTCACACAGAGTTATGGTCACACCCTTGTCGTAACAATCAGATGGAGAACGGAACCTCCTTGTGACGAAAGAATTGGGAATTTCGAAGAATCAGAACTTACTGAGCCAAGGCCGCTTGGTTTCTAGGAACTGGATATTGTCATATCGCAAGGATCCGCGTTGCGCAGGTAACAGTGTCGCCATAGAGCCCGTTTCACCTGCACAACTGGCAATCGGAAGCACAGGTCACAGTTCAGTGTCTTCCTTCTCAAACCGTGAGAATTAAACGACCTCAGCAGCGAGGAGATCCATAAGTGGAAGTGAAATTGAGGAAATATCAAAGAAGGGAAGCTCACCGGTGGTGGAATTCCGAAGAAGCGTGGTATAAATTCAGAGAATTGAATCGGTGTCCCGTATAAACCCTAAATCAAGAATCACCTTCCTTCACAGAAAAAGATCAATCGAAAATGCATGATTCCAGTGAACAGGATGAGCCGAGTGACATGGTAGACAATTGCCAACTTCCTTCCATAAAAAAGACACAGAATGACCACGACAACCACAGAAACGCAAAATCATAAACCCAATTTGCATGACTAGGACGGAACGCCAAAACTCGTAACCACAACGACGGTAGAAAAAAGATCCCAGTTGAGGAAAAGTAAAAGCCAAGGCACCGGAAAAGCCAACGGAACTCGACGCCGAGGTTTCAGGAGGAAAAGCACACCCTATCACCGTGTCCTTAGGGCACAGGATCTCTGCAGTTTGGTTTTGCAAGTTCCGGTATCACAAAGTCTCTGATTTCCATTCAGTTCTCGCACAAATTTAGTTTCGAAGCCATGTATCGCTAGTTTAGCCACAATCCTGTCAAGGCTATCTAAATTTCTTTTTGCTCTTTTCTCACAACTTGCACAACTCTTTTCGATCGCGACTCTTCGACTTCGCTTGTTTATGTTTCTTCTCCACCTTGTAGCTTCCTGCATTCTCTTGTAGACTCCGACGTCTTCTTCTTCCTCCTTGTGTTTTAATTTGGTTAGGGGTGCTTCGTTCTTTTCGTTCTCGTAGTTCTTCTCATGCCCTAATTTGTTCGGCGTCCGCACTGCTGCAATCATGAAGACCACGAAGGGTGGAAAGGTCATGAACCCCACCGATGCCTATCGCAAGGAGCTCCGGAAGAAGGAGCTCAAGCGGGTAACGGCTCTCACTCTCTGGATTTGGTGTTAGGGTTATGCGGTCGATTGCTTTTTCAAAAATTGGCTTCTGCTTTGCCCTCTGCGATGGAATCTATGGTTTTATGCGACCTAAGGTTTAGTTTTTCGTTGTTATTTGGGTGTGGACAGAACAAAAAGGAAAGAAAAAAGGTGCGGGAGGTGGGGATTCTGAAGAAGGATCCCGACGCTATCAAGGAGCAAATCCAGAAGCTGGAGATAATGAGTGTGTGGTTTTTCCTCCCCTGTACCACTGTTTTGATTTTCTGTTGTTTATTGGAATTTTTGTACGTGGTTTTGTCATGATCAAGCTATTAAAGAGTTCATCTCTTGATAAATGTCATCACCTCCAAATAATGACCTAAAGTTCTGTGCCTGTAGTATCTTGGAAATTGCAGTACATGCGATTCAGAAGACTCTTTCTCATTTTTGGATGTATCTTAGAACCACTGGTATTGCATTGAAGAGCTCCTAGCAGTCGAAGAAGGCAGGGACCCCTTCGTGGACTGTTCGTTTGATTCAATGCATATCAGAAAAAGAGTTGCACTCCCTTCATAATCTTTCCTAAACCAAATTGTAAAGTAGGGCCCCTTACCCATTCGATTTGCTTACTAGAGTGCGTCCACTAACTGTCTTCTGTTTGTAGGGATTCTTTTGCTTGCAGTTTTGAAAACTGGTGTTTGTCGGTGAACCTTTCTGTTGGCAGATGGTGGAAATGGTTGAGTTTGTGACCATTTGAGCAACATTCAAGGGGTGGTAGCCTGGTCTGATTAGGTGGGACTTGACAGGCAATTTTTGCTTGAGTGCAATAGTGAAGGAAAAGAACGTGCTGTTTGTGATCTGATCTGCTATGACTCCCTAGGCTAGATCGTTGTTGCAGGTATTACTACTCAAATCAAATTGTATTCAACGTCTCGTGGACGAAACTGGGAGGCAAACATAGTGACATCGTTTTGCCCACCTTTCCTTTACCTGCTTCGGAGAACCTGTCTCACAACTGATCGGACTCCCAACTAATTTCTTGACAACGTATCTCGAGCGCATTAGTATTCAGGACCACCAGTGGGGCCTTTGCTTGATATCTGCATATTGATAACGGTTTCGTGTGGCATGTCTCAGAGGCCGATGGAGCGTTGGACAAAACAAGGCGGCATAAGAAGAGGCAGCTTGAAGATACATTGCACTTGGTTATGAAGAAACGTAAGGTATCGTATTGCCATATGCCTTAGTAGCTAGTATTGTATATGCTGAACTGTATTTTGGAAGATGCAGGGCATGAAGCTGGTCAGGTGGCTCTAATCCAATTGAAACCATTATATTCCAGTTTATGTCTATTGCCCTGTGCATATGTAGTATTTTGCTGGTTGATATTATCGTAAAACAATTGGATTCTTGTTGCACTTGAAGCACGTTCAGCGTCAGTGGTTGAATTATTGTTTGTTGTATGACAGGAATATGAGGACAAGATGCGTGAAAAGGGAGAGGAGCCTGTCATGTTCAGGTATTGTTCAGTTTTGGTGGTCGCCCCGCAACTAGAATGTTAAGTTATGCAAGTGGTGAAGCATAGCTGGGTATATCTTACTGGGCGTTATTGGTTCACTCTGTTCTACATGCACTCTGCGTTCACCTAATGATTGTTTTTTCCTGAATTGAGGCAGTCACTTGCCCACCCCTAGGAGACGTGCAACAGCAGAAGAGGAAGAACGTGCTAAGCATCCAAAGCCTGAGGTATGTAATTTAAACTGTTAGTTTTCACCTAATTGTTTGTAGCAATGGATTGAATTCTGGCGCTACGATTTGGTTTCTCAGTTTCTTATATGAAATCCTTAGCTAAGTGTTATTAAATATACCCTTAGCTAAGGGTTTAGATTTTCTAGTACATGTCTCTGGATTTGGCCAATATATATTCTCTTTTTATATTGTATATGTGAGAGGCTTAATTTTTGAGACAAAGTATTGTGGTTATGAACTCGCTGAATTTTCATAAAGTTTTAGTGTACGAGAGGGAAGGGCACATTGCTTTCATGAGAGTTTACAAATTCGTTTTGAGTTTGATCTGCTTAGTATTCCTAGGAGGGGCTGTTTATAGGGGTACTACAAGGTTTAATCAATACACATTTGACTTAATTATGTGCCCAGGATTCCGTGTACTTCCATCCCGCGCTAAACCCTAGTGGAGCTCCACCGATTGGTAAACCGCCCATGTACAAATCATCTATCGGTATGGTTCATCCCTGTTTTGTTCGTCTCTTGCGAAGCTCTTGCGACCTCCAGAAAATCTGTGTGCTATTATTCTCATCCACTATCAATCATATGATCGATCGAATCAATCATTTTAACACCATGAATCATTGTCTATTTTGAAAACTGTTGATCTCTTAGTTTCGGTTTTCCTATTTCTTTGGCCTCCGGTTCTGTCCTCATTCTAACAGGTTTTTAATCTCTTTTTTTCAGGTCCTCGAATTCCCTTGTCAGGTACTGCTGGTCCAAGTGGTGAGATGGACCTGGACCTGGACTCATCCGGACTACCACTACCGCCCCCTCCGCCCCCTCCTCCGCTTCCTTCTTCTGGGGAGACTGAGAATGTGATTCCATTACCATTGCCAGTGCCTGCCCCTCCTCCACCACCTGCACCACCTCGTCAAGCTCAAGAGACACTACCACCCCCTCCACCGCCTTTTCTAGCTGGACCTACTCTGATTCCGCCTCCGCCTCCACCTAGGCCTGGCCAGCAACCTCCTCCTCCTGGGATATCTAGGGAAGATGCTCCTCCAGGAACGGATGAAGAAGCATCGCTTTCTAAATCTGAGAATATTGAAAGTGGAAGGCCCTCACAGCAGGGTTCAATGTATTTCCTTGTAAGTGTTAACTCTTTCCCTCTTGCAGTTAGAGCCTGCTGCTGTTGTTGCTGTCACAGAGTATCGACCTGCGCTTTGTCCTTAATCCCTATTAGCCCAAGTGGCCTCTTCTATATCTATAGGAGTTCAGGTGAATCATTAAGGAAGCTTCAAGGAAGGTAACAAAATGTACAAATGGAAATAATTAAATCATACCCTTCAATTTTGAACAATACAAATATGTTCCGAAAGTTACTATCAACTGTTAGCTTCCAAAGTAGATTTTCTATTTTTGACTTGGGCACTGCAGTACTAATTGCACTCTTTTTATGTAGGTCTCTCTCGTATTCGTCAATATCTCTCATTTTGTAATTTGTACCAGACTCGTTGCTTTGACCTCTTGCTGGCAACCTGCATATTGTTTGGATTAGTGCAGTCCAATCTTTGTATATTTCATCTGAAAGTGTTGAGGTGGTTCGTTTGTAGCCTCCAGGTCAATTGCCACCTCCTCCACCACCTCCAAGGCGCGCACCGGTGGTTCGTCAGGATGATGTTCAGATCTTAATGGAGGAAGAAGTGCCAGCTGATTCCAGGGATAGTGATGGTCTTCGGCAAAACCTTCCACCACCACCACCTCCTCCAATGCGTCCACCTGTGGGACCTCCACCGGCTCGACCCCTAATGCGACCGCCTGTTGGGCCTCCCCCTTCAGAGGTCGCTCCGCCGGGTGTGGCTGCGGCTGCGGCCCGGCCACCTCCCCCTCCAGAGAGATCGTCTTTACCTCTTCCTCCACCACCTCCGCCAAGAATGCTCCAAGCAGGGATGTTGCCTCCACCGGGACCGCCTCCGGGACCTCCTCCAGTTAGGCTTGGTCCACCCCCTGTCATGCGTCCACCTGCAGGACCTCCTCCAATGACCAAAGGTCCCCCTCCCCCCCCTCCGAGGGTAACTCATGATGGAGCTCAGGAGGATCCTAGTAAAGCATCTGCAAAGCCTTCGTATGTGAAATCGGCCGCGGCTACAGTTGTTAAGAGACCTCTTGCTCAACATACACCAGAACTCACTTCCATGGTATGTTCTCCCTTTTGATTATCTCTTGCCGAGTTGTATCAATAAGCTTCGAAATTGTCAATGGACTGAATTCTCCTGCTTAATGCAAGCGCTCAGTAAGATTTCAAGTCAGTCTTGGAAATCGCATCAAATAGTGCAATCACTATGGGCCAACCATATTTTTTAGTCGTTTTCCCTCATAGCTACGAGTTTGAATCAGGAGTTTCACTTTCGACAACATGGGTTGGTATACGATCTAGTGCTATTCCAGTGTAGCCCACAGTAGTTGCTCTTTTTGTTGCAATTGGACACAAAAGTAAACGGGGTCTGTGATTGTCTGTTGTGAATCAGGTGCCAGCATCAGTTCGTGTTAGAAGGGAAAATGCTCCCAAGTTTAAGCCGAAGCCTGCACCAGTAATAGCTGCTCAAGTGTCGACCTCTGTGCCACGGCCACCTGGGGTTGTGAAGCCGGTAACTATAGATGACACTTACTCTGCATTCTTAGAGGACATGAAGCTTTTAGGTGCATTTGGAGAAGGGCAAGAAGCAGATACGTAGGTCATGGGATTCTTATTTGGCATTCCCTGTGTCATGGTAAATTTGCTCAAAGGTTCGTTTCCGGAGGTTCAGTCAGGATAGGTGGTCTTGTTCCTCAGGGTTTTTTTGTCGGATTTGTATATTGGAAATCAATATCTGGCGCAGTATCCCAACTCAATCAACATACAGGAGTTTGTCTACAATGCAGGCCTACAATTGAGTTTAGTGTAGATATTTGTAGCCTAGAGCATTGCAACGTTGCAGCTCAGAGCTACACACATTTCTTTTCGACTCTAGTTTGGAGAAGTACTGTTTTGGGGGTCATTTGGGCAAACAATGCCCATGATATTCTGGACTTCGTGACTCATTCTTAACCAGACAACGTTGAGAGTCGATCCTCTATTTCTCTAGTACCGATAGTTGAACCCTGAATGGACGGGCCGATGACCACAGAAAAGAACTGCAAAATCCACTCTGTATGTTCCTACGTTGCGAGTATTAATTCTTTGAAATGATATTTATTCACATGTCTTCTATAAGTTTCATAAAATTTTCATATTTTTTGTGAAATTTTGAAAATATTGTGTGTTCTTTCGAGGAGAAAGTGAAGGAAAATTAATGTCTAGATTTAGCTAAAAATATCTGAAATTCTCCCTATTGGTTAATGCAATATTGTGGAATATCATGGAATAGGAAAAAATTTAGTGTTTGTATATCCAAAAAATCAATAAATTGTGGTTGCATTAAAAATATTTAATTCTAGGAATTGTTCAAATTGTCAAGTTGTAGTGGAATCTATAGTTTGTTAACTTCATTTCATTGGTTAGACTCAATTTCAAAAATGATTCTTTTATGGTTCAAATTTGAGAGGAAGGAGCTTGAAGTTGCCAAAATATATTACATGGTGATCAATGGATTAAGCATCTTTCTACGTAGAAAAGTCAATAATACCACAAAGTGAGGTTCCAACACTAATTTTTTGTGAAAATGCTCAACCAAGTTCCAAAAAACAAAATTGCATGTAATATTACTTGTTTCTAATTTTTAAAGGTGCTAAATATCATTCATTGGTCATTTTTTGGCTCCTTGACATTTTATGTTAATCCTAAAAATGCAAGACAGAAGGTACTTTGCCAAAAATGATCCGATTTTTAGATTCTCCATTTTTGTAGTAAGTTTGCAAGTTCTTGGACTTACCGTCTTTCCAAGGTTAAACCTTATCTATAAAAAAAAATTTACAACCATATTTTGATGCTTCAGTAATTTTGAAAAATTAAAAACTCCTATATAGAAGTTATTACTTTATTTTGTAGAAATGAAATCACGTGCCTTGTATAATCCATAAACATTACTTGAGTGTAAATTTAAAAAACACCAATTTGATGATACTTTGATATATTATTTACAAAATATGTACTTACCAAAATATATTATTTGGTGATTTTTCTCAACCATTTTTTTCAACCATTACTTTGGATTAAGGCCCCATGTAAAATAAAAAAACACTCTACATTGCTCAACCTATAAGGATGCTACAAACCAAAGTGGTCCAATAGATGACGGAAAATTCTTCTGTGTAAGATAGAAGTACATATGTTCATCTTTGGAGTTTTGCACAAAAAGGTCAAGGAGGTCTTATATGATAGTTTGATTTCCAATAAGTTTTATTTGTTTTTTTCAAGTAGATTCACATTATAACCAAAAAGATGATTTTCACAATGATTAATTTGTCCTCATAGGGACCTTTGAGCAAATGCTTCTACCTCAATTCTACAACTTAGTATATGAAATCATTCTTTAATGACACAATAGAGGGGACATCCCAACTTTCATGTTAAAGAATGAAATGGAATGTTTAGTACTAAAAGGATGCTAAGGACCAAAAGTATCAAATGGATGACTTCATTGTTCACTCTAGAAACAAAAAATGTGCCTATTGGTCCAATAATTGGAGCATTTTGGTGACTACCTTGGTCATGGGTGGTCACATCCTTCAAGGGTTAAGGTATCAATCTTTAAGCTCAGGAAACCAAATAGAGATTACAAATTTTTAAATGTCACATAAATTGATTGACAATCTTCATCCCTGCTCCATTACACGTTCTACTTGGCAAAGAATCGAGGGTTAGATGAAGAATACTAGAACAAACTCCGTGCATATTTCATTAACTTCCATTGTCTCAATAGCATTTAAATGAGTTCAATACTGATGCACTAGTTAAAGCAGGCATCATCAACCAAAGATCCTTACAATATAATCCAATGCAAGTTATAAACCAGATGGAGCAATTAGTCATCCATTCTTTACAGCAAGAGTACATCCTATTGAAATCACAATTTGGATGCTCTTGTTTGAATATAAGAATGTAACACGTAACTACAAGGGAAGGTACAATACATATTGAATCTACTCCTCTTCCAATGCCATTTTGTGGACGCGAACACAAGTAGTGCTACAATACTGGTATGAATATCTAGTGAAAGGGACCTTCCCTGCCAATGATGCCTTACAGCATGAGCAGACATTCTGGGGAGCTGAAGAAGAGGAACCGGAGTTTGCACTCGCGGTATCAGTAGGCCGTTGGTTTGAACTAGCAAGGGCTCGTAATCTGAACTCAGCAGCTGCCGCTCGTGTCTCTCTCTCCTGTGCTTGTGCCTTCAACATTGCCTGGAACCATATCACAACGACATAAAACTTATTCCCAATTTCTCACATAAAATATGTACTAGATACGCAGTCGAGAGTCAGGAGTCCTAAGGTGGTTATCGGGAAAAAAAACGATCTTCCATACTAGGACTCTCAGAACTTGGAGATACACAGCTCTCCGATGGGGACAACTGGGTTTCAGTCTCTTTTCCGACCACAATGTGCCATGTGGCGATGAAAGCAACAGGAGAGAGATATAATAATAAAGTATGGGGTTGTGCCTCTAAAGTACAACAAAAAACATACCTCTTGATACTCTTTCGACTTCGGATCTAATAATTTAGAACTCATGTTGAACATATCTTTCACGCGGTTCTTGTCGTAGCGAACACTGGCTGCTGCTGCTTTAGCTGCCTGCTCTGCTGCCTCCTCAGCTGCTTTGGCCTCCGCCTGTGCCTGCGTAATCCAACAAGATTAAGGAAAGCCGCCTTACGAACATGTGGAGATGCGTCAAAGAACTATTGCGGGGGAAGTAACAGAAATTGAGAGCCAATATTGATATTTCCAGTGTGAGTCTAAGATTACTATAATAAAACCTCGTATGCAACACTTTGCCAGCGAAGATACTAAAAGAAGCTGACCTCTCCGATCAACTTCAATGGAATAGATTGTTCAAACAATTCAATGTTACACCTATAAAGTTCATGCAAGATCACCTTAATAAATTATGATCTAAAACGTGATGAACCAGAATTAGAGACAAGGTAATCAACATTATAATAAATGATGCGTGTAATGAAGGAAAACCTGCTTAGCTCTTTCTTCTGCCTTTTTGAGCTTTTTACGTTCTTTCTCTTTCGCTTTCCTCTTAGCATCCTTCTCCGCCTGCGACATTTTCGATAGGACAGCAGCCTATACTCAGAGAAATACTAAATACAGAATCTTCATATGTAGAAATATGCGATACTAACTAACAAACAACTATGAGTATCTCAAATTCCAAACATCATAGACTCAAATTCTAGAAGTTCAGGGTTTCTGTGTCAGCTCAATGAGCGCCTATTACCTGCTTTGCCTGTTGGGCTGCTTCTAGTTCATCCGTCAAAGGACTTGGGACACTAGCCGCATGCCAATCCCACTTGCTAGGATGTTGAGCCATAAATCGACGGAAGATATTGCGTGTTTCCTTGTCCTTCGCGATTGAATATGGAGTTCTACCCGCTTTATCTTTTGAACACGGATCAGAATCCTCCTCTAAAAGTTTACGGACGCTGTCAGTATCTCCAGCTTTGGCCGCTACGTGTAGAGGAGTTAACCCCAGATCTTCTTCCAAACTTTTTGATACGACTTCCACTTGTTCCGCTGCTACATGATTCTCCACTTGATGGGACTTAGCCTTTTTCTTGTCAAGAAGCTTTCCTGCTTGGTTACCGGAGGCTTCCCCTCGGAGCGCTGCCACTCCATCAGGAATGCCTGTAGTCACAGAAAGAGTGTGCGAGTCTAGTTTTTGAAACAAACTAAGCAAGAAACTAATTCGTTTAGCTTCTTTCATAGTAGGTCTACGTATGGTGAATGGTATCTTTCGTATCCTCCGATCGCTCCGGTCCAACACCACATTTTCCCCTCCAAATAGGGTTTGTGCATTGCTCGAAGGAGCGTACACGAATATATGGGATGCTGCTTGCAAGTGTTCACTCCATGAAGTGAGAAGCCCTCTGATTTCCTGGGAGATTGTTTCAGTGTGGTATAGACCACAAATAGGTTAATGAGATTATCATAGAAAACTACCTGGAAAGCGGGAACCGCTAAGCTGAGCAGCATCAACACCAGTTCTCCGAATATAAAAACCTGAGAAACTGCAATGGTCTCTAAGAACCAACAAGCAAAAACTGTCGCTGGTCGAGTGAGAGGTAAATTGAACTTACTTTCTGAAGAGCTTGTTCATTGTATCGACGAAGAGAGGCTCCTGCTGACTGAGGAGCTCTGCCACCAGCATCTTTCGTTGACTGCCGACCACCTGCTTTGGCCCTCACCACATACCTGCATTAGCCCAGCTAGTTCAAATGTTTGCTGAACCCCTTAAGCTCAAACAAGTGAGTAACAAAGCAACACCAGTGATCACACAACCAGTCGTTCAGGGCGATGCCAGAAAAACTAATTCTGGCTCAAGCTCATGGCAAGCCTGCACATTGCTTCCAGAATTCTCCAGTATTTTGTAACCCCTCAAGGATCAATTGACCCATATTGGTTCTCACTTTTTATTGCAGTACTGAGTAGGTCATATAAGGACTATTTTCAGTTCAACACATACAATGTTCTTCACTGAATCTAGTGATACAAAATCCGACACCATCTGAATCTGGAGTACAATTTTCACAATATAATCAATCAATCAGTCATTTTAAAACTGTGAATCCTTAATCCCTTAGGGGTTGAGAAAGACACTTCAGAAACACGCCACATGCAATATGAGCTGGTTTACAGAGTCCACTCTTTCCAAAATATCAGGAATTCAGACAAGACGAAATTCATACCTATGATATGTTTTGTGAGCAAGTACAGATCCGTCTTGAGAATTGAGCACCAAACCAGCAAAATGACCACCAGCAGCCAGCAATACAACCCACGCAGACTTCTTGTCTCGATTGGTCAAAGCTCTCAAGCGTTGCAAAACCTCTTCTTCGTTTAAATACAAACTACCTACAGCAGCAGACTCATCTATCGCATGTCCTTTGTCTCCCGGTAAAACTTCCTTATCCGCAGCCACTAAAGGGCGCCAGATGCTGATGATATCTTCTGATTCTTTCAACTTAATATACAGCTGATTGCTTCGGGGTCCTTGTGAAGAATTATCCTCTGCCTCCGTCTCAGTGTCCGAACCCGAAATGCTTGAGACATCGTCAGCATCACCTAGCGCTACTTGCTCAAACTCGTCCTCGTTCAGCACTTCTTTGCCGGCAAGCTTCCGCTTCACCTGCAAGACAGACCCGCCCTCGCTCATCAATACTTCACCCCTAAATGCGCAAGCCTATTTCCAAGTGGTCAACAGTACTTTGCACTCTCATTTTCACCACCAAAAATTTATGGATTCGCTATATCTGTGATTGTTTATGGCAAGCCCACCACATGTCTAACTTTTAAATATCCAATTTTTCTCTAGAATGGAAAGAAATTATAGAAATTTCAGAAGCAAAAACATCAAAATAATTCACCAAAAGTATGAAAAGCATTGTAAAAATTACAAATTTTAAGAAAAAACACTATATTCAATGAATACATCATAATTTAGTCTCGTTGGAATCCTTGATTTAGAGACCTTGCAAGTGTGATTTCAAACTCAATTTTTTGAAAAAAAGTTGAAATCCCTAAAGTAGAGTAGAAACTGGACTTCAAGAACTTCAGTTTGCTAGTTAGGCATATGAGCAGAAGAAATAATCTCCCAAGATCAAAATTTAACCCGAAAGAGCTTCTTGGGCATTTAGGAGTTAAATCTAATGTTTCAAAAAATGTTCTGTCAGACACTTGACCTTATTGCGTGTCACACCCGCAATCCAAAACGGAAAAGAAAAATACAGAATCGGATGAACAATCTCACATTGAACTTGTGAAAGTCCGATTTAAAGTGGGAGCGCTGTTCCTCCAGGGATTGAAACGTAGAACCACAACCATGACAACTCCAGCTCTGCAACGAAGTCTCGTCGGTCACATCTCGGGCAACTCCTGCATCCAATGGCTCGTCGGCTTCCTCCTCAATCCGCAATCCCTGTAACCCTAACCCTAATTCCGAAGTAGGAGGAAGCCCGGCGAGAGCCTGATCGCGATGCGTGAAGAGGAGGGCATCATCGAAGAACCCAGCGGGCGCCGAGAAGAGAGTGGGAACGACGGGTGGCGCCATAGCAGCGAGGCAAGCAACCAAGATGACTCAGGTGCTATGGCGACACCATGGGCGACGCCAATTGAGAAACGCCAATTGAGAAATGCCAATTGAGGAGTGCCAATTGAAAAATACCAATTGAAGAAGAAATCAGATGCGGCGACAGATGGAGTATCGATCAAGGCGATTGCCGCTGCCGAGAAAAGCAGAGAATGCGCACCCGAAGAATACTCTGTAGCAGATTGAAAGCAAGCGACGCCTTGGAAGTGACGGCATTGACGTGTCCAGACCAAGGGAAAGCAGCCCCACCGGGCGAGTTGAACCGGTATAGGGTGGGCTTTGGAGTGATTTCTCTTCAAGCTTTCCTAGTGCGAAATTTATTTTTCATTTATAAGAAGTGTCGACGGATGGCAATCAGCCAAATTTTAACCCCTAAATGCCCAAGCCACCAAATTTTGGTGTCGACAACATTTAGAAGTTAAATAAAACCAAAAAAATTTGCTATTTTTAGTAGTTTATATTTTGACAAATTTTTTGGAAGTCTAGTTTTAGCATCAAAAATCTGACTTTGAAAATGAATGATTATGAATTTTCTATTCAGGATTTTGTACAAGGGTGTCCATTGCAATCTTGACTTTCTATAGTGTTGAGGGCTCTTAAAAATGAGCCTCAAATACACTAAACCTTGGAGAAAAAATCACCTCAAAAATTCATTTAAAAAAATTGTAGAGTAGATTTTGAGAAGCCATAAATTGATTGGGGTTATGCATATTAGGCCCTTTAACCTCATATTTTTTGGATGACCAATTTTTTAGATTTGACATGCAAAAAGAGAGCTAAAAAATTTTCATAGTTTTAACATCTTTATAATCAAACATTATAATTGTTCAATTTGTAAAAGATATTGTTAGATTTTCTTTGACCATGTGATCTCTAACATGTCTAGTTTGAATATATACAGTTACAATTCAAAAAAATTGATACAACTTATCAAAGTGTTGGCTTTTTGTTCAATTTAGAGCAAATTCATAGGATCTCAAAATTTGCCTTTGCCATTTAGGGGTTAAATAAGGAATGTGTTTCTAAACTCATTCATGCTTTAAACAATATATTTTTTAATTCTTGAACTAGTCTTCTAGTGATGGTAAGCAAATTGGCAAAAAAAAAGCTTCTTTATGAGTTCTATAAGGAAAGAATCATCTTGCAATGGTGAAATTTGGTCCATGGTACAAAAAAAGAGTTTAAATTACACAAATCCAAAAAAAACTTCAAAGATACCAAAATTCACCTTTAAGCCTTTTAAAGTTCATATTTTAAACAATGAAAATTAAGGCTCTTTGAAACCTTTCATTGGCACCATAGCAAGATTTCAACCATAAACTTTCCCATTCATCCTAAAAAATATGTGAATCTTAAAGGATTAAAGAAAATATCACATTGTTGTCATTTTTATCATTGGAAAATTGGAAAATTGGAATATAAAATTATACTATAATAGCAAATTAAAAAATATTTCATGTTTTTCTTATCAACTTAGTATCCAAAAAGCTAAGGATGTGTTGTATGTTGTCTAGGCTAAAATGTGTATTATTTGTTCATTTATAAGAAGTTATATATATTAAAAGGTTTTCCTCACATAATTACTCAAAATATGGATAGGTTTTTATTCTTGACATATTCGATTCTAAAGATATGCTATTCATTAACATTTGCTTCATTTTATAGTTCTATTCATAGCAATATTCATACGCAATTCATATTATGTTAAAAAGGTTTGTTGTCTTACAAGAAATTGAATCTATGCATTACCCGATGCAATTTTCACATAAAGATGAAGTCTAGAGATCATGTAGTTCTAACTAAATTGATAGCTCTATAAGCAATGTATATTTGAACTTCAATAATTTTTAGTTGCACCATCGACTTAAGATTTTGACATGCTTGGCTCTAATGTTCATGTTTCTACTGATGGACCAATTGCCATTGGGCTCCTACCTAGACTTCTTGATTTGGGAGGTCCAAGCGCTCTCCATTGAGATCTAGGACCCTCCAACCAAACGTTTAGCCTCCAACCCTTGCAAATTGGCTTTGCTGAGCTAGAAGGCTTGGACTTTGACTTGGAAGGGTTAAAACTAGAAACTTGATAGGGTCACTTAGTCCAATTAGTGTTGTACCTTCAGAATGAGAAGGTTTGGCATGAGATGGATGATGTGTTGTGGCTCTAATGGAAATTTTGTTCTCTCTATCAAGTGCTAGCTAGACCTCCCAATTGTCCTCTAAAAATTGGACCTTCGAGAACCCAATGGCACCCAGCTCTTATTGTGAAATTTCCTATAAAATTGGCGGTATTTTTAATAGATGTTAAATTCAAATAAGGTACACTTCAAGCATTTTTGCAAGACTTTTTTATTGGCAAAATTTGCCTCAAGGGTTGACTTTGCAATCGAACTGCCAATTCTACCATAATCTTGTCTTACTTTTATTGCCAAAGAGTAGGCGGCTCATAGCACATGGCAAAATGCATCATAAACTACCCACTCTCTAGTATATAAAAGTAGAATTGATAAAAATTCTTTGCTAGTATTATTGTTGGAAGGCTCTCCAAAAGTTAATGAGAGTTACTTTCGCATGATTTTGAATCGGTATCTTGTGCCATTCTAAGGTTCAATAAGCTTACTACATATATACATACATATATATATATAACTTTAAGTTGTAAAGTAATTCAAAACCAATATACAAACACATTGGTGAAAGAAAATATCATTCAATTGACTCTTTATGTTTGCAAAATGGCTTTGAAATCTCAAAAAATAGCAAGAAAAGTTGCAAAAAACACAATCTAATGTTAAACCTCCTACTAAAACATTTCTCAATCACTCACAACTTTTTGGATTGGTGTGAAATTTTAGCCACACAAACTAAACTAGTATCCGCAACTTTTCCAAATTTTTTAAATTGGAAATGGACACTTTATGAGGAAGAAACAAGTCACCAAAGTTCACTATAATCGAAAACTATCGAGATTTTGAACTTCGAATTGCTCCCAAACATTCAAAGCAGCTTGAATTGTTATGAAAATTTATACTGCAATAACTAGATTCTAAGGGGAACACAACCTTAATTTTGATTGTAATTCAAAAAACAATTATTGGATGAAGGAGATACAAACCCCTAAAGTTGCAGCCACCAAATGCAGTTTGGTGATTTCAAATTGAAAATTTGAACTTCGCTTGGCTTTCAAAAAAATCAATACATCTTGGATTGAATTTGGACACCTAAAAAGATAACTGTACATACTAATGATGATAAATAGTGTTGGCAACTAATCACAAAGCATAACACTAATTGTCAACAATCCGGTTAATGTTACCAACACTAAATGTCAACATAGACACTATTTATCAACTATTGGGTATAAATTTTTTACAAGTTTACATTTAGTGTTACCTAACTATTTCATCAAAATGCAAAGAAAAGCATATGAATCCAAGAAACCTATTACATGCTCAAAAAAGTTATTGCTCAAAAAAATGAACACAATATTAAATGCCAACTAATTGAAGTTTAGAGTGACCAGGATAAAAATCTAGGTAACACTAATCACAACATAACACTATTTATCATCATTAGTGTACTGTTGATTTGTGGGGGTACGGACCCAACCCTCTTGGTAGTTGAGTCATGACGTCCACCGCTTGTTGTAACTTATCCAGGGCCATGTCCTCCTCGTTATATCTCCCCAGTGACCCAGTCCCAGGACTGCTAACCTTTCTGTACCTCAGTTTTATAACATAACAATTTCTGTACTTCAGTTTTATAACATAACAATTTCTGTACTTCAGTTTTATAACATAACAATTTCTGTACTTCAGTTTTATAACATAAGAGCATTGCCACTCATTCCCCAGAAACAAGGCTGGGGAAATGGGTTAGCCCGTGCCCAGTAGCTCCCAGGTTGCTTCCTTCCCCCATTCATTCACAGGGAAGCAAACACACCAAACCAAGACAAATGAATGCATTCATGACTTGTCATAACAAAGAGTTAATTGAAAATACTAATTGAATTTAAAAAGATAAGAGATGGCCCATAAACCAAGCAAAGCCAATCAAATTCATTAATGACTTGGAGGAATGAAGAGCAAATCAGCTCGGGTGTTAGTGTTTAGGGTAGAATTGCCCATTATTAACCACAACCCCATCAACAATCAATAAGGGGGTTGAAATTCAAGAGAGGTTAGACTAATTTCCAAGCATGATTTCTTGATTTTCTACCATCAATTCTTCCATTCTTTTCATGACACATCTGCTTGGTTTGGTGTGCCAAAGTGAACAAGAAGCATTCTCTTAAATGAGCAGTTTGGGAATAGTCTACACATTGGACATGGGTCCAGACCAACTTTTTACCTTCCAAATTTCATAGTAATTTCAGTTCAAGCAATAAAATTACCAAATTTTGGCAAACCCCCTCATTTCTATCTCTACACCTATGAAAACATTTGCTTCATTACTATACTCCGCCTCATGTCTACAGTTGCTTATTTAGTTGGTTATGGGTGGTTCTACCCTAGGGGACGGGGAATTAGTGTTTAGAGAGCTCATTTTGGAGTGACCAATCTTCTTTTGTCCCTCCCTAGGTCTGCGGTGGACCACTTTTCCTTAGCTGGCCATGTCCAAGTCCAAGCCCCGCCCCCGTGAATGGGTGGCGATGCTTTAAGGTAGAAGCACCCCTTACCATCCAGTGTCCCATAGGCAATCAGTAGAGTGTCTCAAATCCAAGAGAAGGTGGGACTCATTTGCATTAATTTCAAATTCAAAGAAATTGGGTTCTATAATCAATGTAGAGTAAGCAACCCCTTTTCGATCCCCCCCCCTCATTTTTAACTTGTAGGTTGTTGTATTTCCGTTTGTATATCCATGTTTAACTACTAAGGTATGATGAATTGTGAGCTGTTGATTTTCGATTGATTTTCTGACTAGCCTATGGTTGGAATTAGACACACCTACATAACAAAAATAGGGTTCAAAAGAATCTTGACAAAAAAATTTCACAACAATTTTGTTCTTGGACCAAAAAATACCCAAAAATTTCAATTTTGTCTGAAGTCTATTTCCCTACGTAGGAAAAATATTTCCCCTACCAAACCCAATAGGCAACTATGCTAAATACTTTAAGTGGTTGGAAATGGGCAATAAGCTTCTAGTCTCGACATTGCTACAAAACTTGTGCCTCCTTTTGTGTGCTAGAGTTATCTACAAGTAGTCTTCCAATGATCAATTTTGTAAGACTCTAGACATTGGACATGGGTCGAGCCCAACTTCAGACTTTGATAATTCATAGTAATTTCAAATCAAGCTGTAAATTCACCACACTTTTTTCTAAATTGCCATTTCTATCTTTGCACTTCAGTAAATATTTGCTTCGCCAAATATTGCTGCAAATCATATCCACCATGGCTTAAGTTATTGGTTATGGGTGGCTTCACCTTGACAATTTTTGTACTTCAGTTTTATAACATAACTAGTTGTTGACTTTTTCAATGCTAACGTAGCATTGTCTCATTGACAATCCATCACCATTGCCATTACAAGTTGCAACTAGTGATTCCATAACTAGTTTATGGAATTGAATGCAATATGCTACCTTCAAAACAAGCATGCATCAATTTTAGCTATCTTTAGAGTGAGTAGTATGTAGCATTAAAAAAATAAAAAATAAAGGATTTTGCAAGTTGTAAAGGATGATTGGGAGTGTTGTAACACAAAATGGACTAAATAGATGCTAATTCTAATGTGGAGGAAGTTGCAAATGGGTTGTCAAATTCTATTGTTTGTTGTTGTCTTAGCTAAAATCTAATTTTTTCAAGGATTTTCTCCAATGTAAGTCAAGCTATTGAAAATTTTAAGTAGCAATGTAGCAAATTTTAGCCATCTTATGAATGCTAGTTGCAACTCATAAACTTCTTTCCTTTCAACACTCTTCTTACACTCTTGGATCATGAAAAACAAAGGTTGTGATTGAAAAATGTATTGTACAACCGGTTATGTACAATAACCTATTTTGAAATTTCTCCTAAACATTATTTATACTAATCTAGTGCAAGATCCTAAGGTTAGATATGCAAAAAGAAACAATCTCTAAAGTTTTTTTACTTTGCAATAGAAATGATAGTTTTAAGAGGAATTTGATGAAATAAAGACATTTGGATTTAAGGACTTAACCCAAGAAAAATGTTAGTCTATGACCAAGGTATTTATTCAAAAATGATTTGATTTTTGGACCAATAGGTGCATTCTTCATTTCTACAATGATCAAGAAAGTCATCCATCAAATATTTTTAGGCCACCATGTCACTACAGGGTGAAGTGAATTTGGAATCTCTCAATTCAAAAAGGATTTCAAATATGCCAAATTCGAACTATTTGGTTGTAAATACTAATAAGTTCCTACATATTTGCAAGTTGAATTTTTAAGTCATGCAATATCCTACCTTGTAGTTAGTTGTTAAATAGTGATAAAATGAATTACGTTAACTCCTAAAAGACCATTATCTTCTAGGAAGATGAATGAGAGTTTGGGCAAGTGCTTACGATCCCAATTTTTGGAATGATATTTTGGAAGTTAAAAAAATGATAACATATTAGCTAGCTAATCATTTCTATTATTTTTATTGGTGCCTTAAATTAAAGGCTATACCATCCAGAATAAAAATAGTCAAGCCTATGTACCTTCTTTGAATCTAGAAATAAACCTTGATTCTAAATCCAATTCTTTAATATAAAAAAAACTATGATCAAAATTTGTAGTTAAAAATTAGATTAGGAGGATTCAAAATGTGATAGCCTATAATGGAAATGTGTAAAAAAGTTTGTTTTTTTCATTCTAAATGTCAAAGTCTTGCAATCTAATAGTAAAAGTTTATAGAAATTCTTCCACACATTCCCATACATATCTATATAAGATCCTTTGGTTAGAAATGTACTAATAGGAAGCTTATACTTTATACTAGACATGGAAATTTCAAATGGTTTTTGGTAAACAAAGTTATAGAATTGTAGGGGTTACATCAACTTAGGTTTCACCACTCTAATTATTATTTTTAGAAACTTGAAACTTTTAGCCATCTCAAGATTTTTCCATCCATTTAACCTCTCAAAGTCCTTGCAACCCAAATTGGGTCAATTATGTTTTTGGATAGGCCCTACAAACTATAAAATTTTGAATTTTTTTCAATAATTTTTTTTGAAAGTGCAATAAATTCATATCTAATAGGCACCCAAATTTCATAGAATTTTGATTTATAAATTTATAAGTAAAAAATTATAAGTTTTTTTTGCTTGGAAACCAAGATTGCATGGGTAGGTGAAATTTTTCTAAATTTTTTGTATAGATATGGTTGGATAGAATCATATGTATACAAAAACTTTGATTCTATTTTTATTAGTAAGGTGAATGATATGAGGTGCTTTAACATGTGAGCGTGTAAGACTTCTCCTAGTATAAATAACATATAAAGTTAATTCTTATCTTGTTTTTTATTATTTTTTTATAGGAAATCAATTGATAGGGTGTGAAATTCTTACTCTAACCTTCTTACTCATTGGGATTGAAAATTTTCTATTTTATGACAAAATTATAAGCAATTCAATTTTTTCTTCAATCTAATGAAGTATTCTCCTATATAGAGTAAGAAATAGATTACTAGAGCTACATTTTCTTAATTAAATTTTAAAACATTAAAAATCAAGATGTTGAACCATATATAGAAAAGATATGGATTTTCAAAGTGCAAAGTTCAAGCTAGCTGTATTCTTCCAAAAAATTTTAACCACATTTAGGCATAATAATTTCACAATCTAATGGGCATAATTACATAAAAAAATTCTAGGATATGCACTTGTAAGTTGTATAGGTAGTTCTTGTCTTTTTGGAGTGCATGGTGACAAACTATGCACTCAAAACTCTAGTTTTGTTTTCATTTAAATTTCATTAAACCCCCTCCCCTCCCCCCATTTCATTTAAAAAAAAAGTTTTAAATTTTTTTATCCACCTATCCCTCCCACCCCTTTGTAATTTCTAGGTGGGGTGGGACTAGCAATTGATATAGGATATATCCCATATTTCTTATCCATATTTGTATCTCGTATTGTATCTGTATTCATATAAAAATGTATCATATCATATTGTATCTTGTATCTATATCTATACTCATATTTGTATGTGTACCATATCCATATTCAAAATTAACAACCTCGGAGGGAGGATTAAAAAAAAATCAATTGTTGTCCGATTTTTAGGCCTGGGAGAGGGAAGAAATAGAGGAACATGGGTGTGCAACCTCTTTTTAGTGGATAGTAAGTTAGGCCATATATCCACTAGTTAAATTGTAGAAATTACTAATTTTCATAGGGTGACACCCACTATCTCAAATTCTATGATTTTTGAGGGCTTATCTTTAACAAGGTAGATGAACATTTTAGAGTTGAACAAATTTCCAACTCTATGAATATTTCACCCATTTTGATAAGTTGCATCATTTAGACTTGTACTTTTGAAACAACCATAATTTAAATGTGTTCAAAACATTTAAAATTCTCAACAATTTATATTGAAACAATTCATTATTTTAGAACTATATATTGCCACGTGTTAACAAATATTTTGATCTATTTGCAAGCTCATAGAAAATTAAAGAGAAAAATGAAATTGTTTAGTCTAATTTTTAAAAAATTCCACCAAAAATTTGTAATAAATTGCCAAAAGCTATATTATAGTTATCAAAATAACAAATATTATTAATATTAAAAAATCACCAAAAATTGGTAGCTTCAACTACATTTTTGAAGTCTTCTCATTGAAAAACTCAATAGAGGGGAATTCTTAGTCAAAGTGCAAGCTTGATAAGGTAGAATATTCCATTGTAGACAAAGACCCATTCCAAACAATTAGGGAATGATCCATGATAGAGTGTTTTTTTAATAAATGAGATTTGACCCACAATCAATGTCTTGGGTGATGGTAATGGATTGATTATTAATTAACTACGATAGGAACTTCCACCTTTTAGGTATAAAATCATTAGAGGAAGCAACTCTTTTAGGTCTTCATGTCGTAGCTTTGTTAAAAAATATTATGATTGCTTTAGGTGAGTAACATGACCATTACAGATATAACTTTGTGTTGGATTTGGGGTAGTCTAAAGACTCTTTTGGATCATAGTAGGTAGCATACTTCAAAAATTCATAAAAAAATTCATCCTTTGTCAATATAATATAAATTGAATTGCTCATACCGTTTCTCACACTTGTCTCAGTTGTGTGTGTGAGAAAAAAAATTAAAATATTATTAATAGCCTTTTTTCACACTTGTCTTCAATGGTTGTTTTTTTCTGGAATAGTATAAGGGAGGCAACCCATTCCCAACTAGGGACTCATTCCTGTCATATAGACTACACTATTTCCAATCAGTAGGAGAAAGCAGGACATTAATTGTGGCACAATATGTAATGCTTGTCTTCAATGGGTTTTTTTTTTGAATAGTATAAGGGAGGCAACCCATTCCCAACCAGGGACTCATTCCCGTCATATAGACTACACTCTTTCCAATCAGTAGGAGAAAGCAAGACATTAATTGTGGCACAATCTCTAATGCAGTCGTGGCACATTATGATTGGCTGCAGTCTTGGTTGATTTTACAACCAACCTATGGTTGGAAACAGGAGGACCTATATGACAAGAATGTGTCGGACAAAATCTTCAACTAAAAAACTCGTAGTAATTATGTTTTGAGAAATAAAATTCTCGAAAAATATGGAATCCTTCTAAACTCTATTTCTGTACATGGGAAAATTTCTCCGCTCAAGAAAACAACACTCTAGATATGCAAAATTGCTTAATTGGTCGGAAATGTGTTGGCTCCCTTAGACTTGCATGCCCTCACACTAGTGGCGCATTTATGAAGGGCTTAGTTCAGACAGGCTGGAATCGTCTGATAGCAGCGATAAATAGCCAGGAAAAAAAACAACCACGCTGCTTGTCTTCATGTGTGTGAAGACATTTAAAAAAATTTCAGCTCTGGCTTGAGGGTAAACTCCTACTTCTGCCGGTGATGGGATGTTTGGGATGTTTGGGTTTATCCTAAACCCTAAACCCTAAAAAAAGTAAAGTTATTCCCCTTTTACTTCATTTGGCTGCTACGTCACTCCTTGGATTCTGACAACCCATTACTTTATCATTCATGGATTCCAACTACTACGAGAGCGCAACACGTATCACTGCCAGTGCAGGAAGCAGTCTTCCCCGGACCCCCAGACGACCGGACAAGACTATCATACGAGGGCCAGTTATTTTCTCTTTTCCAAAACCAGACACCCCTTTTCTTGGAGCCCGGCAACGAAGATTCAAAATGCCACAACGACATGGTGACGAGTGGCCCCGAATTTAATTTCCACAAGCAGCTGTAGTTGCTGAAAGTACTCTCAAATGTGCTGAAGATTTTGACATTTTCTGGATCTGTAAATGTTTTTGCTAAACTTATGCCACATTCGAGACCACTGAGCTTGCAAAATCAGATGGCAATGGAACCACCGGAAGCTTCACGAGGCGACACCTGGATTCCACCCCAGGTCGGTGCCGCTTCTCTCTCACTCATTCTCAAACTCATCACTTCACTCATCACTTCACTCGCACTGGCTCTGCACCGAGTCCTGACACTACTGTCTACATCATGCCACATTTTCATTGTCTCTTCCACAGTGGCGGGATCCATACATCTTAAGTGCAGCAGCAGCAGCAGCAGACTTGACTGTCCCCGAAGTAGCGAGATCGATAGACTTGTAATAGAAATCGTAATCAAAATCAGGATCAAGTGTTGGAAGCTCGCCACTCTTGTTGGGGGCTCCAGACATCTCAAGTCGAGCCCCAGTACTGGAGCGAGATCGGTGGACTTGTAATTGAGCAGCTTATCAACTATGTGTCGAAGTGTTCCAAGCTCGCCATTCTTGTTGTGTTATGGATCAATTGGAAGCCTTGAAGACTATGGGTGTTGCGATTGTTTCACTGCCACTCATGCTCCGCGATGAGCTGCGTGCAGATTCGCCCTTGCGCCAAGAGTTGGTACCTGGTGCACGTACTTCAATAGGCTTTGCCTCGTTGGAAGCTCACGCCCTCTGATCCCGTGATTGGCAACAAGCGTGTGGTAGTAGTGAGTGTAGTGAGGAGGGATTCAAGAGTTTGGGTTGTTATTGGGAAGTTTTGCTCCTTCAATGTTTGATGGGGGAATGGGAGGAAAAGGAACATTAGCAGGCCAGTGATCGACGTTGGCAATATGGTGGAGACGTCGTCGTTCGTTGTGTCTTTGGTGTTCTCGTCGTGCGTGTTTGTGACTCTGTTCGGCCTGTACGTCGTGACATCGCGTCGGCCAGGGAATGCCGTCATCTACCACCCGCTGCGGGTGTTACGCGGGGAGGATGTAGGCGCCATTCTACAAGGGCGGGGTCCGTTCTCTTGGGCGACCGAGGCCTGGAAAGCTTCGGAAGATGAAGTCGTGGACGCCGCTGGCTTAGACGCCGCGGTCTACCTCCATCTCTTCACTGCAGGTATGCGTCTCTCGGTCCAATCCTCGCCTCTGCATTCACGCCTGCATTCGCACAATGGCACCGCTTATGGATAATCAAAACCTTGTAGAAAAATTTGACGGCTTAAACCATTTCGATGCCTGTTGTATTGTCGTTGCGGAGAACGAAAACCATGTAGAACTGAAATTTGAAACCGCTTTGCTGCTTGTTGAAGTATCATTACAGATGCTTTGCGTGACATTTGCAACGCATCCAAGGAAAGTGATATTGTGCAGCATTGGAGACCACGTGTTGTCCGCCATTTTTTGTGTCCCTGTGTTTCTGTTCCTGTGGAATATGAATTTTCAAACCATTTCGATGCTTGAAGAAAGTGTCTTACGGAGAACGAAAACCTTATAGAATTTGAATGTTCCAATCATTTGAAGCTCGCAGTAGTGTCATTACGGAGAACGAAAATCGTATAGAATTTGGATGTTCTGAGCACGCATTTTGATGTCAAATGCGTGTGGGTCCGTGACGATTGTCCACAACATGACATTCGCACCGTTTCCAAATGTGCAGCGTTGGAGATCATCGTGTTGTCCGCCGTGTTTTGCATCCCCGTGTTGGTCTCTCTGTCGGCGAGCAGCGGCTTCAACACGCACCAGGAGCGATCATCGAATTACGGCCGCGTCGCGTTCAGTGGCTTCGACAACTTGAGCATGGGCAACGTGGAGCCCGGCAGCTCCAAGATCTGGGGTTTTCTCCTGGGCATGTTCTGGGTGTCGTTCGTGACCTACGCCGTGTTGTGGCGATCGTACCGACGTATCATCACGTTGCGCGTCCGGCGTCAAGCGTCCACCAGGGCTCGCCCTCAGGAGTTCGCAGTGCTCGTGCGGGACATTCCTCCCCAGTCGTCGCCGCATCAGACCCAGGAAGAGCACGTCAACGCCTTCTTCGGAAGAGTGCACCCCGGGTCGTATGACCGGTGCATCATCGTCAAAGATCTCCGAAAGGTAAAGCCTCCTTGCTATGGTTCAGCAGTTTGAGTAGATCATATGGGGAATTTTTTTGTCCAAATTTATACGCTTTTTGACCCACGGATGCAGTGTTCTGCACTGATTCTGGTGATATAAAATTTAACCCCATCTGAATTCTATCATTCTCGCAGTATGATCAATCGAGTTCGTCATCGTGAATCTTTGGTCTTTTAGGGTTTGCATTCCTATTGCTGCGATTCAAGATCAGGGTTTAGGGTCTTGCAAGCTGTAACCCCTAAAGCGCTAAGTGAAGCCTGAATTGGCTCTCGTTTTTTCTCAGCAGTTTAGAGTAGGTCACAATGGGACTTTCTTTTGTTCTATTTTTTTAGTTTTTGACCGACAAATGCATGGCACTTAATAAGACCGTTTACTAGTTCTGGTGATATAAAATGCGATTCCATTTGGACATTTTATTATCAATCTCGAAGCTATTCTACAATTTATCAATTTGATTAATCAGATAGTCGTTTCATAATTATGAAAGCTTGCCTTACCACCAGGTTGAAAAGCTGTACAAAGATCGTGAAAAGGTGTTGCGGAAATTGGAACATGCGGAAGCTGTGTTCGATCGATCGAAGAGGACAGGCGGTGACGACGGCGTTCGTCCCGTGCACAAGACGGGGTTCTTGGGTTGTATGGGTCCCGAGGTCGACACAATAGATTACTTGGAAGCTCGCAGTGCGGATTTGACAGACCAGTTTGAGGAGGAGCGGAAGCATGTGCTGCAGGCGAACATTGCAGTCACAGCTTTGGTCATTTTTAACAATCGGCGCTCGGCTGCTCAAGCTGGCCAGGTGAGCTCTTCAATATCAATTTGGAAATTTATTAATCAATCACCTTTTGGCGTGTCCTACTTGGGCTAAATTGCACTGTAGCGGACACACAGAGGAGGAAACCCAGCATAGGGTTTCTTCCTGCAAGACCGATGCTTTAAAGACTTTGTAAATGAAGATGAAGACCCTGATCCTGGTTTAAGGCTGCTCCTCAAAAATCCTTATAATTCACAAACTCTATGGGGGCCTTAGGTTTTTTTTTAATTGACCTTTGGTTTTTATGAATCTATCACTGGCGTCGTTTAAACTTCAGAGAAGCTTTGCATCGCGGGTCCTTACTCCTAACCCTATTAAAATAAATGAGATTACAAT
This sequence comes from Climacium dendroides, assembly GCA_950106755.1. Lineage (NCBI taxonomy): Eukaryota > Viridiplantae > Streptophyta > Bryopsida > Hypnales > Climaciaceae > Climacium > Climacium dendroides. The sequence continues at coordinate 48,939,136 of OX467083.1, read as the reverse complement.
ACCACTGTTCAGGTTTTTTTAGGGTTTTAAGGTCTTTAAGGGTTTAGGGTTTGTGTGTGCTACTCTTTACGTTTGGTGATCGGTTGATCGATTGATTGCTGCAGGTTGTGCATACATTCCATGCTCCGGATTGGAGCGTGACGCCAGCACCAGAGCCCAACGCCGTGGTGTGGCGTAATCTGCATATATCGGAATGGGAGCACTGGATTCGGAAGCTTATGATCCATATTCCCACATTCTTGATCATTGTGGCGTATGCAATTCCCATACTCTTGGTTGCGAGTCTCTTGTCACTTAGCAATCTGGAGGTTATCCTGCCATTCATCAGGTCCATCACCCATGACAAGACCATCCATGACATCTTACAGGTATTCATTCCCGCATGGATTCACTTTTCTTTAGCATTTGTTTTCTGAAAGCAAGCCTGCATTGTTCAGGGTTTTTTCTTTCTTTTAAACCTAAAGAACTCAAATGGCCAAAACTGATTGCGTCTGTATCTGGAGGAGTTGAACAAATCATGTAAGGAGCTTCAATGAAGGCAACAAAATGTATCATTAATAATCATGTCCTAAATTCTTGAGCAACGTGTTCTCAAAGTTACTATAATGGAGTATTAGATTTCGAAGTGGACTTTTTTGTTTTTTGATTGGGCACTTTCAGTGTTTAAATCCCCAGTTGCGCTTGATGTACATGTTTTGATTGTTATTTGGGACAATGATATATGGTTTGCTGTATACTGCAGTCGGATGACGCAGAAGCACCAAGCGAAGCTTTTGCTCCGAAGTCAGGCACCTCCGTGGGGAGACAAGGTGATGACATTTCTGGATTGAGTATATGCTGAAGGGGAGATTTTAAGTGCAATGATTTTGAATGAAAATTAAGTATTGTTTTTTTTAGCAGTGTTCCCTTGTGATTCAGTGAATTAAGAAGTTTCACCCTTATTTCACCTTGTGTTTCACTTTCATCTCCTAGAAACGAGGATACTTATACTTCATTGGAATATGCCTTACCCTTCTATGCTAATTGCACCTCTACAAATTTTCAATGAAGTCAAGCATTGGAGGTGAAGACGTTAGGTTTAGAGGTTGGGAGATAAAAATGGGCTCCCCAATTTTTAAGACTTTGATCCTCTTCAAGCTACTAGAATCTTGTCCAATGATTTTTTCTCACTTCCACTAGGAAAGATTAGGTTGACTAGACTCAAAATTCGAACAAAAGCTCTAGCAGCTCAAACTAATGTGCATTCTTTGCCTCTGCAGGTTTGGTGCCCCAGATCGTCCTGCTGATCTTTCTCGCATTGCCACCACCCATGATGTTTGCTTTATCAAAGGCAGAGGGTTTTGCTTCTCGGTCACGGATTGTACGGTCTGCTTCGGCCAAATACTTCTACATCATCCTTTTCAACGTCTACTTTGGAGTGACCATCTTTGGGACTATTTTTGCGAATCTCAGCAGCATCAAGGGAATGGTGGATGAAGACAAGTTTTTAGTAGCTCGTCTGATACGACTGCTTGGCTCCCAATTGCCCCCTGTCGCCATGTATTACATCACATACATCGTGCTCAAGTAAGTGACCACAGAACCCTTTTATTGCACAGTGGCCGCAGACATTTAGCATAGTCATGCGTACACCACTTGCAAACCAAGTGCCTGAACAAAGGAGTTGATGTTTGTAACAGGGGGGCAGTATAGGAGATGTATCCTAGCGGCTCTAGTATCCTCTTCCTTGGTGTTGGCACATGTATGTATGTATTGCATGACATTGATGAGTTGGTTTGTGACATTTGGGGCAGGTTTAGCATTGGTTACGGTGTAGAATTGTCGCGCCTCATCTCCTTGATCAATTACCATTGGAAACGTAAGTTCAAGTGCCAGTCAGAGTGGGAGAAACGCGAATCATGGGCTCCGGAAGCCTTCACATATCACCAGAGCATCCCCAACGACCTTCTCATCTTGACATTGGCCCTGTGCTATGCTGTTATTGCGCCCATGATTCTCATTTTTGCCTTCCTGTACTTCTTGCTGGGATGGCTAGTGCAGCGTAATCAGGTTCGGATTTCTCTTTTTTCTCTACAACTCGCACCAGATAATATAGATTGATGTAGTTATTTTCTAAATAATTTTTGTAAACCCTAAAGGACCAAGTATTTGTGATCGATTATATTGTGAAAAATATTATTCAAGCGGGACCGAGACCTATGTCACCAGAATCAATGACGAACATTAATGTTGCAATATTGCACATGATTGTCGATACATAAACAAAATTTGGACAAAAGAAAGCCTGCATATGACCTACTTTTTTCTGCTAAAAGATGAGGCCCAATTGGGACTTCTTGTTGAACCCCTGAAGAATTAATTCATGGTCATATGACAACCAATTTGATTGATCAGATTGTGAAAAATCTAATTCGAGTGGGGTCAAATTTTATATCACCAGAACATTGCACGTGTTGGCCAAAAAATGAATATAAAATGTTCAAAGGAAGTCTTTACATGACCTAACCAGACTGCAAACAAAAACATGAAGCCGAATTTGGGTAACGTGGTTAAGCTTATTGCGTTCCTCTCTAATTTGTGGTTTGTGATTTCACAGGCTTTGAACGTGCATGTCCCGGATTGGGAGAGCAACGGGAGCTTGTGGCCGCACATCCACCACCGAATTCTGGCTGCGCTTTTAGCTGCACAGATCACGGCAATCGTCTATTTTGCAGTGAAAGAATTTAAGTTCACGCCCATCTTGTTAATACTCCCTGCCCTGACACTCATTTTCCATGTCTACTGCAAGCGACAGTTTCGGCCCTTGATTGAGCGGGTGTCACTTTACATGGCCACTGCAGAAACTAAAGAGCAACCTTCCTTGGACGACATTGTTGAGGCCTACACTCCCATTTATTTAAAAGAGGGTGCTCCAGGGATCGACCGTCGAGACTCCAGCGAACGAGTTTCAAAACCTGATCCCCCAAGTGATGTGTAGTTTGTACATTTTTGTACCTTAAAAATTTGTACCATCACTAGTTGCCTTTTCCACCCACTAGAATCATTATTTAGTGTTCCTTCCTTGAAGTTAGCCACACAGTGATGCATCTTGCAAGCTTGAGTTTAGATAGCTTCGATATTAATATTAGACACTGAAGAATATATCTGAAGAGCAACTTCAATGAGCTGTGGATGTTATGGAGGTAGGTTGCTATGAGGATGCAGAGTGTAGTGCTCTCTTAGTCTACTCAATTAGTGATGAGAAAGGAGGATCTTGTATACCATCTTGTTCTATTAAGGAGAATTATTTGCACATTAGATCCTTGGTTCTATTTCAGTAGTTGACCATTCGTGTATGTAAAGTGATACACTAATCAGAATTCAGAGTCTGTACCAACAAGGTATTTTTTGTGACTTAGTGTGTAAAAAGGCCTTGGATAATGGGCTTCCTCCTCGTTTTGCAACTGCACTGAAGTCGCAATTTAACTGAAGGCAACGATATTCATGTCAGAGCAAGGTCGCACTAACTGTGGTTATTTTTCAAGAATATTCTGGTTCATTCTGTTGCAAATGGATGAAAAATTGATTCATATTAGTGGATTAAAAATGGTTCAAAATGAATGAGTTATCCACTGCATTCAGGCGTAGTATATCCACAACGTAGGACTGAATGTGGTTTTATGAACAGTTGGATGAGTTATAATTAGCTGTCGGTGACTTCAGCGAGTTGGATCGCCGAAGCGTTTCCCATCCATTGGAGTGAGTACGATTTCTTCAACGATTTCTGTGAAGGACGGATGGGAGGGATGCACTACTGTGACTGCTACAGTATTGTCAACTTCCATATTGGTGTGCCTCTCAATTTGCGTAATTCCGAAGTTAGCCTACGTTACCTTAGTGTTACTCCTCAGGATCGATACCCCGATTGAATTCGAATTCACTTGTGAACTGCATTCCACTGCATTAATTTGACTGCTGGCAGGCTCGTCCGCACACTTTTTTTTAATTCTTGTTCTACACGTCCATTTCGATTCATGGTCTTGTGGGTCCTTGAAAGGTGGCAGCGACAGAAGCACATAAGTTCCCAAATCACAATGAGAGGCGATGCCAACCCGAAAGTCTGACATCCCCGGACCAACATGTCAGTACAGCCTCGTCAGATCCATCGTACACACTAATCACAGAGGCATGTATGTAGCTTGTTTCCCAACATCTCACTGAAGATGGTCTGCAGAGGCGGTTGAGAGAACCAACAATTGAGGAGCAACTTGGGTCCCATTTCTCAATTGACGTCCCAATAATACAACGAAGATCACTCATCACCGACGCCTGGAGAACAGGTCCGTCCCTCGTCCGCGCCAGGACACATGTCCAACTCCTACTAGGAAGCTCCGAGATCCAAGTCGATATCGTTTTCATCCATCCACTTCGCACATCCATCCATCGGTCTCATCCCCGGGGATTCGCCAACTCGTCTGCTTCTTGGTCTGAGGTCTTTGGGTCGGGACGGAGTCTTGGTCTTGGGAATGGGCTTGGGACCGTCTTCTTCGTCGTCACACCTCGAGGAGTGTCGTTGCGTAAGCGACGAGCTGCGCTTTTCTCGCTTCGTTGCAGTGATCGAATCTCTGCCTTCGTCTCTTTTCATGTATAGTTGCAGCTTCCATAGTCACGTTTGGATTCGATCGTGCCAGTTCTTTCTTTTGGGTGCTCTTCTTGGGAAGTCCTCTGCCTTCAATTGCGTTTCTTCCGCTTTAACCCTATCGTGAATTCGGGGTGGTGCTCGTCTTGCTGCCTATTGAACTCTGTTTTTCCATCATGTAGGTAGGTTGTCTCCTGGGCTTCCGGTTTTTTGTTGCGCACTTGACTTGTACAGTTGCGGCGGTCATGACTTAGCGTTTGTAGCGTGACACCCATGCGCAAGCTGATTGTTCTTCTCACGTCTGCGCCCAATTCGCCTCCGATTGGCGGTGACCATTGGGTCCATCTTCCTTCCCCGGTTGCCGCTCTCCATTGCAGGTAAATTCTCTTCTCGTTGTGTTGATTGGTATCGCCCTGTTGATCCCCATTTTTGGCGGTCGCGGAAATCCCGCAAATTTCGAGTAAAGGCATTCAAACCGCACGACTACTCTGAAATTGAAAGTCTTCAATTTGAATACCTTTAGTGTTGTAGGCGAAGTTTTTTTGAGATTTCGATCCTCAGAACAATTGTGACTCCTTTCTGTGTTCGGTGGTGGAGAGGACACCGTTTTCGTGAACCTCTGATACGTTATTGAACACGTTGTATTAGTGTACTTTTTGATGATCACCATTTACTGAGTTTGGATCTTACCGTGGCCATTGCTTGAGTGATTATACACTCAAAAGCATATGATGAGATCCCAAGGTACACAATTCATTTACTCGCTGGTGCACGATTCCGGTGTTCCATTGAATCATAGATGGCACTAAACAGAATGAATGGTGTAGCTCGTTGATCAGTCTCTGTTAGTAATTAATCTGAAGTGCTAATTACATGGTGGAGATTTTATGAGAACGTTGACGAAGTGTCCTGATTTGTTTGTATCAGAGCGCCTGTATCCCGAAATTCCACAGTTGTCATGTCTCAGATGCGGCGAACGATGTTCTTGCCAGGTCCCCGAGGAGGGCCGATCCTGGCTCCATCCTCTTTGAGGAGCGTGGGGCGCATCGGTTGTGAGGTGCAGCATAAACATCAAGCTCTCCTAGAGCACATCCGCCTTCCATTTCGTCTTTTCCGACGTCAGATTCTGGTACACTCAACCGTCTCTCACGCCACACACTGCAAGTGCAAAGTCTCAGAACCTAGTCATGTTGTGTACACATCTGCGTGGGCAACTTCCACATCTGCAATGAGTCTTTTTATCCTGAGTGTGTCACTCAGCCGTTGAGTGCACGTATACACACTCAGGACAAGTCAGTAGCATCTTTGGCTGTCACTGGGGAGGTTTTGAGGGTGATTCTATTGCTGATCACTAGTACGTGTGCATGATCAGGCGGTGCTCTCCTACTTGGAATTGGTTTCAAGCCAGCCAGTGTTCTTGTACACATTATGTTGGACGCTGTTACTGGCGGCCGTTGTGACGATCACAGCATTGAGCTTAGAGGTGGGTTTCAGCTCCAGCCTCTCTCCATCGATGGAGGTTGTACAGCAATGTTCAAAAGACATCAACAAAGCAACAATCGCGTGCCAGCAATGCTCCCGGCTACCTCTGGATGGCCCCAATGATTATCTCTGCGTGCCTGCAAGCCTCTTCCAGAAAACGAGGATGGATTTTGCGGTTCCTCCAATCTTCGCTGGCCTCGTGGTGGCAGCATCAGCTTTGTTTGTGCAGGGAATGAGCCTGTGGAATTACTAATTATTTCCAGGGGCTAGGAAGGAGCTCCAGCATTTGTTCCAGTGACATCTACAAATATGGGCTGAGGATTCAAACCGGATTACCTACGTGTATGGTTCAGATAGCAGAGATGATGACTTGGTCTCAAATCTTACTGTATATTTCTTTAGGCTTTAGAAGCAATTAAATTAAGCATGTATTCTAGTTCCTCATTCTTGACGTAGGACTTGCATATAGCTTTCGAAAATGACAACCCCCCTGCAATCGTTATGAGGGTTGAAATCTGTGATAGAAAAGTGTGTCTCATGAATTTCGTCCTACCATCTCCAGCCCTTCAGCTTCAGGTCCGCATTGGATATGGGATTGTTGTATACTAGGGAATCAACGCTCAATTGAGCATTTAATGAAAATGCAATTAATGCTAGCAAATCCACCTCATTCACATTAAATTTACATTTCCATATTCACAATACGAATTGCTGCTGCCAGGAGCTGACTCCAACTACCGGTAGTGCATGTGTATACAATGCCAGATATGATTCAAAAATCGTTCCAGAAGTCGTATGGCCCCGTATGACACCAAAATGCAAGCTCCAATGAGCCTAATCCCAGCGTAATCCCAGCTATAAGGATCTGATCGAGAATAACGAGAGAGGTGCGAAGAAATGGTGAGTAATATAGCAAGTCTGTGCCCCACTATGCAGAAGCTTCGGCCGCTGGTGCAGTTCGTGGCAGAGTATACACCGCCACATGCGGGAGCAGCACGGAGCCCAGCAACAACTTGCCGTCGTGCTCTTCCACCTCGCTCACCATTTTCACCACCTTGCCCTCCTGATCCTCAAGCACCTCCTTGAGGTCGCCGTCGGGTCCGTAGCGTAGGATCATCCCTCTGGGCTGCCCCGCCAGCAGCCCGTACACGAACTTGACGGGGATGGGCAGTCGGATGATGAACGCCCACGCCCTCGGCACCTTGCTCATCACCTCCGCCGTCTTCACGCGTTGGCAATGGATGGCTACCCAGAAGTCGCCCGCCTCGTTGCGGCGCACATTGTCCGGCCATCCGGGCACATCCGCGAAAAGCTCATGCGTGCCGGCCTTAGCGCCTTTGAGCCAATAGCGCCACACACGGGCCATGCGGCACTCCGCGAAGACGACGAACGCGCCGTCCTTGCTGACGGCGACGCCGTTGGGGAAGCGGAAGCGCTCCAGCAGCACGCTGGTTTCCTTCGTGGCCGGGTTGAACTTGACGAAGCGGCCCGTGGCGTCGCCTTCCATGAGCGACAGGATGAACTGGTTGCGGTGCCAGCGCGTGCTGCTGTCCGTGAAGTAGACGTTGCCCTCGTCGTCGAAGTCCAGGTCGTTCGTGAACTTCATGCGCACCCCGTCGATCTCGTTTAACACGACCTCCGCTTGGCCGCCCTCAGGACCAACTTTCATGATGCCAAAGTAGGCGTCCGCGATCCAAAGCTCCCCGGTCTCCTTGTGAAACCGGAGGCCCAAAGGCCGCCCGCACACCGGCTCCATCGGTAAATTCGGAGCCACGGGGCTCTTCGGCGCGCACGCAGACGATCTGCAATGCGGGATCCCAACGCACTGGAAAATATCATCAATCGTAACCTAATTCGTCGTCATTCCGTGATGGCAATCACTAAGATTCTAACCGCTCCAAGGTGCCCTAACTTCACATCCACTGCTCTGGAGTCCAGATTGAACCCCTGTCATTCCATCACGACTGGTACTATCATTCTACCAGCCTAATGTAGAGGTGCGTGATGCATTTACACAGCTTCAGTACCTTCAATTTCGTTCCATTAGCGGAAATTCACGACATTAGCGCCTGGAAACCTAATTCTGATTTCGTTCTATGAGCGTCTGAATTGCGCAAAATTGACGATACGTGACGAGAATTCTTGTGTTCAGGCAAGAACTTGAACGATTCGAAAGTCAGTACATTACCTGTTGGTGGAGGTGTACGCGAACGTGGTCCACCCGAGCTCGGGCCCGTCGTACCGCAGCACGCGGCCATCGCTGACGCCCGTGTATGGTCCCCGCCCTTGCGCGTCAAACGTCAGGCTCTCCGGGCCGAAGAACTGGCCGTGCCACTTGATTTCGGCCGCCTGCAGTTTACTGTCCGCGTCGCGAGGGAAGTCCAAATCTACAGGTGCCAGCTCCACGTACTGCGGATTGAAATCCGTGATGCCTCGCCCCAACGCCACCTTCCAAGGATCCGTCCCCAGCACCCATGCCACCCACGCCACCGCCGCTAGCGCCAACATTGACAAAGGCCTCATTTTGAACCCTTCCCCAGCCTCTCCTCTCTCTCTCTCTCTTGCCGTCACTGCAATGTCATCAACCCCACGAGCTTAAGTAAGCCAGGAAATTGCACCACGCCGCTGTACCTGCAAAAACAAGATCAAACCAAAACGACTCAGACGATGCAAATGTAGAGTCTTACTTATCCTCTCCCTCCCCATTCTCTCCCTCTCTCTCTATCTCTCTGCCGTTTTCCGACTAAGGTACCCTTTGCGTGAGTGCAATTCTCCGCCCAGAAGCATGCATCTCTCCAGACAAGATTCAAAATTTAATGAAATTTATTTCTATCAGAAGACACTTCCTCCGCAGAGTCCACTGATCGCTATCCTCTCCCCCCTCTCCTCTCTCCGTTGGCCGACTTCGTGCCTCTCTCTAGACAAGTTGGAAAGCTGAATGGAATGTGTTTGTACCCGCAAGTCGCTGCCTCGCTGAAATTCTGTGCCCACAAATCGCAATGTCGTAAGTAGAGATGAAGGAAAGCACAACGGAAGAGGATCCCTCGCGGCTGCGGACGGAGAGAGCACACGCCAGCTTGCAGTCCCATTGGTCATTCAACACAGAGCCAGAGTGTGCAGAGTCCCGGGAAGGCTCCTGCAGTCCTGCTATTATTACAGGGCATTCTTATTACATGACCCCACGTGTTGATGAAATGTTTATAAAATGCAATGGTTCGTTCCATTTGTTGAAGATAATAATACTGTAATAGCAACAATCATAATTTTAAAAAGGTATACAAACCTTGAAGAAGGCCCTGCAGAAACATCCCATCTCTGTCAGAATCGGGAAATGAACCAGCTGTCGATTGGAGGGTGTCAGTAAGTTCACCAGGGGGGAGAAACGAAGTCATGGTTGAGGAGTACACTAGCGTTGAATGGAAAGCAAACCCAATTGTTGAATGGAAAGCAAACCCAAAGTTCAAATTCAATGTTTAACCCTTAGAGGATGACGGGGTGACTTTGGAAATCATCAATTTTTATGACCGTGTGAAGCATTGGCTTAAAAGTTTATAAAAACATTCATTGCAAGACAAACTACTATACAAGATCTCCTCTTTTTTTTTGTAAAATTTGAGGATGAATAGTTACACCTCTGTCCTACATGGAGAGATTCTCTGTCATCCATCGGACACAGAACGTCAGCCTCGATGTTTAAGAGTTAAAGAAGGTTCAAGGTGAACTTCTTCATCGTGTTGGGATTAGAACCAATCTTTTTATGGTTTCTAAAGTCAAAGTTGTCTTGGACAAGTTTGGTGATGTTTTCAATTCTATGCATGTGAGTGGGGAGAAACTGTGATTTAGGAGTACACTAGCTTTGCCTTGTTTGCTTTGTTGAATTGAAAGCAACCAAAAAATTCAAGTCCAAATGTGTAGAGAAGGTTCAAGGTGAACTTTCAATCTTTTCATGGTTTTTAGAGTCAAAGTTGTCTTAGGCAAGTTTGGTGATGCTTTTGTTCTATGCATGTGAGTGGGGAGAAACTATGTTGCGGAGAGTACACTAGTGTCGTCTTGTTTGCCTTGTTGAATTGAAAGCAACCAAAAAAAGTCAAGCCCAATGTGTAAAGAAGGTTAAGGTGAATTTCTTGGTTGTGTTGGGATTAGAAATGAATTTTTTATGGTTTCTTGAGTTAAAGTTGTCTTGGGCAAGTTTGGTGATGCTTTCAATTCTATGCATGTGAGTGGAGGAGAAACAAGAGGAGAAACTATGTTTTAGGAGTATATTAGCTTTGTATTGTTTGTCTTGTCCAATTGAAAGCAACCAAAAAAGTTCAAGTCCAATGTTTAATCTCTAAAGGACCATTGTTTAATCCCTAAAGGCCGACTATTCCTTCTAGGGACAAATTGAATTTTAGGACAAATTGGATTTTGGATAGGTACCTATAGTCTCAATTTTTCATGATTTTTTGAAACTTGTTTTAAACATAGAGAAACTAATTATCTTTGTGGTTTTATTATTATTTTTCAATTGATGCTTAGGAACAAAAGTTATGCCTAGATAAGCTCAAAATAGGGAAGATTGGATAGCAAATTTTAATTTTAAAAAAATTTAAATTATTTTTTCCTGGTAGATTATATTTTACCTACATGGAAAGATTTGATTCATTTCATTTGAATAAGTGATGTGAAAGTTATAGACAATCTCATTTTCAAGCAATCTAAGCATCTTTTTGAAAAAATAACTTGTAGGATTCATTTTTGAATGGAATTTTAACAATTAAAATAAAAAGTTCTATATGGTTTAGTTTTCTTGTTAGAACAATCTCAGCATTGGTGTTAGTGCATTTTAAATCCATCTTAAAGATATTAATAGTTTTGATTTTCCTTTTATCTTATACCTACTTCTAGTGAATAATTTTTTTAAGAATGAAAATTAATTTTTTCGGATATTTTTTTCCTAGACCCTCAATTCAATTCCATACTATAAAGATTTAAACCTCAAATCACCCATCCTCATACTAGTTAGATATAAGATCCTATAGTGAGATGCGCAAAGAAAATAATTTTCAGTTTTTTTTACTTTTTGCAATAGACATGGTAGTTTTGAGTGCTTTTGACAAAAATAAGGCCTTGGTCCTTTAGGGGTTAAAGAAGGTTCAAGCTAAACTTCCTTGTTGTCTTGGGATTGTAACCGAGTTTTTCATGGTTTTTGGAGTCAAAGTTGTCTTGTGTGATTTTGGTGATGCTTTTAGGTCTATATGAATAAGCAAAAACTACATTTCAAGATAGATTTGTCATGTTGTCAAACTAAAAGTAAGCAAAAATGTCTTAGCATACAATGTTTGAAATCCTTATTCAATAGCCAACATGATCTAATTAAAAATGAAGACAATTTAATAGTATAAACTATATTCAAATGCTTATTGAAATACTTTTTGGACCAGGTCTTAAATATGTCACTATATGAATTGAATTAATAGTGGAAATATCTTCTTTAAATTTTCCATAGGTTAGAAGCTAAACAAAGATGTTTTTGAAACAAGGCAATATTTAGCTATAAAATAAATGATTGCTCTATGGTCTCCTATCTCATCAAGCCTTGCCCCAATAAATCCTTATATCATTTCAAATTTTTAGGTCATTTTATCTTTTTTCATTTGAATTTATACAAAATTCCAATGACAATCATCAAGTTAGTACATGTGGTTGTAACCATGGATTGCCTTTAAAGCAACAATTAAAATTGGAGCCATGACTAGATTGATGAAATGAAGTCTAGATTAAAATAGTGGAATTAAGTCATGATGAAAATAACAAAATTTCAAAATATTGAAGATTCCTTATTGCATTGTGGTCATTTGGCATATCTTGGATGTTGCCATGGACAATTTGCAATTGAAGATTTGCTGCTAGGGTTGAATAAAATTGAATGTTAGAAGCCTTGAGATGAAAGAGCTAATGGATAGTGATAGAGTAGTGAAGTCGATGAGTTGTTGAAGCTTTTTGCTTATATTTACAAAATGGAGTTAAAGTTTGATGAAGAGAGTGTTTTGCAAATCAATTGTGTGAATAGTGATGACAAGTTGGAAGAATTTTTTAATATTTCTAAATTACTCTATAGAAAAATGGATTTGCATAATTGTTCTCATGGATCGTATTTAGAAATAATTTGTAGGTTTCACTCTTTTTGGTTCAATGAATTTGAAGAAGATCATGGAATTGAAACCATAGATCAAATGTAGGTCATGTTTATGGGATACAATTTTAAGGGGGTAGGATTTTCAACAAAATTTTCTACTAAGAATTCTCATCACGAAAGATTCCTTTTAGTAAGCTAATTTTGGTAGAAAAAAAGGACTTGCTTGAGTATGCAATTTAAATATTGAAGCACAACCAAGGAATTGCAAATGCATTGAGATCTTCCAATTGGCAAAAATTAGAGTGGTTGAATTCAATTGTTGCTCTTAAATATGGATCATTCTAAAGATTTTACATAAAATGTAAACCTTTTGAATATGAGTATTTAGATTCAATTGTGGACACACCTATATTCAAACCTTTTAAAGCTCAGACTTTAGTAATCAATGGAACAACATTCAAGTGTTTATAAAAACATTTTTAGGCATATATAAATTATTGATATTCTTATGCAAGGTACTATGTATAGATTTTTCAATATAATTGTAGTGGAGACCAATAATAATATGGAAAGAATTTATAATGAAGGTACCTATACCATAGAATACTGTAGATACCTATATTATAGAAGGTGTCTATAATATAGACTCTTAGACTCATAGATTCTATACTCACATGCTAGTATTCCCCATAGGTTAATTCCTATTCAACTGGATTACCAAGATGAGGATGTTTTAATTCTTTATGGACCATGGGATAGCCTAGATTTCTAAAATTGTAAAGATTTATTATACAATACAACTTAAGAGAATGGTTCAATGATGACTCAAATAATAGTTGCAAAAATATGATCCATAAATTATATCAATACAATTAGAGCAATTATTATACTAACCAATATTTTTCAATCAAATTTGAAGCCAAAAAATAAAAAATCCTTCTAAAATTAATTACAAATAGAATATTTGTGATTTTCAACAAAAAAATCCATTAAGTTCAAAATGTAAAGTTCTAATCACAGTGATTTTTAAAAATTTGTTGTTTTACTATTTTATTTAAGTCATTTTTGAAGGGTCATTTTTTGAGCTTGAAAATTTTATTTTTTGAGGTTAAGAACTACTAGTACCCTTTGAATTATAGAATATGAAAAAATATATATTTCATATTTTTCTCATGTAGTTTGTAAAGCTATCTTTCCTTAGCCAAAAAAGACTTTTGATTTGGACAAAAACTCCTTCTTAGGTGATTTCCAAAGTCAATTACTACAAGAAATGTTTACTATGGATTGACTTGGGAGGAAAACCTAACCAAAGAAAGGGCATCTCAATAAAAAAAATTCTATGGGTGTGCAAAGGTTTGTTTGTTTGAAGCATATAGTAAATGAATATAGTCAAGTGAAACTTTTGTTTTTCCAATGTAAACACTTGATTGCAAGGCTCAAGAAACAATCTTCCATTGCTCTAATCCTTGTAGAAATTAGCTATTATTAACCACCATATTTGGCTATTAGGATTGGCATTTTATGCCAAATAATTAATTAATGTTGAAAAATTAAAGGAATTTGCAATCTCTTTTAAAATTGATAATTTTTTCCATGTATGTTTTCAAAAATTTGGCGCCTTAATTATAAAAACATTAACCCTTAAAAGACCATTGTCTTAGTCCTTTGGGGGACAAATGGGATTTCGGGCAGGTGCCTATAAGCTGAATTTTTGAAATATTTTTTGAATATAGAAAAACTAATGAGCTTCATGGGAATACAATTTTTTTAAATTGGTGTCCCAAAACAAAAGTTATGCCCAAAAAAGCTCAAAATAAAGGAGAGGGTGCAACAAAAAAAACCCTGAATTCTTTTATTTTTTAATTTTCTTCTTCATAGATTATATTTTTCCTACATGGAAAGCTTTGGTTCATTCACGAGAAAGTTATGGGCAATCATTCTTGGTTTTTGAGCAATTAGAGCATTCTCTTGAAAAAATAACTTGTAGGATTCATTTTTGAATGCAATTTTTATAATTTTTCAAAAACAAATGTTCCACATGGTTTATTTTTCTTCCTAGAACAACCTCACCATTGGAATTAGTGCATTTGAATTCCATTTTAGAGACACTAATAATGTAAATTTTCCTTCGATCTCATGCCTACTTCTACTTAATAATTTTTTTAAGAATGAAAATTAAGTTTTTCTGAATTTTTTTTTTCCTAGACTCTCAACTCAATTTCCCACCATAAAGATTTAAAGCTCAAAACTTTGTAGTGCAAAAAAGGTTTTGATTTTAGATGTTAAACGGGGTGTTAAAATGGCAACTAACCTGTTATTATGAAATTTGCATGTGGCATCTTTGATGCAAATGACCCTAATTGACAACCCTTCAATTCTCTTGTCCATTTGTTCATTTATGAGAGCCTGTAGGCTTTTTCTTTTATTATCAATTTTGTCAACCTCATATGTCTTTTTTCTTCTATAAATAGTGCATTGATAGCATGTCTCTTAACTTTCCGTTTGTTTGTTTGTCATGTTTATGGAATTTTCTATTATGATTGTAGCCCATTTGTTGAGAGCTTGGCATATGCAACACTAATTTATTTGTTTTCTAACTCTCTCTTGGAGTAGTTTGCAAAAAAAAATTATATTTTTATATAGTTTTTACTACCCTCATAGTTGAATGTAGTATTTATAATTGTATTTGGTAAAAAATGGCAAACTCTTCTTTTGTGAAAATTTGAGATATGGATCCTTCAAAGTATTTGGCCCCATGGAAATTTTTTTTTTCAAAAATTGGACTTTGATTGAAGATATCTCAAAATCTGTATGGTCAAAGTCTTAGAGGGGAGTGGATTTTGATAATAATGAACAAGATCTTTGGTTAGATATGTATGTTTTTTAAAAATTATAAAAATTATATTTTCATTTCAAAAACAATAGTGGTTTGGAGGTGATTTTGGAGGGAAACTCTGCTTTGGACATTTAAGATTAAATAGACAAATTTGAATCTTTTTAAAGATAATCACAAAATGTATCAAACTAGTGCTTAAACCTTGAAACATTTGAGAAAATATTTTGTACACGATGAAAATAAATTCATCCCCTATTTTTAGAGGAGGGGTTGATCACAAAGTTTAGACCCTATGGTTTGGCAACAATTATCATGTAGTTATTGTTGTTTCATAGGTTCGCACATTAATCACATTGTTATTGCATCATTACGATGCATTACTTCGCATTGTAACAATGCAATAACGATGCGAAGTAATGCATCATAATGATGCGATAACAATGCAATCAACGTGCAAACCCATGAAACAACAATAACCACACAAAAATTGTTGCCAAACCGTAGGGATTAAACCTTGTGATGTTGTTTGAACTCATTTTCAATGAATGGTGTTGGATATTTCCTTGTGATATTTTTTATTTTTCTACATATGAAAATAGTGATTACATGTATTACCATGTACTGTGTTTTGACAACTTTTACTCCTTTCTCTTGATTTGAAATTTAGTAAAAAGAATGATTCTTTTTGAATTTGAAACCAACTAATTAAATTATTTTTCATCAAGTCTAGTTTTCTTCTAACTTAAATTTTTTCTAAAATTCAATATTTCATTACAATTTGAACTTTGGACATAGAATAATGGAGAATTCATTTCATTATTTTAAAATGACAAGGTAAACTCATTTGCACTGTAATGTTCTATACTATAGTATACACGTTTAGATCAAATTTCAGATTTTTAACTTCTATAGTCCCATTGTCCTCTCAAGGGGCAAAATGGATTTTGGAGAGTCTATGAAAATAGAAAAACACATTAGCTTTCCAAAAATTTAATTTTTATTTCAATCAGAGCCCGAGAGTAAAAGTTGTAGCATAAAAAGCCATTTTTTAGTTCAGCATGTAGAAAAAACCCTTCAAAAGTATTTAAGGTAAAAAAATTTAAAATTTTATTTCCTATAGATTATATTTTATGTACATGGAAAGCTTTGATTTATTCCATTTGGATTTTTTGTATGAAAGTTATAGACAATCTTGTTCTTTGGGCAATCAGAAAATCTTATTATTGGAGCAATCAAAAAATCTTCTTGAAAAAATAACTTATAGGATTTATTTCTAACCTCAATTTTCACAATTTAAAAAAAGTTTCACAAGGTTAAGATTTCTTTCTAGAACAATCTAATTGTTGAAATTAGTGTATTTCAATTCCATCTTAGAGCTATTAACAATTTATATTTTCTTTCAATCTTGAACCTACTTCTACTTAACAATTTTCTAATTAATGAAAATTAAATGTGTTGTTAAAAAAAAAATTCCTACACCCTCAGCTCAATTCCTTATCATATAAAATTCAAAATTCAAAATTAGTAGTGCAAAAATTATAAGTTATGAAGGTTCAAAACCAAAAATTTAGTTTGTTTCCTTCACTTTAAATGCAAATATCTTACAATCTACATGGTCAAAGTTTATGGAATTTCTTCCACACATTCTTATACTAGTCTAGTATAAGATCCTATGGTTAAATTTTCTAAGAAAACTTTAAAATTTTTGTTTGTTCTTTGCCGTAGAAATGGCAGTTTTGAGTGGGTTTTGATGGAAAAAAAGAGACTTTGGGACTTTTGGGGTTAAGCCAAAGTTTTTGATTTGATGAGTTATTTTCAATTTTACTTCAAAATTCACAAGAATGTCAACTTTTCACAACAATCTATACATAGCATCTCTAAAAAAATAAATATAAAAAATTTCTTTCATATAGTATATAGTTTCAAATGTGAGCATACAAAGTGAAGTTTGAAATTGTGGTTAAAGGCTTTGACTCCTTTCAAGAAAAACCCTAAAGTCTCCTTTTAGAGTAAACCCAATAATTCTTAAGAGGACAATTTGTTTCGTTTAGACGATTTTAACCCTGAAGTCTCAAGGCCCTTTTTTTTTGTCAAAAATCACTCAAAACTACCACTTTTGCTACATTCACCTACGAAATCAAAAAATATTTTTTTAGAATCAAACCATAGGATCTTGTTCTACACTTGGTTTAGATCATGTGGTAAAAAATTTGTAATTTTTGATTGTATAGATTGAAAGATATTAGCATTCAAAGTGAAAGAAAAAAATTACTTTCAAGAAGTTGCTTTGATTGCCTGCAAAACAAAAAGCTCCATAACTTTACATTACTACTCCAAATGGAATGAATGAAAACTTTTTATTTAGAAAAAAGTATTAAAAAATTTATTTCAAATTTTTATATTTTTTTGTGGCCTAGTCTCCTCATTTAGAGGTGATTGTTGCAAACTTTTGCTCCTAGACACTAATTGAAATAAGATTATATTCCCACAAAGCTGTAATAAGTTTATCTGCCTTATGATAAAGTTTTTAAAAGTTTCAATAAAAACTGAGATCATAGGGATAGTGCAACTTTAGGAGTTCAAGGACAACGAACAAATAGAAAATCACTTTTCTTTCTCAACACTACTTGGATGAAAGTAATCCTAATTTGTGGAGATATTTTATCGAGTTGTTGTCCTATCTAATGGTTGGATTTGGTGTTATTTAGAGTACATTATTTTTCTAAAATTACGAATGTGGAAGTGTGCCAAGTGGTTGACGAAGCCAAAATTGCATTGACTCTTGTTCAAAATTTGGATTTGCAAAAATGAAGTCATAGATTTAAAGACCAAAAAAAATTAAAAAATTCACCATATCAAGAGAACCTCACTTCAAATTCCATTCCAACAAATTGCACTTCAAATTCCATTCCAACAAATTGCACTCAAAAAATGACAATATTTTGCTTGTAATTGAATTGCATAGGAATTTTGAAAGTTCCCTTTCAAAATTTGTAGAGAAATATTGGTGATAGCATTGGTGAATCTAATTGGACCGATGGAACTCATAGTCTATAGTAGCCGACCCATTTCTAACCATCATCCCATTTCCAATCTATAGGCTACTTTCTTTCTATGAAATTATCCTTTCTTTCTTTGATGTTGTGGTGGAGTTGGAGCAATTGTGGTGCATTATGATTGGTTGTAAGGCTTTCAATATTGCAACTAGCCCCTGGTCAATTTTGCAATCAAACTATGGTCAAAAATTGAAAGGTTTATATCACCACTATAGGTCAAAAACCTTTCACTAAAATATTCATAGTAATTATATTTTGTATAATAAAATTTAAAAAAAATATACAATCCTTCCAAACTCTATTTGAATAAATGGGAAAAATTCCACACTCAAAAAACCTGCGCTCCAAATATGCCTAATTGCTTAAGTGGTTGAAAATGGGTCAACTACCTTAAATCATTTATTCGTTCATCAGTTTAAAAATATGCTTCCAAATAGTATTTTATGTTGATTTAGCTACCTTACATCATTTATTTGCTCATCAGTTTAAAAATATGCTTCCAAATAGTACTTTATGTTGATTTAGCTATCTTACATCAATTATTTGTTCATCAGTTCCAAAATATGCTTCCAAAATAGTACTTTATGATGATTTTTCTCAAATCATCAATCCTTTCAGAATATGTGTAAAAGGTTTACAACCAATGCAAAAATGACTTGTGTACCCCTTCCAGAATGTATAAAAGCTTTACAACACAAGGCAACATGACACGTGTACACATTTTGTAATTCATGTCTGGTTCTCACAAAAAACAACAGTTTGTCACACAATGCGCAGTGCATTCAAAAGAGAC
Source organism: Climacium dendroides (assembly GCA_950106755.1). Lineage (NCBI taxonomy): Eukaryota > Viridiplantae > Streptophyta > Bryopsida > Hypnales > Climaciaceae > Climacium > Climacium dendroides. The sequence goes on along the minus strand of OX467083.1, from coordinate 48,920,233 downwards.
AACATTGAGCACTGTGCCAACATTTGGGACAATGTAACCAAACCAAGACCAGTGATCACAGCAGTGCTCTGTTTTCAAGAAAAAACTCCAAGACAATTGGATTCAACACACGTCATGTAGACACCCCGAGAGAAACAAAATGTAATGTGGCGGGCGAAGCCAATCACCACAGCCACAATATATGAATAAAAGTCATGGCATTCACATCTTCAACTCCTAAAACAGATGAGAAATCCTATAGAAGACGTGCCGGTTACCGACACGCATCCGTTCAGGGCTGTCTGTTCAAACCGATATTCCTAAAGTTCTTATCCAGACACAGTTGATGAACCTCCTGAATCAGTCAGGTTGTCTCCATGTCCATTGCAAATTCCAAACAAGCTAATAAAGATTATCATATCATAGACGATAGATCTTCAGATGATTAGATATACTCAAACCTTAGCCACATCAAACGAGCTGAGAAGCTCACTTGACTTGCTGACCAACGTAGGTTTTCCCGAAGGACCAGTCTTTGCCGGCAAGTTTACTAACAGAAACCTTCTTGTCACTCGTGACGATCTTGATGGAGATTGCTTTACCACAGTAGTTGCGGGTGCATTGCCAGTTTGCACCCCAGTTTCGGGACAAGGGAGCCCAAGGCATGTAGTCGCCTTTCATGTACACTTCAATCACCACACCGGATCCTCCCACGTTTGTGATAGTCACCAGGTTGAAGTTGCAGTTCCCGTTCAGAGTGAATCTGATTCCTCCAAGTTTCTTGCAAGGGACTCTGCAGCCCACAGGAGCAAAAATCAAAACAAAACTCTAGCAATAACTGAAAGCAATTTTTTTCAATACTAGATCATCGTTTAACAGAAAAAGAATCGGAGGATAAGGATCTTACCTTCGGAATTGCAGAGGCACAATGCCAGCTTTGGGATCGGCGATTTTGGTGAAGGCGGGGTAAGAAAGGTCAAAGTGCTCGTTGGGTGGGTTACACCATCCACCGCTGTTTGCACTCTGTCCTGGATTAGGAGGACAGAAATTGGTGGCGGTCACAACAATAGATCCAGCCTTGCAAGGTTTCCCTTTACCACTGCAGGCTATTTCGTAGCAAGCGCCGCAGGCCATTCCATTGTTGAAAAGCTTTGCAGACAATGCGGCCGTGTAGACGCCGTACCCTGAGGCGTACAGGTTGCCATAACCGCAAGCACCCGCTGCATAATCACAGGGACAGCATACTAAACTTCAGAAACAATAACAATAGCAAAACTAATTATCAAGGGGCAAACAAATTTAAGAGATGAAAGACAAAACAAGAACCAATGCTGCCGTATCAAGGCTTGACGATGACGAGCAGTCCAGAACCATTCAGAAAGGAAAATTTAAGAACTCTACACTTACACATGGTCCCAGCAGCGTCCATTCCACCATAGTACGTGCATCTCCCTTTCCTCCAAGCTTCAGCAGGCGCAGGTTTTGGAGGCATAGGCCGGTATGTGCGGGGTGAGGTCAACGTGTAATTTTCAGTTGAATCTGGGACTTCCTCACCATATACAGCAAATGCATCACCTGTTCCCTGACTGTTGTCCTCGGAGCTCCCAATCTGCGGGTAACCTTGAACCAGAGTGCCCTGGTCCCGAGTTGCCGCAAGCGACGGATCCGCGTCGGACAATGCGAACGAAGAATCATACTCAGTTGTAGCAGAAAAGGCATCATACGTCACAACGCCATAGCCTGTTCCCTGACTGTTGTCCTCGGAGCTCCCAATCTGCGGATAACCTTGAACCAAAGTGCCCTGGTCCCGAGTTGCCGCAAGCGACGGATCCGCGTCGGACAATGCGAACGAGGAATCATACTCAGTTGTAGCAGAAGAGGCATCATACGTCACAACGCCATAGCCTGTTCCCTGACTGTTGTCCTCGGAGCTCCCAATCTGCGGGTAACCTTGAACCAAAGTGCCCTGGTCCCGAGTAGCCGCAAGAGACGGATCCGCGTCGGACAATGCGAACGAGGAATCATACTCCGTTGTAGCAGAAGAGGCATCATACGTCACAACGCCATAGCCTGTTCCTTGACTGTTGTCCTCGGAGCTCCCAATCTGCGGGTAACCTTGAACCAAAGTGCCCTGGTCCCGAGTTGCCGCAAGCGACGGATCCGCGTCGGACAATGCGAACGAGGAATCAGACTCAGTTGTAGCAGAAGAGGCATCATACGTCACAACGCCATAGCCTGTTCCCTGACTGTTGTCTTCGGAACTCCCAATCTGCGGGTAACCTTGAACCAAAGTGCCCTGGTCATGAGTTGCCGCAAGCGACTGGGAATCATCGTCGAATTCGTTCATGTCAAATCCAGGAGGAACGGCATCTACCGATGGAGGGGTGGCGCTCTCGGCAAACGAATCAGAAACAGTGTCATCTGGTTCGCTCATATCAAATCCAGTGGGAACCGAATCAGCAGTTGGAGGTGTTGCGCTCATACTGGTCATGTTCTCCTGGTCAGAACGTGCCAGATCGACCAACACCAGAGGGCTGCCATCGTCTGACCCCAAGACCTCGTTCGCTAGTACTGCGCTGTGGGAGTCACTGGACCCTTCCGTGGTATTCGTGATGGCTGGCGCCGAGGTTGGAGAATCCGATAGCATCACTTGGGTAATGGTCGCTTGCACCTCTTCAGCGGAAGAACGGACATTGCTGCAGAGCAGCAGTAACGCCACTGCCAATACTGCGGCCATCTTTGTCGACACCCTGGAAAGAGAGAAATTACAAATACAGTTTCAGAATCCGGTGCACAGAATCAGATCACAAAACTCAATATCAGATCACATAGAGTCTGTTAACCATTTCCGACTCTCACTGTCGACAGAATCGAGAAATGATTGAAAGTGAATGAACCAACTACCAACCACCCCCAAGCTCGATCACACATCCAACAAATCACCTGAATATGGGAAACCCAACTCAATCCTCCTCACCCACACCGTAACAACACTCACATTGCAAACTACCCTACAAACGCTCTCCGAAACACGCAAACCACAGAAAACTGCAGCTCGCGATTCACAAACCACACCAGCAACAACTCAAAACAAACGACGTCAATAAAATCTTGGCTCACATTACACTTACATTTTCTTCTCACAGCCAGGCACGCACCGACGAACTACCCGCAGTGTATGCAGTGCCACACATACTTCAAGAACCGCGGGCAATGACCACTTCCCAACTCAAACTGCTCGTAAGAAGTCCCCAGAAGCTCAAACTCCAATGGCAACATGGGGGGAGAGTTGTGAACATTTCACGGGCGTGGCGGGGAGTGAGGCGCATCGAAACGCGGCGGTGATGGCGGAGACGAAGGGGAGACCCCGTGCGATTGAGAAAAACATCGGGTATTGCCGAGGCAGGTGAATCACGAGCACCATGATCTGAGGCCCAGACACGTTCTACTGACTTGCTGCTACAGAACTCAGTTCCGTCCTCTCGCCGCCATTGTCGCCATCGCCGCTGCGGGTTTCAAACGCTTCCCCCCGTTGCTCGGGGAGGCGCTCGGCTGAGGATGTTCCCTGCGGTGTTCTCAATATAGGGAACCAAAGGGAACGTCCCGGTGATGTTATGGCGCAGTGATTTTTTTATCAGCAATTTCCTTGGAGCTTTTAGTAATACTTATGTGTTTATACTTGAGTGATGCTTGGTGAGTTCTATACCCAAACTAGGTGATACATAGATAAAATTTGGATATCGGACTTATAAAACAATAGTAATCTGGCTATTTTGTCTCTCAAAATGAAAATTTTCTTCACCAAAAAATAGCCAATATGATTTGGTTGTAGCCAACTTGCAAAAGAACATGTATAAAAAAATACTAGTTATGTCAAGACAACATCAGACGGGGGGGTGGGGTATATCATAGTTGGGGTTAGTGTAGAACATGAAGGTTTAGCTATGGAGTCATGAGCAACTGTACATCTATAGATATGGATGAAAGGCATGCAAAATGGATATAATAATACGTCCATTCATCTAAATGTGCATACAATTGTTTGTAAAGTGATACTTTGCAAAGATTTTGTAGCATTCCAACAATTTCATTCATTGCTAAAGGAAAACATTCCATCAAAGAAATTGCTATTATTACTTAGTAATAATTGTTTAAGAAAAAATTGATGCATGTGGCTTTTTTTTCAATTTCATTTTGTATTGGATCATAGTGGCTCAAATGATTTGGTTAATTCAAGCTTTTTAATGTAGCTCATCATCAATGTGAAGCAATAACTTGCATGACACTTTGTAGGTTGAAAGCAATAATTTACAAGCCCCATGAAATCATGCATAAAAAAGACAAAAATTTGAACAAGTGGAATAGCACATTTCCAAGCATAATCATTAGCAAATATTTGCATGATTGCAAAATATGTATTTTAGGCATCAAATGCCCAAATTTGGATTTTCATGTATGCATTTAATGTATACTAGTATGCCTTATGGCTTTGCAACATTATAATAAAATAAAAATAAAAATAATTTTCTAATTCTTAATTCATAAAAAATTTGAATTCAATATCTTTTCTACCATATGTCCAAATATCTAAAATACAACCAACGGAAGCACAAGTTCAAAGATTTCAATGTAGCAAACAAATAAAACAAACAAATTAATTTAATGTATAGATTTCAATGTAGCAAACAAATAAAACAAACAAATTAATTTAATGTATAGATTTCAATGTAGCAAACAAATAAAACAAACAAATTAATTTAATGTATAGATTTCAATGTAGCAAACAAATAAAACAAACAAATTAATTTAATGTATAGATTTCAATGTAGCAAACAAATAAAACAAACAAATTAATTTAATGTATAGATTTCAATGGGCTTCCAGTGGTGGTAGTCTAAATCTACAATTCCATGTTATTCAAAAGTTGTATTTTTGCTTGTTAGATTAGCACTTTGAAGTACTTTGAAGCACTTCTAAAGTACAATTGTTTCTTTTGCATACAAATGAAAATTTGGATGGGCTTTTTTATTATCAATTTTTCAATTAATTTTTTGAATGTTTTTAAAGATAGATAAACATATTAGCTTTTTTAAGAATATAATCTTTATTTTATTAGTACTTAGAAGCAAAAAGTATGCCATTTTACACTAAAAATATGAGTCTAGACAAGAAAAACAACACAAAGCTTGAAACAAATGTATTCAAAATTACTTCTTGTAAAATATTTTGTTTTGGGTATGAAAACTTTGATTCATTCCATATGGATTATTGATGTGAAAGTTATAAAATGTCATATTTTGTAGTCAATCACAACATATTATTGACAAAACATCATATTGTACTTGTTTCTAAACTTAATTTTCGCAATTTTCTCAAGAAAAATGTTCATTATATTGGTTTTAGTTTGCTTGCTACAATAATCTCACTATTGGGATTGGGCATATTTTAGTTCCATATGAGAACTAGTAATAATTTAGTTTTTTCTTCCATTTTGTATCTCCTACTTAACAATTTAAAAAAATGAAAACCAATTTCTACTCCCTATACTTTCAACTCAATTCTTCAATATAAAAATTTAGAAATTTAGAATCTCACGTAGAATCTACATTGCAAACAGTCTTGAAGTTAATCTTGGATAATTTACTTTGAAAACACAATATTTGACTAGTTACTTACAAAACATGTTTTTTTATACAAACATGAAAGTCTTTATATGAATTCAAATTATAGAAAGTGGAAGTATAGTTAATGATATTATAGTATATCAAATTGAGTGTGCATCTTACAATGCATTTTGCAACAAATTTGGTATATTGCAAGGCATATAATTGAATAGTTTGTGTATTAATTAATAGCACTTGAATCATTCTTATTCATTTGGATCATTATTGCACCTTGTTATGTATTAGAAGCTTCAAAATGATCATGAATTCTACTTGTATAGTGCCATATTTGAGCATGACAAGTTTTATATGTTAAAATGACATCCCAACAAAAAATGTTATTTTGAAGAGACATTTTGTATGGCTGTGTTTGGTCAAACTTCATTGGTTTTCTATATTATACCACACATTTCAATAATTGGATTTTTTGTCATATAGGAGTATATATTTGAAATTTATCTTAATAGTTTGAGATTTTCAATATGAAAAGAGATCATATTGATAAACATCCTCGTAAACATCATAGCATAATTGTTTTACCATTGAGATTATTCCAAAATAAATTTGACAGAAATTTTTTAAAAGTAGTGTAAAATAAGCTTTCAAGATGCTTTCCTTTAAGTGTCACATAAACTACAATTTTAACAATTTTGGAGAAAAAAATTTATGGAATGCAATGTAGATTATTGAAGCTACATGCTTTTAGTTAAGCTTAAAACATTTAAAATTAAGAAATATTTGCAAATTCAAGTTTGACTTTCAAAATGCCCAATAGAATTGTAAAGTCCTTGAATGGTTAATTGTTAAATTGTCAATCTAATGTATGCATTGCCATAATTTATTATATTATTTAAAATTTAGAAGGATTTAGTATCTTATGATCTTGTATAGAAAGGACAAAACATAAAAATTATTTTTGTACTTAAAATGTAAACATTTTGCAATTTACAAGGTTTACGAAGTTTTAGAATTTTTTTCTATGTTGTTATTTTCATACTAGTCTAGTGCAAAATTCCTGTAATTTTCAATCATTTTTGTACTAGTCTAATGCAAAATTTCAATCATTTTCAATCATTTTCATACTAATGTAATGAAAAATTGAGGTAAATATTTGAAGTTTGTGCTCTATTAGTTAAATGGATTCTTTTTGCGATTGAACCATTCATATCTAATCTGAAAACTTTGTTGAGATATAGGATTAATAAGATGAAACCTTCTCCAAGTTAGGGTTATTGGTTCCCAACACATGCTTGGTTGATGGTACCGGGTCACTCCATTTCATGTGGCTCCAAAGTCTGGAATAGAGTTACAACAGCTTGACGACGCTTTGCCAAATATATTGAGCCTAATCCTCCTTCCAATGTTGATGAGGTCCTCTCTACAAGTATTTGGTGGACTACTCGATATATTGGGTCAAGTTTCAATTTATCCATAGACCGAGCTAGAATGCTAGCAAAAAATGGCTTGAGGATGATCATTGATATATGGGACACTAGTGCATAAGACTTCAAAACTTGGGAGGATATTCTGGCTTCCTATCATCTCTACGAGATGGAACAAGTCCAATGGTTCTTCTTAATCTCTAGCATTCCTAACTCTTGGAGAATGATGCTCACGCGTCAGTTCAACCAAGCTCAAAGCAGTACTTGGTTGGGCCTTTTTACTTGCTTAAATGATGAAGTCCCATCATTAGTCTGGCAAACCAAGTGCTTTGAAGATGTCAATAGGCTACAAATCTCACAATCATTATCACTTGATGGTGACACTACCTATGCTGTGGTCAGCCACAACTCCAAACAACTTTTAATTTTGCCTTCCTCCATTACCTCGGAGGCTCACATGGGTTATATTCAAAGAATTCGGGTACTTGAGATCTCAAAGAACCGCACAGGCAAGCTAGAGCTATTTTTTGCTGGAGCTCTCCAATCTCTCATGTTTGACCCCAGTCGTTGGTTTTGGAATACTGGAGCATGACTTCTCTTGTACACAACTTCCATAGGCAAGGAGCTACTTACTCAATCACGTCATCCCAAAAGATCCATCCCATCAAAGCGGCCTAACACTCTTCTTGTTACATTTGAGCTAGATTGGAGGGATGTATGGCTTAAAGCAAGGTCACAAAAGGAGGCAACTTTCATGTGGTCAGTTTGGCAGAATGCCGTGGTAGTTCAATCTTGGAGGGCAAAAATTCAACCAGATTTGGACATTAGTTGTTGTTGCTACTCTACAAAGGCAGATGAAACTCCCATCCATAGATTCTACCAGTGTCCACGTGCCTTGGAAGTATGGGAGTATACCCAATCCATTCTTCACCATCTCTTAGGAGAACAACCGGTCTTAGGACCCCATACCCGATTCGACCATATGATATGCATTTTTGGCGCAACCCTTCCTCACAAATTCATCAAACTTATAACTATTTGGTCCCTCCTATGTGGCTCCGCGTTGTGGATCATCTAGACTGCACGCAATCAATAGGTCTTCTCTCATATTCAATGGCCCCGTGGTCTTCTCCAACAAGCCCTCTGGGATGCCCTGCTTGATTCAGGTTGAGCTGCGCAGCTTAAAGCTAGAATTACTTCTAGTCAAAAACCACAACAGGCTCCCCTTGTTTGGTTGAAATTTGATAAGATTTGGCTTACCTCTCCAGTCCTTGCCTCTCGGGACGGAGATTACATTAGATGGACTGGTAGTGGTCCTCTAGTTTGTCAGTTCTATTAGCTCTTCTTGCTCTCGTGCTCTTTTTTGTGTGTCCTCGCTCTTTTTTCTTTTGTCCAACCTTCGGGTTTGGCTGTTTTGTAGTGGTGTTTTTTTAATGCAATGGGTCTCCCATTTGTTCAAATATATATATATATATATATATATTTTTTTTTTTTTTTTTGAGGTTTGAACTATTGTTGCATTATAAATATATATTATCTAAAAACAAAAATGTATGTTATATGCTATTTTTATATATTTTGATTATAATATACAAAGATAAAAATGATATCAATTGAAGTGGCTTCAAGGTGACACCTTCATGTAGGCATGAAATCATTGTAGGGCCTCAAATCTTTTTAAACTATAGAGTCTCATTGCTCTTATATTCAATTCATTTCATTTCATTTCTTTGAGTTTTAATATATTGAATTAAAAGGGGTTTGGAGAGTCTAAAGACAAAAAGTTTCAATCAGAGTTTGAATTTGAATTTTTTTGTCGCAACTTTCAAATCAATCACTTCTACCGCTAAACTGTGCATTGCCGCATGAGTATCTACCAAAAAAATTGGGCCTTTTCAATTGCCATTTAAAAGGTGTTTTGAAGGTGTAAGTGACAATCAATATTATTGTATGATCAAGCTTACTAAAGGGAGTAGTGGCTACCAACAATGATTAGAAGGGTTGGTTAATCCCTTAACTAAGACAAATTATGTAGATTACGTTGCAACTATTATTAAACGCACCCTCAAGTTCTTCCATATGGAGTGACGTTTCTCTTGAAACCCTATTTTTTACCTCTAATAGGCAACCTTTAGATCCTAGGTCCTTTACCTTTGTATTTACAAGTATTTCAAAATTTTATTTTGAGCATATCAAATTGAAGAAAAGAAGGGTAGAGATAGTTTACCAATTTGTGAACTTAAGAAGTTTTGTAGCTAGTATGAGGATATAGATAGAGTTGTAGGAAAGTCAAAAGGGGCAACCAATTAAAAAAAAACATCCATGTGGCATAGCATGGGTTGATGTGGCTTATTTGATGTTGAATAAGGAGGTTCTCCCTCTTCTTGTCTTCATAATTTATTTAGAGTTGCCATATGTTTGAATAGCTATAGCGATTTGTTAATTATAATTTTTTGCTTGAAATTTTGAGAAGATGTTTTTTTTCTTTTTGCAATTTTAAAAGCTATAACCTGCTCTAATTGGAGTTTATATGCAAAAGTTATGTTTGAGGAAGTGAGAAAAGGTCTATTGCTGACTAATTTTGTAGGCCAATAATTTTAGTGCTTATAGAAGTTTGGTTAGAATGTTTTTGGATTTGGGTGTTGGATGATTTTTATATAAAATTATTAGTTCCCTAAAAATATACAACATTCTTAATTTGAAGTTGTGATGAAAAAGTTATGAGTTTGGAAGTGAAAGGGGTATAGAGTTGACATAGAGTATAAAAAAATGGGAGTATTTTTTTTGGCTTTGAATTTTAAAAGAATTGCACAATATTTTGTTAGCTTTTTTAAAAGCTAAAATACACTTAATTCTTTGACACTTATTTGAAGTTTGACTATATTTTCAAGAAGATTTTACAAGGGTTTGTAGTTTTATACACAACTTATATGGTTTTGTATGCAATTTTTATAGTATTTATAGTAAATTTGTCAATTTCCACATAGACAAAATTCAAATCCTTCTACACATAAATGTAGAGATTTGCATGTTTTGAAATTTGGTGTGATTATTAAATGTCATGTTAAGATTCACCTTCAAAAAACAAGTGCAATAAGATATTTTTTTTATAAATTTTATTGCAATTTAAAGTCAATGCACTTGAAATCTAGTCAAAAATCCCTTGTGACCCTTCACCACACCGTGAAGTCATTGGATGGTGATACAAAATTTTGTTCCCATCACAATTGAATTCATAGTTGAAACGTGTGGTTACTATGCGGTTACCGTAATTGGTAAGAGAGGTTGTGCAGTTTTTGGATGTGTGCGATAAATGGCTGGTTTACTCTATACATGATTTATATAAATATAGATAAAAGAAACCATACTCTAGATCAAATAGTCTCAATCTATTTCCAATGCTATATATAAGACACAATGTATGCGGTCCCAATTCTACCTAGTAGGTTGGTTCGTATAAAATCCTTAGATCAAATTGTCATAGGGTTGATTAAAATGTCTTTTATGCATGTAATCAATTGTAATCAATTGCCAAGTTATTTACTTGAAATACAAATAAACCTCTAGGGACAAAGTTCTTTAATTAATTCTTTTTTATATTCTCCCATCTAAGCTATACTATGGTTACTAGTCTAATTTCCAAATTAATATGCCAATATCAAATTTGTATTTCTATCAATTTGTATAACATGCAAAGCATGAAAAGATTATGGTCATTCCTCTTTTATTCAATTTAAGGCTCCACATTTGTCCCACGACTTTAGTTTTTCTAGAATCAATTTGTCTTAATCCTTGGTTGGGTCGATTAGATTTTAAAAAAACACCAATAACCGTGGGGACAAGCAATTAGACCTATGATCGTATATTTGTCTAACCCATCTATTAATTGACTAGGTCAACTTAACTCAGCTATGAACTTGCTATTAGATTGATTATGCATACTAATCAAACTCGATGTAATACTCAAGCAACTTGATTACTTAGCACATTATAATTTGTTTACTTATATACACAAATGTGAGTCAATCAAATAAATTGTTAACATTTTGATTACCATTATTTACTCTCAACACTTTGACAATTGATTAGCAAAACACATTTAGTCATTTAATTTACAAGGAATTATTCCACAATTAAAACACAACTTGCCAAACATCTTGCTTGGCACAAACTTCAACTGTAACAATAATGCATCATTTTATACATCAATCTTTACAAACTTAAGAATACAATTAGATCTAGTTATGGTTCCAACCACCCAAGCAAATATCTCCATATATTGGGATACTCACAACAATTTAACTTCAACTCAAGCTTACCAAATTTCTTAGCCAATTTGATTATAACTAACTCAACAACTCTATATGAATTAGTACTTATTTTGATGTTAATGCATTTCACAATTAAACTACAAGAGTTATCATAACAATTAGTTTCACAATTTTGTGATTGATTTAACAACCACAAAGAAAAGCTCCATTAACACATATACAAATCAATTAAGACCATCTTTCACAATTTGTTTGAAACTTATATACATCCTTCACTTGTTTGTCAACTGAGTCAAATCACTTCACCATAGTGTAGCTTCAATCATTTAGATCCTCCATTATTCACAAACACAACATACAACAATTCAACTTGCTAATAGTAATTGACTTGACTTACACAATTCAATACATTGATCAACAAAATTTCAAATTGACAGATTTACCATTCATTGAGTCAATTAATTCACAACTACTTGTAGATTAATCACAATTAAATTGATAACACACTAGTCACACAACATTCCAAACTCACAGTAAAGATCAACTTGACATTGCTTACAATGCACAAACAACCATTAAATTAGCAATTCACTTGACTCACAACTAGTCAAATTGATCAAAATGAACATCCTTAATTCAATACTTGGGAGTAATGTCTACGATTGAACTTCCACTACTAGAAAATTTCGTTTTTCTGTTGTTTTGGTCGCGTTGATCCGGTCAAAATCTGACAGAAATCTGTTGAAACCAACAGATTTCTGTCAGATTTTGACCGGATCAACGCGACCAAAACAACAGAAAAACGAAATTTTCTAGTAGTGTTCGAGCAAATTGATCAACCAATTAATGATTCAACATACACAGCAACAAGCTATTCAACTTATTTGATTATACAAATAAGTTAATTCATTGATCACACAACTTGACTTATTAGTCTTTACAATTAGTCTTTACAATTAGTCTCAGATAACAAACTAATACACACTTTGACTTAAACTGAACATCCCAACAACAACAACAAGTAGCTTGCAGTAGGAACTTGACCGACCAACACACAAAAATCAAATTGATACTTTTCTCAATATATTGATAGCTTCGGCAAATAGTGCAATGCTAAAAATACAAGGACGTTGGGTGCTCTTCTAAGTGAGAAAAAAAACTTGACTTTTAGACTTATAGTCTCAAAACAAGAAAAGTAGGAGTGCAACTATTCATCCTAAAATATATAACTATCCATTTGAACTATTCCAAATCCTAGCCTATAGAGTGCTTCATATCTATTTGAATGTCTTTTAGCTTTCTATACAACAAATCTAGCTAATTGTCATAGTGTAATAAAAAAAATAGGCAATTTGTTTGTCCATTTTACACTTGTAAGGCCAAATAAATCAAAATTTCAAATATTCTGCAGCTACAACAATACATTTCAAAGATTTACACAAATTTATATTTTATTGAAAAAATATAATTACAATTCATATCCCTTTTACATTTTTTTGTGGTGAAAAAAAACAAAATTTTCATTAATCTCAAGAGGCAAAGTAAACATTCTACTAGAATGGTCTCATCTTCTATGACATATTTTGCACAAATTCTTTTGTCATTTTTGTAACTACTATACAATTATGGCAATTCAAAATATACTTTCATTAAAATCATGTAGACATTGAATAGCCAAAGGCTTGTGGAACTACCCCCTACAAACATGTCATTCTTGATGGTTTAGAGATCAATGTTATTATCATTACTACTATTTGTTAAAATCTAGCTAAATACCAATAGTGTTTTTTCCCCCTTTGAGCCCTTTTTACAATAACATTGAGAAACTTTGAAAAATACCTCTCTATGATTTATCTTTGAGAGGCCAACCATTAAAAGTAGTAAACAATGAAAAGAAGGCACAAAGTGTTCAATATATTGTTTTAGTATATTTTCTAATCTAGACATGTCATATTGTAAGTTCTTTTTAAATGATTGACTACGAGCCTTTTAATTTAATCCCTAAAGGACCAAACACCATTTTTTTTGGTAACATAGTGATTTTGGGTAGCTCACTACAAATGATATGTTGTTTTTTTGAAATTTTTGCACAAGATGTGCTCAAGAAGTAGTTTTGGCCCAAAAAATTTCAAACTTTTGCCTACATAGTTAAAAAGTTATTGCATGATATGTAATTTTCATTGATCTTTGGGCACCTCAAAAAATTCTTAAAAAATAACTTTTTTAGGAAATAGAAATTTGAAATTGGTTTTCAAGATTTATATACTTGAAGCTTTGAACCATTTCATTTTGATTAATGAGATGAAAGTTATTGAAGAGTTTTAGGATAGTTATAGAATTTCTATTCTAAAATGTGTTTTGAAGTCCTTTATTGAATTCAATTTTCAATATTCTTGAAAAAATCGAAAACATTGGGTGTAGATTGTTTATTATAACATTACAACTCTTGGGATCTTCTATTAGGCTATTTTTCACAAATTTTGGACACATGTAACTGTAAGATCTTATAGTATATTGGGTTGACAAGATGTAGAAAAATTTCAGAAATTTTCACCGTGTAGATTGCAAGATAATAACATTTGAAGTGACAAAAATCTTTTTGAGGGCCTGCAAAAAACCAAGTAGCTACACTTCACAAGGTAACATTTGTTTGATTCATTCTTCAAGATAAAGAAGTAGACCATGATTCAAAATCATAATTGATAAAAATTTATTTATTGAATTGAAAAATGCCAATCCCAAAGGTTGTAATGTTATAATAAATAATCTACACCTAATGTTTTTATTCTTTTCCAAAATATTAAAAATTGAGTTCAATAAAGAACTTTAAAGTTTATCTTAGAGTAGAAATTCCATAACTACCTCCAAACTCCCACAAACTAAAATTCCTCATAATTTTCATCTCATTAATCAAAATGGAATGATTCAAAGCTTTCCATGCAAATATAAATCCAGAAAATCAATTAAAAAAATTTATTTCTTAAAAAAGTGATTTTTAGAGAAGTTTTTTTTTTTGTTGTTGGGGCTACCCACCAAACGTTGAAATAACTACATATCATGCAATAACTTTTTAACCATGTAGTCAAAAGTTATAAAAAATTTTGGGTCTTAAAGCTACTCCTTGGGCATATGTTGTGTGAAAATTTCAAAGAAAAAAATTAAAAATTCAAGTTGTAGTGAGCTACCCAAAATTGCTACATTGCCAAAAAACGCAGTTTGGGCATTTAGGGGTTAAGGAGTCCTTGGAATTGTAGTCAAGTCCATGTCTTCACATGGGTCCAACTACAATTCTCAAGGACTCAAAATTAGTGTATTTCTTTTTTCCAAGGACAAAAATATTGTCCATATCATTTTCTCCCTTGGACATAGAATTTTGAGTGTAAAATACATTCCTTGATCTTCTCCATTTTGTAAGTGCTCATTGGTTGAAAGCTTACTATGCATGGCTTCTCACCGCTGGTATAAAGTCCTTTAGCCTCGGAGTCCCACCAAGAAATTGTCGTAATCTGGCAATATTTAGCCCAGAAATCCAAGAAGGGCTGATGATCCCCGTGAATGGAGGAGGGAATGGAAGTTTGAATCGCACTATTTCTGGGGAATGAGCTCCGTTTCAGCAATTTCAGTCTGTTTATTGATAACATGCGATGATTGTGCATAATTGTTGGAGTCATTGAAGGTTGATTGAATATTTCTTGGGCTTGTAGTACAGTGACAAAGTTATTGATGTTTATTAATGATTGTTGTTGCCGTGCTATCGTTTTGAACTGAAATCGTCCACTCATCCCTTTTTTTTTTAAGATTATCTTTGTGGGTCTGTTTTGTCAATCTCTTCTACTTCGGATTGCCATTGTCATGGATTCGATTTCAGTTCCTGTTGTAAAGTAGTTGGAGATATTCGGTTATTCGTTCTACTTTTGCGATATGCGACAATCCGCTCCACAGAATTCACCGAGGTGCGTTGTGGACGCAGGTTCAATATGATTGTTAGAATAGTCAGGTGGTTTTGCTGGCATGGCGTTCGTTGGAACAGTATGAATCCCATTGTTTTTGAATGTTGAATTTGTTCATTGAAGTTACTGTGATAAGAATTCTCTCGCATCAAAATGCACTCAGATACTGGCGAGTAGTCCTACATTAGGTCTATCGGTTGAGAGGAGAAAAGGAATGCTACAAATTGATACAGGAGCTGGGTTGATGAACAATTTTGAGAGCACTGGCTTTTTCTGAGAGATGGCATTGCAGGTCTTGAGTGTGCACACAGCTGCACTGGCATGAAGATTTTAGGTGACTGCGCAAGTTGAGCAGCAAAGGTGAAATCTAGGGTTTCGAGTTTCTTTTAATATACCAACAAGTACCTTCGCTACTTTGATTTTTTGATCAGTTTTACGTATTGTGCGTTGTCGAAGCTCTGAATTGGTAGAACAGATTAACGATAGCTTTGTTACTTGACTGATAAGGACCTGGTTTCCTGGACGGAATGTCTGTTTTTCATTTCCAACATATGTTCTACTAGAAATTGAATGAGTACCGGCATCATGTTTAAATGTAGGTGGTTTTTAATTTTTTGATTGGGGTATTGGATCGGCAGCGCAGAAGTAGCATTGGGTTCCGAATCTAGGGTTTAATCGGGTGTACCTTGTACTGAACCCAGGCTAAACCCTGGATTCGGTACAAGGTACAGGGGTCTAGCCATGGCCGCTTCAAGTGAAGCACAAACCCGTGCCAACGCTCTGGAGCCGCTGGCGAGAATTTCAACGAAGCAAGGCGGTGCAACTACAGCTCCGTTCCGAATCCAGGGTTTAGTCACTAGCTTGGTGAGTAGCCTGGAGGAGTTTTATGATTTAGGAGCTACCTTGGAAATTGAAATTATCTGCTACAAGGATTGGAAGCCTTGAAGTGAGCCCCAAGCTTCCTCTCGATGTTGCTACCACTGTGAAGGAGATGGTGAGCGCGTGGGTGTCAGAGCTCAGGGCCAATGCCCAAGTGCAGAAACTTCTGCTGACAACTCATCACAACTCATCACTCTGCTTTAGCTGAGACCCTAATGCTCTCGAAGCCATCGTCCTGTTTCGCCATTTCTAGCAAAGACTCGATTGCACCGAAACGAGCTGCCAGCAGAGTGGAGTGATATGCCAGCATTCTTGTGAACATCATCGAGAAATGTTGAACCGACGACTATTGAAGGGTTTGCCTCTGGAATTGGTGGAGCCTGTTTTTCGCCCATCTGCCTCTGCCTCAAATCGTGGAGCTTCGTTAACGTTCAGAGGCTTTATCAACATCCTCCAATTTTCTAAAAGCTTGCTCAGAAAGTACCTTAAATTCGTCGGGCCTTCTGTGTGGGACGTTCATTCTAAGTCAATGTGGACCACAGTGTATCCAGGGAGTAGCTTAGCGTTGAATTTATGGGTCTTCCTAAAAAGCTTTTGAGAGATGATGACGATGATTGATTATCCTTCTAATTGTTATTATCTCGCCAAAAAACTCGACTCGTATGAAAAACTCAATGTACTCATGTAATGGAGGGTTGGTTTGTTTTGCTCAAAGATAGTCCCCAAAGCTGTCACGTTTCAGTGTGTAATCCACTAACCAATATCTGGAAATCTCACCGATGTACTCCTTTTTCATGAAGGAGGTCATCATGGTGCAGCTTTTGGTGGATGATGACCAAAATGGGTACAAAGTCATCTTGGTGAGTAGGAGAGGGGAATTTCAAGGGCTTTTAGCACACTTTTATTGCTCCAAATCCGGCACTTGGAACAATATGGACTCTGGGCTTGTTTGTGGATGATGTTGACAATTGGAGCCAAGTGTTGATCCCGGTAGATATTTTGTCCCTTATGTTTTTGATTGCGCATTGAAAGTGCTACATGATCTTAGATTGTGCCGTTTTACTAACACTTCGAATTATGTCGATTACGCAATGGTCAAGGACTGTGTCTTTCTGAGTTCACATGGGATAACTTAGTAATGAATCCAACTTGAGAAAATTTAAGGACTTTGAAATGAATTTGACAATCTTGATATACTTCTCCACGATGAGATGTTCTTTGCAAGCTGTGGTTTTGCTTTTATATATGACCGACAATTGTGCAAGATGGCGTGAAGATCACCAACAGGGTATGGAATTCCATGACCTATTTGCAAAGGATTGGCATACTCCTCTAGCATTCCATAAAGCGGGCAACATCTTTTAGGTGAAGAGTTTGCAAAGTTGGTCATGAGTGAGCTTCGCTAGGATCTCTCTCCATTAAGCAGAAGCAGAAGAGTAACTCTAGTCATATGACCAATTCCTTTTTTTGGCTTTTGTACACATTGAACTACAAATTCTCAAAGTCTTTCAAAATTTAGTAGTTTTAGGAGATCTTACAAATAAACTATGAATTTCTAAAGTCTTTGATGTTTTTTGGTGCTCTAGGGGTGCTTCTTAAATGAACTTTGAATTTCCAAAGTGTTTGAAATTCTTTTTGCTTTTGGACAACTTGTGAATGAACTATGAATTTACAAACATTTTTAAATTACTTTTGCATTTTACAATCAAAATGTAAAGGGACTCAATTATTGAGAAGATACTAAGTTATGTGGAATGCAACTTATGGGTGGCCAAAACAATCTTTAGAAAATGAAGTGTCTAAGTCTTGCACCATCCTAGGCATTGCACTACACTTGGATTGAATAAATGAGTAGGATTCATCATGGGCATAGATAAGGTACTCTTGTAACAAAAAGTCATTGTGGGAACAAGCCAAAAGCAAGGTGGGAATGATTTGGAACATCAAGGGACCCTGTCTTCACCACTTACCCAAACTCTTAGACTCTTTAGTGTTCTCAATAGCCTTGTAATGGCTATATTAATTAGAGTTATATAGTAATTTTTTTGGCTTGTGGAAGACAAAAGAAAGTTTCAATCTACAATTGGAATTTTTGTTTTGTGTAAATATGTGGTGGAAAAGGTATTTCAAAAAAAGGATAGTGTAATTGGAACTATGGGCACATGCCAACATTGCAAGATTTTTTTGTAGGTCTTACACATGTCAATTACCTAAGAAACTTGGTGGAGATATGCCTAACATTGTCTTCTTTATGCTACATTTTAAGATTCAAAACACATAGTCCAAAAATTTCAACAAATGACGGTCAAAGTCATTTAAAATTCCCAAGTAGGGCCCAATAAAACATTTTGGGCAACTTCAAATGATTATATCTTTTAATCTATAAAGTCAAATTTCTCAAAAAATTTAGAGTTGGTTCTTATACAAGTTTAGTACAACATCCCATGGTTACATCAAGAACAAAAACATTTTTTTATTCTTGTCTCAATGCACTAGAAAAGGCAATTTTGAGTGTTTTTGGAGGAAAAATGACCTTAGGAATTCAAAGGTTACCTTCCCTAATAAAAAACTAAATATAACTAGACCTTGTGCAAATAAGTTAGTCACATTAATCACATCTATTATAAAAGAGTAAATGCACTAATGTAACTAATCCTTGTGCATGGGGACTAGCACATTATTCACACTGCAATTACCTATTAGTAGTTAAATTGGTGTGTTTTTTGAAAAAAAATGCTAAGTTTTTACTTGACTAATTTTCTGTAAGTATTATACCTTAATTGAATTTATATTATTTCAACTCTAAGACATTAGCAAATTAATATTTCTTGTCTCACTATAACTCCTTTCACTTAATCTTTACCCCCTAAAGGACTGAAGTGCGTTTTTTTTTGGCAATTTTGGACAACTTACTATGAATGGAATTTTTTTTATAAAATTTTCACATAACATGTGCCCAAGGAGTAGCTTTAAGGCCCTAAAATTTTCATAATTTTGACTACATGGTTAAAGTTATTGTATGATATGTAGTTTTCAATGTTTGGCAGGTAGCCCCAACAACAACAAAAAGTTCTTTAAAATTCACTTTTTAAATAAATAAAAATTTGAAATTAATTCTTTATATATATATATATATATATATATATATATATATATATATATATATATATATATAAAGAGCTTTAAATCATTCCATTTTGATGAATGAGATGAAAGTTATGAGGAGTTTTAATTGTAGGTAGTTTGGAGGTAGTTGTGAAATCTCTACTCTAAAATAAACTTTGAAGTCCTTTATTTAACTCAATTTTCAATATTTTTAGAAAAAACTGAAATCTTAGTATGTAAACTTTTTATGACAACATTTCAACCATTGGGATTGGCATTTTTCAATTCCATAACAAAATTCTTCACAATTTTGTATTTGAATCATTCTCTACTTCTTTCTACTTACTATTTTTTTCCTATATGTTGTACAATTCCAAATGATCTGAGATTTTTCAAGCATGTAATAAACTTTCTTTAAAGAATGAACCCAAAGAAGCACCATCATTTTGGACATTTTTTCATACAAATGTAACCTTGTGAAATGTAGCCTGGTTTTTTGCAAGGCCCCTAAAAGGATTTTTGTCATTTCAAATGCTATTATCTTGCAATCTACATGGTGGAAATTTTTGAAATTTTTTTCACATCTTCTCAAACTAGCATACTACAAGTTCCTATAGTTACATGTGTCCAAAAATGTTGTTGGTTTTCTAAAATTTGGCACTTGTACAAGAAATGGCAGATTTGGAGCGTTTTTGGTTAAAACGTAGTCAAAAACCTTTAGGGGTTAAACAACATTTCTATAGGACTAGTCACGCCTTCTTCACTCCATTCTCAATCCTCAAAAACGGGGATGTGGCACTCTTTCATTGGCTCTCCATGGCTTGTAAAAGTCCCATTCTTTAAAAATTGAGAATGCCCATTCCTTTCCTCTGAAAGGTGAAGAATAGACATGAAGAAGATTTCTTCATAGAAGTTTTCATCTCATATTTCAAATCGTCATTGTTTTTTCACTTCTTGTTGTTGCTTTTGTATAATTCTCTACTTGGTCTCAAATCATTGCCAAGGATTTTGTTATTATTCATGCTGCCTTTATTTTTCACCTTCTTGCCTCTTCTCATTAGTTTTTTTCTATTATGATGTTGTTGCTACATATGATTCTTTGTGTCTATGAATTTAGTATTTATGAGTTCTTTGCATTGGAGAGCTCCTTATTTTGAACTAATAATCTCATTGTCTATTTTTATTATCAGCTCATGAGAAAAGGAGCTAGTGTCATATCTTTTTCATAGATTCAAGCTCCTAATTGGTTCCTCTTTTCTTTCCACAATTTCTCATTTTTCATAGAAATTTCATTCTTGGAGAAGGTGTGACTACCCCTATTATCTTGGGGGCAGCCCTAAAAGAATCAAATATGAATATGGTAGAAGATATGTATCAAGTTTACCACAAAGTTTACTTATTTTTGTGATCCCACCTTATTGAACTATGTAGTAAACAATCAATCATGGTTATGCCCTCAATTCTTGTCCTCAAAAAAGACAATCTAGGGTGGTCGCAAGAAAGATCGAACAATTTAGGGAGCGTTTTGCCAAAATTGTTGTTTCTGTGCTCAATACTATGAATACTATGAGTATTATGAAATGAAACAATCTCAGCCACTGATTTGAAAAATCGATGGCTTTTAGTGCCACTAGCTATTTGCAAGTACTGAAAAAGTACTATTTGATAAAAAGACAATTTGTCATAGAAATTTCATAACTAATTCCAAAAAAATCCAAAAAATATGAAACCACTTGAATTACATGCCAATTCCATTCATTTTTCATTTAAGTGAATTTTGTGTGAAAATGTTTGAAGAAGTCAAATCCCCAGTAAACAGTTAACTTTACGGACCTCCTACAGTCCTACTTCACAAGCAGGGCAGCGTTTGCTTTGAGGGAAGAGCCCAGGCGAAGGCGTAGTGGGAACTATCTCCTCCCGCCCTGCTCGGAAGCAAGTCCTTGACATGAACTAAACTATTTCACGAATATCATGCTTGTTCCACCATTGCCATTTCTTTGTCTCGTAGCTTTGACGAGGTCATTTATCAGCAGTATGTTTTAAAAACAAACAAGCATCAAATGAATGTGATGGTCTCTTGACAGTGACGCCAAGGAACTAAGTGACTAACGCAGGATTTATATTTGTACTTTCCCACACCGACGAGAGGAGTTTCAGATCTGTCGTGAGTGGAATACCAAGGGACCATGGTTTCATCCAATCTGTACGCGAATTGTTCCGTTGCAGCTACTGTAATGGTGCCTATGTAGTGGTGCCACATTCCTACACATGATAAATTACTAACGTGACGGAACTACCCTCCAATGAAATGCAAAAAGTGATTGTAGTCCTACAATCTGTTACCACAAAGCGAAGCAAAACAGGGTTACAGTCTCGCGGCATTTATGACGATCAACAGCCTCCCACTTTGAAATTGCTCAAGGAAAATTCAAACAGAAATCATGATATATTCTCTACATCTATTTGGTGGATGGTGATCTCCCCGAAACTGCTCTCCTACACTTTATGTTAAAATGCTTAAAGAGCGAAACAAATAATTGTACCCTTACATAGACCACAATCGGAATTCTGACAGCAAAACCCTACACTTTCAATGAAGCTTAACAAGGTCAAGATGAAAAAAGTACGTAGTATAGTACAACAAATGCGGCAAAACCGGTAGCCAATGGTATGATCTTACGAACACAATGCAGACATATTCAGTCTCCAGAGTGTACCAAGTTGCTTGCCAACGAGAACATACTCAAATGTGCACAAACCAGGCCTTGTTAGGTCAGTAAGCAACCATATGAAGCATAAGGCGTCTAAGGTTGCCCGTAAAAAGGACCATAAGGGCGAACCCCGCCAAAGCCAGGTCCATCAGTGGTGTCCACATGTTCCAGAGGATATTCGTCCTCCTGGTAAGCAGAGAGTGAGTCCGCTCCTGAGGCAGATTCGTCATACGTCTGAACACCATAACCTGTTCCCTGACTGTTGTCCTCCGAGTCGCTGATCACAGGGTAACCTTGAACCAAGGTGCCCTCATCCCGGGTTGCAGCAAACGACGGTTCATCCTCGTACGCAGTAAATGAATAGCCATTCTCGGTTGTAGCAGAAGAAGCATCATATGTCTGGACACCATAACCTGTACCCTGGCTGTTGTCCTCAGAGCTCCCAATCACCGGGTAACCTTGAACCAAGGTTCCCTGATCCTGAGTTGCAGCAAGCGACAGCGGGTCATCCTCGGTTGTAGCAGAAGAGGCATCGTACGTCACAACGCCATAACCTACTCCTTGACTGTTGTCTTCGGAGCTCCCAATCACCGGGTAACCTTGAACCAAAGTGCCCTGGTCATGAGTTGCCGCAAGCGACTGGGAATCATCGTCGAATTCGTTCATGTCAAATCCAGGAGGAACGGCATCTACCGATGGAGGGGTGGCGCTCTCGGCAAACGAATCAGAAACAGTGTCATCTGGTTCGCTCATATCAAATCCAGTGGGAACCGAATCAGCAGTTGGAGGTGTTGCGCTCATACTGGTCATGTTCTCCTGGTCAGAACGTGCCAGATCGACCAACACCAGAGGGCTGCCATCGTCTGACCCCAAGACCTCGTTCGCTAGTACTGCGCTGTGGGAGTCACTGGACCCTTCCGTGGTATTCGTGATGGCTGGCGCCGAGGTTGGAGAATCCGATAGCATCACTTGGGTAATGGTCGCTTGCACCTCTTCAGCGGAAGAACGGACATTGCTGCAGAGCAGCAGTAACGCCACTGCCAATACTGCGGCCATCTTTGTCGACACCCTGGAAAGAGAGAAATTACAAATACAGTTTCAGAATCCGGTGCACAGAATCAGATCACAAAACTCAATATCAGATCACATAGAGTCTGTTAACCATTTCCGACTCTCACTGTCGACAGAATCGAGAAATGATTGAAAGTGAATTAACCAACTACCAACCACCCCCAAGCTCGATCACACATCCAACAAAGCACCGGAATGACGGAAATGCAACCCATCATTGAAGCACACTATCCTCCTCACCCACACCGTAACAACACTTACAAGACAAACAACCCTGCTAATGCTCACCTAAACATACAAAAGACCAAACAAAAGGAAAGTGCAGCTCTTGTTTCACGAACAATGCCAACAACATCTGATACAACACAGCACCAATTGCTAACAAAATCTTGGCTCACATTACACTTACATTTTCTTCTCACAACCAGGAACGCAGCAACGACCTCCCGCAGTGTCCAAAATGCCACACAATATTCATGAACCAAGAGCCATGAAACACTTCCAAACTCAAACTGCTCGTAACTCAAGTTCCCAGGAGCTCAAACTGCGATGGCAACGCAGGGGGAGTCTTCGTAACATTTCTCAGGCGCGGCGGTGAGTGAGACGCAGCGGAAGGCGGCGGTGATGGCGGAGTCGACTGTAAGACGCCGTGGCAATTGAGTCGCGACTTCGGAATTGCTGGTGGAAACTTATTACGAGCGCCAGGATATGACGGAGACTTGCTTCAGATTTCAGTTCCCTCGCCGGCATCGCCGCTACGACTTCCAAAAGCTTTCCCCCGTTTGCTCGGAGGGTGGTGCTCGGCTGCAGATGTTCGCAAAACGGGGAACCTTGGGAACGTCATCCGCTCCCACAGCGAGGTTTATCGAAGTTACTAATAATGAAACGTTAGCTAGAGAGTCATTTATCCTATCATGTAAATAAATCACTGGAGTTCTCATTTAGTTGACAATTAGTGTTCAATTGTTCATGTTGGATACATGGTAAACCATCTTTATTTTAATTTTTGGGATGGAAATATAGTTAACAATTAGTGTTTACATTGCCATTTAGTGTTAGAGTTCATATGTAGTGTTGCAAGCACTAAATTTCATTATTGGTATAAGGTAACTCTACCTATGAGAGTCAAAATGGAAGCCTGCCCATCATAGGCAAAATTATACTAATGATGTACATTCCAACTTTGAAATGTACGTTACTAGAATAATTTTGCTTGTGATGAGCTCCCTCCCATTTTGTGTATAATAGGCAAAGTTACTTTAGTCCTCTTGAAAATGGCTCACTTCCTTCTTGTTTTTTTAGTTTTAGGAATCATTGGGGTGAGGCAAATTTTTAAACAATTGAGGATTTCTAACAATAAAGTGCTAAAAGTTGGTTGGTAAAAATATAACTTTTGATTGACGTGGAATTGAAACTTAAAAATATCAATGAAGGCCTAGTCTACACCAAATTGAGAGGTGAGAGGGCTAAATTTTTAAAGGTTTTGTTTCAAGAAATCCTTGAAAAAATGGTTTTACATTATAAAAAGAGAAGTTATGGGTCTTTAAAAAAGCCCAATCACATAGAGAGCAATTGCCTTTTCTACGTGGCAACAAAAACAATTCAGATTTATATGATGGTGAAAATCTAAGAGAGACTATACTAGACCATATCTAAATATTATTAGATCCAATAATGTGAACTGCAAAATTAGTTAAATAGATAATATCAATGATTGTGAGATTTTAGCTTGTCATAGGCTCTAAGAATTCCATTAGACCTACCTTGGATCATAATAGTATCTACTTTGGCTATGTTGGATACTTTGATAGTTCACACAATTCATTTTTTAATTCAATTTTCACTATTTTTCAAAAAGAAATAGTCCACATGGTTTAGTCCTCTTACTAATGCAATCTCACCATTGAAATTATTGTGTTTGAATTCCATTTTAGAAATATTAATAATTTAATTTTTCCTCTATTTTGCACCTTTCTTCTATTTTACAATTTAAAAAAAAAATGAAAATCATGTAGCTCTTTTTTCAATTTTTTTCTAGATTTTAATTCAATTCTTCAACATAAAAATGTGCAATCCATTAACATTAGTGCAAAATTTTTAATCTAGGAAGATTCAAAGTCTTATTATTTAGTCACACAAGGTTAAAAAGAAAACCATTTTCTTCACTTCAAATATAATATCTTGCAATCTACATAGTCAAAGTTTTTGAATTTTCATCCACGCATTTCTATACCAGTCTAGTGCAAGATCTTACAATTAGATATGTGAAAAAATTATTATTGAAGTCATTTTTTTGCAATAGAAATGGAAGTTTGAATTTTTTTTACTGAAAAAAATTCCTTGGGACTCAAGGGTTAACCTTTAGTTAAAGGCCATGATACATCTTACTTTCAAACTTTGAGTCATTCTTGAAAGTATCTAGTCCAAATTCAACTTGTTTTTCTTATCCTAGATAAAGAATGATTTCTTATTGTTGCTAAACGTGTATAAACTACACAAGCTTGTAATTTTGCATGTCTTTGATTTGGAGAGAGTTGCCTTATGGAAGGTTCTTGCTACAATGGTTGTATTTTTCTTTTGGATGAATGATTTTGAATGGCTCATTTTTTTTTGTAAATGTATCTAAAGAATCTTCATAATTGCTTTATGAATGTGTTGTGCTCATCCTCATATTGCCCTTTATCATACTTTTTATGAACATGACATTTAAAACATTGTTTGTGTTAATGTATTGTTTTTTTTAGTCATTTGTTGCAAAGTTGGAATAAAATAACCATGAACAAAAACTTTTAATCAAAGATAGCCTACAAAACAAATATTGTAAAAAAATGTAAATAACAATAACTCTACATATAAAGCATAGTATTAGAAAATTAAATAACAACAGGGAATCTTAAAATCATGAAAGGAAAAATGATATCTTCTTCCTCCATAAAATACCCTTGGGATGCATATATATATATATATATATATATATATATATATATTTGTATGTGTATGAAAGTTAATAGATATTGCTTCCTCCAAGCTTGGAAAGTCTAAATTTCAATTTTGGGCAATCAAAATAGAGTCCATTAGAAACAAACTAAAAGACAAAACTTATAAATCATCATGGTTAACCATATTACATATTGAAAAAAAAATGAGAATGACATTGCAATTTTAAAATTTGTTTTAGCTCCTAAGTTGACAAAATTTCATAGTTGAAAAGTCCGAAACATAGTTTAATAATAACCTTTTCTCTTGTCGACCAAAAAATATTTGAGTCCATGCCATTGCCTAACAAAGCATCACTTTTAAATTGATTATTCCCAAATGACTTCTTCCTTACATTACTAAAATATCCTTTTGGCTCCAATAAGGTTTTAGTTTTTTTTTCTAATCATATGATTGTTCCACCATCTTTTGCACTATTTTCACTATGAATTATATTGTCTTTATTCAAGTCTATTCATGATTTGAGATATGATTTTTTTTAAATGGTAGTCTTTAAAGAATTCAATGGTATTGTGATGTACTTAGGCATTTCCATGCACATTTTTAATATCTTTTATTTTATTTGTTGTCAAGTCATACATCTCCATAACCATTTGAGTGTACAAAAGCATTCCATACCATTTGAGGTGTATATTTCAAAAGTTTTACAAGAAATCAATCTTATAAGGTTTTGAAATATTACTTGAACTATTTAAGGTTCAAAAATTCAAATTTCAATCAATAGATAAATGAAAATATGTCTTGAGGACACAAAATTTTATTTTTTCACCCATCTAAATGGTTGTGAATTTTTGTGTTAGTTTTCTTACACTTGTATGATATAGGTTTCAAAACTTTACAATTATTCAAAATGTCAAAGTGTACAAGAATGCTTGACCTCAACAATTACCTTTTTTCACTTCAAAAAAAATCATTTGAAAATAGAAATCTTAAAAAGCACCATATATAAAATTTAGCATTTTGAACTTGAAGAAAAAATTCTTGGCAAAAGTACAAATATTCAATCCATAATCAATTTTAGGAGAAGTTTTTCATTTTAGATTTTAAGTATTATTGAAAAATATTTGATTAGTGATATAGTTGATTTAAACATATGAATATAATTTGTAGAACATATTTTTCAATTTTTGTTTGAAAATCATCATTGAGTCATTATTCTAAACTATATATTATAATTCATCTTCGTAAATTTATAAGTTTAGAATATCCTAATATCTTTACATATTAAAAAGAGAAAAAATATATAAATGATTTTTAAATCCGAAATATTATAAAAGTCATGATATATTTTACAATTGAATCCAAATATTGTCCATCCTACTCTCATTTTATTTTTCATCCAATTTTTTTCATATATTGT
Source organism: Climacium dendroides (assembly GCA_950106755.1). Classification (NCBI taxonomy): domain Eukaryota; kingdom Viridiplantae; phylum Streptophyta; class Bryopsida; order Hypnales; family Climaciaceae; genus Climacium; species Climacium dendroides. The sequence goes on along the minus strand of OX467083.1, from coordinate 48,892,865 downwards.
ATGTACTCTATTATGTCATTACGTAGTAAAATCATCACTTTAACACCACAAAGAAACTCTTACTTCAATCCATCTATATCACTACAAAAAACTCAACTACCAAGTAAATGGACAATGAATGTTCTCAAAAATACAATTTATCTAGTTAATTAAGATTTACTAAGGATGCTTGAAAAATCATGTATAATATCTACCAATGACAAGAAAAAGAAGCTTAGTATATTTAATTTGAGTACTAATCAACCATTAATTCAACAAGGGTGTGAAGGACACAAAATGTTTGATGAATAACTTTCAAAGAAACTTTAAAAATTAATAATGAAATCTACCTATTCATCATGGAATTCAATAATTTTTGGCTAATTACCTTGGTGATAAGATAACATTCTTTCAAGGTCAATCATGAAAAGATGAGGCTATGACCACATTTAAAAAAAATCAAAATCCTTCTCTATTATTTTATGATCTCATTTTGCAATCATATATATATTTTCAAAGACATAATAACATATCTTCTAAAAGTCATAAAAATTCAAGTTTATATTGTGAAAACTTGAAATGAAAGTGAATTTTTGAATAAAAAGTGAAAAGAATTCATATCAAATATAGATTATGCTTTAAAAATATGAAAATTTCTCCATAGGTTTACACCAATGTATAACATTGTGGTGCAAATCAATTTGCTTTGTAATTCTAAAATTAGAAAACAAGTACCCATAGTCAAAGGTCCAAAATCCTTATTGTAATAAAAATTTGAATTTTAGGAAAATTTTGAAAAGTCAAGGTTGAATAGAAACTACTCTTGATGAACTTTATTTTGTTAATTATTACAATTCTAAAAAAATCATTTGTATGACATTAATTCAAATAAAGATAAAGAAGTAGAAATCACCAAATTTTCTTACAGGGTGATTCATAGGTTTGCATTCTTTTTATGGAAGAAAGTAAAAAAATATCACAAGGACAAAATACACAACATCTTTCATTGAAATTGGATTCAAGCAACTTAACCTTCCAAATTGGATTAAAAAATTGATTCTTTCAATCGTTGAGGTCTCCCTCAAATCATCTAAAGGGAAAAAAATGTTCTTTCACATATTTCAAGGTTGAATAAGGTAGGATTTCATAAAACGTCCAAAAGGTTTCTAAAATTGTTTATGTATTAGTAAGAAAGTAAGCTCTAGAACATTTTAGCTTAAAAATTTCCTAACTATTTCCACAAAGATACAAAAAATACAAAATGACTTGGATTAGATGCTAATTCTATTTATCTTTCAAAGAAAATTTATTAAAAAATGTTTCATTCAATGTGACTTCCTCTAAAATGCAACCAACTAGTAAGGTAGGTACACCCAAATGTGCCACTAACCTTAAACCACCATCTAGATAGATAGATAGATAAAAACTCCGGTCCTCAAGAGAGGACTGGCGTGAATAAAGTGTCTGTTCGTAATGACAATGAGCCAGTGTCCAATGGATCAAAGGCCATTGGTGCAAAACTACTCTTCCCTTTTGAGAATAGACACTTTAGTTACATGTAACCAGAGTGAAAGTAGCCAAGATAAAAGAATAGGTTGTTATGTGTAATTGATGTAGTGAAAGTAATATTAATACAATTTCTTATTCAGTTGGGAGTGGTTGATTGTTTTCTATTTTTCTTTTATAGAGGATGATCAATCCAGCATATTGAATGGCAATGGTGTTGATTGTTTTAAAAGTGCGTTTCAGAGCGACTTCCGGCAAGTTGAGTTTGTGTTCAAGGATTTTTATTGATGGAGTGTGTGTTGTTCCCCTAGCTCCTGCTGTAATGACAATGAGTGGGTCAACATTCCAACCAAGGGCCATGATGTTATTGATTAGTGGTTGGTACTTTTGGATTTTGTTATCAATTGTGGTTTGCGAGAATCTGTCATTAGTATATGTGAATTCAATAAACTGTATGGTGAGATTGTTATCTACGTTAGTTGGTGGGTTATTTTGGTAGGAGAGTCCTTTGACACAAAGGATGTCCGGTTTTAATCTAGCGTTACAATGGCATCTTTGTCCTTCATAGGAACAAGGTAACAACCATGGGGGGACAGTGTTTTCTTGTGGGTTGTTGTTGAATATGCCTGCATTCATTAAAGTGTAGTATCTAGTGTGTTTGTTAGATATGATGAGTTTGCGTAGTTCCCATACCGCTTTATTATGTCGTTTGACTCGGAGAGCGTGTATATGGTGTTGGTTGCATTTTAGAAGTATATGGAGCCATGTGTCTATATCTTGTGATGTACATATAGAGCATGTAATAGATGGAAATCTTTCTATGCCAAAAAATAGTTGTTTTCTAGCATTTCCCATGTATTGGCTTGTGCGGAATTTTAAAAGGCTTGTTTTTTGTGAGTCTGTTATGGCGGGGTTGGACCAAAATTCATTAGAAAGTTCATTATCTATATCTGGATTGAGTGTCCATTTGCTAATGTTAGGAAATCTTTGTGCTAATATAATTAGGTTTTTATCATGATCATGTTTTTTGATGTATGTTTGAAGGCATCTAACTGGGCCTTTGTTAGGTCGATGGGTTGGGCCTGGCCATTCATCTTTTTGGTAGTAGAATGGCGTGGTGTGCGCAAATTCATATGTTTTGGAGGCAAATTTGTATGCCTTTGTGGTACCATTTTTAGCTAGTTTGTCTGCGTGTTCATTGCCTATAATATTTATATGGGCCTTAATTTTGGATATTGTTGTAGGTTGTGTACGACTTTGAAGCATTACTACCATAGATTCTAGTATAGTTTTATCTGCATGATTGCGGTGGAACGTAGGGTGTTTTAATTGTGTATTAAGTACATATAGGCAATTTAAGCAATTAGTAAATATGTGTGCTAGTTCATGAGGGTATTTTGTAGTGATTATTTTGAGTGTTTTGTGTATGGCCATTAGCTCGGCTCTAAAGCTAGTTTGGAGACCAGGTAGTCTTTTAGAGATTTGGATTTCTTCTTTGAAGGGATTATATATACCATATCTAGCTTTTTCGCGTATCCAATGACCATCCGCGTGTTGTTTAGGTGGTATAAAAGATCCATCTGTATAATAACTATATCTTTGTGGGAATTTTAGTGGGAAGTTGTTTGTATATGTTGGTAGTGGGGGTGTATGAATATCTATCAAGTTATTGTTGATTTTATATGTGAGTTTATTCCAATTTTTGTTTTTATTCACAACTACATCTTGTGGTGTTGCTTGTGCAATTTGTATGTAGTATTGTGATATTTGCAGAGTTTGGAGTATCGATGTGAGGGAGTTTATTTGGGTAGGTGGGCCTATAGTATTGTTTTGGTGATGTATGCATAAAATATGTATTACAAGAGGTTCAGTTAGTGGTTTTTTATTAAGTTCAAGGGGAATTGTGGGTTCGTCATAAGTGATGGTGTCTACAGCAAAATGAGTGATAACATGTGTGTCAGCAAATGGTCCAATATATGGAGAGAAATTTTGGTACCAGTTGATATCTGGGATGACCAGTATGGTGATAGTTGTTGGATCATATTTGGCCGCTAGTCTTGCCCAGTGTATTGCTTGTTGGGTTGTTTCCTCGTTGTGGGGGTGTGCAAAGCCAATACCTTTCCATTTGTATTCAAAAGTTGTTCCAAGTGAGCCAAATATTTTGTCTCTATCAAATTGGGAGTAGAATTGTGTGATTTGTGTGGAGCAGGTAATTGGTGAGGAGAAGTATGAGTGAGATATGTTGAATGTTGTTGTAATAGAGTCTAAGATATCTTGTGGAAGGGTGTGTTGTGACGTCCTTAGTGGGTTTTTATTTGATTTTTTATATTTGTATCTTTGATAGAGCCATATGATTTCAGTTTCAAATGATTGTGTCGGTGGTACAAGGTTTTGTATGTGATTTCTAGTAGTGTGATATTGTTTCCAAAGCCATTGTAGTCTAGTAGTTGGGATAGTAATGAAGTATTTACCAGTGTCTAAGTATAGGTGAGTTTGTTCATCCTGTGTTATGATGGTATGTGTATTTGTATATATATCTTTGTCAGGGTTACATTCACTAGTGGAGATGGATGAGAGTGGGATTATTGTTGGAGGTGGAACGTATCTTGTGTCTCTTAACTGTTCTTGGTGAAAGTTCAACGTGATAATGTTCTTGTAATATTTGTGTTGTTGTTCTGTATAATATTGTGTTAATACATTGATATTGTGCGAAATTATCTCTGGTTGATTAAAAGGAAAGAGATCTCTTTGTGAAATCCATTTAGTATAGATTGTGTCATCTGACATTAGTCCTTGACATAGGTATGTATTATATTTTTTTGAAGTTTTATATGTGTCTTTTATTTCTTGAGTTTTATGGTTGATTATAGTATGTATTAGGAGTGTGTTTGAGTTGTTTGAGGTGTGTATAGATGGATTATGTGGTTGGGGTGGGTTTTGCGGTTCCAGTGAAGCATGTAAAGGAGGATTTTCTAAAGGTATTGGGTTTAGTTCTTGGTTGTCTGATATGTATTGTGCTTTAAGAGTTCTTGGTATTGGATGTCTTTGTCAAGGGTTTGAGCAGTTTGGGGTGCATGTTGGATAGCAGAAGAGTTGTTCTGCTATGTTTAGGGTGCTTTTCTCTATTTTGGTTGGAGTTTTATAGTATATTTTAAAGTCTTCTGGGGTCATGAGATGTGTGCCATTCGGGAGTGTGATGTGTTTTAATTTATATATGTTGTGTAAAAGTAGTTTACTTAGCATTTTAATTGAAAGATTGTGGTTAATGTGGGGTAGGATGAGAGTTGTTTGTGTCAGCCATTCTTTTTCAAGTTCCGTTGCATGGAGTTGGAAGCTTTCTGTTATGCTTTTAAGGTGGATACCTGCTTCATGTTTTAGTAGAAATAGAGTTCGTGTTGTGGGCGATCGAATACAATCTTGTGTTTTGATTCTGGGTATGTTTTCTGCACCTCCGTATTTGGCTAAAATATGGTGAGTGAGTCCTTTATATATTATCCCGAGTCTACCTGGGTCATTGAGGGCATTTCTAAGTTGTTCACTAATGCAACGTAGATATGCATTTTTAAGGGAGAATGCATCTAGGCCAAAGAAATTATGTGGAAGTTGTGCTATTACATTTGTTGTACATTTTGGTAGACCACAAATGGTTTTTTGAATACTAATGAGTTTTTTGTCTAGTTTTTTAATTGTTGGTAGAGAGTATGGAACTGCATAAAAACTATAGGCTATGCCAGCTTTGATTACGGTGTCAACCATGTTGATTTTTTGTTTTATTGTGGCTGGACATTTTGCAAGTTGTGCACATTGGTCATTTATTTTTTGAGTGGTGATATGGGTTTGTAGATTCCATTTTAGTGAGGGTACGAGTTGTATACCTACGTATGTGTAAGGTTCATTTTGGTGTAGGATTGGTATTGGTTGATTTCTGAAACTAATATTCATGTTATGTATTTGAGTTTTGAAGGTGTTGGGTTTTGTTTTTGATTTATTTGGGCAACCTGTAATTGCGCATTTTGATACTCCTAAATCCATTCCGGACCATTTGCAAAATTTATCAAGTTTGTTAAGTTGATTTTGAAGTGATTTAAGTTTATTTGATGTAGTTGCTAGGTCATCTGAGTATGCTGCAGAGCTTATAGTGATTTTGGATGTACCAAATGTATAACCATTATTACCTTTTTGGAGCCATCTCAGTAAGGGTTCTAGAAAAATAAGAAAAAGATAGGGGCTAAGGGTGTCTCCTTGAATGGTACCTCTTTGTATTGGTATTGGTTTAGTATTACCAAAATATTCGCCTGTGTATATCGCGTTAGAATTTGAGTAGATATTTCCCACTAATGCTACTGCATCTTTTGGATATCCAAGGTCTAGCATTATGGCAAGAAGTCTGGCATGGTCTATGGATCCAAATGCATTTTTGAAGTCTATATATAATAAGTAAATGTCTTGATTTGTAAATCTAGCGTCTTCTAGAGCTGCAATGAGGAGTTGGAGTTGTCTTGTTGTGCTTCTTTCTGCTCTAAATCCCTCTTGGCTATCATGCAGTATTTGGTGTGCTTCACCGTATTCGGAGAGGATTAGAGTTACGGTACTAGTGAAGAATTTATATATTGTATTTGCAAGTGCAATGGGTCTATGGTTTGATAGTTGAGAAGGGTCTCCTTTTTTATATAGTAGTATTGTTACACTAGTTTTCCAAGAAGCTGGTATTTGTTTCTGTTTGTAATATTGTTTAAAGAAAAGGAAAAGTAGATCATGGAAACATTGTGGCATATTTTTGAGTATTATATTAGGGATTTGGTCTGGGCCTGGTGTTTTGTTATTGGTTAGGTTTTTTAAGCAAATGTCATATGTTGCTTTGCTGAGGTAGTTGTGTAGAGGGGTTTCAGGGGTTCCTCTTTTATCTATGATGAAACCATCTAAATCATGCCATGGGTATTGCCTTACTCCACATGTACAATGTGGTTGGTGTTCTGGTAAATAGTGGCATGTTGGAACTGTAGGTCTATTACTAATTGATTGTTGAATGTGTATTTCGTTAGCTATGTCGTCCGGGTTAGTTAGTAAATTATTGTGTCTGTCCATAATGCAATCTAGTGGAGGTGTATGGAGGTTTTTGAATACTCTTTTATTTATTTTCTTAGGACATTTGTCGTATAGGTGTCTATATTTTGAGATTGCTTTTTTAATACAATTTTGTGTATATTGTGTAGTAATCTTACGAGCCTGTATGTTTGCAGTTTTGGCTAAATTAGCTAGTGTTATGATCCATTCCTATTGGTGAATTTCTTGTGTTGGAGGTGGTGGGATGTGGACGTGGGTGTGGTTTTTTAATTCTTCTAATATTGGGTGTGTTGTCCAATGCGTGGTGTTTTTTGTTATGTATATTGTTTTTCGGATTAAGTGGTATGTAGAAAGGTGAGCTTTCCATTTTTTTTGTAATTTTCTTGGTAAATAACCACCTTGGTGTGATGTACGATTTGTTAGTTGAGGGAGTGGAGGTGCGTTGCAATTTTCGAGTTTTTTATTAGATATGCTTTGTACTAGGTTGTCTAGAGCAGTGCATGCCATGTGCCATTGATGATCTATTAAATGTTCTGAATTGAGGATGGTGGTGAGTTCGTTGATATGCATTATATGTTCTTCAAAGAATTTTGTTTTGAATTTTTCTATATTTTCTTGTGGGATAGGGTTTAGAATTCTTGGTGGTTTATTTTGTGATGGTAGTATGGGACGTGCTATGAGTGTATTTGGTGGTATATGCAATGTTACGGGTGAATGATCTGAGTTGAGATTATGATCATGGTTTGTGGTTGATGTAAAGAGGTTTGTGTTAGATACTTTCATGTAAAAACCATCAATTAGACTAGTTTGGGTATAGTTATTTCGTCCTTGTCTAGAAAATGGGCTATTAGTTGGTATGTACGTGAGTTGAAGGTTGTCTGTAAATGTGTGTCAATCTATGTCTTTTGTTTGTGGTGGGGTTGTGTGGGATTCATTTTGTCTTCCAATGAGTGCAATGTCTCTGTTGAAATCACCACACAAAACATATGTATGTTGTAAGTAAATGGAAATTTGTTGGCTTATGTGATGTTGGATTTTTGGTATTAAGTGTAAGTCATCTATGTGTGACGGCATATATATATGGAATAATATCCATGGTTGTAGTGGGTGATTGTTTATTTTTATGATTTGCAGGTATGGTGAGAATTCAGTAGGTGTTGGGATTTTGGTGATGTTTCCTAGATAAGCATATTGTTTGTTTATGAAAGTAAGGAGTCCACCCCTACTTGGTGTATATTGTCTTCTTTGTTGTGCACATCTAGTTAGTGCATGTGTATTGTTAAAAATTAGTTTATATTGGGGGAATAGATTTTCAATATATTTTGTAGATTTTGTTGCTGTAATTTTGGTTTCTTGGATTGTTATTATAGTAGGGTTATTTGGTGTGAGTGATGATAATTGGTGGAGGTTTGGTAGGGCTATGTTAATGGATGAGGCATTCCATGTGGTAATATATGTATTCGAATTTATGGTTTGTGGTCTTGTTGTAGGGGTTGGGGGCACGTTGTGTAGTGGGAGGGGATGAGAGTATTCTACTAAGGGATCTTTACATTTTAGTATTTCCATTAGTAAGTTTTCAGGTAAAAAGGGAAATTCTTTACTCATTGTTTGTAATGTTATTGGTGTAGTTGTTTGGTGAATGAAGTTGTAGATGTCATTATGAATTGAGTCGGGGGGTTCAATAAGTGTTTTGTGGTTATCTTTGAAATGTGTATATGGGTGTGGTGTGTTGATGTGTCGTTCAGGTGGATTTTGTAGTAGAGTCATTTTTTTGAGCAGAGATGTGGTCCAATCTGGGGATGGTATTTGTGTGAGTACTTCATTACATGTTTCTAATTGTGGGCTAATTGTACTAATGAGTGCAAATAAAAGATGTGGTGGTGGGTGGTGTTGATTTTGGTAGATGTATCGCGATAAGTGTGGATATATTGTAGTTGTGTCGGCATGTTGGGGGTGTGTGATGTTTATGATAGGTGCAAATGTTGTTGCTAGGTGTTGATATTCTGGTTGTAGTTTTATAGTGCATGGTATGAAGTACATTTTGCATCTTTGTTTATATTTAGATGGATGTGTTGTAAGTATATCAGGCCTGGGGCCTGGGTTGGTTTCTATATCGCCGCCTAAGAAAATTATTAGGTGTAATGAGGGTTTGGGATGTTTAGAGATGAGAGTGATAGTAATTAGTTGTATAGGTTTGTAATGAAATGTTTGTGTACATTTATTAGTATGAGTGCGAGCAGATGGAGTAGGTTGATATGTGTATGTATTTGATTTATGAGTGGTTAGTTGGTGTATTTGTACTTGTATGGATAAGCAATTGTGAGAAACTGATGAGAGTATGAGACACAATATGTAAATAAGACACCAAGTCACAGTATATATATAGTATTGCCAAAAATTGGCAGTGTACAATGGTGAAATGTATGTAGGGAGTGGTGTAATACTAAGGTATATGACTAAAGCACTCTGTTTTTGGGTGATGGTGTTGTCTAACATAACTAGTTTGGCGGTAAAGAGGGATCTGGGGCAGTAATGGCTGGACGCGCTAAGTTCTGGATAACTTGCATGCTCTGACGGAGGATGTCTTCCAAGTTGGTGAGAGCACCTCTAAGGTCATGGTCGACCTTGTTTGCGTAGCTTTGCGCCTCGACCTGCAATTCTTCCTTCATTTGGCTCATATCTGACTTGAATTCGATGCGGAGCTTCGAGTTTTCCTTGGAAACTGCTTCACCTATCAGCGTTGAGAATTCTTCTCTGTTCAGTGGCTGTTTCGGGGTTGAGGATGAGGCTGTGTTTTGCATAGCCTCGACTGTGCTGGCAAGAGCAGTGTTGATGTCCAGAAAGCCCCATTTCTGAAGGGTTTCGTCATTGGGTTTTGCAGACCCGTCTAGAGAGTTAGAATGGGGTAAAAATTCTATATACTTACAGTGAAGGCGTGCCGATTTCTTCACGTGTTGCTTGTATACTGCTGCATTGAGACATTCGATGTTTGCAACTCCGCTATGAGCATCGCCCTTTTGGCGTGGGAAAAAGATGGTCTTGATATTCTTCTGTCCAATGTGGTCGTGTAGGCCCTGAGACACTTCAACAACAGATTTTGTGAGGATTATATTCTTTGCAATCAGAACTAAACAGTTTTTCTTGTGCACCTCCTCTTGCAATAGCTGGTTCAGGTCCAATTTGACTAGCTGTAGCATCTCTCCCAACACTGCAATCCGCTGGTGCTTGATTTTTTCGAGTTGCTCTGGTGATGTTGTTGTTAGCCAACCATAAGGCTCAGCCGTGGGTTTCTGGACTTGTGTTAGCTCAAATTGGAAGCCACGGTGGAAGCTCTCTTCCAAAGTTTGTTTGAAGAGGTGGTGGGGTTCTACATTCCTGATGGTTTTACTATTAATCTTGATAGAGAGTAGAGTGCTAGAAGCTATAGGATCAAATGACTTAGCGACTTTAGCAATAGTGAGTGATTCATCGTCCAGATGGATTGCAAATACTCTAATGCCCTGTAGTAGGGCTTTGGCATCGACTTCGGGGTTTTGGAGATGGACTCTAGCCATGCCCGACCAGACTTTGGAGTTTTTGGCTCCATGGCATAGTATTGCTACGGGGTCGGCAATGCTATCGCCTATCTGTATGTCCATTTCCTGGAAACAAAGCATGATTCTATCCATGGCTTGTTTTTGTGTCAAAGGGTGCAGAGGTTTCTCAAAATGTAACAAGATGTGATAGTCCAAGGATAGCTGGGTATGCATGTTTACCTCAACGTCAAAAGGTATCTGAGTTAAGTTGAAGTGCTGTCCGACGATGTTGTCCGGTCTGGTTGTTGGCCATAGTTTTTGTGGGACACGTGGAAATGACATTCGAGCTTTCAGGAGTTCAGCCGCTTCTTGGGCATTGTATCTTTGGAAGATGAGTTCTGGTACTGAAGCTGTGTTTATGATTGGCGGCATGCCCGCTTCATAGGCGAGGGTTTCCATCGTAGGGAACCCATACCAGAATTCGTAAGGCACGAGGGTGTTGGGCAAGGCCATAGTGGTGATGTCCCCTTTGGATTTCTTCTGCTTGGATTTGTCGGCCTCTGGAGTAGTGCGTTTATGTGATCCCGAGGCCTCTTCCATCTCGATTTCAGTTGGATAGGGCATGCGTCTTTGCACTTTGTTGCTGTGTGAAGGATCTGACATTGTCCCTCTAGTGGCAAATTTTGTCGTATGTGAAGATGGGGGCGGGGTGTATTCGCAGCCGGGTGCTTTTGAACTCGAAATTCTTTGGTCCTTGGTTCAGTTGGTGACGTGGTGGTGTGTCTGCTATCTGAGTGTCCTCTGGTTTTAGTGTTTGAACTTGCGGATTGCCTTGGCGTATGCACTGGTGCCTTGGGTGTTGGACGCAGTCTAAGCTCTTTCTCACTCCGTCTCGGGTTCTCTGATTTGTCTTGGGGTTTAGTCTTCATACAGTTGCAATCGGGATGACGGATAAGGAGGATTTCTGGCAAGGCAAGTGTAAGGTAGGCAATTATTGCGTGTCTATTGATTGATGCAGATGGGTGGCTGATAGATTTGTGTATGTTTAACCAAGCAACTCGGTGAGGCGTTGAACCTGAGAGCTGATGTGAAAAACTACTGGAATGTGAAGCGGTTGGGCAGGACATTCGATTGCTGATGCTGTGGTCTGCAAATCTGGTCCCCGGGAAGTGTGTTACGGCGTTACTAGAGCGGTCCCGGTGCGCAGTGTGTGGCAGCTTGCTGTAGCCGATGAATGGGTTGCTAGGGTGGTACCTCGGTTTGCGGATGAAGTGGGCCGAGTCCGTCGAGCTGAAGTGGGCCGAATCCGTTGAACTGGAGTGGGCCGAATCCGCTGAGTTGAAGTGGGCCGAATCCGTTGAACTGGAGTGGGCCGAGTCCGTCGTGTTGCCTGACGGGTTGCATGGGGACGTCGAGCTGCTGGGGAGGGATGGAGACGCCGGTCGCCTAGACAAGTTGCGAGGGCGCGAGATCGGGGTCGATTGACGGGAGCAGGGCGGCAAGTGGTCAGGGTGCTGGAATAAAGTCAGCTTCCTGGAACTGTACGGTGGATTGCAGGGGTGGCCCGGTGGTTGCCTGTGTTGGCGATGGTACGCCGCCTTGATGGAGTTGCTCCAGTACCACGAGTTACTGGGATACCCTTGGTGCGTCGAGGTGCTAGGATGCTGGGGGGCTTCACGTCTGCCTCGGAGATGATGACTTCGGTGTTCCTAGCGTGTTCGGTGTTCCTGGCGTGTGTGGTGCTCCTGACATGCTGTGCTGGGTGGTGGGAATCTCGTTTGCAAGGGGCACGCGGTGCGGTTACAACTACTGCGAAATGTTGGCACAACGTATTCTGAGCTTTACAGCTGGAGTATTTGAGGGAAAGTTGTCACAGGTGTAGACGTGTTTGGTGGTGTCACAGGTTTGGACTACAGTTCGGGGTTGCTTGTGGGTAGGGAAGGTGGCTGTTCAGATTCAGTTGTGTGGCAGGTTGTGTGAGCGACAGATGTGTGTGCATTTTGGTAACTTCCGATTTGTAGTGCGGTGCTTGTGATTGGTGGTTGTGAGGTAGGTGTTTGAGGTGGGTGTGTAACTGGGTAGCTATAAGGAAAGTAGTGAAATAGGGAAGTTTCTATTTCTGCAGAAGAGGTACCGCCATGTTGTGGTGAGCTAAGAAAGATGTGCACGTTGCGGTGGACGGGGGGGAGCATGCGTTGGATGGGAGTGGGGGTGATGTCGAAACCGTAGGGTGTCATTCAAGAGAGCTCTAGTTCACCATCTTGATCAAATCTAGAGATTGTCGACCTGCCTACTGCACGAACTAGCTGCCGTGGCTTCCTGCCTCCCCAGCCGCTTCAGTTTGAGAACAGGATTACATGCCGCATGCAGAGCTCAGTGAGTTCAGGCAGATCCACAAATTCCGGATCTCGATTTCTTTCTCATTTTTTGAACTACGAGCTCTCGAGAATGCGGCTGTTGCACTTCTGGCGTTGCATCAGTGTGGTGCAACAGCCGTCCCCTGCCTGTCAAGGCACTGGCAGCGACATCACCACCTTCAGTTCTAGCTGCGGTGCGGCTTCGTCATTCTCCACTCCACCGTTTGGATGGCATCTCCCTTGCGAGCGCCAACATAATAGAATCAACCGCCATCTATACTATATGTACGTCTCCAAAATCAGTTTTGTACCTACGTGGAAGAAATGCTTTTAGAACCAAACTTTGTTCCTTAATAACTTTTGCATACAGTATCCAAATGCCACGTTCTCTGGTGCGTTGGAACCTCCTTTCACTTGCCAACAAAAACATATGAAAATTTGACCAGTCTAATAATAGAAAATAGTTGCCAACAAGAACATATGAAAATTTGACCAGTCTAATAATAGAAAATAGGCTCAGTAGCAAAAAGTGGCGGTTTGGGGTGTACCTACCTTAAATGGTCAATTTATGGACCTCCTGGCTACCTTAGAAGAATCATTCGGACCTTATACCCCATACTCACATGACCCCATGGATCCCACCACCCCATACACGCATGACCCCATTCATGTATGACCCCATAGGTACATTCACCTCATCCCAGATTCCGAATCCTCGTAGTGTTTCACACAGAAAGTCCGCCGTGAGATTCTCTTCTTCCGCGCAAGTCGCCGCTTCCTCGCCATCTCTGCTACTCAGAGATCCCTCCTGCACAAAATTACAACAATCCCCACCTCACAGCATCCGGAATATGCCGCTGCCGATCCTTAACCCGAGCTATAAATTCATTCTGATGCATCTCTTGAATCTCTCTCGCTCTCTCCCGTCTGTTGATTGTGTTTCAAGCCGATGATCCTCGCAATTTGAGTTCGAGGTTCGATTTGTTACCGACACTGCTTGCTTTGGCAAGTCAATTCGTACTGATATGTCGCCAGGGTCGTACTAATGTTCATTTGTGCTAAGGTAGAGTGTACTGTTTGCTTGCATTTAAAATAAGAGATTCGGCTATGGGGCTCACTGTGGATCACATTGGGTGCTACAAGAGCCGAATTCTCATGAGTTCAAATTGTTTTCTCACTCAATGTGCGGTGATTCTTGTGCAATCATACTGTGAGTGGGAGGTCCTGTAGACCTTGATTGAAGGGACAGTAGAAACTACTGTTTTCCTTTCAAAGATAAGTGGCCATGAACCAATTTAGCCAAGCCATGATTTCTACACCCAATGGTTGCTAATTGAAGGCTAACGTCGTGTTGATTGGAAGAGATAGTGGCTGTCGGTAACTTAAAGATGGGATCAGGTTCCTAATGCTTTTCAGACTTTCAGTATCTTCTACTTCTACATTTTTGTGACAAGTTTTTCTCTTTGTTTGGGTTCAGAGTCTCTGAGGTCACGCGATGGCGGAGGGAAAACTGAAACTGTACGGGATTGCCTCCTCGACGTGCACAGGGAGAGTTTTAGTGACGCTGTTTGAGAAAGGTGTGGAAGACTTTGAGCTCAAGGTTGTCAATGTCCGCAAGGGTGAAGGCAAAACTCCCGAGCACAAGAGCCTGCAGGTCAGTGAAAAGTTTGACGTAGTCTGTATTAAATTCTGCAAGCTTAAGAAGATGGATGCAATGAATTTGGAAACTGGAGGATCGTGCAAGTAGTAGTATCATACCCTTACTGTTTAACTTGTTGAAGACTGTCCAAGGACTGAAAGCATGCTTGTAGTTTTCAGAGGTGTGGATTTTGGGTGACTAGGTTGTGACATTTCAGGGGTCTGGGTGTAGATTAGGCATTCTCTTGGAGGTGTCTTAGTCCTATGATTCTTTTAATTAGATTGAAAAAACATAAGAACATTAAAAGTATGGACAATTGGATAACTGTTTTTGATTCCCAATCTTGAGTTATACTTGGCTGAAGTGCATTCCTTTGGAGGAAACGGCCTTCTAAGTGCGCTTCAAATGGTGTTCACGAATTCCACAAATTGCACAAAAGAATTGAAGGATTTTGGGGACGTCTGACGAATGTGCAATTATAGTGTGCAATTAGAGAGGTTTGAGTGCATCCGCTTGCAAAGCAGAGTCGTTGAATTATTAATTTTAAAGCTTGCACATTTTCTAATATTCTGAACCATATTGTTCATGTAGTGATGGGGAGTTTAAACGCAAAGCTTGGGGTTTTTTATTTGGTTTTCTTTGCTGTTGCAGCCATTCGGTTTGATCCCAATTCTACAAGATGGTGGTTTGACACTTTTTGGTATGTCACACTCTTCCCAGAAATAAGCGCATAGTTGTAACATTCTTTGATTTCCTTGAAACCATGCCCTGCGTCTCTCTAACTGTTCAATTTGAAGAGCAGGCTCTTCGAACCTCAATGGAGCTCATATCTGTAGAGTTTGACATGGAGAGCATGATTACATCTCATAACCTATTCTTTTTTAGATCTGTTTTGGGAGCATTTTCATGTAGTTTGCTGTGTCCATACCTTCGTTTGACTTCGAAGGTGTCGCTATTGAAATTTGAATCCTTTCTGAAACAGAGTCAAGGGCAATCATTCGGTACATCGCGGACAAATTCCAGGGCCAAGGAACGACCCTCTACGGGAAGACGCCCACGGAGAGGGCCCTGGTGGAGCAATGGTTGGAAGTGGAAGCGCAGAATTTCAACGCGGCATGTAAAGACAGCTTGAAATACGCTGCCGCCTCCCCCGTGAACGAAGGGAATCTGGCTCAGAGTCTCGAGAAGCTGGCCAAAGTGCTGGACATCTACGAGGCCCGTCTCTCCAAAACAGAGTTTCTGGCAGGGGATTTCATTAGCCTGGCGGACCTCTCGCATCTCACCACCGGCTGGAAGCTCTTCGACAAGTATAAGCAGGGCGGCGTTTGCTTTGAGGGAAGACCCCACGTGAAAGCCTGGTGGGAAGCTATCTCCTCCCGCCCTGCTTGGAAACGAGTCCTTGACATGATCTAAACTGTTTCGGAAGAATCTCACACTCGTTCTACCGATGCAGCATTAAGTACAACCTTGTGTTTTTATTCCTAGCTTTTACGAGGTCATTTCTGTAGTATGTTTTTGATGGCCTCGACAGTGACGCCGAGGAACTAAGTGACTAAAGTGCGAATTATATTTGTACTTTCCCACGCGGGAGGGGTTAAGATATGAGTCTAATAGAAATGGAACGTGCTTTCATCAAATCTGCACACGAATTGCTCCGTTGCAGCTATTGAAACGGTGCCTTCCACATCCCCACACATAATTCTAAAATGACGCAAACACCTTTCAAGGAATTGCGAAAAGTGACAGCATTCTTAACTTGCGATAGTAATACTACAATATGTTACGACATACCGTTTCAAAACGGGGTTACAGTCTCGTGCCACGATCGACAGCCTCCCCCTTTGAAACTGCGTAAGGAAAATTCAATCGCATTTTTTCATCTATAAATCTACATGCTGTATGGTGATCTCCCCCAAGTTGCTCTCCTACATATAATGTTAGAATGGTTGAAGCGAAACGAATGATTGTATCATAATCTTACAATGCGATGCAAAATATTGACAGAACTCAGAACCATAAAATCCGACAAGTTTCAATGAAGCTTTGCGAGTTTCCGAGCTGCAGCACGCGGTCACGGCGACAGCGGTGTCGGCGGCGTGGGCGGGCTGCACCGTCCCGACAACGGGGGCGACTCATCCCGCACGGATCTGTGGCTGGGCGTGGAGTTTCCGCTCCCACACGAGGATCGCGAGTGCGCGGAGTGTGGCGTGGAGCCTCCCGTCGTCCCCCTGGACGGGTAATCCTTGCCGCTGCCTCCGCGGGTGGTGTTGTTGCATCGCGACGATCTGGACGTCCTGGCATTCGTGGAGCCATGGGAGAAGCTGGATCGGTCATTGGCGGATACGAGCCCCGAATTGGTCCCTGGAGTGCGGGTGATGATCTGCCCCGCGGATGCCGAGTACTGCGAGCGCGCGGGGGAGCCCGCCATGGACCTCGAGTCGGACGCCGGGGACGCGCGGTGGGAAGACGCGCCGGTGCGCCGCTGCGGCGAGGTGGACTGGGAGGTGGGCTGGGACGTGGGAAACGCTGGCGACTTGATGACTGAGTGACGCGAGGGGTGCCGATCCGAGGACACCACTGAAGGCGCTCGTGATGGGGATGCGGAGGAGGCGACCGACCTCGCGCCGGAGGGAGGCGACGCCAACTGCGACCGGTGAGATTCTGAATGTTGCCGCGACCGGGACGACGCCACCGATTTCGCCGCCTGCTCCAGAACTGACTTCGGCGTTTGCTCGGAAGACCGCCTCTCTGACCTGCACAACATCCACATCGGGAACGCCCGAGTACGTGAGTCAGGGTTCCAGATTTGTGAGCTCTATGGTCGCGTCTTAGGAATCGACACCCCAGACAATGTATCATCACATTCCCAGTCCAATCTGGATTCAGTTTTGAAGCCATCGCTAATCGATGGCTTACTCACTTTATGTGATTCGGTATTGAATTTGCAACTGTCACAATCACATTTAGTCAATGAACAAGCGCACAGTAATGTCAAATTTGGATGAGTTTGCGTACGGATTTCAGTTTTGATTTCGATACGTTTCAGTACTATACTACTACTACTGTTTCAACGTAGAATCAAGATTGAACTCTACATTGTGGAGGTCGATGTTGATGCAATGCTGATTCAAGAATCTTGGAGTTATGTACAGTATATGCACCTTTTTGTCAAAAATATTAGGTCATACACAAAATGCGCAGAAGTCCAAGCTACCATACCGAGTTCATCGAATTTCTCATGCTCCTACTACCGTGAACATGCGCGGGATTCGAAAATTCGAAAATTCGAAATGTGTCGGGTCACTTACTTGTCAGCCTCCAGGTGTTCCCCGAGGGAGTCGTAGCCGGGCGTGGTGTACGGGGTCTTGAGCGTCATGCGCTGCTCATACGGCTCGACGGCGAGGCCATAGCTGTTGCAGAGAGTCTGCGGCTTGGGCACGCGGTGGCGCTTGGGCATGGCGGCGATGAGATCGGTCACGCTCATGTACTGCGGCGGCACGGGGAGCTCCGTCGAACGTTGCCGGAAGCGGAAGCTGCTGCGCGGCGCCGGGCTGTCGCTCTCCTTGAACGCCGTGATGCTGGACGCCGCTGGGCGCCAGGGAGGGCGCGTGGGCGTGTGCGAGAGCTCCATCATGCTGCAGTGGTTAGGATTGTTGTAAGTCATCTTCCAGTCGCACGAGTCCATGTCGCCTACCGAGCCTCAATTCTTGAATTCCTCAATTTCTCAGTTCGCTAATTCCGAAATTTCCCAATCCCACAATTGCCGCAATGCCTCAAGCCCTCAATTCCTCAAAATCCTCAATCCCTCAATCCCTCAATCCCTCAATTCCGCAAAATCTCCAATGCCGCAATTCCTGAATTCGTCAATTCCCTTTCGTAATTTCACAGCAATCAATCGCCATTCATGAACGCACTTCGATTTGAAATAAGTTGCAGGTGCAAGAGACTTCGATTTCACATTGGTTGCAGGTGCAACGGATTCTCGTTTCAGCCGAAATCATAGGAGCCATTGATCGCTCCACACCCGGCATTCCCCCGACGTCTGAAATGGAGCATGACCGTCACATTGCACGAGAACAATGAGAGGCACCTGGATCCTTACAGTACAAGTGGAGTTCGGTTTTCATTGGAAACGATCATGCCTTTGAAGACGCACGAAACGAGCTTCGAGGTCACAAGACATGAGTAAGGAGGACCGGGAAGAAGGGAAACGGGAGATTCATGAGGATAGTGGAGAAATGGGGCTTGGAGGTTAACCAACTGTCGATCTTTAGCGACGCAAATGGGATGGACAGCTCTGTTACTGCAATTCGAGGTGTCTCTTCGTCAGCGTTGTTCAAGTCCCAGGGAACCACAGACTGGTTTTTTTTAAGGAGTGAGAATAGGAGAAATAACTTGGAAGTGGAGGTTCCTCATTTTTTTTTGATAGAGAATGAATTGGAGAAATCCAATCTCGAGCATACAATTGCATGCAACAGTTGTGTGCATTTATATGCAACAACGCTTGCCAATCTTCATATAATACATGAAAATACGTGGAAAGAAATGCAAAAGATGTGTCCCTTTTGCATCTTGAACATTAGTAATGTTTTGGAGGGATAGTAAATACACCATATAATACATGAAAATATGTGGAAAGAAATGCAAAAGATGTGTCCTTTTTGCATCTTGAACAACATTAGTGATGTTTTGGAGGGATAGTAAATACACCATATAATACATGAAAATATGTGGAAAGAAATGCAAAAGATGTGTCCCTTTTGCATATTGAACATTAGCGATGTTTTGGAGGGATAGTAAACACAAAGATGGCACATATGGATAGGTGCTATCTGGAAAAGACACTATAAAGAAATATCGGTTGAATAATATTGTATATAGCAATGTTTTACTTACAAGTATAATTATAGTCAACAATGTAATTTTTCCAAGTTTTGTTTCCATCTCTTATTGTAGACATTGGCTTGAACTACCCTTATACAAGTGTCAATTAGTCAATAAAGAAACACATTTGAATTTGTGTCAATTTTGAGTAAAAGATTTTGTATATGCCCAGGTCAATTGTTATTCATATTAATCCCAAAGGACCAAACTAGATTTTGGGCAAGTTCTTTAAGGCCCAACAATTTTCATAACTTTTGACTACATGGATAAAAATATATTGTATGATATGTAATAAAAATTTGTTCTCTAGATTTGTATATACATGGAGGGCTTTGAATCATTTCCATTTTGATTATTGAAAGTAATGAGGAGTTATGAGGAGTTTTAGTTTGTGGGTAGTTATGGAATCTCTACTCTAAAATAAACTTTGAAGTTCTTTATTTAACTCAATTTTCAACATTTTTTGAAAAAAGTAAAATTGTAGGATGCAAATTGTTTATTATAACATTACAACCATTGGAATTAGCATTTTTCAAGTACATAACTAAATTCTTATCAATTTAACATTTTGAATCATTCTCTATTTTTTTTTGCTTACTATCTTTTTCCTAGATGTTGTAGAATTCTAAATGATTTGAAACTTATTTAAGCATGTAGCCCACTTGCCTTGAAGAATGAATCTAAAAAACCCCACCAACATGGACATTTTTTCATACAAATGTGTCCTTGTGAAGTGCAATTGCCTAGTTTTTGTAGGGCCAAAAAATGGATTTTTGTCACTTCAAACACTAATATCTTGCAATCTACATGGTGGAAATTTTTGTACTTTTTTGTACATTTTCTCATACTAGTGTACTACAAGATCCTATGATTACATGTGTCCAATTTTTTTTTAATTTCTAAAATTTGGTACTTGTAATAGAAATGGCAATTTGAGAGTGTTTTTGATGAAAATATAGTCAAAAACCTTTAGGGTTAAGCATTTATTTTACACATAGAAGGTGTATTTTTAATATTGATTGCTATATATGAATTATGAAATCAATGTATACTAAATTCAAAGGTCCTTGAAGCGAAACCTTTTAAGAAGTTGCTTGTGCTACGTGCTATACATGTGTTATATATGTGCATTTTCATGTGTTTTTGTCAACAATATGTATATATTGTTGAGAAATTCTAAATTTTCACATTACCAATAGTCAATTTTCCTATTTTTTGTCTACTTATAACATTATCAATCACTCATTCTACAATTTGGTATGATTATTTTTTCCACTCTGGCTCCTCTATCCTCAATAATCCTACATTAGCTACAGATTTTGTTTACATTCTTCTTCTGGAACTTAAAGGATTAACCCAACAAGGGCCAAAGATTTTTAAATGAAAATTTGGATGAATCAAAATAATTGTTAAATGTTGAGATTATATTAATCTCAATTCAAAAATTATCAATATCACTAGATTTATTGCAGCCCTCAAAGACACTCATCTTTTCCAGTTCTCCTAAAATACTTCTATAACACTTTTCTTCTAGTGACACCAAGTATTATGATCTGCTAACCCTACCCATGCCACGCACCTACAATGTTAAGTTTCAATTCTAGTTACGGGGTCCTTATTTCATATGACTCCATTACTTAAGCTCTAAATGCCCAAACTAAGCATTACAGCAATTTCAAGTAGCTCGTTTTGAATAGAATTTTTATTTTTTTTCTTTGAAATTTTCACAAAACATGTGCCTAAGGAGTAGCTTTAAGGTCCAACAATTTTCATACCTTTTAACTACACGGTTAAATTTTTTTTGCATGATATGTCATTTTCAATGTTCAATGGGCAACTTGGACAGCCCAAAAAACTTATTAAAAATCACTTTTTTTAAAATTTCTTTTTGAAATTGATTGTATAGATTTATATACACAAGGGAAGCTTTGAATCATTCCATTTTGATAAGTGAGATGAAAGTTATGAGGATTTTTAATTTGCAAGTAGGTATGGAGTCCTTAAAAACCATACCTACTCATAAACTAAAATCTTCATAACTTTCATCTCACTTATCAAAATGGAATAATTAAAAGCTTCTCATGTGTATATAAATCTGTGAAATCAATTTCAAAAAGAAATTTTTGAAAAAAGTGATTTTTAAAGAAGTTTTTTGGGCTGCCCAAGCTGCCCGCCAAATGCTGTAAATGACATATCATGCAATAACTGTTTAACTGTTTAGTCAAAAGATATGAAAATTGTTGGACCTTAAAGCTACTCCTTGGGCACATGTTTTGTGAAAATTTCAAAGAAAAAAATAAAAACACCATTTGTAGTGAACTGCCCAAAATCACAATGTTGCCAAAAAACGTAGTTTTTTGCATTTAGGGGTTAACTCCCACATTACATTGGGCATATCATTTGATGAGATGGGGTAGAACCTTCATTAATGTCCAAGCATTCAATGGTGGCACTACTTGCCATTGGTACTAATTGTCTTTGAATGGTGCCCAACTCTCCACTAGACTCATTTCAGGAATTACCTCATGAATTTACTAATTGAAATTCATACTACAACCTAATGTAGAATGAGACACCATCCAACTAGTATTAAAGAGTGCACAAGTATTCCATGGTAATACAAAAGCGACAATGTAACTCTAATTGCAACCATTCCGTTTGCACGTGGCTACTATGGCTCATCATGACATTAAGGGAAGGAAGAGGGAGACCACATGTCTTCATAATATTCTCTACAGTATTTGGCAGACCTCCCCTTCTAGAAGTCTCTGTGACATCCAAGATACACCCCATTTTAGAACATCCCATTTTAAAAGACCACTCCAATCTTCCTACCATAATAACTTTTTTGCTCTAGATTCCAAATCCCAAGTTTGAGATCATTTTTATAATTCAATTTTTTTAGATTACTATGAGATACTTATGTTGTTGACACTTGTCTATCCATCCACCTCGTCGTTTATCATTCATCTAGGCTTATCAATTGTATATAAGTTCTTACTCAACATTAATCTTTAGTGGAAAGCACATTCAAGTATGAGTGTGAGTATTTTGTTCTCTTATCTTTCATTGAGTGAGGTATTATTTCATGGTATTAGAGCGATGTTGAGATCTTTTGTTTCTATTTGAGTGTATTGGTAATTTAGTTTCCATCTGAGCGTATTAATCACTTATTGCCTAAGCGTATCAATAACTTTGAATGTACCAATAGCATGTCTATGCATTGCATTAGTGTGTACCATTGTTTGGTTCTCGACCAACTATATCACCAATTAGTAACTTGCGTACATAGTGCAATCATGTCAAGAGATGGTGTAGTGCTTGATGAGGCAAAGTTGACAAGGTCATTGAACTTACACTTGTGAAAATATATGATCACCTGAATTGCTAAGAAAGAAAAGCTTTGGTCCATCCTATCATCAGATGCTAGTACGTCCTCCAAGAGTCCAATAGACACAAAAGAATGTTGAGTCTGAGGAGGAGAGAGTGGAGAGACTTATGTACATCATGACTATATTGATTGAGCTGTCTCTTTTCACACAATTTACTGAATATCAAGCGCCAAAATTGTTGTGGGACTTCCTATGCAAGTCCTTTGAGGTAGACAACGATAGCAAAAAGTTTGAACTCATAAATTATCTCACTCCTATCTTTCTCCGAAAGTTCTGGAGTAGAAGCGTACTTCTTTTAGTTTCGACAAAACTTAGCTCAATTGTCTGCCATCGGTGTAAAGATCGATGATATAGATCTTGTTTAGATTGTCAATTTGTCATGAAAGCATTCCGTGATAGTTACAATTATTTTTGCAAAACTATACTAGTGTTGGTAGCTTTCCCACACTAGATCAACTTCAAACTCGTCACATGTTGGAAGAGAGTCAACGACAGTCTAAAATAGGAAGCAAGAGCACAACTAAATTTGAAGCATTATACTTCCGAGGAGGCCAACAGTCTCAATATAATCAACAATCTCAACGGTAGGGTGAGCATAACTTCCAAGGCGGGCAATTCTATCAACCTTAAGGCCATCAAAATATGTTACAAGGTACTTTTCAACCCTTTGGTGGATTTCAAAGTCGGCAAATCAGATGCTATTATTGTGACCGCATTGAACATTATAAAGACATGTGTCCAAAATACCTAGTCGATATTCGTAAGCTGGAAGCACATAGGCCCAACAAGCTTGGTATAGGACAACTTGGTACAAGAAGAATCATGGTCAAATCTTGAGAGTTGTGTAATAACTGATGGTGTAGACTAATGCAATGACAACAACTATGAGATGTTTGAGGCAGCTATTTCATCATTGGATATTCATGACTCTGATTCAAGATGGTATCTTGATTTAGAAGCAATGTAGCATGTTAGCGGAGATCGCAATAGATTTTCTAGTTTAGATGAGTGAAGAGGCAGTGTAAAAACTACAAGTGGTTAGAGTCATCAAATTACCAAAAAATGATATGTTCATTTCACTTTTCCATCTAGAGAAATAAAGGATGTTAATGGTGTTCTTTATATTCTTGACTTAAACAAAAATTTATTATCCATTGGCTCACTAATAGATAAAGGCATCATTGCATGCTTTGATGATCAAAAGTGTGTTCTATATAGTCGAGGTAACAAGCAAATAATTGTAGAAGGTCTTCACAACAAGAGGAATGGGTTATAACAATTATCATCTTTGAATTTAGATGTCTTAACAAACTTGACTCAAGAAGATATATCTACAGCAAAACCTTGGGCATTATCAACTGAGATATATTGGATATGATAGACTTTATGAATTATCAACTAAAGGAATGGCTTTAGGGATATCCTATATTCCAACATATCAAGAAATTTGTGAGCATTGTCAAACTGACAAACAAGCGAGAGAAAGTTTTCCAAAACATAACACCAAATCTACAGAGCTTCTCAAATTGCTTCATCTCGACCTTTGTGGTCCGTTTCCTGTCACTTCCCTCGAAGGTTCAAATTATTACTTGGTAATTGTTAATGACTTCAGTCACTATATTTGGGTTCAATTTTTGTAGTACAAATTCGAGGCATTTGAAAATTTAGAGTTTTTAAATCTATAATTGAGCTACAAATGAAGAAATGCATACGTATTATTTGCAGTGATCAAGGTGGCGAATTCCTTTCAAATAATTTTTTGGATTTATGTGAGACTACTAGAATTAAGCGCCAGTTGACAAATTTGTTGATACACCGGAGCAGAATGAGGTCGTTGAACAAGTAAATAGAAAATTACTTGAAACGGTTAGGCGGGTGATGCTTTTTTTTATCAACTCCTTGTTATTTATAGACCAAAGCCATCAATACCACTGCATTCCTTATCAATCGCTCTCCAACTATAGCCAATTTACAGGTAATCCCATTCTAGTGCTTATTTGGCAAGATTCATGACATTTCGTATTTATGTGCTTTCGGTTCCAAAATTTATATATAAATCGAGAAAAATCAACGCAATAAGTTTGACGCAAAATCTGAATTAGGGATATTTGTAGGATACTTTGTAAGGGTTGTTTACTATACATTTGTTTAGATTGTAACAACAAAAAGTGGTCAACACCCAAATTTTGACAATATTTTTTAATTTTGTTTTTATCAAATGTGTTTGTTAGTATTTTGTTATTCAATACTATAATAACTATATATATTTTATGAATTAGTAAATTATTGGGATTGAATTAAAAATATTTATTCAAAATAATTCAAAATTTTGGTATCACTTGTAAATAACATAGTAGAGTCATTGCAAGAAAACTCCTCATTTTTTATAGCCTTTTGGCAAAATCTACATTTCAACCCTAGCCCTAGGACCTAGGTACTAGGAGTACTATGTAGCAAAATAATCTTAGCCATTGATTGTAAAATTTGATGGCTATAAGTATTTTTGCAAGTACTATGGACTATTTGCAAGTATAGAAATAGTATTATGGAGAAAAAAGCCAGATTGTCATAGAAAATAGAAACAATGAGGTATAATTTAATAATAAATAGAAAAACATGAAAAAAAAATCTAAAAACTGGCCATTTGTAAGGATTTGTTGGTAATGAAATTTCACCAAGAAAATGAAGTTGACACCATCTTCAATGTTCAAAAGTGATTGTGCAAGGGAGCCCTATTTACATGGACCTAGAGGACATAAAATAATATATTCTAAGATGACTTTTAGTAAACATATGCCCATTAAGTGTGGAAATAGTTTGACCGCTAAAATTTCAATTCTAAATCATTCAATTTGGATACACCAAATGTAGTTAAAACCCCTAAATATGAAAGTGTGACAAATTATGAATATTCTATTATAATTTTTTTAAATTTATTTTATTTAAAAAAAATAAGGGATGTGAGTACCACCAAGTTAGAAAAATCTACTAAATATTTCATGTTCTTAGGACTTGGGATTCAAAAGATGTAACGAAAGAGAAAAAATCATTCTAATTGTCACAAAAAATAGGATTGATGTTTCTTTCAATGACCTAATAACTTTCTTTCTTATGCATGCAAGCACTTCAACTACTATGTGCCAATATCTAATATTGGTTTAAGCTAATAGGATCCTTAACCACCAAAAGAATAGAAATTCAAATTTCAAATGGCAATGGTTGAATGCAAATATGCAAATATATTTATAGGAAATTTTATTAAAATGGAAATATTCTGCATGCCATTTACGCGAGTCAAGAGCACATACAACAACCCTTCTCTATATGTCAACCTCATCACAACTCCCATGTTTCTTCACCCCCGTGTCATCTTTCTATAAATTTTTGCTATTTTGTAGGCCCTCTTTGTGCCATTTTCATGGAATAATCCCCATTTTAATGAAATTTCCCGTATTTCAAGCAATTTCTTTCTTGTACATGCAAACACTTTTAACTACTATGTGCCAATATATGGATCCTAGCTAGTAGAACCTTAACCACTAAAAGACAAGGCATTCAAATTTCAAACAATAGTTGAATGCAATTATGCAAATACTAAAATACATCTCAAGTGTGCATAAAAATGTATTTTTACATCTACCAATTGTTTTGAAGATCCTTATGTTTGTCCTTTAACGTTTGCATAGTATAAAAATTTTAATTTAAAAAAAAATTATTCTATAATTCAAAGGATACAATAGAACTTTTTATAAACCTCACTCCTTAATGTAATAAACCTCTCTAATGTAATATTGATAATCAGTCCCAATCCAAATCACATATAAATTATAAAATCTAACAAGTCAACCTTACATTCTTCTTCTAAGTTGCATTTTTTGGGTACATCTTCACAATTCTAGAAATTCGAACTTCCCCGTTGCTTTCTGCGTTAAGGACAGAGGCTTGAGACTAACTCACCAATACACTAAAATTGGTAAATAGTGTTGGGTGATGTAGTGAACTGGATCATAGCCTTAACTTATTATATTACCATTTCAACTTCTATATTTTGTTCCCGTTTAACACTAAATGCACTCTTGTAGAAATGTAGAAATGACCAAATTTTACTATAGGGCTAAAATAGTGTTACAATGAGTAAATAATGTTATAACACTAATCTTGCAAATGACAATTAATGTTATTGTTGACAATTAGTGTAGCCAACACTATTTACCAATTTTAGTGTAGTAAGGCGATGTTTAATGGACGGGCACACGAATTGCACAATTCAAGGTGTGACGAGAACACACTGTCAGACCCTGTTTCACGGCACACAGCTAGAGAGCACAATTCTGTGCACTTCCCAAACTTTCTATACATGGATGGAATGCGTACGAGCTCCATTATTTACACCCGAATAAGGTGGATGTCATATCGATCGGCCATCTCTAGATATCTATCAAAATAGCCGCCCCTTCTGAATTGAGCCACTTGGCCATGACTTGAACATGCATAACTGGAAATAGTTCCTGTATTTAAAAAGAAAAGAAAGGAAGAAAATGCATAACTGGAAATAGTTCCTGTATTTAAAAAGAAAAGAAAGGAAGAAAATGCATAACTGCACAATAGTGCAATAACTTAGTGCAGTTTCATGCATGGGATTGATGCAGTATTAGAAACTATTGCACTGTAGTGATGGTAACAAACCAAACAGGACCTTGTCTACGCTGCAAGTAAAACTCAATTGGAATCACAATCTTCATTAAAAAGTATTCAATCATCATGATGACCGATGGCAGACGATCCAGAAGTAATGACCGGCAGGAGCAATGCAACCTCAGTAATTGGTGAAGAAAGTTAGCACAGGGAAAACGGGAGGGCGATACCGGGGTGGGTGGGGGTGGGGGTGGGTGTATGTAACTATACCCCCACCCCACCCACCCCAATTTTCTTAAATAAGAAAATTGTGTGTGTGTGTGTGTGTATAGTTACATCCCCCCCCCAAAAAAAAAGAAAAACCCGTATCGCCCTCCCGGTCTTCATGTGCAGGCCGCTCTTAGTTTAGCGTAACTTGCCCTTGGATTATAGTTACAGAAACTAGGCAGCCCAGGGAGCTGGCTAGCTGCTGGTCAAGCAAATCCTTTGGGCATATGGACAGACAGCTTCGAATTCCAATCCAGAAAATGGATCCTCGTACCGGCCAGAAAATTCAGTAAAATTTTGCTTCTGTGTACTCAAATGATTTACTGACTTACCTTACCGCAACTTGAATGCTTCTCGAGAAGCGGTATCAGAAGCAATGACCGGCAGGAGCGCCATGGAAGATGGAAGCCTTGGAGGCGTTGACATACATGGTACAACTTCAAAATTGCAAGACGCCACTGGCATGGACGTTTCCTAAAATAACTACCAGAGGCTCCGGGTGGGTGTACAAAATGGTAGCGGATGAGAAAAAAACTTATGCTGAAATTCGTCACATTGCGGGAATTTGTCATCAATCTTGTTGCTTGAGTTACCCGTTCAAAAAGACTGCGTAATAAACTCAATAAGCAGCTGTCTGCAGAGCTAGCTGTCCAAGCACGAGGCTGTCGAGAGTCGAGGCCGATAACTTATCCACTCAGCCCAAGCTTTCAATAGCTTTCCAAGAAATCCCAAATCCCACTGTGCATGTCCCATAAACCTAGGGTCCCAAGTCAACTTCCGTTGACACTGCTGGGGTAAATAACAAAAGTCAAAAGGCAGTACGGATGGCAGTAAGGAAAACCAATGTCAACGACTTCTACGCTTGTGCTTCAAATTCACTATGCCCGCCTAATATACCAACATTGCCCATTTGTTTTAAAGTAAATGAAGTAAAATAAAGTATCCCGGCCTCAGTGCCTAACGCCTCACTCACTACTTAAGGCAGCGGAACGTAGTCCTCTTCATCACAATCCTTGTGTTGGTCAGCATCCGAGTGTGCAATCTGTGACTTGGAGTTTCAAGAGTATCTGTGACTTGGAGTTTCAAGAGTATCTGTGACTTGGAGTTTCAATCTCACATCTCACATCTGAGCCGTAGTCCTTAGCTCATCTTCCGAATCCGACTTGAAGCTCTGAGATGGCGACCTCGCAGTTGCTCCTGGTGTCTGCCACCTTGGCAATGCTCTTCATCGGTAACGTCCCACAATTTCCATTCCATCAGCCACATGATCTGTCTTTGCATGTGTTTGTCTTCAGAAGTAAGTCCTAGCATGTTCATTCGTTCGAACTTGGAGGAATAGGAAGTCAAATCGATCGCCCCTTGTAATGTCTCTCCGGACACGCAGTGGGTGGCACTGAACAGGGCAAAAGGTCTGTACTGCTGAATTATTCCCATATTCACCCAAGTCGGCTTCCTGTTTCCCTTTGATTGACACTAACCATGCATGAAAATAAATATGTGTCAGTTCGAAGTCCGTCTGAACCAGATTAATGTGCAGCAATTATTCCTCGTCGTCACTGAGGGACTGGATGTAGAACTGGACAATATTTCAAGTATTAGATCGCGATGAATGGATTCATCCAACCTCCCAATGCGTGAGTGCGTCTGACTATACTTCGTTGTGAGTGCACATTAAGCAGGTAGCGCGGATGCGTGGACCAAGTGCCCGACGGGCTTGGCGGACTGCAAGCCCCGCGTGGCCGGGTGCGAAACAAACATCTTCACGGACCCGAAGAACTGCGGCAAGTGCGGCAACTGCTGCAAGCAGGTAGCGAACGCTGTGACCCCCTGCAAATACGGCAAGTGCTGCGAGCCTGAGTGCAATCTCGGGTACGGCAACTGCGACGGCAACATCTGGAAGAACGGGTGCGAGAAGAGCTTGCTGAGCGACCCCTTGAACTGCGGAAAGTGCGGCAATTGCTGCAAGCAGGTCCCCAATGCCGTGACCCCCTGCAAGTCCGGGAAGTGCTGCCCGCCCGAGTGCAAGACCGGGTATGGTAACTGCGACGGCAACATCTGGAAGAATGGGTGTGAGAAGAGCTTGTTGAGCGACCCCTTGAACTGCGGCAAGTGCGGCAACTGTTGCAAGCAGGTCCCGAACGCCGTGACCCTTTGCAAGTCCGGCAAGTGTTGCGAGCCCGAGTGCAAGTCCGGATATGGCAACTGCGACGGCAACATCTGGAAGAACGGGTGCGAGAAGAGCTTGACCAACGACATCTTCAACTGCGGCAAGTGCGGCCACTGCTGCCCCGTGACCCTGAAGGGCGGCGAGGCCACCTGCAGGTATGCATTGTGTTGATCGGCAGATCAGTTAGGGAATTCAATCTTTATGGTTTTGCAATGAGAGCTTGCTGACTGGTATACTACAGATCCGTTATGGTAGCTTGATGATTGGAGATTAATAGTAGCAAGACGAGTAAATAATTTTATCACATGATCAGTGCTGAGTCCGATCGTACTCGCTAGCTAGTTGGCTCACTGGTTTTCCCTTGAGTTGCATCCTTCCTCAATGCGTATTTTGGGGCATTCCGACTTTAAGAGTTAATATTTAGCTTCCGTCGAGTTCAGATCGATTGATGCATTCGATAGCGAGTTGCTACCAGGTAGCTGGGTCGCTGTAGTGAATAAGCCTGCAATTATGTGCTGCAATGCTGACATTTGTAGACGCTGACATTTTGTTGGATTATCCATGCAGCGCCGGCGTGTGTGGACAACAGTGCAAGGTTGGCACCAAGTACGACAGCGTGAGCAAGTGCTGCGTTCCAATCGTTCACTAAGTTACCGAGCAGCTAGTTCGAGAAGCATGCAGGACTGTGCTAGGTTTAGTTTCTAGTATATTTAATCACCTAATAATCGGAACTTCAATTCGTAACTTGATGGCTGGCCAACGCCGTGTTGCCTGGCCGGCCATGCGCAACGGTGTTTCAATTTGCAACAATTAGGAGACTGATTTGAAGTAGGAATGTGCTCCAAGGAAATGTGCAGGCTGTAGTCTTGTGAATTGCTCACAAGGCAAGTCTGTCACTTGTTGTTCCCGTGAGATCAGGATTTCAATTCAGTGTCAGATAGTTTCGTGGGGTTGTATTTTGGTGGGGATCGACATGGTTCGATGGTCGGGTTTGATTAGTGCGTGCCCGAGTCGGATTGTACGTTGTGAACAATCAACAAAGCCAGGCCCAGTTTGTGATACATTATATAAATACATTACATTGTGATACATCCAGAGCGTCCGAACGGCGACGGGCTGCAGTTCCTTCCATGACTGAATTCCAGGCGCAACTGAATGAATGAACATTGCAGTATCCTCCTTGCACTACAATCTGACAAATTAGTTTGTAATGGTTATATATAGTACATCTATTTGATTGTAGGTGATTTAATATGATATGACAACATCAAAGTGATACCATAATTTTAACAATGTCTTAATTTTGATTAAATTATCAAATGCGTTTGTCAATATTTTTTCATATATATTTTTGTTATTTTGTGACATAACAACCATGTATATATTTAATGCATTAGTAAATTATTGGGATTCAATTAAAAGACATTGACATCATTTCTGACACTTGGAAGCATTATGGATTTAACGACGAATTGAAAACCCTGTTCAAAATACAATTGGCACAAACACTATCAACATTACAACCTTCCAAAATGTGCAATCAACATTACAACCTTCCAAAATGTGCAATCAACATTACAACCTTCCAAAATGTGCAATCAGACAATGCTAACCAAATCTGATTCATTTGAAAATAAGTCGAAGGCAAAAAATTGTGCACGGTAGAATTGGAAACAAACAGTGGAGAGACCACAATACAATAACTCATCGTAATTTGTTCCAATGCCCAATAAAAAATAAGTGACATTGACAGCAATGGAGTGGTGCACGCATTTGATTTGCAAAACCTTGAAATCTTCAAAGCAATTCAGAATAGGCAAAGCCTACAATGCTTGCAGGACAACATGCAGGCTTGTGAGGATCCACAATCTCATTGCCCTGAATACTCTGTGCTTGCAGGACATTGTGCAATGAATTTGAATCCCTGATTAATTAAACTGAGCTTGGATTCCAAGACTTGGATTCCAAAAGCACGCTTCGTAGCCAGGCCATCCATGTCCATCCAACAATATTTTTTCCATGTGACGCACCTCAACTACATTGGTATACCTTTAGTGAATCAGCAACTGCTAATATTGAGACACCTAAGTTTGCGTACATCCACATCTTCAAGCATTCAAGCAACGACATTGTTTTGAGTTACAAAACGTAGAAACTTATTGCAGCGCACATGCATGAGAGTGTGTCGGTGTTCACGTACTTGGAATTGCAGTTACAGTGGAGCACGACAAGTCACCGAGCAAAATCGTTGGACAGATCGAGTTCTGGCTCAAGTTGGGCTTCAAGAGACATCAAAGGAAGGGAATGAAATGGGCGTGTTAGAGTGCCAGGTTTGGATGGAAAGGGAGGCAAGTAAGTTTATAAGAGCTATTGATCGCCCTCCTCAATCAACTTCCGGTCTCGTGAATTTTATTGCAATAAGCTTAATACCACACTTTGAAAAGGACTCTAGACAAACCTCAAAGTTTGAAGATGATAGAAGTGCACCAAACTCTGCTTATAATTTGTGCATAATGGGTTGAAATAATGTTATTTTCTACAAATAAATCCCAAACTGGAAGATCTTTTAGAAATGGAGGGAGTATAATGCAATGTGGGCAAGTGTTGACAAAGTGAGACAATCCTAATTGTCAACTAAATGACAACTGGGGTGTGGCAAGGTAATGAACACCATGTATATTAGGTTGTATGAGAACTTAAGCAATCTCTATTGACTTTGTAATTTTTTGCTTGAAATTTTGAGGATGTATTCTAGTCATCCTAATTAGTAGTTTTGTTTTATGTCATTCCAATAAAAGATTTAAAAAAAAGATTCAATTCAAAGCAAGTAGCTAAAAATATATTGTAAAAAATAAATGATTTGATTTGATTTGATAGATTTATCCCTATTAAAAAAAACTAAAGTAGAAAATTTTAAATAATGAGTTGAAAGTTTAAAGAGTTTTATATTACCTACAACAAAGGTAGAAATTGAAATAGCTATTTTTTGAAGTTCACTTAAAATAGCTACTTAAACTACTTTGTAATATATTGACTAAAATGCACAAGTTACAAGACATGCTTATTTTTTTCTTAAGATATTGAAAGATAAACTTCACTTTTGTGAAGGGCTAGAAATAGCTATTTTTTGAAGTTCAGTGTTCTTGATAATCAAAATTGCAATGGGTGGGGATTTTTACTCTAAAATTTGGAAAGAAATGATGTATTTGAACAAGTAAACTAAAGAATTTTATGGTTGGGTTTGTAAAAAGATAAATATAAATGAACATTTTGATCTTGCTTGGGTACAATTATTCAAAAACAACTTTCAGCACCGTAGTGTTTTAGGAGTTAAATCACAATTTTAATATAGTAAGGAAGATGTAGATAAGGAATCATAACTATACACCTACATTCCTACAAGTATGTTAAAAATATAAAGGTAAAAATGTGATTACCACAAAGGATTATATGTTATATTTAAAAGAGTATCCCACATTGACTATGGAAGGTTAGAGGTGGAAACCCAAGACAAAAAATAGTAATGACATGTATTTTATATGGTTTTGAAGTAAATCCAAGAGAGACCTTAGACATATAATATCTATATATTATTAGATTTGACATTGTAAATGTGGGAGAAAATCGTAAAATCCATTCAAAAAAATATAAATCCTTTAGAAGGTTGTTTCTCTATAGCTATATGTACAAGTACATCAAAATTAAAGTGAAAATATAGTGTATATTCAAAATATTAAACATCATGTACTATGTAATTGCCTCAAGTACTACATCAAATTGCGATTTGATTTGATTTTTTGCAAAAGTAATATTAAAAATATATATATTTCTTGTATTTGCACATCTAGCAAGCTAAAGAGCAAACCTCTAGAAAGTCTAGATTTCTTTTAATTAATGCAATTAATTCATATAGTCTTCCAAGGCCTAAAGTCATTTTTTTTGGTCAAAAACCACCTGAAATTGTCCTTTCCAAAGCAAAGAGTAAAAATATCTTAATGATTTTTTTTTGTGTATAAGACCATAGGATCTTACAAGATTGTGGCAAGAAACACTTGCCATTTTTGTTTCAAAAATTCAAAATGACCTATTTCAATGAGTACTATGACTTCCAAAATAATTTTTAAAAATGAAATAAAATATGAATAATTTGTAGAGCATTTAAAATAGTATGTTTGTAAAAATCAAAGCCCAATAAAACTTATATCTAAAATTTATGTATAAAAAAGAGCGATGAAAAATGCCAAGAAATAGGATATTTTTATGTTTGATTTTAAAAAATAGTAAAAGAGTTCAAAAAATAAAATAAAAATTGGTCATTTTTTCTAACTTGAAGGTGCTCCTTTTCAACCATTTGCATCTTTCAAAAAATAAAATTGTGTTCTTCTCACTTGTGCAAAGGTAATGCACATTACTATTTTGATAAACTCTTTGTATGAGCTTATGTAACTTTAGTAGAAGTCTTTGTGTATCAATTTTGACCTTCAAATTTTCATTTTGGATTAAAAATAGTACTAAATTATATTTTTGCAATCTATAGAGTCAAAATGGAATAGTCCCAAGTGAATAGAAGAACTTCAGACTTCGTTAATTTTTCTCAAAACCATAATAAATTAACTTTTCTCAAACTTTGTCCAACTCAGAAAATGTGAGAAGTAAAGTTCATTTTTGAAAACAAAAACGTGTTTATGATTTGAAGCCTCAAATAAAAAGTTATGAATCAAGTTAAGAGAGGGGGTATGAAATGTACATTCATGCTCCTCCAACATCTTGAACATAATAGAGTACATGCATATTAAGGGGAATAGTATCTCCAACATAATTGAAACCAAAATTATAATAAAATATGTATCACAATTATAATCCTCATTTTTATATTAAAGTTGTGTTTTTCATAAGATGATTATCTTTGGGGACATGTTTTTATTGTAGCCATCTATTGAAAGTTCCCATTTTGATCATGCATTTGGTACAAAATTGTCTTGAAAATTTTCACTCTTAAAATATATGAATATTGCATAAGTGTTAATATGGATCAAATCAAGTTCTAAAGTGACAATAATATAGTGACTTAATGGCCACTTGAAGATTTCAATTAAGAGGTTTACAACAAAAATAAGAAATGGCCTACAAACCAACAATGGAACAAGATATAGCATGAGTCAACTTGCATGGCAAGTATACTCTTCTAATGTTTGGAGAGAAAATTGTGTCATGATTGGACTCTTTTTGTCCTCCCCAAGTGTGTAGTAGATCACTTTTTCTTCACTAGCCAAGCCCAAGCTTGAGTTGAGGAACTTCACAATGAATGGCATTAGAAAAAAATTTAGGCCTTGAAAGGGCTATGAAGAAAAGGTTCTCTAAGCTACAAACAAGCACAATGCTAGCCAAATTATTTAATAATAATAATAAATAATAATATCTTTTTTGAATAAATTTTTCTTTTGAATATAAAATAACCACAATCTAATGTAACTAAAGTTTGGCTACATTAGGTTATCAGAGTTTTGTAATTTTGAATTTAAAGTATTTGTTTAACTTGTCCCATGCCATTTAGGCTAGGCTATTTACTAGAAAAAGATTATTTTATTTTAATTCTCATTATTTTCACCAGTATTTCCCATTGTTGAAGAACTAATGGCCCTCTTTAGGGCTCAAACTTCTTCTAATGGTGATGATGCTCTTGTAGCCTTATATAGTATGGTGTCCATTAGAGGTGAGTAAAATATGCATTATAGATGCAAATTTTGATGATTTGGGAGATTACTTTACCATAGAATGCTCCTACATCCATAATTTAAATAACAAATAGAATTGATCAATCACAATAGCTAGAGAAAGACAAATTTTCATTCTTGCACTTTGGGGGGAGTTCAAAAAGAGGTTCTATGTTTGTTAGTGGCGATTGTGAGTGTTTTTGTTAAAGAAGTTGAAAGAGAAAAAAAATTATTATGAAGCATATTAAGTTGTGGACAAAATTTGGGTGTGCCTGAGCTGATGGAAGAATTCAAATTTTGTTTTCCATGCAAGAACATGCAAGAACTTTAGATAGGGATAATAGGTGGCGAATGGTGCTTGGGACAATTGGTTTGGTGGAAAAAATAAGGGATGTTCATTGAAAAACAAACAATACAATAGAATATTGAAGATTGTCTAGGAGATCGTGAGCCAAAATAGAAGCTTGCATTGGAATTATAAGTGTCATAGATAGAGAAAATCTTAATATTGTAATTGATTTTTTCACTTCTTTTCTTACAACAATTAGTGCGGGCAAACATCCGTTGCCCCATGTGGAGAAATGGGGACTTGTCCGTGAAGGTCAACGTCTACTTCCTCCCAATCAAAGTTCTTGATCTTCACATGAAACATCATTTTTCGCAATCACACTTCACTTCCTAACAATTTCATTTGGCATTTTTTAGGTCTTATGGTTACTTCAAGCACACACTATTGCAATTGCCCAAAATTATTCTTACAAATGTATATACTTTTGAACCTTCTTTCCACTCTTGCAATGAGACTGGTCGATGTAGGGTTAATGGCACTTATAGGCTTTAGTATTTACGCAAATTTTATAATATATACAATTCAAAAAATTTCAATGAATTTATATTTTATAAGAAAATCAAGATTTTACTTCTATTCCTTTTATTTATTTTTTCATTTATCTTTGGTAGAAAATTGATTCATGGCTATTCTAATTATTACATCGAAGATAGATGTGACCATATTTGATATTTGTACAAGATGGATTTGTAGTTATTCATTGTCAAACTTGATACATTCCTAGATTATCATAGCATTGCCGCCCATTTTTTTGAAACAGGGTCAGGCAAATGGGGGGGCCCAAATCTTGCAACTCCCGGATAGCTTCCGTCTCCATTCATTTCTAACCTCAAGGACATGTCAAAACAAGACATCTCATGCATTAATGACTTGTTAGAATCAAGAATCAACCAACATGCTAATTGATTAAAAAAATGTAAGAAATGGCTACAAACCAACAAGTCAACAAGATAAAGTATAAGTCAATAAGCATGTCGGGGACGCTCTCCTAGTGTTTGGAGAGAAAATTGTATCGTGTCCAGGCTCTTTTTGTCCCTAAACCACTACAACAAAAGCAGTGCCTTGTACTTCACAAACGTATACTATACGTCCATTGGGTACACCAAAGTATTTTATAGAGAACGTAGGGAACATGTTTGGGAAATGTTGAGTCATATTTTTAGTCATATTTTCATGAGAGTGACATTTTTTAATCATGGGGAAGACACTCTCACTACATTTGAGGTCCCACATGTGGAGGAGTGATTTTTTGACCCCCTATTTACTTTTGAATAAACTATAATTTCATCCTAAAATTTTGAGCTTTATTTAACAATGACTAAAAATTTCTATTGACAAAAATTTCAATTCCAAATAACATAAGATATATTGTCTAGAAAGGGTTGAAAAATGAACTAAAATGGCATGTTCTTCAACTAAAATATTTATAGAGTTCACATGAAGATGACTATTGCATCAATATTCAACCAAAATAAACTTTCAATAGAAAGCTATTCTATAGAATTTCTTTTTCATTTTTCAAATTTTTTTTCTTTTATAATATAGAGGGGTGAAAGTTATTTTCAGCTTTATGGTGTATTTTTTTTCTTAAAAAATTTATAACTAATTACTATTAGCATAAAAAAAATACCAATAATTCAAAACATAAACTTTTAAAGTAGTAAAATCTATCCATAATTTTTTTTTTAAATTAAATTTTAAGATGTATTACATGTATTACTTTTTCCGCCGCACGTGGGTTGCTAAAACATGGACAATGTCCACCCCGGGTTTTTAATTTTCAGGTAGCCCAAGAAAAATATGGGCAATCCAAATAAATATGGACAAGTCATTGTTTAAAATTTTGAAATCCTAAGAAATTCTTTTTTTGGATTTTCAAATCTAATCACCACTTTTTTAAAGTTTTGAAACCCTAGCCATCGTTTCTTTAGAGTTTTGAACCCTAACCACCAATTTTTTAAGGTTTTGAACCCTAGCCGACACTTTTCTTGACTCGTCTTCCTTGCCTTTGTTGTTTCATAACTCTTACTTGTTACTTCTTAGTTGTTGTTCCTTAGTTGTTGTTCCTTAGTTGTTGTTACTTGTTGTTTTTTACTTCTTAGTTGTTGATTTTTGTTGTATTTTAGTTCTTGTTGCATCTTAGCTCTTGCTTCTTGTTGCTTTTTAGTTTATGAATCTTGTTTTTTCTTCTTGCATTTTAATTCTTTTTTCTTCTTGATTGTTGCTTTTTAATTTATGAATCTTATTTCTTCTTTTAGCATTTAACTCTTTCTTCTTCTTAGTTCTTATTTTTTATTTTCTCTTATTGCTTTTTAGTTTTTATTTCTTGTTTCTTTTTGTTTCCTCTTAACACTTGTTTCTTATTGCCTCTTAGTTGTTATTTTTTGTTGCATCTTAACTCTTGCTTGTTGTTATCTTTTAGCATTTGTCCTTTTTTTTTTTCTTCTTTCTTTCACTACCATTTTTATTCTTCCTATTCTAAACTTGTGCTATATATTTTATGTTGTTGTAAACCTTAGAAAGTTGAGTTTTGTTGTTCATTCATTAAAAATTAACCTGTCACGTCTTTAATTATATATGCAAGCACCAAAAGTTGAAGCAAAGTTGTTGGAGGCTACTTGCAACCCAATAGAGCCATCTTCACATTATTGTAAGGAATATAGGCCCTATTGAATTTTGTGAATGATTTATTGTGATATATATGTTTTATATTGTTGGCTAATAAATGTCAATGAAGAGAATTGCATTCCTATTTGCATTCTCCCTCTTCAATATGATTGTCTCATGTATATCTCTAAAATCATATATATGTGTTTTTAATTACATGAAGGGTTTTCTTCAATTGTTAAATCATCTTGATGTATAATTGCAATATGTCATGTCCATTTAAAATGCATGAAAAATGTACTTGTAGTTTGTAATTAAAGCTATTTTGGACCTCAATCACCCCAATCACAAACTACACACAAATTTTAAAAATATGACTCTCAATTATCCAAAATATCACTTGCTTGAGTTACATTTCACAATATATATTGACCAAAATATAATTAGTTATAGTCATATAATACTCATACTTATGTGTGTTAAAATGTAACCTTACACATCCCAAAATATGACTACAATTAGTCATAAAATTACTAATGACATCCACATTAACTACCATATCAACCAAAAATACGACTCACAAGAGTCATATTTCACATTAGCAAAGAATATGATTCACAAGAGTCAGAGTCATATTCATATTCCACATCATTTAAAAATATGACTCATGAGAGTTATTTTCCACATAGCAAAAAATACGACTTACAAGAGTGATATTCCACAATTCACATCAACAAAAGAAATGACTCATCACAGTCATATTCCACATCAACAAAAAATTTGACTCATTGCAGTCATATTTCACATCAACCAAAATATGACTCATCGCAGTTATATTTTACGTCAACCAAAACACGATTCACCACAGTCATATTCCACGTCAACCAAAAATATGACTAAATGGAGTCATATGCCATGTAGGATTTTTTTTCCCAAGTAGCTCAAGAAAAAGTTAAGTCCTCAAGGATAGTCAGCGTATATGCCACGTTGGCATACTATGGCTAAATATGGGTATTTATACCCCTCAACCCATATGACTGCCAATATAACTGATGTCTGAAGCAACTGCTTCTAAACTACTGGAGTCAGTCATATTCTGAGTCATCTACAATGATTTTTGCGTGAGTCATATTTTTTGATTTTATGAATCATTGCAGTCATATTTTGCAATCATAAAACATTGCTTTTGTTGTAGTGAACGGGTCCATAGTAGACAATTTTTTCCTTGTTGGCCACACCCAAGCTTAGGCCATGAAGCTTCCTTGTGAATGAATATCAATGCTCACATTCCTCAATGTCTTTGACCCTTGTATTTTTAATGATGCAACGTGCAATCTTTATAATATGAAGCCAAGTAGGTGTGATAAAAAAGACAATGGCCAATTATTGAATTGATCCTCTCACTTGTCCTCTGAAGTCATTCTAAGGGTGCATGTAAAAAAAAGATTCCCTATTTTGTACTTAATTGATTAATCTACTACACCTCCCCCAATAATATGGAGTCTCTAATTGCAAATATGAAATCAAAATTT
This sequence comes from Climacium dendroides, assembly GCA_950106755.1. Taxonomy (NCBI): domain Eukaryota; kingdom Viridiplantae; phylum Streptophyta; class Bryopsida; order Hypnales; family Climaciaceae; genus Climacium; species Climacium dendroides. The sequence continues at coordinate 48,853,258 of OX467083.1, read as the reverse complement.
GCAAATTTTATCATATGTGGCAAATAAAAATTTTAGCATTTTCCTTTAGGGACAAGTGAAAGGTCAATTTATCATGGCCATTAAGGCAATTCTCTTGTGAAGGTTGGGTATCCAAATTAAGTTTTAACTCTAGAATGTCGGACTAATCACCGTGAAAATCTTTTCTTTTGCATCCCATATGAATCACTTGCTTAAACAAAATCTAAAAGTACTCATGTGTATTTTTGTCTTACATAAAAGGATTCTCTATTATCCATTGGACACTTTTAGGCCACCACGTTGTTAGAAGATTAAGAGAACCTCCCTAAGCATTCAAATATCCACCCATCGGATGTTAAATGATGTGAAAAGTAAACTTAATCTATTTAGTACTCATTGAGAAAGCTTGAAGAAAAATCATGTAATATTTCAATTGAAAGAAGAAAGAATGTTCTAGAAGATATAATATTAGAGTTTTTTTGGGAGGGTTTCAATTAATTTATAAATTTTCAAAAGTGACCTTATTATCTTTTGACCAAGCATTTGGGAGTTAATAGTTCTTGTACGAATTGTACTAAGGTAAGAGGTCTATAAAGGGCTCACGTTCTAAAAATGTCTTCTAACACAAAGGTAAATTTTAAACAATATACAAATAGTGTACATTTCAAGAGGTAAAAGCTTTTAGTGACCATTGTGTTTCAACTTCAACAATTCATAACTAATTCCATGAAGCTTCAAAAAATATGAAACAATGTATATTAGATGCTTGCCAATTCCATTTTTTTCACAAAATTTTTATTTATCTTCTTTTTTTCTTAAATGGAAATAATTTGCACAAGATAGGATGACCTATTTTCGTAAATGACATGAATACAATGTGGTTAGCAACTTCATTATTGTGTAAAGAATAGCACATTGACACCTAATGAAGTTGTCATGCACTTTTCAAAACTGATAGGTTTGCCTATACATCGAGAATAAGTAAAAGTGTAATCTACACTTCTACCATTTTTAAATTTGATGGAAAATTAGCAAAAAATAGTGTAATCTTCATTATTTCTATTCCTTGACTGGTGAAAATTATCCCCTCACCATTGTTGAACCATTGTTCAATCAAACATATACTAAAATGCTTAAGATTGTCAAAATAGGTCGTATATCTTATGTGCTTGCCTTGAATAAGGAAGATGGATATGATAATTATGTGACTATGAAGTCCATTGCACATGGGATTGAGTCTCCCATCCAATAAAATAGTAACTTAGATGATGGGAGCAAACTCATTATAGAAAAAGATATGTTAATATAGTCCTAACAAAGTCATGGGTGTTTGTTTTAGGAAAGAGTCCACCCTAAAATGTTTTTTTTTACTTATTCTTGATGGGTTGTCACTTCACACCCTCATTTTTTTTTCCGCATCTCAAAATGATTTGAAAAAAATAACATATCAAAATCATGATGATATGTACTTGTAGAAAATTATGAAGAATTTTTTGAAGAACTTTGAGCATTCTAATTTCAACATTCCAATTTCATCAATCTTGTCAATACAAAGTATCATTTAATCAAACATCTTTCATCAATCTTGTCAACAATGGCATTTTTTACAAAAATTGTGTGATTTCATTTATCTTTTTTATGCAAAAGCTATATAAGTCTTCTTCTATTTCCACAATGGTGATCATCAAAATTATCTAATACAATGAAGAGTTATGCTTGTTACAAGAGCTATGCTCAAAAAAACAAGAACTATGCTCAAATATCCCTATCCTTTAGGGTTTAGAAATCCAAAAGCATTCATTGGAGGTCAAACTATTGTACAAGACCTCCCTTTTTTACACAAAATTCGAAAGATGAGCATGTGCAATTCTGTCTTACAAAGAAAGATTTTCTATCATTCATCTAATACTTTATAGGATTAACTCTAATTAACCAAAGCACATTTTGGGTAGAATTTGTGAAAAATTGTCACTTTTTAGGACAGGTAGTAAAAAATGATATTTTTTTCCCCCAAAATTCAACCATACAAATTTTTATTAAGGTAAAATCTAAACTACTATAGGAATGTGTGAAAAAAAATTAGAAACTTTGATTACATGGATTGAAAGATTATAGTGTTTGAAGTTAGAAGAAAAAGTGTTTTTTTATGACCTTGTCCCAAAGGGACAATAGACTTTAACTCTTCCTAAAGTGAATTTTTTACACTACACATGGTCATTTTTTTAGACATTTGCATTTTATATCATGTAAGTTATATACTTGCCAAATTTCAAAATTATAGGAGGATTTTTGCGCATGCAGTTGGGGCTACCTAAAAAGTTCAAGGCAATATAAATTTTGATCCAAGCACCCAATTGGGAAAAAAAATTATATTTCCATTGAAGAGTTATAAGTTTACACCTTGTAACAAAGTTTCGTGAACATTAGACCAAAATTGACTTACTTATGTTGAACATACACTTGGCTCTTTAGAAAATCAAAATTAGTAAAGCAAAAAATTTAAGTTAAGAAGATTTAAAGTCAAAGAATCTAGTTGAGCAAGGTATAAAAAACTTCTTTTCTTCACTTTAAATGCAAATATCTAGCAATCTACATAGTCAAAGTTTCTAAAATTTCTTCCATGCATTTTTATATTAGTCTAGTGCAAGATCCTTTGGTTCGATTTGCAAGAAATAAAATTTAAGTTATTTTCTCTTTGCAATAGAAATGGCAATTTTGAGTGATTTTTTAATGGAAAAAGGTCTTGGGACTTTAGAATTTAACCTATAAATGATGCTAATGACATTTTCTAGCTAATGAATGACAAAGAATTTCTCCATGCTAAACAAAAGTGCAACTATTCATCCTCCAAATTTTGTGTGAAAAGGAAAGATTTTCTATAGTAGAACTTCTCTCACTCAACTGGTCCGGGACCACCTAACAAAATCAGTTTAGAGAAGTTCAAGGCAATAGAGAGGGTCCGCATGACATAAGAAGTTGCCCTTGTGGTATACATGCCACATCTTCAAGTCATGAAGCTTGTTTACAAGAATGTTTTCCCTTTTTTTTATAAGGTGAGGTCCACCACTTATTACTTTGCCTATTCTCATCAAGTGCAACCACTTATTTTATTTCGGAAGTCAGGACCACTTAGACCTTTTGCTTTACAAACTAAGGTTTATAGGGTGTACTTAGAGGAATTCTACTGTATAGTATTTTGACTTCCAGTGAGTGCCTTTGCATTTTTTAAAACCAACAAATCACACGGTACTAAGAGCATTCACACGGAAGGACTCCAAGTGAGGCTAACTTGAACAAGTAGCAAGGAGGCCTAATTTGTTGCCCCACAACAAGCACTTCAAGCTTCCAAAAATAAGAGGCCCCTTCAAAATATCTTGAGGATGACTTTGCCCTTAGGGCATCCTCACTCCTGACTCAACAAACAAGGGTGTTAGACAAGGTTTGGCGAGACAGTTTTTGCATTGAGGGCTGAGTCATCCATCTTTGCCCTATAGGAAGTCTGAATTAGAACACACTTTGTAGCCATTGCACAAAGTTCAAGAAACACCACCCAATAAAAAAGAACAGGCTCGGGCGTCATTACATGACTCATACTTCAATGCATTGATTTGAATGGCATTTCTTAGCTTATTCAATATAGGTTCTACCTCAAATATTGAGAGAAAGATAAGTCAATCCTCATACTGTGGCATGCCCAAGACACACCAGTTCCCAATGACCTCAAGATATTTTGAAGGACCTCTTGTTTTTGAAACTTGAAATGCCTGCTGTGGGCCTACCTCGCTACTTGCCCCAGTTAGCCTCACTTGGAGTCCTGCCGTGTGGCTCGTACTTTTAAGGGTTAAGGAATGCCAGATGTCTGTACATCACGATGCAGTACTGCAGACGAGTACCCAAGTACCCCAAGTACCCAACTAACTTATCTTTAACAGGAATATTTACTTTAATTTGTAAACCAGTACTATCTTATGATATATATATTTCTTGTATACAGCATATCCACAACTGGTTCAGCACATTATATAATATCCAGTCATGAAAAGTGGCAATCCAGGCACCGACCATGTCTTGCATAGTAGATTTCGTAGGCCATCGCATTTTGTGCTAATATGTTATTCTTGCTGTATGTCAGCTAGCTTCGAAATTAACGATGCTTCTGATTTCTGTGTTTGCAGTTCCACATGTACGTACCACTCACGCTTCTGAATCAGTCCCTGGGAAGCCGATTTCTGCATTAAGTTATGGCCATGGCAACCCAAAAAAGCTCGTGTATCCCTGTGCAAAGGAGGCCATAGCTAGGAGCTTGTTCTCCAATTTTCGTGTTTCTAGTTGCTGAGTTGCACCAAACACAGCTACTCTGTAAGTTGCATTTCAGAGATGAATTCAAACAACTCAAGACGGAGCTCTAAACAATCTCGAGATTCTCTCTAACTTTCTACTGGTCGGATGAGTACTAACTATTTAGCTGCGAGGTTCTAACTAACTGGCTACGTTACGACAAGCTAACAATGTCATCTTGCATACACCAATGAACAAGATCAGTGGTGATGGTGTACACAACATTTAACTAGACTCACAGAACATTTTCTACAGAAGGCTGTCTGGTTTGGCTTGCCTGAGTAGCAAGCTCCCTGAAAAAAGCCCTTGAGTCCGTTCGTTTTGATCGCCGACGAACTTGGTGGAACAGTTTGACATCCATGTCGTGTGCCAAAACCGATTTAGACAGAGTTACATATCCTGAAGAAGAGCGCCTGCCAGCAAGCTGCTGATGCTAGCCAGCAAAGTCATCCAAGTGCCAGTCAGCAGGCACGAAGGGCTGGCGGAGCTGTTGCCTCCGGATCCCCTTCTTCGCAGTTCCCGCCTGAGATTCGCATCCTCACTTTGAGCTCCTTCCACCACGGACGCAGCCACAGCCGCAACAAGCGCCAGCAACAGGACAATAATCGCAGTCCTTCGAAACGACATCATGCTGAAGAAATACCGAAGAGCGTCCCCTACCTCGTTTTCAAATTCTAAACCGCAGAAAACACACCAAACTTCTCAAACAAACTACACTGGAGCACAAATGCTTTGTGAGCTACAACAGATCTGGTGCAATATAAGTACCCAACTACACCTCCAATATCGACTCGCTAGAAATTGAACTCCACAGCTGAAATCAAACTCCGCAGTGGAGCAACAACACTTGCGTTCAGAGTACTACTGCCTGCGCGATGTCAGATAACAGACAAGGTGGCATGAGAGATAAAAGTTCACACCTGTAAGTTGTAAAGCACGTAAAGTGTGCAAGGCAGGCCTGGTGCACACGCCTTCGTCCAAGAACGACTTCGAGGATTGGGCGGAAAGGAGAGAGCATCCACGTGTCCGGCTTGTCCGGTGAAAAGTTTTTTGAGAAATACAATAGTGTAAACCGAAATTCAATACAGGTAGAAGTTATTGATGCGATTGAGAGTGGCGTATTCCTGGCGTATTCCCGTGCATTTCATCATATTACGGGAGTCCACCAGCTGGGAGTCTCCGGCGCAAGTTCTTCATGGTTGCGAGAGGTCGGTTAGTTAACTCCTGTGTCTTCTGCTGGTTATTAGGTACACATTTTGACTCCGATATCCCTGTTTCCCAAACAAGCCTATTCCTGAAAGTTTGCAGGTTTGGAGCATTCTTTCGCGGCTGGATCATTATCGACCACCAGCAGGATGTTTTGCAGATCACCGACACAGGGACTCACCCATATGATGTCGACAGCAATTTATTTAATTTTTGTTTTCATTTAGTAAAGGCATTGCAGAAAGAGATCATCAGTGAAGCGACAAAGCTATTTACATCTACGGAATTGCATGAAACCTGCAATATATGGATGAAAATTACTCATTCATCCAACAGAGTGTACATTCATCCAAAATCGTGCGATTCAACGCAAGATTTGATACAATTTTGCGATTTCATTGACTAAAAAGGAATAATATTTCACCAAATATTCCTTGTAAGAAATTTTGCATCGCTTTTCAGCAAAAATTCACTTAAAAAAAATAGAATGTCAAGTTGACTACCCAGACCACTATAGTCACTATCCCCTCAGAATGGACACCCTACAGTTTAGGGACTATTTGCATACCCAAACTGGATATATCTACCAAGCCCAAGCAGAGTTTTTTTTTGGCGAATTTTCGCCACTTGCCCCCCTCTAATTCTGCCCTGGCGAATGGACAGTAGGGAAAAAATAAAAAAATAAAAAAATTGTCGCCTTGAGGCGACATGCAGGGCCGACTGGGGGGCCCTGTCAGTTGCCCCGGGCCTTCCTCCATCGCCTCTCAAGCCGCCTGCTCAGGTCAGGTAAGTCGCCACTAACCCCACTCATTGTTGGAGTTAATCGCACTTACCTGCAGGTTTTGCTCCAGTTCGCCAAGTTCTCCTCCTTCGTCGTTGCCTTAATTCGCGTCCTTGCTCTTCTAATTGGCTACTCTGTCGCCATTTTGCTAAAGTTTCGGTGCTCCTCGCTAAATCCTCTGCTTTTCAGTAATCAGGGGAAATTTTTCATAGATCACCAACACTTGTTCGCCTAATTGGAGTTTGTTGTTGGAATTGGCCGTGATGCAAAGAAAGTGTTTTGTCTCTGTCTTTTGTTTAGGCTACCTAGGATTCAATTGTAGGGTGTGGAGCATGGGCTCTTGCGGGACTTTGGGCTTGGGTGGATTGCAAATTCTGTGTACATTGATGAGATCTCTATTTTGGCAATGTAGTTTTGCGGCTTGAGATTTCCGTGTTGTGGTTTCGTTTTGCAGGTCCACGCCTCTGCGATGGAAGGGGAGTAAACTGACTTCGTTTTACGATAAATTCAGAAATGCGTGTAGTTGCAAATCAGATGAGTTCAGTTTCGTCCTTCATTTTTTTTTACTTGCTCGTTGCTTATGAAATTGCTAGTTGTATGTGGTTCCTCGTGACGTTGTCTTTGCTACTTGATTGGTCATCATGCCTCCTCAGTAGGCAATGATGAAGAAATTTTTGTACGAAGGGAGGCTAGATGCCGGTGTTTTTTCGGGGTTTAAGAAATTTGATTCTCAATTGGATGCAATGCAGGCAGATTGTGAGCCTGCGGTGTTTTGTGGCACCCCTCCGAGCAGCGCTTGCGTGGTGGATTGTGCTGGGGACAACGATGCGGCAGCTGATGATGGAAATGTGACTCCAATGCAAGTTCCGGACGTGGTCATTTTGGATGTTGTGGAGGCTTCACCTGCGCATGAAGAAGCTCGAGTCAAGTGGGCGAAGTATGAGGCCAACCGGCATTGGCAGGATTCTTGGGCTGCCCGAATGCCGTGGGCGGAGAGTGTAGTTGGTGCCGACGGAAAAATTAGGCAGGTACGTTGTAAAATATGTACCGACGTTGAGGGGAGGGAGAAACTCATTGTTCCAAAGCTTGATTCCCTGTGGAAGCATTGTGGTTGGAGGAAGGCGATGACTGCTTTTGGGAAGGTGAAGGCTGGGGAGCATTATTTCCTTTCCACTAATGCCCACATGAAAAACGAAAAAATCTATTTTGCAAAGGTGGGAAAGCCTGGGGAGACTGTGCTTGAGCAGGTGGCGAAGGGAACCATTGCAGAGCGGAAGAAGAAGGTCGTGCAGTTCCAGTGCATTCTGTGGTTGCTCATGCAGGGTCGGCCGCTGAACCACTTCGAGAATCTGCGGGAGCTGTTGCAGCTGCTGTTTGTTCCGGATTTTCCAACGAAGCACTGGAGTTTGAACGTGGCGTGGGAGATGGCAAATCACTTGGCACAGACTTTGGCATCTCACACAAGGGAGGTGATTTCGAAGGCACGGTTCTTCTCTCTCAGTGCAGATGAGGTGAGCACCATTGATTCGCAATCGTGGTTGTCTATTCACCTGTACATTGCCGTGGGATTCAAGTGAATTCCCATATTGCTCTCCCTCAACCGCCTAGTGGAAGGTAACGGTGCTGACGGGATTCGTGACTGCATCCAAGGTATGGTTTCTCACCACACCGGTCTTTCCGAATCTGAAGTCGCGAAGAGACTAGTCTGTTTTGGTGCAGACGGTGCCTCAATCTTTCAAGGGTCTCGAAATGGAGTCATTGTGCAATTGAAGGAACACTTGGTTCCTTTCTTGTTCGGTGTGCATTGTATGGCACATAGAACGAATTTGGTTGTTGAGCCTCTTTCGAATCTGCCAATCGTTTTGTAGTTAAGAATCTATAGGGAATTTGTGAAGAGTTTTAAAATTTTGGTTAAATACCTCGTTTTCTATAGTGATAGTGGTGTTACAATGTTAACAATAGGCTATTACCCGGATAGGAAGATTTTCTATAGTTTTGGCCAATAGATGGATGGGATTCAAGGGGATTAGGTGGATGAATTCTATTGTGTTGGCGGTTGAGGTGGTTGGCTATGGTGTTCAGGTGAAGTTCCGTGGGGAAAGTCAATTGTTCTTAGTCTGGAGAGGGAATCCAGAGCTCCTACGTGGTGAGCCAGCAGTACAGTGTTAGTTTTCGTATTTGCTATTGTGAGAAGATCGGGTGAAGAGTGTAGCAATTCTATAGTCTGGGGTGTCGTTGTAGTATGTTGTGCTGGGTCAATTGATGTTATCGAAGCAAGATTGTGAGAGATGGGAAACAATTGTAAAAATCTGTAATGGAATGAAATGCTAATTTGAATGGAGTTTGGAGTTATTGTGTGATGGTTTGATTGAATTCAATTGGTAGTGTGTGCTGAATTCTATGTGGTTTGAATCAATTGATGCCTGCGTTGATGGGTGCTATGATAATATTCTATGGTTTGAATTTTGTTATTGCTATGGAGCATGTGCTGAAATGGAAATGAATTGATTGTACCTGCTGTGTTTGGATTGAGTGTTAGATCTATAGATTCAGTTTTTTTTTAAGAAATGGTTATTAAGTGATTGAGGATTGATATTGTATAGTGATTAATTTTAATTGTATTATCAATGGTGAATGAATTGAGACTGTAAAAATGAGTGGATTCCATAGAGAAAATAGCAAATGTAAGTTCCGTTGTAAGAATGATTATTGAAAGCAAATTTGCAATAGGCCTATGGTTGTTGTTAAACAACAATTGAAGCCAGAGTATAAAGGAGCAGATCATAATAAGCAAATATCAATTGAAGCTGATAAGATTAACATGGGAAATGAAGCTGCAGCATTGATAAAAGAAGAAAAGAACAATCAATTGTGGAAAGCAAAAAGGAAATCAATAGAGACTGTACTAGCCGGTTGGTGAGGCTGACGAAGAAGTGAGCAAATAAAGCTGAATTGATAGATTGACATACAATTGATAAGTCTCCAACCCTGATTTTAATTATAATATGGTTTAGATCTATTGTTTAGGTCAATGTGAAATATTTCCCCCTATCCTTCAATTGTGCACAACTTGGATTAATAGATTGCCTTAAGAATTACCTATTGTAAACCTTACCTCCCTGCGAACAAACTCGTAACTATAGGAATTTCTCAATAGTTAAATCTATAGTAAATTCCAATCTACACGTTTCCAGACTTGAAGCATTGTGTCAAGCAATGTACTCGTACTTCAATCACAGTTCCAAACGTAACTTACAGTTCCAGAAACTTGCCGAGTTAGTGGAAATAGAGGGCCATAGGATGCTCCATAATGTAAAAACACGGTGGATTTCTTTACTTGAGCCGCTCCGGAGGATAATGGGTGAGTACAAAACACTTATTGTCAAAATGTGTGAAGATGCGTCCGTAAAGGAACCCAACTTGACCGTGAAGCAAGCAGCAGCAAAAGAATCAGCAAGGTTGAATTATGACCTTCTTTATGACATTGGTACCTTGCTTGGTCTACCCTGCTTGATGCCTTTGTTGGAGTCAGTCACTTGTTTGATGAAATTTGCACAATCTGAGCATGTGTTCGTGAGTGACTATGTGGCAGTAGTTAAGATCTGCCAAGGTGAATTGTACGCCATGTACACTGACCCTGACTCTTCATGGCAACAGCAACATTTCCAAATGTTCCACGATGTCATCCATGATCACTCGTATTGCATTTCTCAAGAATGGGTGTGAGTGTAATTTGCCCTTGAGGCAAACAACGCCCACAAAGTTGGCCGAGGGGGAGTGTATGAAGCTCCTACTCTAATTTTCCTCTAAGCAATGGACTCCTAAACAATTTTTGGTAAGTTTTTCTTAAATGATATTTAGTTGGGAGGAACAGCCCTTCTCACCCTACTTAAATGACCTTTCTAGCCACTTTCATCATATAATTGGACCACGAAGTTGGTTAGGACCATACAAGGGACAAAATTCACTTCAAATGTGCAATTTGATGCCCAAAATGGCCCAAATTGGACCCTCGTAACTAATTTCAGCACATCTTTACATGATCCAATATTTCATTCAGCATGCATTGCCCTACATTTTTCCTTTTTAATTGTTGTTCTCAATTCAAGGTTAAAGATTTTTTCTTCTTTTGTAATCCTCAAAATGGTTCTTGCATTTTAGATACTTGATCCCTCTAAACCCTAATCTTAGTCCAATTAGGGCAACACTTTTGCAATTGCCTTCACACCCCTAAATTCAACTCCCATGCACTCTTCATCATTCTCAAACATCCAATTCAAGTATCCTTCCATGCAAGTCTTTTTTCATGTTCATGTGCAATGAAAATTGCAAGTAATCAACAACAATGGTGAAGAAATCTTATCAAAACCTCAATTCGGACTCCCTCAGTGGGGACAGCAGACGCCATGTTGGAAAACTGGCTGCCATTCCTTCATCGTAGCTCCAAATGGCACACAATTTATCTCATTTGGAAGCTAACTCCACTTTGCATCATTCCCCAAAATTTGAGCTCCAAATTCACCGTCGTTTTGCCGCAGTAGCCCTCCAAAGTTGCTGCTCTTGATCCACCGCGGCTGCAGACCCTCCTCCACCAAAACGGCCACCATTTCTTCAATTCTGCTCCAAATCAGGCGAACCATATCTTCCTGAAAAGCTAACTTCAAGGCGCTCCTTCTCTCCAATTTTCAGCCCATTTAGATTCTCCACGCTCTCACAGTGGCTCGTCAAAGTTGCTTCTCCTAATTGCAACGGCAGCGGACCTTCCTCCTAAACACCTTTTCCATCTGACCCTAAAATCTTCACTTTTCACCCATCTTTTACCTCTTGAGGTGAAAACCTACTCGACAGATTGGCTATATTCTCAATCCACCTCTTGTGCTCATTGTTTTCTCCCTAAAAAAACATGCACCCTCAACACATACACAAGAGACAAGAGAGAGGAGAGAGGAGAGAATGAGCTCCTAACCCCAATTCGACCTTCATCCTCTCCTTCCTAACTAACCACATTCCTAACCCTTTCATCCACCCTAATTTATATTAAAAATGCCCTTACTTTGTTGTTTTTACTCTAAATTAGTGGTTTTCTTCCAATGTAGGTGTCTAAACATTGATTTTAAGCTTACTAATTCCCTATGAACCCATTATGTTTATCCCATTTTGAAATTTTTATCTTGTTTTTTGTTTGTTTTTAGTTTTAAGTCTTGTTTTTAGTTCATTTTTTCGTTAATTTATAATTTGGATGTAGTTTTAGGTTTAAGTTCAACATTTATATTAAAAAACCTATTAACTAATATTACTAGTGTAATTTAGAATTTTAGCACTTTCTAATTCAAAAACTTAACCTATTGTCCATATTTTTTATATTTTCATAATGTGAACCATTTCAATGGTTCACAATGGGTCACTGACTTCAATACGGGAGGGGAGACTATTGCTTTCAGGATTGCAGGGCACACCTATCCGGCACACTCTATCTACCCTGTGACTGGGAAGAAGCTGCCGGTCGTCAAAGAGGACTTGGCAACTGTGATTTCGTCTGTGAAGTCTGTGAAGTTGAGCTTATGTCTGCATTGGGAATAGTATTTCCTCAATATTGGTTGCACCCCAATGCGGATGACTTGTTCTTGTTGCATATTGCCACTTTGAAGTCTCACTTTGCCATTGTTCATCACGTTCGTTTCGGTAATGAGCAGGAGGTCAAGCAGGACCAAGTAGATCCTCTCATTGACAGGAGGCTTCTTACTTTGCAGATGTCCCTTTTCAAACTGACCATGAAATCCCATGCTAAATCCGCCATGGAAGGACTCATGGACCAGAATCCTTTCACGAAAGTGTGGGTTCGTATTGGGCAAAATGCACTCATGTTGAACCACCTATCGGAGTTCATCAAATTGGCCGAAATTGCTACCTGTGCGGTGTTGGGAAGTGTTGCTGATGAGCGCACCTTTTCAACTTTGAGTTTCATGAAGTCTAAGTTGAGAAACCGTTTGATTAACCACGTGGATACATGTGTGAAACTCTTCTCCCAAGAATTCTTCACTTTGAGCAACTTCCCGGTGCACAAGGCTATCACTTCATGGCGGGAGGAGAGACTACGGCGGGGTACAGATTTGTAAACTCTGTTTCCATTAATCCGGCAAGTTTGGGCTTCAAAGTTTTTTCTATCAGTTTTACTAACTGGGTTGGGGGTGGGTGGGATTACCTATTGCGTTGGGCAAGGCCTTCACGGCCGAGGGTCAACTCCCCTGGGTAATACTTTATTCTTAAGGAATTAAACTTCTCTGCAGATTCGCCAATTCAGCATCCCAGGCAGGAGAAGTGTCGCCAGTTGCTGTGCACAGTGCAAATGGGGAGTCGCCACACGTGGCCTCACGAAAAGTCCCGGGCAGCCACTCCCCCGACTAAAAACAAATCAGGTGCGCCAGCAAGGTGCCTTCCCTTCCTGTCAGGAAGCGTGTCGCTCGACCACAGGTAATCCTTAAACTATTCTCTGAGCCCAAGTGGTTTGCAAGGAGCAATTGCCAGCTTAATTTTGGTTATGACCATCATGTCCCTCCCTTTTTGTACTCTTCTTGATTCTATGATTTGCAAGTCTACTTTCCTTTCCAAGTTCCTAAGTTGATTCTTGCCTTGTTCCCATATTCTCAAATCCCAATCATGGTCTCACACACTTTCCTTACGCAAATTTATAACTTTCATTATTTCATTAGAGTCCTTGACTATGGATGTCAATTTGTTGTGTCAAGGCTGCACCCTTCCTGGTAAGGTTTTGTCCCCACTGTTGTGCTGCATCATTTGAATATTATTTTTTTTATAATAAAATTCTTGGCATCCTTATACGATCAGTCTTGAATGCCTCAATTCACATCCCAACCTGAGGCTCCATCACAGTCTTAGTGTTTTTTTATGTGAATGACTTAGATCCATGTGAGAATGATGAAGGTGATTGTGAAATGGGAGAGCTTCAGCAGGACATAAGGTAGGTACACCCCAAACCGCCACTTTTTGCTACTGAGCCTATTTTCTATTATTAGACTGGTCAAATTTTCATATGTTCTTGTTGCCAAGTGGAAGGAGGTTCCAATGCAACAGAGAATGTGGCATTTGGATACTGTATGCAAAAGTTATTAAGGAACAAAGTTTGGTTCTAAAAGTGTTTCTTCCACATAGGTATAAAACTGATTTTGGAGATGTACATATAGTATAGATGGCGGTTTAAGGTCAATGGCACATTTAAGTGTACCTACCTTAGTATCTGGGAGGGAAAATTTTAAAAAAGGATCTAAAATACTTCAAGTCTTATGGTTAGGCTTGTTGTCAAAAAATATATATTGATTCACATATAGGCCTGGTTTTGGTTAACCCCAAAGTGACATTCAATATCCAGGGTTCAAAAACATCATTGCTTTTGAAGCTTTATAGGTCTAAATATCTTCAAGTTATACAAATCTCAACTGTACAATCTTGTAGTGTATATGTTTTAGATGATATGTACAAAATTTAAAGTCATTTGGCTATATAGATTGCAAGATCATGATGTTTTAGTGTCAAAAATAGATGCTGAAATTTTCCCAAAAACACATTTGGAGGTGAAATTTGTTTTCTAAACCTATTCAAATGAAAAGCTTTACACTACAAAATGATTCAAAACTAGTATACAAACACATTGGTAGATTTTTTTTTTCATTCAATCGACTCATTGTGTCTAAAAAATAGCTTTGAAATGTCAAAAAACAGCAAGAAAAATTGCAAAAAACACATCTAAGGCTGAGCCTCCTCCTACTAGAATGCTTCTCACTCACTCATTACTTCTTGGATTGACATGAGATTTTTGCCTCACAAACTTGACTAGTATACGCAACTTTTCTAAATTTTTTTTTATTGAAAATGGACTTTGTATGAAGAAGAAATAGGTCGCCGAAGTTCACTCTACTCCCCAAATGCCAGGATGTTGAACTTCGAATTGCTCCCAAACATTCACAACAACTTGGATTGACATGAAACTTTTACCACAATAACTAGACTTCAAGGGGAACAAAATCCAACAAATTTGATTGAAAATGGATGTTTTACGAAAGAGATCCAAGCCCTCGAAGTTGCAGCCCTAAATGCAGTTTGGTGAACTCAAATTGAAGCTGTGAACTTCAATTGGCCCCCCAAAACTCAATACATCTTGGATTGATCTGTAATATTTGCCACACAAACTAGAGGGGAGAACACAACTTTCCCAACAAGTTTTATTGAATTTGGACCTTGTTGGATGCAAAAGTTACAACACTTTGAACTGGACTTCCAATTGTGTGAGGACACTTTCTGTCCTCTGTGTCATTTTGGGGTTAAAAGACTCTTGGACAAATTTGGACATGAACATTGGGCACTTGTTTCAAAGAATTGTTTTTAGCAAGGAATTAGCTGTTCTGGATAGCAGTATCAAGATAAGTTTGAAGGTGTCCATGCTGATTTCCAAAAAAATTGGGATTACATATGTATACCCAGTGGCAAAAAAAGCTATTGGGTAATGGATGCAAGTAAAAAGAAGGCAATCAGGTTGCAATGCAACATGAAGTTTATGATTATGTTGCTAGTTGGTTACCTGACTCTCCTCCATCAACCAGTCCCACAAAAATTATCAATTAACTATACTCTGTTGTAGATACAGGTACATGATTTCTTGAAACCTACTATTTTGATATTTGTTTTTATTTTTATCAAATTGTCCATAGAATTGACGTATATTCAAGTTTGGTTTGGATAAAAATTTGCATTTGTAGATAAGTGATTTCTGATGTTTATTATGAAACATATATGTATAAGAAAATAGTTTTAACTAGGCCAAAACAACATATGGAAATTGTGACTAGTCAAATTTGTTAAAATTCTTATTGCATTTGGATTGTGGGTATAAATGTTTGCAGATTGTGAGAGAGAGCAATCCTTGAAATTACTAAATGTCGTCATCATTTGCCCAAAGTATTAGATGGTGTAGCATCCATAATGGATCAAACAGAGAAAACAATTGCAACCATAGTTGAAGGTGAAGACCAGGTAGATGCAAGAAAAATACAATTATTCGATTTGGAATTTAAAAAGCACAATGACAACATGGCATTACAAGAGAAGCTTTGGTCATTGAAGGAAATAAAATAGAAGCAAGCAAGGAAAAATCTCAAGGAGTTTTTGGAGCCCTAATGGCAATTAGCAATGTCATTGGGTCCAAAACACAGTCTCAAGTTATAGTTCATTACTTTATGCTTATAATCATATTATATTTTTGCAATTTTAGTGCTATGTTCTCTATGAAGTTCATTGTTTTTGATTTGATGTCATATGTAATTATTTGCTTTTCATATTGAAGGTTTGAGGTTTTCAATAAATTATTATCAACTTTTATTTTTTTCATTTAGTTTTGTACTATGAATTCAATGCATATTTTTGTTTTCTAAATTTAGTAGAATGAGTTTGAAATTCAATCATCTCTCATTTACAAGATCATCCATTTTGTCCCCTATTTCTTTACCTCACTTGTATTTAGGACTAGAGCATTTAGTAATTAATTTAAAATCATGATGACTTTTAACCTCTAAGTTTCCAAAAGACTGTTAATTGGCCATTGCCCATTTATAATGGATTTTCCATTAAAAAAAAATATATTTTTATTTTTAATAAAATATATTTTAAAAGAATACATCAATTCTATTTTCTAATGCATTTTGATTTATGTCAGTTTGAGTTAATCTTAAACAATAAGAGTTTTTCAAAGTAGATTACCTCAACATCATTTTATTGTTATAAAATTTGGTAGTTGGAATAAGTGATGATGTTTCCTCCATCATTTCTTTTGTTTGTTTTTAAGTTTAATTAGAGAAGTTGCACATTTTCATGTATGATTTATAAAATCTTCCAAAGGTTGGTGTTATATTGCTTTTGAATTATTTAAAAATATGTATAAAGTATTTTTCTAGAAATTTAAGTTTATTGATAATTTGTGGACATGTTGCCACACATTTTATTTGTTGGACCAAACTTCATCAAACGTATGGAAAGGGAATTAATACATGGGACTTTTAGTATGAAATTTGGCATATCCTATAATAGACATGGTGTCCTTTACACTATCCATTAGGTTTTCAAATAAACTATCCAAATATATTGATTAATATTTTGATCAAATCAAGAACTCTATAAAGATCAAACAAAGATGCTCAAAGATTCTTTACATCAAATGAATATCTTTTCATATTCTCAATGTGAATATGAAATAAACAAAAACTATAATCAAATTCTAGTCACTAATATCTTATTCAATAAAAACTTAAAATTCAAATCATAAAGTTGAATTGTATCAAAACTCAAATCATAAATTTTTTATTCAAATAAAAAGATATTTGTTGAGATGTAAACATTTCTACTATGTGTAAGCCCTCAAATTGGCACTTAGAACTCATTGTTTTGTTTTGTTTTTGTCTAATTTTGAGCATATTTATGTGAAAAAAGGCATAAGTAGAGAGTTTGAGTGAGACTTGGTAGAAGTCCTTACCAATGTAGTGAGGGATCTTTTTAGAAATGTGGAATGCTTTAAACACCTTGTTTTCCCATTTCTATAGTCTAGTTTGAGTAGTTGATTAATTGATTTCAAGAGAATTTAGGGTCAAAGAGTTAGCTAGTTCTAGTGTCTTGTCCCATGCTAAACCAATTTCTACAAAGCACATGTAAAAAATCAGCTAAATGAAAACAATTCATTTTAGGCCTAGAAAGTCTACAAAAAGATTATTAGTGATTTTCTATCTATGGATAACTTTTGAAATATTGAAGCTGAATGCAAATGAGACAAAGGGAGAGGCAACTAAAGTACATAGAGAGGAACTTTTTAGCTTAAGAGCATGCTAGGAAGTTGACATCAAAGCCAATTGTTCCAAAATTCTTTGGTACCATAATGATTTTTCCTCGGATAGAAATTATTAAGGAGTAATTAATTTTAGCCTCTTTAAGAATAGTGCAAATAAAGAATTGAGCATGCACTTTGATTTAAAAAAATTCTTAGAAGTCACCCAAAAAAATTCCAGATTTTTTTGAAATGCCACAATAACTCCATGGGAGGTCCCCACCCCCTTTAAATATGTTTGTATATTCCTAGAAATTACTTGTGTTGCAATAAAATTCTACTAAAATTAGGATAGATTTATTTGTGCTAATAAATCACTCCGTCAAATTTGGAGACATTATGACATTAGCAAGCATTAGAACTAGCAATGACATTGAATTTCAAGAAAATTTACAAGTTGGTAGCGGATTGACCAACGTATCAAGAGTGTATGGTGTCCAAATGTTGAAAATAAGTAATCCATTGTCTTCTCTAGTCATTCCTTAAAGGACCAAAGATTCATGGTTTGGTAATGACCAATATGATAGATCATATTGTAAGTGGTATAATTAGGATGGGGTCAAAATTGACAAAGAATATTACACGTGTTGGTTAAAAATTGAAAATAAATTTTTTATGAAAGAATGTCACTATCTGTCCTACTCAAAAAGTGCAAAAATGACATAAGGCCTAGTTCGGAAATCTTGGTCCTTTAGGTGTTAATGTGTTCTAGGAAGAGTTTCTCAAGTATTATTTTATTTTTCCCACTTACATTTATGTAGCAAGGCATATTTATTGACATAGCTTAAACGCAATGATTCATGGATTTTTACTCGTTTTGAAACAAATAAGAAATGCACAAAGTTAGTGTATGGTCATACTTGACAATGAGACAAAAAGATGCTAAAATTGCCATTTCCTCCCCTCCTCCTTCAGAAATCACAAGCCATTGATTATTATTAAAGAAAAATTTCCTCCCCCCTCTAATGCCATTGATCTTAAAAAGTACAAAATACGGATTATGGGATATAAGATACAAGATACAAGATATGGATCAAGGATATAGACCCGGAGTGATATACAGATACGGATATGGCCCTCACAATATATCCTATATCAATTGGCACCTTCACCCCCACTTGGAAAATACAAAGGGGTGGGAGGGGTGGTAATGAAAAAATTTATCTAAATTTTTTTTTGAGCTCTCCAAGATGGGGGGGTATAAAAAATTAATTTAAATTATTTTTTGAGCTCACAAGGGGTATAAGAAAATTTAATTTAAATTATTTTTTTGAGCTCACTGGTGGAGTTGTAATGAAATCAATTTGGTTTTTTTAGCTCATTGTAACAGTTTGTCACACAATGAGCTCAAAAAATGCTCAAAAAATTTGTTCAGGTAGCTCCGTTACAAAGTTGGATCACAGCAACAGTAAACACATTTGGAAGAATTTCAGCAGGTTTCGAAATGATTGAATCATTCATAAGGTTTTGAATTATTAATATTCACATTCGACAAAATTGCAGAATTGCTGTGTTTCAAGTACAAGCTTGAAACTTGTCCAAACATCACAATTTTGAGGCATTGAAATCACTTGCATAGTGGTATTGCAGTTTCTGCATCTTTCGAGCTCATTGTCATTGTGTGTGACAAACTGTCCCAATGAGAAAAAAAAATCAAATTGATTTCATTACAACTTCCCAGTGAGCTCAAAAAAATAATTTAAATTAAATTTTTTTATAGCCCCCTTGTGAGCTCAAAAAAATAATTAAATTTTTTTTATACACCCCCCGTTGAGCTCAAAATAAAATTGAAATAAATTTTTTCATACACACCCACCTTGGTGAGCTCAGAAAAAACAATTTAAAATAAAAAATTTCATTACCCCCCTCCCACCCCAGCCTTTGTAGTTTCCAGTCTTCCAGGCGGGGTGGGGGTGCCAATCGATATATTTTATATTTTTTAAGATCAACGGCATTGGAGGGGGAGAGGATTTTCCTTTAATACAAATCAATGGCCTGTGATTTCTGGAGGAAGAGGGGAGGAAATGGCAATTTCTGCATCTTTTCATCTCATTGTCTCATTGTAATGGAGCTCATTTTGTTTGTTTGGGATTCCATTCATGATTCAGGTGCTCCAACTTTGTCTAAAGCATGAAGTAACAATATCCATTATGGATGCCGCCATACCTTGCCTTTTCTTGTACAATCTGGTGGGCAAAATTCCTGGTGGAATTTACGGGTAACTTATCAGCACACCCAATGGTTCAAAAGCATATATGATTAGAGCTTTACCTACCCTAGTTCCTTTGTATGAGTAGAAATTCTTTGTCAAATCAAAAACCATTAGGAAAAACGTCCAATGCTTTTCTTACTTCCATGAACCTTCTAAACAACCTTCGCTAGTTAGCTTCTTTGAAAAACGCAAATTTCAATAGTTGGAGTTTTTGACTTTTATTTGGAATTAGTAGTAGTGGTTTTTACAAGCATGGATAACCTAGGAGATGGGATTGTGAGTCTTGCATACTAATTTGGGCCTTCCAAATACAATGGCACAATTGGTTTTTGATTTCAAGTTGTTTCCTAAAAGATAGAGAGGGTTCAACATTATAAGTGTAATTAGTGGTAATTCAAGGATAGTTTTTAAAAAATCTAAGGAAAAATTGAGGATTTGACTTGGGCAAGATCTCAAGGTCTAAATGAGGCTTGCTTCTAGATCAATCTAAGATTAATCCAAGATTATTTTTGGAATTATCTTATGGTTAATTAGGATTAGTTTTCAAAATATCTGAATAAATTAGAATAATATCAATCGGTAAACAAGGGGAAGGGAGGCTTTGGGTAAGTGTATAAGGCTTTTCTTCTATTCTTTCTAATGCTCTTGTTTCTTTTGTGTTGGTCATTTCATGACTAAGTATTTTCTTGTTTTTTAGGTCAATTTGGCCAACTTTTATGTTCTTTCTTTCATTTTTGAATTTGCATTTACATTTTCAAGTGTCGAACACTTCTTGAAGAATGCGGAGGTCCCTTCAAGGCAATTATTTTTTGTACTTTGACAATTTTGGGCGGTTTAGTCCCCCAACTATGATTTCTTGAGTATTTTTTGAGTCTATACTAGCACCTAAGGACCTCTCAGCAAAATTCTAGCGATACTAATAGATAAAAAAATTTGTTTTTGCTTTTAAATTAAATATTGGAAAGTTTGGTCGTCCAATTCTTGAATCAAATCAATACTTTGAAGTCTTTTAAGGAACTTGACCTTATGAATGCCTAGTTCATCACCTAGGACTCACTATTTTTTTTTGTTTATTAGTATTTTGAGTGTAGTTTACTATACAAAAAGCCACAAAAAGAGTATAAAGACAAAATACATATGTCAAATGTCAGTATAATATTTGGTCCTAATTAACTTGTTTTCCTTAAACTTGACCCCAATTCCACATGTAAATAGGGTAGAAACCCAAAAGTTATACATATTATAGTATTTGAGTAGAATCATCCAAATTATCTAAACCTGCCTTGCATGTGATTGAACATGGCTAAATTGGTCCAAGGGAACATATGTGAGAACCCTAAGTCAATTCTAGAAAGAGGTTTTAGTTTCCCCATCATATCAACGAAATAGTAGAACTTCCAATTATTAGTCTACAAGTGAAAAAACTCAAGATGGACTAGAGTAGGGCATCTGCAATATAAGTGCAGTGGTTTTAGGTGGAAACCATGCTTAGAGTTCAAAGGCAAAGTCAGCTCACCAAGATTCTCTTTCATGTGAAAGATTCTCTATTCACTAGAAATGAAAGGAGATAGTGGGATTTGACTCTCCTTTCTTGAATGTGAAAAATAAAAATATGAACTTGCATATATTTTGTAGAATTCTATGAGAGGTTCTACAAAAAAATTCAGAATTTTTGGTAGTCAGAAGATATTCTTCCGAACGGTCAACCACCAAATTTCATGATGGAAAATTCATGAAAATTATCCAGAGTACAATAAAATCTCACTAAAAATTAAACTAGATTATTTTATGCTAGTAACATGTTTTAACAAGTTTAAAGGCATTTCAATTGCCAAAAGACCCAAAACTAGCAAGATTCTTCCAAGATTGATAAATTAAAAAATTACGGTGGAGTTGATTGATATACCAGGAGTGTACGAAGTGAAAATGGAGCACAAATTAGGTCTTCTTTTATTCCTTCATACCTACTTAGAAATCTAGAATAGTTACTTTTCACAAAAAAGTTAACCTCCAAAAGTTAAGTTTTTAAACATTTTTGGATGTTAAATTGGTACTAACTTTTGATGAGTTTTTAGTATAACAAAAAGGAGTGGAGGTTTTTATGCTAAAAATGGCCTTCTAAAGCCAATGGCGCAATTTGTTTGTGATTTGGAGTCTTTCTCTAAAAATTAAAGTTTAGATTCAATGTAGAAAGTCAAAACTTGTAGATTAGGTTGAAAATCTTAATTGATAAGATTACTATATAGGAAAAGAGGGGGGGTAAGTGCCTTAGAAACATATATATATCAAGGTTCCTTGTGCAATGCATCTACTGATGTTTTATAACATTTTTAAGCTTCTTGAAGATGGAGTTTCAGTGCTTCTTGAATTTCTGATAACTTCAAAGTTAAATTTTGGACTGCTAGATTGTCAATCTATGAAACATTGAGTAAATCAAATTTGAGATGGTATCCATAGTTGGCGTAGAATGGCGTTTGACAAGTAGAAGTATGAATGATATTGTTGTATGCAAATTTTGCTAAGGTCAAGTGTGAAGTCCAATCATCTTGTTGGTAGTTGATGGTCCAACGTAGATATTGCTTTAGCATCTGATTTACACGTTCTATTTGTCCATCAATTTAAGGATGAAAAGCAGAAGAAAGATTAATATCCACCTTCAAGGTTTCAAAAAGAGATTTCCAAAATTTGAAGACGAATTGTAGTCCTTGATCGGATATGATATCATCGGATAAGCCATAATATCGATAGATAGTGTCAAAAAATAGCCTTGTTATTTCTTCACTAGTGATTGTTTTTGAACATGGAGAAAAGTGAACCATCTTTGTAAGACGATCTACAATCATGTAGATGGAATCAAAAAGTACTGATGGAGGTAAATCTGTAATAAAGTCCATGGAATTCGAAGACCATGGCCACTTCGAAATTGATAACGGTTGGAAAAGTCCATGCAGTTGATGTCTTGAATTTTTGGATCTTGAACATGTGTCACATAAAAGCACGAAATGTTTAACAGCCTTCCACATTTGGAACCACCAGAAATCTCAGGACACAAGCTCCAACGTCTTGTTGAATCCAAAGTGTTAAGCAACAGGAAAATTGTGTCAAGTTTGAAGAACTTGAAGAAGTAAAGGACCTTCTGGATTGTATAAACATTCTTCAAAATACAAGAAGTTGTCTAATAACTTGAAGTTGTCATCACCACAATGAGAGCCTCTCTTAATATCAAAAACTAGAAGATCTGTCTTTGATGTTGTACAAATTTGGTCAAGAAATAAGGAATCAACTAGCAGTCTCATAGTTGTTACACAAAGCTTGAATTGTCTAGGCTTAAAAAGAATCGTTTGTTGTTAGTCATATACCGCTTTTCCTTCTTTAGATACCAAGTATGATCTCTAAAACAAGGCATTCGATAGTCCTTGTTGTTTTTCAGGACGATACGTAATGATAGAGTTGAAACGAGATAACGATATGTTCCAACGGGTTTGACGTCAATTTAAGACTTGAGCAAACATGAAATACTCAAGATTTTTGTGATTTGTATATATAGTCACTTGATGTGATGTCCTTTTCAATAAGTGGCGCTATTCTTGAAACAAGTCAACAATAGCAAAAAGTTCATTGTCATGAATCTTGTAATTGATCTCGGCAGTTGAAAATTTTCTTGAATAAAATGCTACTAGGTGAAGCGTGGGGTGAAGTCTTCCTTCTTCTTCTATTTAAGAGAGTATTGCTCCCAATGCAAAGTTTGAGGCGTCCATTTTTATATAAAACGGTTTGGAAAAGTCTAGATGGATTTGAATTGGGGCTGTTATAAATGCGGTCTTCAACTGTTCAAATGTTTTCTCTGTTTTAGGACCCCAATCGAGTTTGTCTTTGCATGTTAGCTGAGTCAATGGAGTTGTTGTCTGAGAATAGTTTTTGATGAAGATCCAATAGAGGTTTGCAAATCCAAGAAAACATTGTACATCGTGCACTATTCGAGGAGTTTCCCATTCTATAATAGTTTGAATCTTCTTTGAATCCATCAATAATCCTTCATTGGAGATGATATATTTGAGAAACTCCACTTGAGGTTGATGGAATACACAATTCTCCAATTTGGCATATAATCCAACATCTCATAGTTTTTGTAGTACAAGCTTCACATGTTGTTCATGCTCTTCAACATTCTTGGAATAAATAAGGATGTCATTGAGATAACATACAACAAATTGATCCAAGAATTTGCAAAAAATATCGTTCATGAGATGTTGAAAGATGGCTAGTGCATTTGTAAGTAAGAATGGCATAACGTTGTATTCAAAATGCCCATATCTTGTTCGGAATGCCATCTTCCATTCATCTCCAGCTTTGAAACGCACCAAATTATATGCTCCATGAAGATTGATCTTGGTGTAGATTCTAGCTTGACTAAGTTGATTAAGAAGTCCAAATATCAACGGCAACGGGTACCGATTTTTTACTGTTATAAACAATCTACATCTTATGATTATATATTTTTTCAAAGACTATTGAAAATTGAGAAAAAGATAGGAATTCAAAGTCTACTTTAGAGTACTAGAGAGTTGATAATTTTCCATAAACAAAAATTCACCATGAATTTTGATTCATTAATAAAAATGAAATGATTCAAAGCTTTTGATGTATAAAAATTTAAAGTTAAAATTTTGATTCACTTTTGAAATAAATGATTCATTTGTTTGTCAAAACTATGAGTTTACAAAAAGTTACATATTATCCCATAACTTTTAATTCATATTTTTTAATGTACCAAATTTTGATATACATAAAGTATATTATTTATCTACATCTTCTTTTTAAATTTGGGTCCAAGACATGAAAATCTCCAATCACATGTATTTGCCTAAAATTGCTATGCTGCCAAATTTTGCAAGCTAGTCCTTTAAGAGTTAACCTCTACTTGACCAAGTAGCCTATTTTGGAGTTTTTAAAAACATGGGCAACTTCTCCTAATTTCAAAATTTAGATTTCTTATACATATCTACATTTAGATTTTTTAGATGGATGCAAATCATATCAATGGACATGTGAAACTTTGTTTTGTATCATTTTGATAATTATTGCAAAATATTATTGGAATTTTTCAAATTTCAATCTCAAACCAGGTAAAAATTAATTCTTAGAAAACATTAATTAATACTATTAGATTGTATTAATTTCCACCTACTCAAAAACATTTGAATTAATGATTTCCAAATCATGAAATGAAGTTTTATGCAGAGGTTTAGCTTGTTGGCAATGTAGATGTAGTCTAAAAAAATGTATAAATTTTTTGAAGTCAATTTTCAAAATTTGAAAATAAGTTTAAAAAAAAAGGACATATATTATTCTTTAAAATATTTACATCATTCAAATTGGAATTTCTCCAAATTTTGAAAAAGGTTTAGCAATTTAAAATTTTCTTTCATTTATACAATGTTCTATTTTACAATTTATTAAAAGATGAATACATATATTGTTTTGTTTAAAATTTTTCATGTAATCTTATCCAATTTTCAAGCACATTGACTATCTACACAAGTTTTTTTTCCCTATAAATCTACATAGACACAAAACATAGACACAAAATATAAATGTACAAGTTTTTTACTACCTTTGAGAGGGGCTAAATAAACTACTATCATTAAAAATTTAGGGACATCAAAATTGCAATGGAAGGAGATTTTTACTATGAAATTTTGGGAAATTTTACTTAAACAAGTGTAATTGAAGGGTCTTATGGTAGAATTTGCCAAAGAAAAAATATAAATAAAGACTTTAGCCTTCTCTGTGATTTAGAATTTTGGCCTTGTTTTTGGCCTCAAAGTATCATAACAATTTAGGAGTTAATCTTCTAAGGATATGCATGCCTATGACTACTTTCTTAAAGCTTGAATTTACTGAATATGTATTCCAAGGAGGGAAGTATGCTTTCATTTTGCAACTAAGGTAATAACATTCAATATGCCACTTTTGGTTTCCTATCACCTATAGCAACATATGGAGGGAACAAAACAACGCTGAGAAACTTCCACTATGATCCTAATTCTGTCTAAAGTTTTCTGAAACGACATTGCAAATTCTTTACACACTTTGAAAGTCAAAACCAAAATTTGACATTTTTTAATTTTAAAAGTTTTTAATATTAGCTAAAAAAAATATAGCTCCAATAATCTACATTTTATTCCATTTGAAATTCTTTTAAAATTTCAAATATTATAATTTTGTGATACTTTGAAGATAGCATCTCGAAAGCTCAAATCTATACATCACTTCTAAATTTTTCTATTGAATATATTTTGGCGTGAGCTCAAGAAGTACATTAAATTGTATTATGATTTTGACACTATTATTTGCATTTTAATTTCTTAAAAATTCATATTATTCTAATTAATTCTTCAATTAATATGATTTTACAAAGAAATTTCTTTGTAAACTCACAAAAAATTCAATTTGATGTGAAGCCCCTACATACTTCAGTATGTATAAATGTACACCAAATATAGATATTCATATAGTGTGGAATGTCAATAAATTAGAATGAATCTATTTAATAACCATATTCATTATACCGCCCTTTTGGCTGTTTTTTAATAATATAAAAGGGCAAGTTGAATTAGAGCATTTGATTCCATATCCATCACAACCACAACACTCAAATCAACCATTTTGTATCCGTTGTTGCTATTGGCTTGCTAATTTAACTACAAATGAGGAATTGAAGGCCTCCCAAACTTATTAAGAGCATCTCTTGCAACCCTCCAATTAGCCAAGCTCTTTTAATTGAGATCTGTTCAATTTAGAGGGAGATGGTCACTTGTATCTCCAACAATACAACATCCTAAAATATACTTCCAACCAATCACAAGTCAATGAACCTACAAAAACAATAAGTTTTGTACTATTTATTATAACAATTTCCTAATCTCAAAGAATATATAGCATATAGAAGGGTTGGTGATCCCTTCAAATATGTCTTATTTGAGAAGAGAAAGTGAAGGTTGAGCCTAACATACATAAGAATTGATTTTTTATCATCCAAAAACTAGAGGAGAACGGACTTACTTAGACGGCTACATAAGATTCTCTAAGATTGCTTGAGTGAGAAGAACTCACTTTCACTTAAAACCCCATAGCATCACCATACAACAATGCGCAACTTCAGAAGAAAGCCAAAATAATTGATTGGGAAAATTAAAATCATTAGAAGAGAATTGAGGCCAATAAAGGGCCATTTGAGGGTTGTTTTCCATACATGAAAAACTCAAAGAAATAAAATTAAAAGAAGATAAATAAATTTTAAAAATCTTTTTTTAGTATTTTGTAACGTGGCTGTTGATGTGGCAATGTCTCCACCATGTCAGCAACCCATGGACAACACCTTTTCCTATTGAATGAAGCTCCCAAGATTGGGAGCTTGAGTTTGAAGATAACTTGCGTCTCTTAAGAGGCCTCACTTCTCTTCTAATAGGTGATAACAATGAATTATTCTAAATGCAAAGCGCTATAAATGTTTGGAAAAGTTGGAGTTTGAAGCAAGCACGTAAAATATTTGAAATATAAACTAAAAATTAAATATGGCTACACATACATTGTTGGATTGATAATTCAATAGTTTGCATCTATCATTTGAATGTCACTATACAATTTAAATTTTTATCACATTCAAATTTACATTTATTTACAGTAAAATGCATTACTGTAAAATCCAAGGACAAATATCAGAATAAAATACATTCACATTTTATTGTAATGTATTTTATTGTAATGCATTTCAGTAAAATCCGAGGACAAATGTCACATGACAACCTTAATTTGCATCATTGTTGCCCTTTTTATAAATTAGAGAAGCTACAAATGTGAATGTGAGTGTTTTTAGTTTGCATTCACATTTATTTACAAGAATGCTTTTAGGCTAGAATTTTTTGGACACTATATAAGAAAATTAAGATATTTCAAAGAACTGCTTGCAATTTTACAGAGTTAATAATAATTGACCTATAAACTTCATGTTCATATTCTATACTCTCTTTTTTCTAAAATTATTGTCCTATCCTCCCTTGGTTGTATGTTTTTTTTAATATACAATAATATTGTGGCATAGGGACTATTAATAGTCTAAGAAAAATCAATAGAAGTAGATATTGAATAAGAATTGCTACTAGTTATTATTATATAAGTACAATGGCAAATGGACACATTGAAAAAAATCCAAAACTTTATATTCAAATCCAAGTTTTCACATTTAAAATAACGTCTTGCATATTGAACTATGTAGAAAATTCTAAACAAATTAAGAATTCAAGATCCTAAAGGAAAATTGACTTATTTTTGCATCCTAAAATTTATTATAGAATTACACAAAGAATAAAAAAAATACCAATAATACTACACTTTAATTAAACCATCTATTATTCCATGTTTTTTTCATGAATTAGAATTCTATTTCATTTGCATAGCTATAAAGTTTTGAACTTCATAGTATTAAATCATTTTTGTGTCATGCATATTATAATATGTTAATATATTATATATATAATTTAAAAATTCAATCATGACTTGCATCAATTTCGAGATTTCTAGTTGGAAAAAGATGGTATTGAAAGCTTGACAAATTGGGTTTGTAGCTTGTAAAAAAGAAACAATCTAAAATATGTTAAAAACTCTAATCTACATTATGCCTCCTCCTCGATATGCCCGAGTTTCTACAACATCTTATTTTGCAATCAATGTGATTCAATTCTATTTGCGAAGGTTCCATGTTCTCTGCCTTAACCAATTCTTCAATGGCATCAAGGTTGACAATCAATTGTTGCAATGGTATTTGGTTTGGTAAAGTTTGGAGGTATCCATCAAAATTTACTTTGGGTTCATTTCGATTGGCAATGCGTAATGCAGTCAATGCTAATTGCCCAGAAGGATAATAAATGGGTGCATTTGTGAGCATCATCTTATCCACGCCAAAAGTACTTGCTCTTTGTAACTCTTCCAAAGCTTGTAAGTCAATAGAATCCATCTTTTGTGCAAAGGGCTCTAAATAATAGATGAAGCCTAGTAGAGCACGATAAGGGGTGAGCACCATAACATGAAAGTCTAAGCTTTCAACCACAAGCATCTCATACTTATAAATAAATTCAAGGTCTTCCCCTCGCCCCCTTCCAAATTCTTCAACAGACACGAAGTTGTTTTCAACTTGGCATGCCACATATATACATGTGAGCATGATTTTCTTGGGATCGTGCTCCATAACGGACCATTTTTGATAAAATCTCTTGAAGTACATAATAGTTGTTGCTTGAACTTTATTAGGAAGTTGAAAAGCTGCACACAGTTCTTGAATTTTGCCCTCAAAGAACCTTCGAAGAAGGAGTTCTTCTTTGATAGATAGATGCTTTGGTAAAGGCCCTTCCCTTCTATTTGCAAGTAAACTGTCACTAGGATAGCTCCAACTTCCATCGTCATGCACTTCTACTTTACTTGAGCCATATATTTGTATAGCATCTACTACTCGTTGATTGGAAGTTTGGTACTTCGTATTCAAGTCACTAGGATTTATGATCCAATGCTCAATAGCTACATTAATTTCTGCCATATCACTTAGTGAAATCTTCTTTGTTTGTGACTATGCAATTTGAATAAAAAATCTTAATCTTAAAAGCTACAGAGACTGTTGCAAATACAAGTCCTTTCTATCTATTTCCTGTAAGTTTTTTCTCCAATTAATTGTGATATGAAACTTGACACAATACTAGAATTCAAATAACAGAATCAAACCAAACACATTAAGCAAATCAAATTTGACCAAAATGTAGCAACTACAAATACACATGGGTTATTGCAATCTCAAAATTGTCAGTAATTTTTGAAATCAAATGACTAATACAATTGAAATAACAATAATAGCCCCCACCAAATGATTGTATTATACTTCCCTCTACATGTTTTATATATAAGTTTATGGATTATGACTATTATTTATAATTTTTTACTGTATTCAAAATGTCTATCAAAGTAAAATTAAAGCAAAAGTAAAAATAAAAGATACTACTATGAAATAAAAGTAAAATAAAAATATAAAATTAAATAAAAATAGAAGATCAAATAAAGTAAATTAAATAAAAAGGTTAAGATAATTAATTCCAAAAAATATATATTATCTTATGAAAGTGTAAAATCAATTCATTGGAGCATATACATACTTGTTCCATGATCAATTCTTGCTTACAACCTGTATATTCATAATAAGCCCCTTGAACTTAGAACTCAAAGCCATGTCAAAGCAAAATGTACCCTTGGAGTATCAAAACAGATGCCTACCACGTAACTAAACCGGTTTGGAGTTGAAGAATCTCTGATAGTTGAATCTTCTCCTCAGACTCCTACTATACTATATAGTCCCCATAGTTTCTCTCAATCAAAACTCATATCTTGTACTCCCCATCGAGCATACCAAATTTTAATTCCAAAAAAAAAAAATCTCTATTTTTGGTGAATTTTTAAATTTATTTTTCATGGTTTCACATGAAAACTCAATGAAATTCATTGGCAATGAATATTTTGGATTTTTTTTTTAGATTTGTAGGAAACATATGTGTGCACATCTTACCTTTGACAAACATCTCCAAGAAAGTTTCGCAGTTTTCTCAAAAGAGATTTCACTAGAGGGATGACAATGCCCTAATTTTTGTAAATACTTTTCACTTTAACAAAATTGAATTTCTGCATTTTGCCTTTTTATTGCAAGAAATTTTGTACATTTGAACATGTTGGTACAATTTGTTCATGAAAATTTGAAACCATGAAAATTAAATTAAAAAATTCACCAAAAATAGAGATTTGATTTTTATAGGCCCCTTCAAGAGACCCAAACGCTCCCAACATTGAGAACACTAGCATCTTTTGAGGAGCGTGGGTGGAGAACATCGGGATAATATTGGTTCATTGCTTGGATTTGCTTTGTCTCCCTTTGCTTGCTTGTTGGAGCAGACCTCGCCAAATGTTTATGAATCTACGGATTGTTGTTGGAGTGTCAACAGATTGTGATGTTATTGTGACAAACGATGGTTCATTGGGCACAAACTTTTTTACCTAGACTTGAGGAGCAGGTTTATGTATTAAGATTTTCTTTGTAATTTAGGGCTCTCTATTGATTGTGTTGTCATTTTACTATTCTGATGATCTTAATTAGCCGAAATGCTTTGTGGTTGCTAAGTGTTTAGGATTTGATGATGCTTTTGGTGAAATTCTCAAATGTTTGCTAGATTGATTTCTTGAGGAGCAAGGCAATTTATAATAGATATGGGCTGTTGGGTGTCTTGACAATAAGATGATCCATAATGACATCCGTAATTGCCTTAGAAAAGACAATTTGCGTTGAACAAATTTCTTGGTTGGGATCTCACTAAATATTGGTAAACCGCAAAATTCACGTTGGAGGTATTTATTTAAGTTTTAGAGCAACATAAAGAGCATAAATAGCTTTCACAATAACAACAAGAATGTTCATACAAACCACAACAGTGTGTACATGATGAGCACCACTATGCTCCCATCACATGCTTGGGGGGTCGCTTAGAGTGTTTATTAAAAACCATGTGCGAACAAAACTTTGGACCCCCTATATATTTTTTAAATTTTAAATAAAATTAAATAAAAAAACATGAATAGATTTTCCTACTTTGAAAGTTTATATTTTGAATTATTGATATTTTTATTTGTTGATAATAATTAGTTACAAATTTTTGAAGTAAAAAGATACACTGTAGAACTAAAAAATAACTTTTACACCCCTATATTATATAAGAAAAAATTGTCTAAAAAATGAACAAAAAACTCCTAAAAATAACTCTCTATTGAAAGCTCATTTTGAGTTGAATATTGATAGAATGGTCATCTAAATGTGTTCTCTAAAAATATTTGAGTTAGAAAAACATACCATTTTAGTGCATTTTTAACCTCTTCTAGAAATCTTTCCATATTTTATTTGAGTTTGAAATTTTGGAAGTAGAATCCTATAGTCATTAGTAAACAATGCTTCAAAATTTGAAGTTAAAATTATATTTTATTAGAAACCACTTGTTCGCACGTGGTTTGTTGCAGTAGAACTAAGTGCACCCCATGAGGACCAGTAACATTGGAATGCTTGAGGAGCTAGATCACAATTCAAGATCCTTTGAGTTAAATAGAAGATGTTAAAATTCAATTCAGCATAAAGATTCCCTACCTACTTGCAAACTACAACTCCTCATACCTTTCATCTCCTAAATTGAAATTGAATGATTCACAGCCTTAAATGTATATGGGTAATTTTTTTAAATTAAAAATAAGTCAAAAATCCATCACTTTCTCATTGTGAGTTGGAACATCACAAAACCAAGTGTGTGCATCCATCCTCATTGAGGGCTTTCCAACAATACCAAGTACACAACTAGGAGACACACACTCTATTTTTTATTCTATTAGAACATTAAATAACTCAAAAATCAATCACTTTCTCACCATGAGTTAGATAGCTGTGAAAGTAATCTCGCACACACCTCCTCATTGAGGACTTTTCGTTGGTACCAAGAACGTAGCTACGAGACACATAGCCCCAAAGATCTCAACATGACAAACAAACAAAACAAAACAAACATCCTATCTTAAGGTATGGATTGTCCTCTAAGCGCAATCTTTTAACCATCAACTAGTGTTAGGACTATGAATTGTAATCATTGGCTTTATTGATATAAGAGGTTGAATGTGTGCAACAATATTTTTAGCAAACTTTTTTTTAACACTTCATAGGCTTTGTAATATTTCTTAAAATTGTAACATTATTTAGGAATAGGAAAAAAGTAGGGAATAAGTGCCAAACAAGAAATAGTGGAATCCAGTAGGCAAATGAGTCTTGCCGAAAGAGAATATACAACCACAGAAAGAGAAGCGTTGGCTGTGGTCTATACCTGTAAGAAGTTCCGGCATTATCTTTTGGGATACTGGATCGTGTTTCACACGGATCACGATTCCTTGAAGTACTTGGTTAATAAACCGGATCTATCCGGAAGGATAGCAAGGTGGGTACTACTATTGCAAGAGTTCAACTATGAGGTAGTAGTTAAATTCGTAAAATCGAAAGCGAACATAGACTTCTTGTCAAGGCAGTGAGGACAAAGAGCAAGGGAGGATATCTCAGCTGAATTTTCGGATGAGTTTCCGGAAGACAAAAAAGAAATGGTCTTCCACCTCAATGGAGAAGGCAACTCAGATTACTAGGATGTTATCACCTACGGATCAGAAGTACCCAGAAGGACTGAACCAGGAGGAGAAGAATATATTCCAGCAAAAGGTAGTTCCTTACTTGTTGATTAAAGGAACTTTGTTTAAAATGGGGGAGGATGATCAGCTCAAGTGGTGCTTAGAAACTAAGGATTGGAAGAAGGTCATGAGGGCCTTGCATTCTGGACCGTCTGGAGGACACTTCGCAGCCATCACCATAGTAAACCGGATTTGCACAGCCGGATATTGGTGGCCATATCTAATACATGACGTCAAGACGTATGTAGGGAGTTGTAATCAATGTCAACGGATGGAAGTCCCTTCCATCCGGAACCATTGGCCACTTACCCCTATTATTTCACTAGCGTCATTTAAGAAATGGGGAATTGACTTTATTGGCCCATCACCCCAATGAGAGCTGGCCGGAAAAGATACATAATCCTTGCAACATATTATGCTACTAAATGGGTCAAAGTACGTCCGACCCAGAATAATTCCACCCGGACAGTTGCTTCTTTCCTATTTACAGAAATCTTGATGAGATTTGGACATCTGCTGGAGTTAATAAGTGATAGAAGATTGCACTTCTTCAACGACGTCATTCAGGAAATCACCTTGAAGTACCTGATCAAGCATCGAAAGACCACACCTTACATCCCAAGAGCCAACGGATTGACGGAATGAACCAACGGTATTATAGAAAGCGTCCTCAACAAAATGGTCTTTGAATACAAGACAGATTGGGATTTGAAGCTTCCATCAGCTGTCCATGCCTACAACACTTCCGAAAAGACCATGACAGGAAGGAGCCCTTTCTTCCTAATGTTTGGACAGGTAGCAATTTACGGAATTGAACTGGAGGTGGAGACTCATCGAGTTATGACCACGATAACTGCGATTCAGAATACTGATCCGGAAATCCGACTCATGGCCATTGAAGACTTGGAGGAAGCAAGAGAAGTGGCCTTGGCTTAGACAAAGGAGGTATAGGCGAGGATTAGAGGGTGACATTTGTATGATGAAATGTTCAAAATGGTTGTAATTCTTTGGATTCATTCTTCAAGTCAAGTTGGATACATGCTTAAAAAAATTTCAAATCATTTGGAATTGTACAATATGTAGAAAAGAAACAGTAAGTAGAAAGGTGGTGAAAATGATTCAAAATACTAAATTGTTAACAATTTATTTATGGAATTGAAAAATGCCAATCCCAATGGTTGGAACATTGCAATAAACAATCTACACCCAATGTTTTGTTTTGTTTTGTTTCAAAAATATTAAAAACTAAATTAAATAAAAGAATTCAAAGTTTATTTCAAAATAGAGATTCCATAACTTCCTACAAACTACCAACAAACCAAAACTAAAAACTCTCATAATTTTCATCTCACAAATCAAAATGGAATGGTTCAAAGTGTTCCATGTACATAAAAATCAAAGAAACCAATTTTGAATTCTTATTTTCAAAAAAAGTGATTTTTGAAGAAGTATTTTTAGTTGCCAGGGTTGCCTGCCGAGTAATGAAAATGACATATCATGCAATACCTTCTCAATCATGTAGAAAATAGTCATGAAAATTGTTGTTTTCCTTAAAGTTTTTCTTTGGCTCATGTTGTTGTGAAAGTTTCAAAGAAAAAAAATGAAAATTGCATTCGTAGTAAGCTACCCAAAATTGCTATGTTGCCAAAAAATACAATATGAGCATTTATGGGTTAAGGGTTAATTTATCAATAGGCCATCAAATAGTAGAATCTTTCCCTAGTTTGAACATCTATTGAGTTTTGGGTACACTGAATTATCCTATTAACCTATAAAGAACCAAGGCATTTTGTGGCTCAAAAAACATTCAAAACTGCTATGTTTGCTATGTTCACCCAATGAATCAAGATAAACATTTTTTTTGTATATCTAACTTAAGGATCTTATACTTCACTTGTCTTAAAACATGTAGTAAAAATTTCATGAAGTTTGACTATATAGATTGAAAGTTTTGAGCAGGAAAAAGAAGTTTTTTTGAACTCTAATTTACAATTTCAAATGACTTTGACCACCATTTGTAGAAATTTTTTGCACTACAAACTTTGAACTTAAAATTATTTATGTTGAGCATTTGAGTTGAGAGTCAAGGAAAAAAACTTTGAAGAAAAAACACTTGATTTTTAATTTTCAAAAAATTGTTAAGTAGAAGTAGGTCTAAAGATTGAACAAAATACTAAATTGTTAATAGCTCTAAAATGGAATTAAAAAACCAAAATCCCATTGGTGAGATTGTTCTTGTAAAATAAAAAATTGAAAGATATTGAAAATTGCATTAAAAAATGAATCCTATAAGTTGTTTTTTCATAAACATGCTTAGATTGTCCAAAAAACAAGATTGTCCATAATTTCTCATTATTAATCAAAATGGAATGAATCAAAGCTTCAGATGTAGACCAAAACATAATCTTTGAGAAAAAAACTAAAAATTTTAAGAACTCGATTTTTTTTGTTTTTTTGGTTCTACCCAACAAAACTATTTTTTGGATATAAGGTGGTATAACTTTTGCTTCCAAGTACTGATTGAAATAAAAAATTACATTTTCAGAAAGCTAATATGATTTTTCACCTTCAAAAAAAATTTAAAAAATCATGTCAGATATTGAGGTCACACAAGCCTACCCAAAATCCTAAGTGTCCCTTGTAGAGGCTTTGGTCCTTTATTTAGAGGTTAAAAAAACAATTATAATTTTTCTATGAAGCTAGAAAGTGATTGGTGTCATGCACATTAGGCCCTTTAACCTCATATTTTTGGGGACCACATTTCTAGATTTGACATGTGAAAAGAGAATTGAAGGACTTCAAATCATTTTTGCAATTTTAACACCTTTGTTATCAAACATTGTAATCTTTCAATTTTATAATTGATATTGTTGTGTTTTGTTTTCCTAATTGATATCTAATATGTCTAGTTTGAATTTGTGTGGTTACAATTCAAAAAAATTTAATACAACTTATCAAATTGTTGACCTCTTGTTCAATTCAAAGTAAATTCCTAGAAGCTCAAAAAAGGCCTTGAGCATTTGGAGGTTAAATAGATGTCTTGCTTTCAATGCTCAAAGATTTCTACAATTATTCTCATGACATGGCTTTGATTTCAAATAGCTACATTCCAAGTTTCTACTAGTTAGTGGAAAACAAGTCAAGTTAGTGAAAATTCAAAAACTTATTCATGCACAAGTAAAAGAAAAATTCGGAAGGGATCAATTAGCCCTTACCCTCGAGTCCTTCAGTTGCTACCCCGAATGTTGAGGAATTCCCCCTACCCTATGCTGAGGTCGATAGCATGAAGTGACGCCTCGGGCGTTGTGCACTTGTTGTCGCGTGAAGGGGAGAGACAGGGCGATCCCGAATTGCGGCAACGATCGAGCTTTCTAGAGCGATTGTTGGCGATTGTTGGAACGGGATTGCGGGAGTGCGCCATCGACAGTCATTAGGTTTAGGTCGATAGCTTGAAGTATGTAATGCCTCAGGCGTTGCGCACTTGCAGTTGTGTGAGGGGGAGAGATAGGACAATCCCAAATTGCGGCAACATTCGAGGTTAGCGTCATGCTCAACATTGTCTCTATAATCAACGACAGCATTTCTAAATTTAAAACGTTGAAGCTTTTGCATTCCTCAGTATTGGACATTATGCTTGTCTTAGTATTGAGACATAAATTAATGTATCATGCCTCCATATATTTAGTGTACCCAATATCTACTAGTATTTTATAAAAAGGAGTTCCTCGTTGCTTTTTTAAGGTTAAATTTGGTGGAGAAATGTCTTTGAATGGGACTAATCAATAACACTCCAACTTACTTCATATCTTTTGTATTCTACTTCCCCTAATAAATTCCTAGGACCTTGAACTAAATCATTTCTTTTCTACGCAGTGCACTTAAAGACTCACTTAGTGGCAAAGAAGTGGCAGTCAAAAATATTGGAAATGCCTTTGACAACAGAATTGACACGAAGCGAATACTATGCGAAATAAGACTTCTCCGGCATAGGGATCATGAAAATGTACATATTTTCTGCATATTCTCTGTATATTTTTGTTTCCATTGTAGGCTATGTTAGAAGATCAAAAAATCACATGGTCTTTTAGTTCTCTCCTTTTTATTATTTGTGGGGTCGTCCTTTCTGCACGCATACTGTGGTTTTGTTCATTATCTAAACTTTTGTAAATAATTCAGTTTCTTGACGCATGGCACTAACCACCTATTTAACTTGGAGCAAGTCATTGCCATTATCAATATCATTCGCCCTCCAACTAGAGAGAATTTCAACGATGTATGAATTGTGTATGAGTTGATGGATAGGGATCTTCATCAGATTATTTGTTCAAATCAATTACAAACCGAAGATCATTGCCAAGTAAACTCACACATTTAGGTTCGCTGGTTGTGGTGGTTTCTAGAAACTTGGGAGGTGAGTACTTATGTATAAATGATTATCAATCAATTAGATTTCCATATTTTTGTTGTTTGGCATGGAAGTTCAATTATAAAAACCATACAATTAATGACTACAACCAGATGGAGAGATTGCATTGTATTATTTGGTGCAATAAATTGTTAGTTCTTAGGGAACATTCATTTTGGGGGTGGAGAGAGAACTCGCTTTTTTAAACGCAGGATCTTAATGAGTTTGAACCTAAATGTAGTATTTCCTCTGTCAAATTTTATGGGTCTTGAAGTACATCCATTTTGCAAACGTATTGCACTGGGATTTGAAGCCCACCAACATTTTTCTCAATGCCAATTGCAACTTGAAAATTGCAAACTTTGGCTTAGCTCACACACTTTTAGAATCACATTTCATGACGGAGTATGTTGTAACAAGGTGGTATAGAGCTCTAGTGTATATTAGCTTTGCCTCATCATGGAGGTATTGACATCATCCTATTGCTTGATTTGAATGTGGTTGTGTTGTTTCTGATCTCATTTGTTTTATTTACAAATTATCGATCTACAAACTCTTTATAAGCTAGTGTATATAATTTGTGCCTAAATTTATGTTTATTTTTCAAGAAGATTTCCATTTTGGGGGGGTGAATCTATTGATTATTGGTACTTAATACATACACCGTATCAGGTAAGTAAAGTAATATCGAATTAAAAAGAGCGATTACAAGCTTTTTTTTATGCATAATGGATGTAGTACCGAGGGAGGAAATTTGGTGGGGGGACTCCGACAGGGAGAGTTCCGATGGGGAGGCGGAGGACAGGGGGACATAGGGCAAAGGTTGAAGGGTGGGGGGATGGAAGACGAGGAGTCATAGGTTGTAGTAGTACCATGGAGGGACGAAGGACGGGGGGTGGAGGACGGGGGGTCATAGGTTGTAGTAGTACCGCGAGGGGATGGAGGATGGGAAGTTGCTAGTTGTAGAAGTACCGCAAGGGGACAAAAGATGGAGATTGTGCATTCAAAAGCATTTCTTCAAACTTGGAAACGTGAATTGGGATGTCCGGAAACGACTATTCGACTAAGGACCAGCTAGTTGTATGATGTCGTGATGTGGGCCATCTACTATTTGAATTAGACATTTTGTTAGTTGAAAAATTAATTGTTAATATTGTGTGTTGTGAGTTGCTAGTGGTGGGGTATGTAAGTGTTGGGAGCCTTGATCTTGACTATATTGTTATCAGTTGATAACTAGTTGTTAGTAGTTCATACTAGGGTAATGGAGTTAGGGTCGGAGTTTGTGGTGGCTTCTAGAAGCAAGAGTTGGTCCCTTGCTCTCTCTTTTTTTTTCTTGTTTCTTGAAAGGTTGGAGGAGATGGGGTATTTGAGTGAGTGAGTCGTGTTGTTGTTATGAGAGGTTTATTTAAAGTAAAGTATTGATTTGGAGAGTTTTTGTGTAACATTTTGCAAGAATATTGGTTGAGTATTACATTTTGAATTTGCGCTTTTGAAGAGTTGATACATACGGGTACTAAGTTTCAAATCTAGATCTATTATAGAGAAAAAATTATGAAGCATTGAAGTGGAGGTGTTTGGATTTCAAGGCAACCAAGGAGGGGATATTGAGGAGCGTCATTCTTATTGAATTTTTGTGATATGAACATGAAACTTGAAGGATACTTTTTTATATTATCTTTTACTTTTCACTAAAAATTTAGCTTCAATAGAATTGAAATCTAAAAGGTATGTACAAAATACAACTGGAGTGTGGAGGTAGTGAAGGTTTGAGAAGTCAGTATTGAAGAAATGACCACCAAAATTGAATAATATCTTAAACTAAGTTGAAAATTAGTATGAGAGTATTTAAGTAGTTTATCTATAATGTGGCAAAATTTCAAGTCATTTGGAACTACTATCCAATAGTTATGCTAAATTAAAGCTAGATATGACAATTTTTAGGTTATTGAAGGAATTATAGGATAGGGATTTGGGAAAATAGGGACCTTGAAGATAGGTTTATGATTATTTAAGGGATTTAGGGAGATTATTGATGTATACAAAGCACTTTCATAGCAAAAGCTTAGTGCTATGCCAAACCTAATTACAAAACCTTGTGACAACGACCTCATTTAGCGTTAGGTCTATGGTATATGAACTCCCAGTTGAGCTCACTGGCGGAACTCACCTTCGTTGCCTTCTGCAACAACCCTCTTGGTTTACGCCTTGAAGGTATATAAATTCTCGTCTCGATCGCCGAAACCTCAGTTTACAAATTTTGGTGGAGAATTGCGGACACTATCACGTGATTCTTCTGGCCTTTCGTGGTGTTCACTGAAAGAGATGCGGTTGTTTCTGTTGCGTTGATGTGCAAGCTTCTCGTGCTATTCTACTGCAACAATTTGTTGAATTACTTAGAGCATGGAACTATTGCAAACAACAGGGTGAACAGAGTACATAGAGATGCCAGTTATTTGAAAGATGAGACCTGCTTCCATGGCTCTGGGATTCAGTACGTAATCTTTAGATTTTCTTACTTGGAAAGAACAATGTTGATTTAGTTTCTGCCATGGATTCAGCTCAAAAATGAGACCTAAATTCTGAGCTTGAAAGATGAGTCCTGTTTCTATGATTTTAGGATCCAGCGCAAAAAATTCTCTGTTTTTTGTTTAGAGACAGTAGCAAATTTCAAATTAGTTTCTTGCTATGGACGTTGCTTATAAATGAGATTCTAGAGTAGTTCTAGAAGCTAGTCTTCTCAAATCTAAAGCCTATGGGATAGTTGAAATTGTTCTCTACTCTCATCTACAATGCAAACCATGCTTGTGTAATTATATGTTTTGCTCGTGGATTTTGAGATTCCTCAATTGTTGTTTTTTGTGTTGCAGAGGCGAATTTGGGTTGACTTATTTTCAAGATGGGATTGTGTCGGCAGCGTTTATGGTTGGGCTACTAGCAGCATCACCTACGTTTGCTCATCTATCAAATACGTAAGCCCAGAATTCCTAATTTTGTTTCCCGTTTATGCTATTATGAAATTGAATGTGATAGTTTGTGCGCATTCTCATTCTCTTTTGCTTTAATAATATTGGCTCTATATTTTTGCACAGTTTTCTTAATATGTCAAATATAACCACAATATGTTTGATCCTATAATGAAAATCAAATATTCAAACAGGGCTAGATTATATACCACTAGAAAAAATGAGGAGTGTTGCATGGGCTTTTCAATCAATTAAAATTAACTTCTACATTTAGAGCCCTACAAATCCCCACTCAAAGTTGCGGAGATAAACGCAAGGCCCAATCTAGACCTGTTAGTCTTTTGAATCTTTGGAAAATATATCTCTTGAGAGGGCTAAAGGTTGAGTCTCTTGAAGAATGTTGTAACATTAGTTTGCTTATTCTAATGTTTTTTTAATGTGTCCCCACAGATTCCAGCCTTTTTGTTTGATTGGATTCGTGTCTCTTGGTCTGGGTATTTGCGACTACAAGATGTGGACTTTCCGTAGGATTTTGGTCAATCACGAGTTTCCGCATGTGAATGTATAGCCGCACTTTGGTTTTCACAGTTCTCCTCTTCTACGTTTATCATTTTTATAGTAGAATTGCAGTTGGTTCTTCACATGTTGTTGGTTTACTCAACTGAAAATCTTGTAAAATTGAGCTACCATATTCAAACTTCAGCTGCATTCATTCTATATTTTATCACACGTGGCTGCTATTCATGAAACTACAATAATATATGTGGAATGTCATGCATCTAGAGGACCTTCATTATATTGGAACTTTGATCACATTCCTTGTCCCTTGTCCCTTTGATCACACTCCTCAAACTTCGTGCTTTAGGCACACAGACACACAGATAAATGCTTGAAAAGGAGTATCGTGCATGACTTCCATACAACCCACCGTTACTTGATAAGTGATCTCAATTATATATGACACCATTGCCACATAAGCAACACATAGCAAATTATCCAATAATAAACAAAATGAGCATTGCCAATTGAAATAATTAGTGACATCTAGCCGCGAGATCTTATAATAGACTACTATGACAATTTGTAGAAGAAATTTCAGAAACTTTGATTGCATAGATTGCAAGATATATGTATTGAAAGTGAATAAATCAAATTGTTTTGCTTCTAGTTCCACTAGAATTTTTGGCTTTGAGCGCTTGGAACTTAAAATTTTTGAGGCCATTGCTTTCTATGTTCAAGAATCAAGTAGAGAGTCTACAAAGAAAAATCCAACAAACCCCCCCCCCCTTCATTTTCACTCATTAAAAAATTGCTAAGTAGATGTAGGTTCAAGATTGTTGAATAAACTAAATTCTTAATAACTTAAAGGTGGATTAAGATTGCAATAATCCCAATGGTGAGATTGTTCTAGTAAAAAGACTAATCCTCTTTAATAGTTTTTTTCTAAAAACTTCAAAAAATTGCATTCAAAAATGAATCTTATAACTTACATTTTCAAAAAAATGCTTAGAATGCCCAAAAAACTAAGATTGTCCACAACTTTTTCATCACTAGTTCAAATTGAATGAATCAAAGATTTACATATAAAAAAAAATATTGTGTTTTTGAAAAAAAAATTTAAAAATTAAGTTTGGGTCATTGCAAGAAACACCGGTACTATTTCCTGGCACAATGGGAGGACATCTTTTGTTGTTTGCTATAACGTTTGAAGTATATGTGCAATGAATACAAAAATTTTATTGAACATGTATAAAATTTTGGTAATCTAATTCCTTATTTTTTTTAAATTAAGAAAAATCATTTTCTATTTAAAATTATTTTTATTTTAGTGTCACAAGGTAAGGTTTTGAATAATCACTACATTACGAGTCCCAAAATTGAATGGTTTGAAGTTGAAACTTTCATGGTCTATTTGCATAGTTAAAAAACTTGTACCTACTAAAGGAAATCCAAAAATACATTATTTTATGTCCTTTACATGAATACAAAGAGAACTTCCATTGCATGCAATTTTTGAACATTGAAGATGGTTTTTAGATCATTATTTTGGCAAAATCTCATCATCTTCAACTACTCCTAAATGGTCAATTTTTAGTTTTCTACAAAAAAAAAATTCCTATTTTTTATAAATTAAAATGTGAAAATTAATTATAGTAACAAAAACTTTTTTCATGAAATTGTGCACTTTTTTAGTTCTTCTGCTAGGAGAATTTTTATATGAAATATATTTTTGGCTTTTCTTAAAAATTGTTTTTCTAATTTTAAAGTACTCTAGAAGAAAATAAGATGACTATGTTAAAAAATGCTACACTTTTGGTACGATGTTTCTTGCAACAACTTGTTTGATTTTTTGTGATTTTTTTTGTGCTACCCACAAATCTCTTTTTTTTCCATTGAATTGTCCCATAACTTTTGCTCCCATGCATTGATTGAAATATATCTAATAAATCCTCAAAGCTCTTGCAAAGGTACTCACCCTCAAAAATTCTCAAAAAAATATGCTTCAACTTGAGACCTTAGAAACTTGTGCAAACCCAAATTGTCGCATGGGGGGACAAACGGACTTTTGGGGGTTAATAACAGCCTAGGATTGAGAATGGAAATAAATATGCTTTCTACCATAGTAATGGATATATAACTTTTTGCCCTAAAACTTTCAAAAAGCATTGTTACAACAAAAGAGTTCCTGCAACATTTTAAAAATTTAGTAGAGTCCATATGTTTTTTTCTATTAGTAGCATTTATTAATCTAATTTATTAATTTTATTTAATTGAGCACACATACAGGTTTGTATACATGGTTGTAGACTCCATCCTTAAAGGGGATATTTCATGATATTTTAAAGATACCCTTCCCTCCAAATTTTGCAACCTTGACTTAGCACAATTTGTATTAAAAGAATTACTCTTTTATTACAACTTATTTATGTAAAATCCTACATTTTAGATAAATTTAGCTTGTGATTGTAACTTAGAAATTGATTTTTTCACAAAACCTATCTAGTAGCAAAGAGAAATTGATAGCAATAGCTTGCCAAATTCAAAATGAAAATGGTCTCATAGACAAAAATTAGACTTAAGATCTCTATTGGTATCTATGAAATTTAAAAGATCTATCTTCCAAATATTTTTCAATTTGAGAAAAAAAAGACTCTACATTGAATCCTATGCTAGAGGTGACCAAATGACTTAAATCTATACCATTTTTTTAGATGTTTGAAATCTATACTTTTGTTAGATGTCACTTTTACAATTTAGATTGTGTGGTTTGAAATCTATAGCAATCATATATTTCTTAAATCTATAAAAGTTCAAAATTTTTAAAAACTATACCTTCCATAGATGTCACTTTTACAATTTAGAGCGGGTGGTCTGAAAATGGCACATGGAATGCCGCCATTTTAACGAAATTCCCCATTTGTACAGGGTCTTTTCCTTGTACATTTAACCCCTAAAGGACTAGCATGTGTTTTTTAGCAATATAGAAATTATGGGCAAGTACATGTAACTAGAGATTTGCATATTTTAGACTGAAATTTAATAGAAGATGGGAATGAATAATATCTTAAATTTCATAAACTTTGGAAATACAAGTCAAAAGTTATGGCCTAATATGTTTTTTTTTTTTTTGTAAATGGGCAATTTAAGCAGATTAGAAATAATTATTTTTTT
Organism: Climacium dendroides; assembly: GCA_950106755.1. Classification (NCBI taxonomy): domain Eukaryota; kingdom Viridiplantae; phylum Streptophyta; class Bryopsida; order Hypnales; family Climaciaceae; genus Climacium; species Climacium dendroides. The sequence continues at coordinate 48,809,524 of OX467083.1, read as the reverse complement.
AGAAACAAAAATTTGAAATTGATTTTCTAGAGTTACATATATGTTGAAAGCTTCAAATCATTCCATTTTCATCAATGAGTCAAAAGTTATGAGAAGTTTTAGTTTGTAGGTAGTTATGGATTTTCTGCTCTAGAATAAAATTTGAAGTCCTTTATTTGACTCAATTTTCAATATTTTTTGAAGAAAAATAAAATATTAATATGCAGACTGTTTATGACAACATTTCAACCATTGGGATTGGCATTTTTCAATTCCATAACAAAAGTCTTCACAGTTTTGTATTTGAATCATTCTCTACTTCTTTCTACTTACTATTTTTTCCCTATATGTTGTACAATTCCAAATGATCTGAAATTTTTCAAGTATGTAGCCAACTTGTCTTGAAAAATGAATTCAAGGAAGTACCACCATTTCAAACATTTTTTCATACAAATGTGACCTTGTGAAGTGCAGCTGCCCATTTTTTTGTAGGGCCCCCAAAAGGGATTTTGTCACTTCAAATACTAATATCTTGCAATCTACATGGTGGAAATTTCTGAAATTTTCTCCACACCTTCTCAAATCACTATACTAAAAGATCCTACAGTTACACATGCCCAAAAATATTTTTTTTTCTAAAATTTGATGCATATACTATAGAAATGGTAGTTTTGGAGCATTTTTGGTGAAAACATAGTCACTGTCCTATAGGAGTTAAAAAAGGCACTCAATTCCAATGAATGCATATGCCATGAATCTAAGCACATTCCTTGTAAGCTATGGGATATTATGTGGTTCTAGCCCAATCAAAGACATTTCCATGTGAACATGAAAGCCGCAATCCTCCTGAGCTGAAATATTCTGATGAGTGTACTTTATATATGTGTGGCTATTGAGAGTAAGGAATAACAGTGAGAGATGCTTCAGTGTGAACACCATACATAATACTCATGAAATCAACTTTTCTATGAGAGCCTGTTTACTCTATCCACCTGACCGCAAGTTATAGGGCATTGTCATTGAGAGTAAGGCCAGAGTCGTACATGGACAAGTGAGCCCACTCACACATAGGAAATACATAGAGTTGCTTCTCCCGGAATTCAGGATAATCTCATCAGCTTGTGAGTGGATATTGAACCCCACTAGCCACTACTTCAAACATCATCACTTCATCACTGTTTCACACGATATCCAGGTAGAACAACTTGCACTGCGGCGCAATCCTCTCAAAACATGGGGACAACAGGAAGCTTAGAGGTCCCCCGTCCCCCACAAAAAAAATTCTATTCTAGTCATTCTAACCACTTAACAGCCTCAAGGCCAGGCAAGAAGTTGCTTGGAATCAGACTGAATTCTAATTACCGTACTCAATGGCGTATTTAGAACTGCAGCTGCATTTATTGATCCAGTAAGTCCTGTTACTCGGTACAATCCTGTTTTTGTTGATCTAGTAAGATACAATCCTGCCTCCGCTTAAGACTCTTCTTATCAATCGGGGACAGAGATGGCGATGGCGACCCGTCTAAAGCTCCGCCAGAGCCTTGACGTTGATGGGGTAGGCGTTCGTGGCATTTCCAGTGTAGATCAAATTAAAGAGAATGCTCACAACGACCTCAGTAGGGTGCTGAAAATCCCAGAACAGCGACTTGGCGGGGAGTTCACAGAAATCCGCCACTGCGTTTGGCAGGTTGTCCGGCACGGGCTTCCCGCACTGCACTTGCGCATTCAGAAACCCGGCGCCGCAGCAAGCGGACGTCACATTCGTCAAACCGAAGGATGCACGGTCGGAGATGATGGCCGAAACCGTGTCGAACGTGAAGCCAATGACGATGTTGAAATCGGGATACGCGTTGCGGAGCCCGTCGACCACCTGCCTCAAAGCCGCATTGAACGCTAACGCCAGTTGGTTGGCTTCCACCAGGCATTCGCCAGGTTGAGTCGGGTTGAAGGCTCTTGCACGAGGCGCGCATCCGATGGGGCCAAGTTCGAGAACCACCACCTTCCTTGCTCCGCCGTTGTACAACGCCTGCAATTGTCACAAAATAATCCATCTCCTTCAATAATTTGCTATTGATCGACCTCAACGTGTTCTGAAAATGATCAAGAAACACTGGCAATGAACAGTCGACCGTTGATTTATTACAGTAGGATCATATATTGATTAGTCGAATTGGTGATATATAGTCGCTGAACCCTTGTTCACGAATTAGAAGATTTGGAACCAGGAGTTGAAACAGATAGGATAGCTAGTAATGCACAATGCATAGTTTTGATCGAATGAAAGGGAAAGGTGGAGAGCACGGATTGGAGGCTAGCTTACAACGAGAGCTTTCTGGTAATTGCTGATTACGGAAGCAAGAAAGGCGGTGGCGTTCATCTCATGCTGGAGGGTAGTGTTGGAGAGGAACGCGTTAAGATCGTTGGAGCCGCTGACGATGAAGAAAATGGACTTGGAGATGAGAGTGTTTGCGGTCTCCTCTACCAGTTGCTGTTGCAAGATCGATTTTGCAGTCCCGAACTGTTGTACTTGGACACTGATTGGGTTCACCTGAGGGAAGTCCATGCAACCATGGCCAAATCAGTACTGGTGATCGGTAGATATATATATTCCAGCTTCTAGTATCTGGGAAAATACATAGATTGATCTCAATTGTGAGATTATAGAGAGAAGGACTTACTAAGCCTTGGCCGGTGGAATCCAGGAGACCACTCCCAGCTGAGGCGAAGTTGACACCTTTGGTGAAGGAAGCATTCGGCTGCAGAAACGGGGGTGCGAAGGGGAGTCCCAATGCTTGAGCTGTTCCAATTCAACCCAATTGCAAAATTAGAATAGTAGCATTGATTTCAAAAATCATGAATCTACTTCGGTTCCTAGTGGAATAAAATCCAGCACCAAACACTGAAAATTACCGTACTCCTTGACAGAATCCAGGTATTAATTCAACGAGTCGTTACCTGATAGGACGCACTTACCAAGGAAATCGACAACGAGGCGACCGTTAGAAAAGCGTCCCGTGGGCCTTCCGAAGAACGTCTTGCCATAGGGAGGAAAGTCGGCCCGAGCTGTCGCCTGGGGCAAGTAGTTGTTGGTTCCCACATCAGCTAGCGAGTCACCGAATGCAAAAAAAGCAGGCACGTCGAAGCTCCGCAGCGACCTCGCGGCGTCCACAGTCGGCATCCCAGAGAAAAGCACAGCTGCAGCCCACACCAGCATGACCGTTCTGAAATCCATGACTAGCTGCAATTGAGCTTCGCCTCCTTGTACGCACCTAGCTCCAGTGAGTCCAAGGTCCGAGCTGTTGAGTTTCTCGACCAGAAATTATGCCGTACCGGCCAGGTAACCGTGACAAGCTTGAATCTGTCCGTAATCCGAATCGTTGCAGGGACTGAATTCGACTTTCAGCTAATGCTGAAGCCCCGAGACTGAGACAGTGGAAGATTGTGTGTATTGATGTTTGTAAGAAGTTCAACACGTGAAGGTTTTATATGTAGTCGGACGGGAAGCACGCTTGCGAGCAATTGGAGTCCAATCCACTGTAGAAGTCCGCAGGTTCCATGTGAATCCAGCAAGGTGCGACATAAGGAGCACCCCGCGGCCGCGTGTTCACAGGTGCTCAACCGGACCAGCCTAATTATTTTGTTTTCTTGTTGGTAAGGTAGTCGGTCCATAAAGCGAGCATCTAAGAACTGAAACTGAATTTTGGACAGGTGAAACTTCTCAAAATATTTTTCAGTAAATTTTTCTTGAAAGAAAAGAGGAATTAGCATCTAACCTGTTAAGATTTATAGTGTGAACGCTCTCCATACATGTGGCAAGTTAGTCAACAAAGTAGTTCTTAACCAATAGAAAGAGAGTATTATTCATCGTCTCTCTCCCCTTGTATATACTTCCTACTATCAATGTTAGTACGTGTATTTTCTCTTGCAACTTTGTGTTTGTGTTCTTTGAGATTTTGTTTCGTTTATTATACTCAACACGTTATCAGCACGCTCTCACGTTATAGTTCGAACGTTCTCACGATTTCGATTTTCTATTTTTTTTCTCTCTCTCTTCCGATTTAAAATTTTGTTTTGTGGAGGAGCTTTAAAGCCCCTCCAGTTTGCCTCCTAGCACTCCCCTTCCTCCGCTACACTCCCCCCCGCTCCCCCTGCACCGCTCCCCCTGCACTGCTCCCTCTCCAGGCTCCCTCTCTACCTTCACGGCCTGTTTCACACCCCCCTTCCCTGCCGGCTCCCTTCTCCTGCCGCCCCCTTCTCCCTTCCCCTGCCGCCCCCCTCCCCCTTCCCCTGCCGGTCCTCCCCCCCTCAGCACTCTGTTTGGCCTGCCTGGTCTGTCTGTCCCTTTCCCTTCTCCCTCTCTCAGCTCCCCCCCTTTCATATTTTTTTTTGTAGTATCTTTTGCAACCTCTTCCACCTTATTTTCATTTTTGATTTTTCAAACACTCTTCGCCTTCAAATTTTTCTTCCTTCTTTGCGTCGTTTTTGCTTCAAGGTTCTTCTTGCTCAACCTTTCAAACCCTCGCTTCAAAAGCTTTTATTTTTATTTTTTTTTATTTTTTTATTTATTTGACTTTTCATTTTTCATTTTACTTATTTATATTTTCTTTTTCTTTATCTTTATTTTCATCTTTATCTTTATAAATCCCTTCTTCTTTATCTTAATTTTAATTTTATTTCTTTATCTTTAATTTTATCTTTATCTTTATCTTCCTATTCAAACCCTAATTTTCTATTCAAACCTAATTTTTTTTTTCAAACCCTAATTTCTTCTCGAAGCTATATTTTTCTTTCTTCTTCTACATCATGACTATTTCGACATCTTCTGTCGCTACATCTACGACTATTCCGGTGGTTGCTACTATTATTGAGCCACCAAGGCTTCAGCCTCTTCTTTTTACACAACTGGCAGTTGACGGCAGCAATTACCTATTATGGGCGAGGACGGTCAAAGCACATATATTTGCTGAGGGACTATCAGACGCTATTGTTTTTGACACTATTCCTACTGTAAGTGCCATTGATTCCACTGTTCCTTCTGCCACTGTTTCTGCTTCCACTTCTTGGAAAGCTCTACTCTTGCTTCGTCGTCATGTTGTTCCTTCTCTACAACATCAGTATTTAGAGATCGAAAAACCAGATGAGCTTTGGCAGAAGCTCAAGTCTCGGTTTGACCATCAGAAAACAATGTTCCTTCCTAGAGCTCTCCATGATTGGACCCATTTACGAGTATTGGATTTTCCAACACTTGTTGCTTTCAATAATGAATTGTACCGCATCATATCGCAATTACGGTTGTGTGGTCAAGCCATTACCGAACAAGAAATGATTGAGAAAACTCTCTCAACATTCCCACCGGTTTCTACTGTACTTGTCCAGCAATATAGAAATATGAAATTTGAGAATCACTCAGATCTCATGTCTCTATTATTTCTTGCTGAAAAGCAAAACGAGATCCTTCTGCGCAATGCAGAGGCCCGCCCTATTGGGACTACAGTACCAAAGTCTCATGCTGTCAAGTTTTCTCATTTTAAACCTAAGTCACAAAAGTTTAAGAAACATCGTCAGAAACAGTTCATTAATTATAGTCATAGTCATGCGCACAAGAAGAATACCAATTCTTCTTCTCAAAACCATGGTAAGCGTCAGTCAAAAACGCGTACTTGCCACAAATGTGGTAGAGTTGGCCATTTGGCCAATGTTTGCCGTACAACAGACTATTTTGTCAAGATGTTCCAAGAAAACAAGAAACTTCGAGCTCAGGGTCGTAAAGCTCATACAATGAATGCGGCTTTGGACCCGTATGGAGCTGAAGATTTTGAAACACATGTTGCTGAGGATACCTCCACTGGTGAGTCTTGTGATGCGCTCCTTGACTCTGCAACTATACATACTATTTTACAAGATAAGTAATTTTTTTATGTTAATAAACTTTTAACTTGGCAAACCAGAAATTTAATAACTATGGCTGGATCGAATGTGTTTCGTTTCCAAGAGGGACCAGTAAAGGTGATTTTGCCTGAGGGCACCACCATAACATGCATGCGTGCTATGTTTTCTCCCTCTGCGCCTTGAAGCCTGATCAGCTATCAAGATATCTGCACCAATGGTTTTCATCTCTCGACCAGAAATATAGATAGGCGAGAGGCTCTGATTTTTGTACAAAACAATAAAATAATAGAAACAACCTTTGCTGCGGCTAGTGGCTTATATCAGATTCCAATCCGACCACCATCTGTATCTAGTTTTGCTTCATCTTCTAAAGAAAATAAAATTTCACTGTGGCATGGAAGATTGGGTCATCTAGGCTCCACTTTATTTCGGAAAATTCTTCTATGTGTACTTGGTCATAATTTACAGCCAGCTGATGTAAATTCAATGACACTATGTCAAGCATGTATACAAGGCAAATTAATTGCCAGACCATTTCTATGAAAGCTGCCCAGTGAATTACCACCAATGCTTTCAAGAGTACATGGTGATATTTGTGGTCCCATAACACCAATGTCTGGACCATTTCGATACTTTTTGGTTTTGGTTGATGCAGCAGGCAGACAATCTCATGTCTCTTTGCTATCAACTAGAAATTTCGCTTTTGCCAACTTACTTTCTATGCTTATCCGGTTCAAGGCTCATTTTCCTGATTATCCAATCAAAACGCTTCGGATGGATAATGCCCAAGAATTCCGATCCAAATCTTTCGAAGATTATTATATTGCCACTAGGATTGATTTGACATATTCAGTTCCCTATGAACATGCTCAAAATCGATTGTCGGAGTCTTTCATCAAGCGAATTCAACTTATTACGAGGCCTTTGCTTTTATATGCAAATTTGCCAACATATATGTGGGGACATGCAGTTCTACATGCTGCAAATTTAATTCGGCTTCGTCCTTCATCTGTAGAAATTGCTTCATCACAAGAACTTCTCCCAGGACGAGTTCCTAATGTATCTCATTTGCGAGTATTTGGATGCCATGTTTGGATTCCAATTGCAGAACCTCAACGTTATACTATTGGCGCTCATCGTCAAGAAGGCATCTATGTTGGATTTGACTCTCCTAGTATTATTCGATACATTAATCCATCTACTGGTACATTACTTCATGCGCGTTTCGCCAACTGTTGGTTTGAAGAAGATGTATTTCCATCTTTAAGAGGAGGAGCATTTATTCTAGAGACTTCTATTGGTCTTACATTTCAAGCACCTCAAACACTTACATCAAATCCTGATCCACGATCATCCTTGGCTGAAACTGAAGTTGCCAAGATTTTGCATTTACAAAAGATTGCGGATCAGACACCTGATGGTTTTAATGATGCGCCACGGATTACAAAAACTCCATTGAATGAAGCTCGAAATCTTCCTGCTCGAATATTTGTACCAGAAATTACAACCAATACGACTCCTCAATCTCTTAGCAAACGGACTCGAGGACCAGACAAGCAACTACGCAAACGCAAGACAATCTTTGATGCTACTAATCCTTCTCTACCTACAGCAACCACTTCCAATTTTGTTCATCCATTTATTTCAGAAGGAGAAATGTCTCAGTCAAACACAGAATTATCTGTGATGTACTGCGGTACGGGTCACATATGGGACAGAGCAAGTATTGACATAGATGAAAATTTCATTTCTATGATTGTAGAACATCTTTCTTGCGAGAAAGATGATCCCGAACCGCGTACTATTGAAGAAGCGATGAATCGCTTTGACTGGCTCAAATGGAAAGCTGCTATTGAATAGGAGTATGAATCTTTGCGCAAGAGACAAGTCTTTGGACCTATCATGAATAATCTTAATTTACGACCTCTTGGATACAAACTTGTATTTGTACGCAAACGAAATGACAAAGGTCAGATTATTCGCTACAAAGTTCGTCTTGTTGCTCAAGGATTTACACAAAAATTTGGCATTGATTATAATATCACATATTCACCAGTTATGAATACTATTACTTTTCGATATCTCCTTGGCATGGCGGTACACACCATCCTTGAGATGACACTTATGGATGTAGTAACCGCTTATCTATATGGCTCACTTCATACTAATATATATATGAGAGTCCCACCTGGCCTTCAATCTACAAATTCAAGTGCAACTATTCCAGGCAAATATCATGGTGTTAAATTACAACGTGCACTATATGGTCTCAAACAATCTGAACGTATGTGGTATCAACGCCTACGGCAATTTCTTATTGAGAATCATTTTATTAATGATACATTGCTTCTCTGTTTCTTTATTAAACGAGATAAAGATGATTTCGTCATCATTGCTGTTTATGTTGATGATTTGAACCTTATCGGTACCAAATCTGCATGTATTGCAGCTACTCAACTTCTTATTCGTGAGTTTGAAATGAAGGTACTTAGCAAGACTGCATTTTGTATTGGTTTACAAGTTCTTCATTTGAAAGATGGTAGCATTTTTCTTTCTCAAACGACATACATCAACCGAATCTTGAAAAGATTCAACATGCTCGATGCCTATCCTTTATCATCACCTATGGTATGTCGGAGTTCAAACAGTGAAGATCCTTACCGTCCTTGCGAGGAGGAGGAGGAAACATTGGGTAAAAACTATCCATACCTCGCTGCGGTTGGAGCACTTTTATACTTAGCTACGTCTACAAGGCCTAACATTGCATTTGCAGTTAGTGTTCTTACAAGACATAGTGCTCGTCCTACACTTCGACATTGGAATGGCATCAAACATCTTTTTTGTTATTTGAAAGGAACTGAAGATTTGGGACTATACTATACTCGATCGCGAGATCCAACATTGGTTGGATATGTTGATGCTGGATATAGATCAAATCCTGCAACATCAAAATTTCAAACATGCTATGTTTTCTTGCGACATGGAGCTGCAATATCTTGGAAATTAGTAAAGCAAACTATCACTGCAACATCATCGAATCATGCAAAAATCATTGCCTTACATGAAGCATCTCGAGAATGCATCTGGTTAAGATCGATTGACAAATTCATTCGAATAAATTGTGGATTATTTTATGATAATTCTCCAACTGTTTTATATGAAGACAATAGTGCTTGTGTTACTCAAATGCAAGCAGGTTTTATTAAAGGTGATTGTACAAAGCATATTGATCCAAAGTATTTCACCTATACCAATTATTTGATTACAGACAAAGTACTTGAGATCAAGAAAATTGCATCAGTAAATAATGTAGCTGATCTTTTTACCAAGGCCCTTCCAGCATCTACTCATCGCCGACTTGTCCATGATATTGGAATGCAGCGACGTGGTCTTTTAGAACAAGAAATTCAATAAATTTTCATTATGAAATTTATTGATCCTTTTGATATCTTTCCATGGTTTTTTCCCACTGGGTTTTACTATGAGAATGGATTGATAAAGGAGTTGTACTCTTTTTCCTTCATCTGTAGTTTTATCCTTGAAATATAACCAAGGTTTTCTTAGATAAGGTTTTAATGAGGCAACAACCATAAAATCTTACGGGAATTTTCGAATAGAAAAGGTGGGGTCGTGGTAAGAACCACGGTTTGGGGTTCAATGCTGGAGCTTGTTAACCATCTTGGGGTGTACAGCATCTTGTCACATTCACAGCTCAGGGATGGGATAGCGGGTCGATTGTTATTCCTGCCTCACTAGCATGCCAAGCCGTGAGTCTCTCAAACTAGTCAACACAGCCGACGAGGATCGAACCATGGACCAATTGTCTGACCACCGACGTATGAAACCAGTCGACCAAGTCCACGACTTGGCGACTGTGTTCAGCATTCAATTGATTTTATTGCCTTCATCGACCAGCCCGCATTAAATCAAAATATTTTATCCTTATTATGTCGAGCAAGGAGGAGTGTTAAGATTTATAGTGTGAACGCTCTCCATACATGTGGCGAGTTAGTCAACAAAGTAGTTCTTAGCCAATAGGGAGAGAGTACTATTCATCATCTCTCTCCCCTTGTATATACTTCCTACTATCAATGTTAGTACGTGTATTTTTCTCTTGCAACTTTGTGTTTGTGTTCTTTGAGGTTTTGTTTCGTTTATTATACTCAACATAACCCAAGTTGTTTCATATTTTTTGGATCATTTTTGAATTAGTTATGAATTTTCAAACAAGATGTGGTACAGGTCCTTATTTATGTCCCTAGGGCTTCCATGAATTGTTCACTTGCAACTTTTGAAGATAAATGGGGAAGCAAAGAGTATGATTGGCTCTTGTCATTAGCAATGCTTTTTTCTTTCCATTCATTCAAGGACTACAAAGGTCCATTCACTTTTTTCTTTCCATTCATTTAAGAACCACTTCATATCCATTCACAACCACCTATATGGGCAGTTCTTAATGCCCGCTCATATTTCAAGCCTCCTACCTTAGAGGGACTTGCCCTCTGGAATGTATGCAAGTAAAGAAAAAATGGATAAGTGGATAGAAGCATCCACATACTATATTTTTGTTCATCTCCAAAATTATCTAATATATGTACATTTCATTCAAATTTGGGTGAATCTAGACAACTTGTATTTTTATTGACCAAGCTACACTAAATGACTAAATAGGGATATGAAGGGGACCAAAAAATTAAAGCTGACTTATTGTGGAAAACTATAGATGTTTGAAACATGATGTACAGCCCCTAGACCCTTCAATAACTATTGATGTACAATGTAGGAAGCTATTTATATAATGTGTAATGTCAATTAATCAATATGGGTCCCCTTAAAACTCCTTTTCAATACAAAAGATAGGTAGAAGTTAACCCCTAAAGGACTAGCGTGCTATTTTTAGCAACATAGCAATTTTGGGCAGGTACTTTTGACTAGAAATTTCCATATTTTAGTCCCAAATTTTAATAGAACTTATAGAAGTTGTGGACGAGGAATATCTTTCATGTGAATAAAATTTTATGACATTTGGAAATACGAGTCAAAAGTTATAGCCTAATATGTTGTTTGTTTCTCAACTCGGGTAGTTTGAGTAGGTCAAAAAAATCACTTTTTTCAAAAGCAAAAGTCTAAAACTGCTTTTCTAGATTTATGTATACATGGAAAGCTTTGAATCATTCCATTTTGATCAACAAGTCAAAAGTTATGAGGAATTTTAGTTTGTGGGTTGTTATGGGTTCTTTACTCTAAAATAAGCTTTGAAGTTGTTTATTTCATTCAATTTTCAATATTTTTGGTAAAAAATAAAATTGTAAGATATAGTTCGTTTATTTACAACCATTGGGAATGGCATTTTTCAATTGTATAATTAACTCTTAATAATTTAGTGTTTTGATCCATTCTCTACTTTCTACTTACTATTTTTTTGATATGTTGTACAATTCCAAATGATTTGAAAATTTTCAAGCATGTAGCCAACTTGCCCTGAAAAATGAATCCAAAGAAACACCACCATTTTGGATATTTTTTCATACAAATGTGACCTTGTGAAGTGCAGCTGCCCGGTTTTTTGCAAGGACAAAAAAAGGATTTTTGGCAATACAAATGCTAATATCTTGCAATCCACATGGTGGAAAATTCTGAAATTTTTTCCACATCTTTTCAAACCAATGTACTACAAGATCCTATAGTTACATATGTCCAAAAATGTTTTTTTTCCCAAAATTTGGTACTTGTGCTCAAAATGGCAGTTTTTACTAAATGTTTACCAATTGACAATACAAATAAAATTTTCGAGGAATTGGACCAATTCAATTAGTTTTGAGAAATGTTTGTCAATTTCATCCAAGTTTCTTGACAATCATTTTTATTTGTATTATAGGAGCTGTTACCAAAATCAAGTAAAACAAAAATTTGCCAAGAAAAATTTGCACGTTGACTTTGACAAAGTTAAGCACAAGGTGTTGCAAGAAACACCTACTCTTTTGTCTCAATGTGGCCTAATTCATTGAGTACCATGATTTTTTGGAATAATTTTTTTTAAATAATATAAAATATGGATAATTTGTAAATCATTAGAAATAATATGTTTCCAAAAATTTAGGCCTAGAAAAAAGATTCTTTATAATTATGCACAAACTAAGAGCAATGAAAAATATCAAGGAAGTAGATACTTTGATGTTTGATTTTTAGAAAGTAGTATAAATAAATAAATAACAAATTGGCCATTTTTTTGGACTTGAAGGCAATCCTTCTCAACTATAATTTGAATTTTTTGGGGCAAAAAATTGTGTTATTTGTACTTGTTCAAAGGTAGTGTAATTTGAACACATGTGGAAGGTAGATACTTTACTATTTTTAAACAATTTTTTTTGTAGGCTTCTGGAGCTTCTATAGAAATTCTCATATCCCAATTTTGACCTTCAAATTTGCATTTTTAGGTCAAAAATAGGATTAAAATCTCTAGGAATGGTAAAAATAAACCTATAACTTCTCCCATATACCTTCATTTCAAATTTCATATGAAACTAACATACAACACAAAAATTATGAGCAAAAAATTAGCAATTTGAGTCCAAGGGAATCAAACAAAAAAGGACAAGTCTATTTCTTGCAATCAATTGCACTTCTATACCCCAATGTCCCACACACAAAAGTAGGAAAAGCCTAAGGGAATTGCACCTAAAAATACCAAAATAATAAGCGTTTGAGTATTGCTTCTAATATTAAAAGGATGTAGCCCTATCACCAAGGTAATCAACTATATAAATTATTAGAATTTTAGATGAATTAAAAAAAAGAAACCTAAAATTGCAATATTTTTTTTATTGTGCTCAATTTTTATTATTAGACTATATCAAGTTTTCCCATTAGTATGTGTTACAAAATGAATTTACATATGGTTATAACTTGTAATAAAGGAGGAATATCTTTACCAATGATATTTGTCATGATTGTTAATATGAACATCACAATTTCACATACAATGGGTAAAAATACTCTTCCCTTGTAAAAAATTATAACCATGTATAAAATCATTTTGTTATATACAATATTAGAAAAAAATATTGTAATCAAATGTATTTATTTTAATTGGAAAATGAGATTTCAATGCATTCATAAATACATTATTTGGATACCATATACAAAAGTTATGATGAATTAAAGTTTTTTGGGTGGATGTTCTAAAATCATTTCTTGAACAATAAGTACATATTGGTTTAGGAGATGTGCATAATGGAAACATCTTATTAGGTGGTACTTTTAGGTATGTAAAACATTTGGGTGTTTCATGTTTGTTCTTTACATATGTATAATATTTTATTAAAAGTTATCCATGGGCATTTTTACTCTTTAATTGGTGTTATTAGCATTATTAATGGATTTAAAATTTAAAATTTTATTGGATCTTAGTAAATGTCAAAAGGAGATTTTAGATTCTCTTTGTATGCACTTTTTGGACATAGTTGAATAAACTATAGATTTCCAAATTGATAGAAGAATACAATGACCTCGACAATGATTCCAAAAGTAGTTGGCCACCATATAAATCACTCTCATAACTTTTCAATTTTTATTGATTGAAATCTTATTGATTGAAATTTGACTTCAAAATTTTGACTTTTAAAATTTTCACTCCATACATTGCAAAAAAATAAAATAAAAAGTCAAATTAACATCAGATAACTATATATATCAAATTTCAGCAAATGGACTGATTTTGAAATTGCAAGTTGCTTTGGAATTGTAGTGAAGAGTACTTGAGCATCATAACAAATATATACATGTAAAATTCTTAAATCATACAAGTATTTGGATCTTTTTTATGCACTATCTACCATCTAGTGCTTCCATCCTTTGTTGAAATTATCGCCTTACATTCAATTAGGCATATTTGAAATGATCTTTTGCAATTGCTTTAAAGATACTCGATTCTACCGCTTGAATTGTTTATATCATTTTTTGCTTGTTCTTTGATCTATTGTGGTGTTGCAACAAATCATTCAATATCTTCCATAGATTCTCAATGGGACTTAGATTGATGAATTAGGAGGCCAATCCAACTTCTTCATATCATGAGCTTCCTTCAACTTCTTTGGCAATTTTCTACAATGGACAAAAGCATCATCTTCCATAAGCATGAATTCATGAGGTTGATCATGTATGAAATAAAATTTGCTCAATGTGCCTTCATAATCATTGTGAATAAAATCACTTGCAATTCTTTCACCTTGAGCCATGATGCCCAATGGAGTTTTATCAAAACCATGGAGGCACCCTAAACCATCACCAATGTTAGGCTAAATTTAATTCCTAAAGATCCATGGCCATTTGGGATTTAACCTCTCAATGACCAAGACAATTAAATATGTCCTCTTCAAATTTTAAATGACAATTTCTTGGTAGGATGAAACAAATCTCAATATTTTGTAAGCTAGGATCTTGTATAATAACAAGTTGACATACTTTGTTGCATTTTTTGATTTTCAAAACTTCAATGTGAGAATTATTTTAAATTTTATTTAGGAAATGTAGTTTAATAGAAAAAAGAAGCAAACATAATGTTTTTCCAATGAAAGGAATAGTAGGGATAGAAAAAAACATTATTTTTGGAATTTTCTAGTCTTTACTCTACAAAAACAAATTGAGTCCAGAGAATTTTTTTTCAAATTTTTATTTTTATCAATTTTAAAAATACAAAGTTCAATTTGGTATGATTAAGAATACAAAACAATTAGAATGATTCCAAATTTCTTGAAGATGTTCCAAAAAATATGCTAATAATATCAATTGTTAAATTTCAAAAATTGATACATATATAAATTTTTTAAATTTTTATTGGATTCAATTTGATTAGTTTTGGCTTTCTACTCCTTTATTTGGAAATGCATTCAAATTTGAGAGAGTTTTTTATTCTCAATTTTTGAGATTAAAAAATACTAAATTTACCTAAGATTCAATACAATTTTTTTTGAGGGGGTAAAAAATCATTATTCATCTTCTTATAATTTTCGTTCTCCCCTTGATTCCTCCCAAGCTGCATTTTTTGCCTATCAAATTGATCATCTAAAATATTTATAATCTAAAAATCTAATAGTCAATATTTTCTACAATTAAATCTATGCATGCTAGACAAAATAGTTTCTACTTTTTTATGGTTAAAATAAAAAATTTCAAGCACATCCATGTGCAAAAAAATATCAAAGTGGGACTAATTATTAAAAAACATCCATAGTCAAAAAGTTGTTGGGCCTTGAGGGGTAAAGAACATCATTGTTTTTGAAGTGTTATAGGCCTAAATGTCTCTAAGGTATAGAAATCTCAACAAACAATCTTGTAGTGTACATGCTGTAGATGACATGAATCAAATTTGGAGTCATTTGGCCACATAGATTGCACATGTTCTAGTATTGAAAAAAGATGCTGAAATTTTCCTCGCAAGTAGCAACACATTTGGGGATAAAATTCGATTTCAAAACCTACTTAAATTACAAAACTTTGAACTATAAAGTGTTTGAAAAATAATATACAAATACATTGGTGAAAGAAAATATCACTCCGTAGACTCAATATGTCTAGAAAATGGCTTTGAAATGTCATAGCAAGAAAAGTTGCTTAAAACTCATCTAAGGCTAAACCTCCTACTAAAATGCTTCTTTGTCACTCATAATGTTTTTGATTGATATAAAATTTTATCCACACAAACTAGACTAGTGTATACAACTTTTCTAAAAAACATTATTAGATATGGATACTATATGAGTAAAGGATCAAACTACCAAAGTTCACTATAATCCAAAAGTGTCCGGATTTTGAACTTCAAATTGCTGAGGCTAAACACTCAGAAAAATTTGGATTGACATGAAAATTTTACCACAATAACTAGAATTCAAGGGAAACACAATCCAATAAATTTGATTAAAAACAAACATTGTATGAAGGAGGTACAAACTTCCAAAGTTGCAACCATAAAAATGCAATTTGGTGAACTCAAATTGAACCTCTGAAATTTGAATGGCTTCCTAAGAATTAGTACATCTTGGACTGATTTGAAAATTTTACCACAAACTAAAAAAAAAAGACTCAGATTTTTTGACAAGTTTTATTGAATTTGGACATTGGATGCAAAAGTTACATCACTTTGAATTGGACTTTCAGACTATGTGAGGACACTTTTTGTCCTCTAAGGTGCTTAGGGGTTAAAAATCAACATTAAACAATTTCATGCTTACTTTTCATTAACCTTCCATCAAACTCTAGTATCAATCACATCTTCTTCAACCTTCTCACGAATGAAATGGTGTTGTATGTTGATGTGTTTGCTTTGAGAGTGATGGATGGGATTCTTCACCAAGGCAATGGCGCCTTGATTGTCATACATGATGCATGTGCTCTTTTCTTGCTCCAATCTAACATCACTCATGAGTTGCCTTAGCCATATGGCCTCTTTTGTGCATTGGCTAATGGCCATGTATCCGCCTTAGTGGTAGAAAATGCAATGATAGGTTGTTTTTTTGAATTCCACGAAATTGCACCACCCCTAAGCATAAACACATTGCATGTGGTCGACTTCCTATCCGTTGCATCTTCGGCCCAATCTGCATTACAAAAATCCACCAATGCAAGGCTCTTGCCTCCAAGTACCAACTTGACATCTAAAGTTCTTTGGAGGTATCGCATGACCCTCTTCACCCCTACCCAATGCTTTGGACCACTTTTAGCCATGTGCTGACTCACCACACTCATGGCAAATGCAAGGTCGGGCCTTGTGGCCACCATAACATACATCAAGCTCCCCACTGTGGTTTTGTAAGGCACATCTTGCATTTCAACCTTCACACCTTCATACTCTTTGTCAGTGAGCTTGGGCATCTTCTCCTTCACATCAAGAGGTGTGCCAACGGATTTGCATCTCTCCATATTGAAGCGCTTCAACACGCCTTCGATGTACTTGCCTTGGCTCATGGTGATGGTGTGATCCACCAGTTGCCTTGTAAACTCCACTCAAAGATAATAGTGTAACTCACCAAGGTCGCTCATGTCATATTGACTCTTCAACATGGCCTTTACTTCCACCATCTTAGTCATCCACATAGACAATCTCAATCACCAAATACGCACTTGTTTACTTGATGTAGAGAGAGTGAACCGTATGTCTCCTCTTATAGCCCTCCCTTGCAAACAATGCATCTACATCCATGTACCATGCTCTTCCGGATTGCCTCAATTTAGAGATGACCTTTTTAAGCTTGCACTTGAGGTATTCACGGCCCTCTTGGACAAAGCCCTTGGGCTGGTCCATGTAGATCACTTCTTCAAGCCCAAGATTGAGAAATGATGTGATGACATCCATTTGGTGCATTTCTAAGTCCATGGTAGCCCCAATGCCCACCATGCATCGAATGGTGCAAAAGTCTCATTGAAGTCGATCCCTTCAACTTGAAAATACCCCTTGGCTACCAATCTCGCCTTATAACACATAATGTTGTCGGATCTCGGGGGTGCACTACAAAGGAAGTTCAAGGGTGAGGAGCGACCAAATCCTAGGACCCCTATATTATATCTTAAAATTTTATTTTTTTTCTAAAAAACAAATATGAATAGATTTTCCTACTTTGGAAGTTTATGTTTTGAATTATTGGTATTTTTTAATGTTAGTAATAATTAATTAAAATTTTTAGAAGAAAAAAGATACAGTGTAAAGCTAAAAATAACTTTCACACCCCTATATTATGTAAGAAAAAAGAATTTGAAAAATGAAAAAAGAATTTGAAAAATGAAAAAAGAATTTGAAAAATGAAAAAAGAATTCTATAAAATATCTTTCTACTGAAAGTTTATTTTGGTTGAATATGGATACAATAATCATCTTCATGTGATCTCTATAAATATTTTAGTTGAAAAACATGCCATTTTAGTTCATTTTTCAATCCTTTCTAGACAATATATCACATGTTATTTAGGATTGAAATTTTTGGCAATAGAAACCTATAGACATTGTTAAACAAAGCTCAAAATTGTAGATTGAAATTATAGTTTATTAGAAAGTAATTAGGAAAAGTAGAAATCGGTAGTTAGAGTTTGATTGCTCCTCACCCATGAACTTCCTTTGTAGTGCACCTCCCGGGTGTCGGATGCATCTCTCTTGGTGCAAAACACCCACTTGCATCCAACACTTGTACGATCACGAGGAAGAGGGGAAAGTTCCCATGTACCTTTGGCCATAAGTGAGATATACTCCTCTTTCATGGCTTGCTCCCACTTGCTTGCATCTGCACTCTCCATGGCTTCACCTATGTTGCGATGATCTCTTGTATACGCCACATTGGTGTGCTACACTTGCTCTTGAGGCAAGATGTGGTTCTTCCACCATTCTCCAAGCAGCCTCTTCTCCCTCGTAGGATATCTTAGCTCCTTGGAGGCATCTCCTTCCTCGTCTTTACTTGGTAGAGAGCTCGGAGATGGACAATACTTCTCCTCAGGTGTTGGTGGTGTCTCCAAAGCATTGGTTTTTCCTTGCTTGTCTTCTACAAATGAGACATCCCGACTCTTGATGATCTTCTTAGTCTCCAAATACATGAGTCTATATGCCTTGGAGCCCTCACAATAGCCCATAAGCAAACACTTGATGCCCTTCGCATCAAGCTTGGAGCGCTTGGGACATAAATCCAAGGCATATGCAACACATCTGAAAATGCGCATGTGCCCAATGTTGGGCCTCTTTCCACTCCATGCTTCTTGTAGTGTCATTGAAGCTACTGCATTTGTAGGGCACCTATTGTATGTGTATGCTGCATTTAATATTGCCTCTGCCCAAAGATTATACGTGAGGTTTTAACCATGCAATATGGCCCGAGCCATCTCCATTAGTATATAATTAGCACGCTCTGCCATACCATTTTGTTGTAGAGTGTAAGGGGTTGAAGTTTGGTGTTGAATACCATGTTCTCTCATAAAAGCCTCAAAGGCCTTGGATATGAATTCTTCACCATTATCCAACCTCAATACCTTCACCTTATGCCCCGACTCATTTTCTACAAGGGACTTCTATGCCTTGAACCTCTCAAACACCTCCCTCTTACACTTGAGCATGAATACCCATATCTTCCTTGAAAATCATCAATGAAGGTCAAAAAATTACCTTGCACCACCTATAGAAGTGTCTTCACGGGCCTGCACACATCAAAGTGCACAATCTCCAACACCTTGGTTGCCCTTGTCCCTCCATCACTTGGAAATGGTTGCCTTGCTTACTTACCTTCAATGCAAGCTTGGCACTTCACATCGCATGAGCCCTTCTCCACTTGTATGCCTCCCACCATGCTTTGAAGGCTCTTCACACTCCTCTCATTGAAGTAGTTTGATCTCTTGTGCCATAGCTCTAATGAGTGTTGGTGGAGTGTCCCTTGTGCCAAACATGCCTTGTTTGTGCCATTCACGCTCTTGAACCTCAAATGATACAAGTTTTCTTCTTTTGATGTCGTCACAATCATCTCTCCATTGGGTGCACCCAAAACACACACCTTGTTGAATTGCACCTTCAAATCTTGTGACACCAACTTGCTCACCGAAAGTAAATTAGCATGCAACTTGGGCATATGCAATGCATCTTGGATGCGAATGGTCCTCACTTGACCCTCCACCTCCACTACGATGCACCCCATGCCAATTGCATCCACCATGTTGTTGTCCCCCAAATACACCTTTTAGTTGCTAATGGGAGCATAAGTAAGAAATGCTTGCCTATGTGAAGTCATTTGTTGCGTTGCGCCCGAGTCGATAATCCATGTGAACATGTCGGTGTTGTCATATCCATCATTTGCCACAAATGCAAAGTCCTCCTCTATTTCCTTCACACTTGCTTTGTTTGCACTCTCTTTCTTGAGCAACCTACAAAACCGTGCAAGGTGGATGGGCTTACTACAATTGTAGCATATGCGTGTCTCCTTGCATGGTTGTGAGCTCCCCCCTTGACCATACTGTGAGTAGAGTGTTGCCCCTTCTTCTTGGGGCTCATTCTCCTTCTTCTTGGACACCTCATGCATCAACCTTATCGTGATGAAGTTAAGAGTGAGTTCCTTCATAGGTCTTGTCTCCAACGCCGTAATGAGATATTTATAAGAAGGTGGCAAGTTATCAAGCAAAGTCATAACAATTTCACCATTTGTAACATGCACCTCCAAACAAGCTAGTTGGTTTGCCAACGCCTTCACCTTATTGATGTGGTCCAGCATGTCCTTGTTCTCTTGCATCTTGCATGTGAAGAACTTGCATTGAATGAAGAGCATGTTGAACAAGCTCTTGGTCTCATGGATGTCACAAAGCACCTTCCATGCTTCCGCGGGTCCCTTGCATGTTCGCATATGTGCAAGTTGCCTATCTACAAGATTACAAGCAATCACAGAGACGGCCTTCTTGACCTTTTTCACATAAGACTTCTTTACTTTGTCATCTGCATCGGTTGCAGGTACCACCTCTGTACCCTCCACAATCTCCCACAAGTCTTTTTCGGCCAAGGTCATCTCCATCTTGAACTTCTATAGTCTAAAGTTGTTTCTATTGAATTTGTCAATGACCCTCACACCATCTCCATCACTAGTGGCCATGGTAGATGCTTCTTACTCTAATGGAAGCCTATGTGATTCCAATCACTCCAATATGACCTCAAAGTGTCCAACTAGCCCTCTTGTGATTGTAGTAAAACCAATAGGGCCTCAAATGGCCCAAATCTCTCCAATCAAACCCTCAATGGTCCAATACTCTCACTTCAGACTCCAAATGGCCCAAATCTCTTCAATGCACATTCAAGTGCTCCATATCATTCAATTCAAACCCCAAGTGGTCCAAATCTCTCCAGTGAACACTCAAGTACTTTAGAACACTCAATTCAGACCCTAAGTGGTCCAAATCTCTCCAATGTACACTCTAGTGCTCCAAAACATTCAATTCAGACTCCAAATGGTCTAAATCTTTCCAATGCACACTTAAATGCTCCAAAACATTCAAATCAGACCCTAATGAGTCCAAATCTCTCCAACGTGCACTCAAATGCTTCAAATCATTCCTTTAGTGTACTAAATGCACAAATCAGCCCTTTTGGAGAAAGGGTCAAACCCTAGCTCCCAACAAAGGCTATGAAGCACCAAATCAGCCTTCTTGAGTGCTTAACAAGTACAATCAGCCCTCATGTAGCACAAATGGACTCAAAACAAGAAAATACCTCACCAAAAGGTCCAAATCTTGTAAAGAAATGCTCCAAACGACCCCAAACTCCACTTACTCCAATAGTACTGCACCAATACACCTTGCAATGAGATCTCACCTCCAATAGCAACTCACATGAGTGGGCCTATAACCCATTGAAAGAAAGAACACCAAGCCAATGTATTCTAATGAAGGGGGAACACAAACATGTATGAGAAAGGGGTGTCAAGTCCATGCTAGGGGCTGCCCTCTTGTACTACTCTTTTACCAAGTGCTATGACTAACCATGTGGGACAAAGGTCCTCTAAGAGGGTTGTCCCTCTCTATAAGCACCACGAGGAGGGCTGCCCTTCTCTAATAGACCATTGCTTTGGCTACAAAGAACACCTAAGAAAGGTCAGCCCATACTAAAAACTTCCACAAACATTCTATGCTAGTCTATTCATTATTTTCAACAAAGGAAACCATAGTTTTGTAAAGGCTAATTTCTATTCAAGTGATCAACTTACAAAAGTCTAGAGTTTTCATTTATATTGTACACTTGAATATCTTCAACCATAGTACCATACATGACAGATTGATAAACCATATAATTTAAAACGAAAACTTGTCAATCTAACAACTATCAAGTGACATAAGTGCCATCCTAATAATATCATGATTTACAAATTTAGAGTTTCTCATGCAAGTGAACAATGAAAAATATTGTTGAGGATTTTAACAATTTCAAAATTATGTTCAATTGAAAGTTTGAAACATACTCATCAATTACAAACCTACATCTAATCCAACTACATTGGCATTCATTGGTGATAAAAAGACTGAAAAAGTGCCTACATGCTATGCAACTATGTGATTTGCACACATACTACTTTGCCTCAATATATACTACATGCTCTTGTAGTTCTATATAATTCGCGAGATGACTTGTACCAAACTACCCTCGCCCTTCCAAATTCGCTTCAAGTAGAGATTAAACACTTGTGCAAATTCCACATGACTATACTTGCAATGTGAACTGCTTGATTCATGTTGCAATTTGTGATATACCTTTGACATGCACTACCCGTTGATCTTTTCAATTAATTTACCAATGGCCAACTCTTCGGATTGCTTGAAAGCTTGGGTATGTTTTCCACATTTGCATCTCTTCTATGTATATATGTAATTTGAAGATCCACCCACCACCTCCTCGCCACAGCTTCATTCCATTCAGTTGTCGATGTCAATGTCGACAACAACTTCATGGGGTCGGTATTAACCATAGTCATTCTCCAATCACAAACTCCAATATAAACCCATTTTTGGAAAAATGAAACATGATGTTGTTTGAAGAAATGTCGTTGTGGAGATGTCTAGCGGTGTGTACTATATTCATGATGTGCAATAATGCCCATGCGAATATATTCAATGTCAAGGGACATTGTACTTTCTGTCTTATAGAACGCCACGATCAATTTGATCAAGAATGTTTTGCACTTCTCCGAGGGATTCTTCCTAGTCCACTGAATAGAGGGCACTACTTCTTTACCCTTCCCAGCCTTTTTAGTCCACGACATGGTGATGAATTAGTAATTCAATGAATGTCTCGATTTTTGAGAGAAAGATTAACAAGAATTACGCCAAATATTAGACTTTTATCCTCCCAAAGAGAGGAGCCAATGGAGATGTAACCACCAAGTTCTCCACTCTTTCTTGCAAGCAAGGGGAAAGGTAAAAGTAAGGGCCGGTGGCCTGTCTACCCCTCTTATATGAGGCGGACGGCCTCCTCCCATTCGCCACATCAAGCAAACGGCAAACGTTCATTTGCCTACCCGTCGACCCATCCACCTATCCGCTCAACCACCCATCTGATGTCGGGTAGAGAATCCTTGCCTTGGAAAAATGCGGAGAATCTAGCTGCAACTAGATTTGGCCCGAAAAATGAAGGATCCCATGTTTAGATAATCTCGTGTATATAAATGCTCATGACACCTTCATGTAAGAGCATATAAGCTATATGAAACACAAAATGCTCATAACTCCCAAAATGTGCCATATAGGCTAAATAAAATATCACATATTTTAACAAAGGTGGTAGAAATTACATATGAGGCTTCTAACTCCCTTTGAAGAACTATCCACCACTATTTTGAGTGTTATAGATGTTCCAAAGCTTCAAATGAAGAGTGTGAGATCTCTCTAGAAAGTTAATACAAAATTCTAAAACCCCTTCAAAGTTCACTCCAATTAAAAATACTGTCCAACTTCCACAACCGGTTAAAGTTTACCCACTTCAAATGGAAGGCAACTCCTCACTACCTCATCTTTAAGCTCATAACTTCTTTATACTAACTTCAAATGAAGAGTGTGAAGTCTCTCTAGAAAGGTAACACAAAGTTCTACAATACCTTCAAATTTCACTTCAATTTAAGATACTGTCCGACATCTACAGCTAGTCAAAGTACTCTCACTTCAAATAAAAAACAGCTTTTCACTACCTCACTCTCAAGCCCATAACTTTTGCATAGAAACTCCAAATAGAGCAAGTGATAGTATTTTGGAATCACCAAAACATGATACACAATATCACAAAATTTCATTAAAAAGATCTACATGTACAATGAGCAATGACCCTCAAAAGTCACGGTTCTCCCAAATAAAAACCATGAGGAGGAGGAAGATGACCCTCCCCTTCAACCTCCACCTCACCTCCCATACACTCCACCTAAACTCCCATACTCTCCACCTATTTAAGTGTTGATTTGAAGTTATTTGCAATTTATACTTATCCTCCCCAAATTGCAAATCAACAATTTCAAGGTGGATTGTATAATGTGAATTTAAGTTTTTTGAAAGTGCATTTTAGTGTATTTACACTATTTGTAATTGTCCATGTTACCTCCAATCTCAAAAAACTTTTATTTGCAAATTTCAACAACTAACATTGTAGTGAGGGGCAACATACTGGAAGTAGAAAACATCCATTTCTCTTATTATAATCTCACAACTCCTATGCAATTTTGGATTGAAAATTGGTACGCTTGCTAATAAGCAAGCTCTTTTAACATCTATACAATAGAGTTGGATTTAGGAAAAAAAAACAATTTACTTCATTGGGGACAAGTATAAACCCATGCTCTTTTTTCATAGTCAAAACACACTTAGGAAGGTACTAAACGTCTACAAATTAGAGTTGCAGAAGCGCAGCTCGCCAGGGACTTGGGGAGTGACGCCTCGGAGAGGAGAGGAATCAGTTATACAGCTCGTCAGTCTGCTGTGCAGATTGATCTGCTGCGTCCTCCACGACAATTTCAAGCGGAATGCATGAACCGTCCTCTAAACTAATGGGCACATTATTCAAAAAGAGGTCGCCCATGTTGTAAGTAGGATCAGACATTGGATACACCAGCTTAGGGTTTGATGAACCGGCTCGGACGGTCGGTTTCGTATTCCCTCCGTCTGCATCAATGCGATGGAGCTCTCCATTAGCTTCGTAACAAAGACGCATTGTCCTGATTGCAAACGGAATGATGGCGCCGGTGAGCTCCGTCTCTGTGTCTCGAGATCGAACATTCTCGACGTTTAAACCCACGGAAGGTATTGGCACTCCAACAACTGGAGTTAAGAGCGACCCCGGAGCTTGAACTCCTGCGCCACCAGATCTAGACTCGTTGGCTCCGACAATGAAGCTTTCAGCATAAAGGATGTCGGTGATCAGCCACAGATATACGCGTTTACTGTGATCACATTCCAAATCAAAATTCACAACATACAGTAAATTACTAAGTTAGATTGCCACCGACACACTAAAAAAGAGAAAGCACCATAGACCGTTCATAACTAATTAAAATACTGTGCAAACTTAGAAGCACATTGCATATTGCACATTGAATCTGGAGACAGGAAGGATGCACGATTAGCCGCTGAGATTCGACAAGAGTCTAATTGAATGGGATAGTACATACCTGAGCTTGGAAGGAGTGGCGCCATGTTTGGCGATGGTTTCCATGTTGGGCTTCCAATTTTTCTGGAGGATGGCTTCTTGAAGAATACTTCTATCAATGGACTGTAAGGTCACGTCTTTAACTGTGACGGCCAGCTCCTTGGAGGAGCTGCGTTGCAGATTTGCGAATTCCTGAATGGAGGCAAGAGTCCTGGAGTTTGCCTTGACGGTCTGCTTCAGGTCGCACAGATTCTGAAGATTTATGACGGGCTTCTCTTCGTCATCTGACACAACGTTGATCAAACAGCTTCATCGGTCATTGGGGATTTCTAACTCGAGCCACAAACTTCAAGGCAGATTTCATACGCATGTAAGCTTAGCGAAGATGAAATCTATATGTGTTTAACCTCCTTATGTTGCATTGCGTACACATTCGATTAGATTGTCACTCGTGATTAACAACGATCTACGAAGCATCCACACACGCAAACTTTGAGACCATTGTAATTTTTTTGTAAGAAACATCTCACAGTTAGAGTTTACTGTGCATTTCATTGAATGGCATGTCAACTGGAGTTTCAGTGCATCCCACTGGCAAGTGCGAGGGGGGGGCTCACCAGAGGGCTCGCTCTCATCAGCATCTCGAGTGGTGAAATTCTGGACGGCCTCCTTGAGCCACTCAAAATACTCGTCTTCATTGCCCACCTTGCGTAAGGTGAAGAAAGTGTCGATCTTGTGAATGATGGGGCCGGGGCGGTGAATGATGCGGCCGGGCAAGTGGATGATGGGAGTGTCCCGCTTGACAAGCACATCCAGCAGCTGCAGGCCTTGCTTGCCCTTCCAAGGCGATACTGCCACTGCGCTGTGGTCAGTGAAAAGGTACTCATCCCACTCTCGAGCTGGCGCCATGGCTGTGGATCAATGAAACTCCACCCGCTTGCTTTGCGACCAAGCAACTATCGTTCTCAGCAACCCCCGCTACACCAACTTAACCCTGGAAGGACGGACGCTCCGGACACAAAGTACTGACTTACCAGTGAAACTGTGGGACAATGAGACTCACGAACAAGCCTTAACGTCTCGCCAATCCCCCTGGCTGTCGGTACAGACATATGTCTGTACAGACATATGGCTGTCGGTACATATGGCTGTCGGTACAGACATATGGCTGTAAGATGCATCTTACAGACACCTTTGACAGGCAAAACTTTCAAGGAAATTTTCATGGAACCTCCACATCCGGATTCTGCAGCGCCGACCTTCCTTCCCGTGTCTGTTTGGTGTCCATTATTGACGCGGTATGTGACTTAAACTTCCACTCCACGCTTATGCATAGTCGCTCAATATTCTTCTTACATTTAGCCTGCTTGGGACACTCTTAGATGCATACTTGACGCAGCACTGTTTGCAATTTGCAAGACGGAGTCATGGGCCCTAACTATGAGTGCTTTCAGGCCATTGGTTTCTGAGACTTCTTGAAGTTTCTGGAGATCCTCGTTCAGCTTTGGAGAGAGATTCCATTCGGGGTGTAGTGGCTGTACAAGAGTGGTGTGTACAATTACGCGTGCGATCAAGAATCTTCTTTCAATTTTGGGATTGACGCGCAGAACCAACATCAACGGTGCGAGGGATTCCCTTGTACTAGTTTGTTGAAGAGAAATACACGTCGAGTAACTGGGAGTTTCTGTTCAGATTTATAGGTCGAGAGAGGAGCTGATTTGGGGAGGATTGAAGGCCTTGCTGTGGACGTTAAGGAACATTTCGGAGGACACTGAGGAGGAAACCATGCAGAGTCTAGGCGAGGAGGTACATGTCACTGTCTTCCTGCTTTCCAACTTTATTCGTTTGAGTGACAATTTGATTTGTATTCTGCCTCCACAACGGTAGGTATGGTTCAATTGCAACAGGAGTATGTCCAATGGTGTTCCATGAGAGATATACTTACAATAGCTGTAATGGTCTTTTTTGTAACATCTCTGAAACTAAGTAGTCTGTGAGCTTGAACATACTCAATCCCAACCTACATTCTCCTTTTACATCTACCCCGTTTACGTTTGCCGAAATGATCTGAAAGAAACACATCGGATGGCGTTTGCTTCGTTCAATCTCTGCTAGTTCTACTTCACTCAGATACCGATTATGGCTTCCTACATGCTTGCAAATAGGATCTAATTTTGCCCCTAGTTTGGTAAGAGGGTTTTTTAATGTTTTCCATAGTGGATTAGGTTTGTTGGTCGAAGCAGGGTCCATGCACCCTTGAAATACTAGAGCAGTAATCCTTTGGGGTTCTCTGTGAGTTCTCAATTTATCAAAACTGCTTTCATTCATGAATAGATCTCTTTATTCATCTCTTTATTCTTTATTTCTAATCCACATATTTGTCGTTGTTACTTATTTCCATGTGAGTATGACTAAGAAATCTCAACTGGTTCTCATTGGTTGTCTAGAGAGACAGCTTCTCCGTAGTTTGTTATTCTGTCATTGTTAGCAAGCAATTGTGCAAGGGATGGGTCACGTACCTGACACTGTTAAAGGATGCAAGTATGCAAGAGTGGACTAGTGGTAGTCTACATGACATGGAGACTCATACGAGGACACATGTAAGGACTCATGAAATCATGATTCATGCAACAATGGAATGAATGCAGGGTGGAAGATTGATGCAACGCTCCACCATGAACGGATTTCTGGAACTCGAGTCACTGGAGAGCCTGAACGGCAGGTTGTCAGAGACGGGTACATGGTATGAGATATTTCAACAGCTTGCCGAGCAAGCGGCACGCTGGGATGCTGTAGGAAATGGGACAGAATCTGAACTGCTTTACCATCAGTGCAAGCTCTACCTTGAGAAAGAATCAGAAGATGATAAAGACGTTGCAGGATCTTCTAATTCACTCATTGCGCTGTGTTGGGTGTACCTAGCACTTGCAAACTTTTACAGATACAGTCTCATGCCGGACTACTGGAAGGCAATTGAGTATCTTTTATTGTTGCTGTCCACCAGGGCAAAGGTTGTGTCCAGCTCGGAAGGAATGGTGGCACCATCCTACAATGAGATTAGATTTGCGCTTTGCTTGACAGTGTTCGAGTGGGTTGATGTACTCGAAGGATTCGATCAAGCTGCTGAGATGGCGGCACTTAATGAGGTGCCCTTGGAGGAAGCTCGAGGCATCGTTGATGAATTGAAGACCCTCGATGACGTACAAGTTGCGAGCTTTCTTGCTTACATGCTGAGCTTAGGGTATGCGAAGCTGCAAAGAAATGATAGGAAGAGCTACTGGGATCAGTGGTTGACAGACTTGAAGCTGCAATTTGTTAGTACAGGTGACCCATTCCTTGACAAAATACCTAAATATCCTTCCGTAGAATTTCTGCAGTTCTCAAAGAAGATGAAATCCTGTCTCCAGAGATTTCGGGAATTTGGTGCGAAGGCTGGGGCTGAAAAAGCTGCAGGGCAGATACTCGCAGCTGAAGAATGTTTTAGGCACTGTATAGCTGTAGTGAGAGCATCTGGTGACGAATTTCCCATCTCAGTAAGGCGTAAAAGCTTGGGATGGGCCTATGAAAACCTAGCACGTATTTACAGACTTGACCTTGTAGACCATTCGAAGGCTATTGAATGTTACAGAGCAAGTTTGTCGGAGGCGAATCAGGTTCACGGGGGGTTTGATTCGACAATCGGGGGGTTAAAGTTGTTTATTATTGAGGTAATGTATGAGAGGGCATACGATGCAGGTGTTTTGTTGGATGTGGAGAGACAAACACGGCTTGTTGCAGAAGCAGTTCTCGAAGCTCGGAAAATCTTTCCTGAAGTATTCGACGGGTCAAGGAGCGATTTGGATGTCGAGAATTTCATTTGTTTCGAACTGAGTGCACAATACGAGGGGTGGGGAAGAGTTGCAGAGGCTCTTTTCTGGAATGATGAGAGACTCAAGCTGAAGGACAAAAAGGAATCTTGTTACGAAAAAATACGCTTGCGATCTGCTCACTTGCTAATGGGTTTGGGAGAACATGAGAAGGCCAGTAAGATTGTGGCTAGTGTCCTGAAAAATTTGAAGAAGAGTTCAACTCAAGAATCAACTGATGCAATAAGATCCCTGGCTTTCTTGCCATACACGAATCGTCTAAAGAGAGATATTTACCACCGACTTATTACTGAGAATCCTGAAAGTGAGCTTCCAGCCATGACAACTGATGTTATTGAACAGGAATACAAAGCTGAGGTTGAATGGGCGGAGCAGTTTCTTGAAATATTTAAACCATCTGATGATACCAAACATGAAATACCTGACATAATCACGAAGTGGAATCTTCAAATTTCTGAAGGCCAACAACTCATGAGTGACGGTAAGCTAGAGGAGGCAGTTGCGTGTTTCCACAAAGGCCTGGAATTGATCTCCGAGGGTGGCGGCGATGACATGTACAGGATGGAGTGTCTTGGTGAAATCGGAGCCTGTCACTCACTTTTATTTGTCAGTGCAGCCAAGGTTGAGGTTCAGTGCGGTGCTGGTGCCTACCCGGGTAATCACGATACAAATATGGCATTTATGCATCATTTTCATTTGTCAAAGGACTATCTGCAGAGTGCTCTTAAAATAGCAGAACAGAGAGACGACATTTACAGTATGGCCTTCTACAATAAGTCGCTTGGTTTCCTACTCTACACGAACTGGAAACTTGTTTTACCTGGACATGACAAACTTGGCAAATATGGATATAATTGTTTGGGAACCGCTCTCAATCACTTCAAGGCCTCTGGACGAAACCTCAATAGATTCTTATTTGGCTTGAGAGACATCAATAAGCTTTGGATTTCAGTCCTGGAGCAACAAGATGGTGTGTCCATGAGTGCATATTATCTGATACAAAGATCAATATATGAGATTATCCGTGGGGAATATTTCAAAAATCAGAGGATAGTATCACCAGAATATATTCAATTTTCTACTCGTTGGGGTTTAGAAGCACTATTGTGGGCAGAAAGGGGTCACAGTCGATCACTTGCATTCAAACTCTCTGAGAGAAATATGGGCCCAAGCACCCGATCGGAGCTACAAAGATTTGACATGGACGACTGGGGAGAAGCATCTGCGAGCATAAAAGAAAGCAGAGATGTATCCGGCCCTGGCACAGTTATGCTAGAATTCTTCAAGACAGAAGAGGAGGATAAGGAGAGATTCATCATTTATTCCGTAACACCGGTGCGCCCCAAACACAGTTGATTTGCAGCTACCGGTTGCATGTCATGCAATGGAACAGAATGCCCCCTTTGAGAGGGAGTCTCCAATGTTTTTGCTTTCCCCTTCATTTTGTACTAGTGAAGTAACTGTAAATTTCAAATGTACAGTTCAACACTCACAATTTTCCTGTTGCCTGACAGGATGGCGGAGTTCGCATGCAGTTGTCAGATAAACCAGAAACGGACTTGAGGATCCTGCTCAAGAAACTGCACGACCACATGTCTCAGAAGCCTGAGTCAAATCTTTCAGACCAAGAAGTGATGCAAATTTTGGAGGACCTATATGAGGCTTTTTTTTCACCAATTCAGCTCGTATTGGATGACATGGAAGAACATCACAAATTGGTCATCTGTGCCAACAAGGTATTGAGAGTCTGCTTTCTGCTTTCATCTTAATTTTATATTTGCTTGATTCATCCAAACATCTTAGATTGTGTATGTTGACCTAGACATCTACGTACGCAATGGCCGAAACGACAGCTAGTAACTGTGACTTTTGCATCAGATCCTTGCAGGTGTGCCATTTGCAGCTCTTCGCAATCCCAAGACCAAGAAGTTTTTGATTGAACGCCACACCGTTGTTTGCACACCTTCCTTGCGCATTCTCAAACAATGCAATAAACGTTTAAAGACTCTTCAACGTCTCCCACTCATGGAGAGCACAGGAGCAGCTTTGGTGCTCGGAGACCCGGCCTTCTCCTCTGCTCGTGATCGTCTTATAGATTCTAGGAAGGAGGCCAACACCATTACTGACATTCTTGGACGTCAAAATGTGCTTCTACTGAAGGGGGAAAGTGCTGTAAAGAAAAAAGTTTTGGAGTGGGCTCAACTTGCAACTTCATCTGGAAAATACCAAGCTCTCATGCACTTGGCGACCCATGGCAGAGCAAATGATAATTTCAAAGAAGGAGCTCTTCAGTTTGCTGATCCGAAGGTAAAAACATGGCCTCCAGTTCCTGCACCCCGACATAGTCATGACATGTCCAACCCCAGCGAGTCTCAAATAAAAGCATTTGATGAAAGTTCCTCCTCTACATCTAGTACATCATTGCAAGCGCAAGAGGAAGAGCTCGTATTTTGTGGTCGAGGACATACTGGGTCTCGAAGGGCGAAGCTTGATCCCTGTCACTTGACTTCGGAGGAGATTGTGAAGGACCAGGAGTGGCGTATGTTGCTAGTGGTGTTGAGTGCTTGTGAAACCGCCAAGGGAGAAGTGAAGAGTGAAGGAACTTTGAACCTTGCAAGAGCCCTTCTCATCAGTGGAGTCCCTTCTACTGTTGTCTCGCAGTGGAAGGTTGAGGATGCATCTGCACCCACCTTGATGGAGGGTTTGTATAGGGCCATGAAGCTTGGCTCGGATGTGGCATCTGCGTTGCGTGCTTCTATGATGGACTTGATCAACAAGAACTACCGTGTCCATCAATGGGCTCCTTTTGTTGTCATGGGGTTGGGCACAGTCACTCTACCAGAAACATTTCTAGTCTAGAAGAACGTACCGTCGGTAAATTTGCTTTCTGAGAGACGAGGCAGATGGCGGTCAGTTGGCTGCACATGTATCCCCAAGTATCCATATGATCCAACCAGTCACCGCAACCTGTAGGCTGAAAAAAGAAGCTCAATATAAGAACTTGATTTCCTCAATTTGATTGGTTCAGTGATATTTCGCTGGAGTTTGAAGTGGGTGAAATATCTTTGAGGGACAAAAGATACAGGTTAGGAGAAAGCCTAACTTTC
Organism: Climacium dendroides; assembly: GCA_950106755.1. Lineage (NCBI taxonomy): Eukaryota > Viridiplantae > Streptophyta > Bryopsida > Hypnales > Climaciaceae > Climacium > Climacium dendroides. The sequence goes on along the minus strand of OX467083.1, from coordinate 48,777,558 downwards.
TGGAGTCTCTAGTAGTAAAAATTGAGAGCAGACTTTGGCAAATAATTCAGTGTGTTGTGTCTTACCCACCCAAGTGCTTATCATAGGATGCTTGCACCTGAAGTTTATGCAGCTAAGCTAATGGATAATTAATATCTTCTCTTGTGCAAAGTAACCACTGAGGTGCACATTTCTTTCAGGTTTTGGGAATTAGTTTCTGAGTTTATCGTGGTATGTTACATGGGAGGGTTTTTTCTTCTTGCCTCTACTTGGAACACAATTATGTACTCCGTATTTGTTTGAATTGAGGGCTCTTCTGGCATGGAACAGCAGTAAGTGTTGTCAAGAAAGAAACCCTCTATCCAAACAATACCCAATTTCCCATAATACTATAACTTGGTTTGAGCAGCCTCTGGGCTTGTCCAAACTGAAAGACTTGGCTTTGCTTCATGATATTATAATGCCAAGTTATGTCCTCGAAGTAGCTTTGCGGCGTTTTCGTTGGTGGATCAGAAGAGGGTTAGCTTATTTCTCCTGACAAGTTCAATAGGAGTCCTTCGATTAACTAAGTTAGTAGGTACACACTTTTAAATATCTTTAAATCTTAGAATATTACATGTAAATTTTTTTACATGAGCATAGAGGACGGAAATGAAGATGGACTTCCTGCCTTATTAGGCCTTCAAAAGCCGAGAAGCAACAATCCCTCGGCTCTTGCCAAAATCACAGATGACGTATTTGCAAAGCATTGGCATCACCTCAACAAGGACGTGTTTCTGCAGATGGTATTGTTAACAAGCCTTGACCCTTTGACCCTGCCAACTTTGCTGAAATCTTTAAGGTTGAATTGCCTCCCAATCTACTGGCTGATATCTTGGCAACCGTTTGCACCTGTTTTAAGGTTGAGGAAAACGCAAGGGACGATCCGGAACGACAGAGGCTACTCCATGTAGCTTGTGCTAGAGATGAAAATTGGACTGTTCGAATGCTGGAATCAATGACTGAGTGCAGACGATTCTCTCTTGCAAATGGATTTGTCGGTGAGAAAACGCGCGCCATGGTACGGGCTCTTCTCTCCCACCTTGCTAAGTCACATTGGTGCAACGCGCAGAAAGGATAATTCACTATCATCTCCCCTCTCCAGAATTCAGAACATCACAACATTGTACAGATTGCAGGTTGATAGAAAAAAACCATAATTTACTATCCGCATGACAATGCTCTGCAAATTAAATTGAAAAAGCAACAAAATTCCAACATAAATGCACTCAAACTCTACAATTCAAAGAAATTATTTTTGAAGAAAATCTATTTTATAGCTGATTGTAAAGAATTTGAACTTTGTTGCACTGAGGGCCATACTCATAGCATCATCCATGGTTCACATTTCAATTGAACGCATGAAAATTTTCAATGATTCTCTGATGGGAAAAATCTTCTTTAAGCAGGTGGAGTGATTCCGGATTCAGTAGCTGGCTTTCTTTTCTTGTAATTTTTCTAACCTTGAGTTTATAGCAACTAATTTTTCATGGGCACGACACCTTTGTTAAAAGAACTGAATGACAGTCACGAAGGCGAGGAATGATGAGCACTTCAAGAATAAAAGAATACCTCGAAGGTTGTATATTCCATACTCAAACGACGGATGCCCAAACGCCTCATACTGCGGTAGTTAGCAGTGAAGTGTCTGTTTACGATTTGGAGGTTGGTGTATCAATGTAGATGCAAGTTTCACATCATTCACACTCTGGAAGGGCTGAGAAACCGGGTTGCACCTTCAGAAAGCCAGCTATCATGATTGCCATAAACCAATGGAAAATCAGAAACAATCGAAAATCTGCCATTTCAATTTCCATGACAAGCTCGAAGCACAAGGTCGTCACGGACTTGAGCTCTTCCGTTTTCTTCACCTGGAGGCATTGTTACCCTCATCCTGTAAAGTCACTCCAAGTGCCGGCCGTGGCAATCCCAGCAGCTCTTCCTTGATCATGGCAGCCTCAGCAGGGAAAAATAAATTAAAAAACCCACGAAGTAAAGCACACACCGAGACATAATGGGCACGATTCCATGAGAACAAAAGATTGCATTGCTACAAGGATTACTCTCAACGTATTGAAAACGTCTTATCACAGCATGTGGAGTCGAAATTAGCCTGCAAACTAAAAAAAACGTCCATTCTTTGGGCTTCTGGTTGGTTCTGTGAGCCTGATGCTTGGAAGAACCCCATTTAGAAGGAGAGCCCTAATCCCGACTTTGGGGTGCTCTTCGAGTATCCTCGTGAATCGAAAACCCTATGGATCGGAGTATTTGACAAGGGTGGGATAGCTGCTTGCTAGACCGTGCAGGCTGTTTTCCTTACTATCCAATCATAGATTTCCAAAAAAGGGGTAACTTAGGAGTTCAACTTCTTGACGCTTGGTTTTTATAAATACACTATACTTGAGGTAGGACTTCGTTGCCTCCCATACTCTGAGTCTGCAAAACGGGTCCCCTGTTGTAGCCCTATCCGATTTTTCTCCTTGAATATAACCCTCTCTCATTTCCAAGTGATGGGAACACACTACTCTTTTTTACAGTCTAAAAATACAGTCCAGATTTTCCAGCCTAAAGCAGTGAATCGTATACGCAAGACTAATTATATAGCCCAATGAAAGATCATCGCACCTGACTTCCTATGTAATCCGCCCGTCGCAAACATTCCCGAAACAACAGCACAACTCACAATATACCGTGTCAGCCTCACATCGCCGAACCTCCAAGCACCAGCAGATCGACTCCACTGCCGGAAGATGCAAATAAGAAAATTCCGAGTCACATTAAAAAATTCCGAATATCGGCGATGAAAGAACCAATCAGAAATCTTAAATCGGACAGTAATGATGAAAGGAATAGGAGTAGAGGAATTAAAGAACGTACGCAACGAGCGCTGTGTGCGATGTAGAATTAACAATCGGAACAAGGTCCCCGTATGAAGCTTTCAAATCCCAATACTGTACCGGGCTCTTTACAGTCCGTTTCCCCCCGGTACTGGGATATGCCAGCACCGGTATGTTTCGAAGTCACCACCCACACGTTGATTGCCATTTCATCCAAACACTTTACACCTTTTCCCTTTCATCAGAAATTCAAATCTCCCAAACCTTGCGTCCTCGATTTCCAGCGCAGTAACGCTCGAGGTTGAGTTCCAGCACTCGATCACGCGTCGCCCGGTTCAACATTCTCTCCCCTTTTGAAATCACAATAGCCTGCGCATCATAGAAATTATCTAATCATAGGTTTTAACGATTTAAGGTGTTTTCTTCCAGATTTTGAGATTCTGACCACAATTAGTGTCTTAGCTAACCGGAATGGGGTGATTAGTAACTGCAATAGGAACTTTCAGCTTTTCACTGTTAATCCACTGTAAAAAGTGACTTTTTCAGGTCTTCCATGTTAGAAAATATTTTGACTGCATTAGGTGAGTAAGATGAGCATTGTGGGTATAGTTTGGTGGGGTGGGGGGTGGGGGGTGGGGGTGGGGGGGGGGGGGGGGGGGGGGGGGGGGGGCGCTACAGATTGTTTTAGGCCATGATGGGCTGAACACTTCAAAAATTCATAAAAAATTCACACTTTGTCGAAAAAATATAGTTTCAATTGCTCTTGCCATTTCTATCACTTGTCTTTATGTGAGAAAAAAATTAAAAAATTTCAGTAATAAAAAGAGGACAAACTCCCCATTTGGTCCGTAATGGGTTGTTTTACCTTAGTGCTCACATACTAGCATCTCCATTTGGGGGGGGGGCACTTTAATGCCCAATTGCCTCAAAAAAAATGGGGAGCTTCAAGCCTATAGAAAAAAAAATGTATAAAAAAATGCCAAACTATAATCAAGGCCTTGCACAATGTTTCCAAAACCTCATTTCATCTGTCATGTAGAGCCAATATATACAAAAATTGCATACAAAAATTGCATATTCAAAATTGCACAAGCAACATTGGCCTCCTTTAATTCCCCACCACCACACACACACACACACACACACACAAGAAAAAAATGAAGAAGCCAAGAAACTCAAACCTTGTTGTAAGCAAGGTCTCATATCCATTAGTTTGAAAAACAAAAACAAAAACAAAATTAATAGAGAGTGAAGGAATTAGGAATTCAACTATGCCATTATAGGCCCAACATTTCAAATTTAACCTTGGAAGGACACAAACTTATCACCAAGGTAGTTAACCAAAAATGATGAGGTTCATAGATAAATACATACATTCTTTACATCCACAATCCCTTGAAAGTCATAAAAAAGAAAGAGAAAGAAACCACTCTAAGTCATTCATCATCACTTTAGTCCTCTATGCCCTTCTTGGTTTAATGCACATCAATTCCAATGGAGTTGTCTACCATCTATGAAGGCATGATTCAACACTTAGGCATCAAAATTGAATTCCCATGTTAGATTCTTTAGAGTCCACCACCATTCCCATGATGACATATGACGTTTATTGCAAAAATGACTTAATTTATGCCAAATTTGACCTTCCTTTCCCTTCTGGTAGGTTAGTCTTCGTGCCACTCATCTTGTTTTTGAAGGCTTGATGTGAGATCAGAGATGAAATAGACTCTTAATTTATGCTGGTAGGAGTCATTTCTAGCTCTGCACCAACTGAAGTGCAACTATTCATCCATGGAATTTGGGGTGGAAAGGGAAGATGTTTTATAGTAGTTTGACTCCCAATGAGTATTTTTAGATTTTTAAAAGTGGATGATGGCACACGGTTCCAAAATCAATGATTTCCACAGTCACCAATCCGACGTTCAAGGGTTAAGCTAGGGTAATGTGTTCTTAAACCAACCTCTTCTTCAGATTGTTCTCTAGGTAATTGTAGTAAGAATGGTTACCAGGTGATTCTTAAATGGATTCCTTTGGTCCGTTAATGAATTGAAGAAAAATTATTTTTTTTATTACAAGAGCCAATCATTGTCTTTGATTTCTGCAAATGTCTTCATAAGTCACAAGAAGACAGACTTTGGAACACCTATGGATCACAAATAGGTACCTATGACCTAAATCTTTGAAAATTCACAAGTAATTCAAAAATGCTTGGAAAAATACGAAACTACTTGTGTTGTGTTCTGCATTTATTTTTCTTTCTCTAGAAAATGAGCTAAAAATCATTTTGTCCATGGAACCCTGTGAAAAAAGCAAATCAGCCCTTAAAGGGTCGGTTTATGAGCACACTACCTTAAGCTACACAGCAGTGCATCATTGATGGTTCCTTACTCAACAGTACTGTACTGTACTACTGTACAATGTATAAAGGGGTGGATGTGGATGTTAAGACTTACCCTAAATAGTGAAATTAGGTTGCCCCCCACTATTATCTCAACATTCCATACTATATAAATATTTGCATTTATCATAGAAGGATGTAGACATGTGGGTTATGTGGGTTGGTGTATGGTTCATGGTTTGGGCTTAGAGGATGACATGTGCCTCCATCTAGCCAAGCCAATGAGTCACAACATTCTACACTATATGAACATGTATAGTTACTATAAAAGGATGTAATAACATAAAAACCATGTATATTTCATAGGTTGGTGCATTGGTTCATGGCTTGAGTTTAGAGAATGGCATGTGCCTCCATCTGGACAAGCAGTCAGTCATGAGGTTACAATCTTCTCTTGTGAAAGCAACCTAATTGTTAATGCAATCCAATTTCACTATTTAGTGTATAGCTTGAAGTTGGGAAAGGAGGAGGAGCAGACAACTGTATTTGATTCCACTAAGTGATGCCACTTCCCTCCAAGTATCATTGAAGACATTCTTCAACATCCCCCTTTGATCTGAAAACTGCTAGGAAGGTAATTAGAAGCAGTTCCTTACACAAGCCTTCCTATTAGGCTTTGGGTACGAGTAATCATTACTAGTGGTCAAAGTTCTCAATATAAATCTCATTTTGAGAGTGAGGATACTTCTCGATTTGACCAAAACCCTTAACTTTGGAAGATGATGATAGAAGATTAACCCTTGAAGGACAAATTGGTGACCATGGAAATCATGCATTTTGATGTTGTGTCACATCATCTACTTTGAATAAGCCAAGTATATTCACTAGAAGTCAAAATACTATAGTAAAGGGCCTTTCGCACTTGTTGTTAAGGGAGTCCTTAACTATTGCAAATAGAGGGCGTCTCGGTGAATTCACCTGTGATTGCCTCGTCCCATGTATTGATTTTCCAACTTTTCTTAGTTCAAAGTTCTTAAAAATAAGATGTTTTACTATGCCTAAATGGGGTCTGAAATCCACAATTTGTACTTTAGACTTAACTATGAGTGGTGGAACTCTTCCTCCTCCTAATTTAGATATCTCACATGGGTTGCTCTACCTCCTACCACCCTTGTGAATATAAGAAGCTTCCCATTTCCATTTGAGCACAAGGGAAGTTGAAGGTACTTGTCCATCAATTTATTTTGTCCATCTGCGGTGACTATGCAGAGTGTCAGCCCCACAAATGCTCTTGCAAAGAGAAATGTACCTTGGTGAGCAACGACACCAACATTGAATAGAAATCATGTTGAGTTCTGAGTCGACAATTTGAACTTCGCAATTGACATTGAGGCTCACTTTGAAACATGCCGCCCAAAATCAAGAAGTGCAAGAAGAGTTTTGAAAATCAATTTAGGGAGCAATGGTTAATAATTACTGATTCTATGATCAGTATGATGTGAATGCAATTCGATTCCTGGTGGTGATACGGAATGGAGTTCGATAACTTAAATCGAGCTCTGGTGGAAAGAGGGCATTTGCTAACTGCACCCTCTTGAGTTCCTCGAACCTCGAAATAACTGGTTCCAGAATGCTAAATGTGAACATGATGGAGTTTTTTTTGATACTCCGGCGGCAAACTTTATTCAAGTTGCTCAGGTGGCAGGGACCCTAACGCGTGTACTTTCTTGCACGGTACTGTAAATGGCTATGCCATCGATAGTACGGATAACAAAGTCAAAGATAATACTCATAAAATGAACTTTTCTACGAGAGTTCTCTCTGTGCACGTTTCCTTAACATAAGTTATATGTCTTTTCATTAAGAGTAAGGCCAAAGTCTTACATGCAGTAGGAGGGAGACAAGTGTACACTATTGAGCCCACTCACACATAGGAAATTCATGCAGAATTTATTCTTCCAGTATTCACGATGGTCTCGGCTTGTGATTGGAAATTTGGAACCCCACTATTTCAAACATCATCACTTCATCACTGTTTCACACGATATGCAAGGAGTACAACTTGCACTGCGGCGCAATCCTCTCAAACATGGGGACAACTGGAAGCTTAGAGGTCCCCCACAAAAAAAAGTCCATTCTAATCATTCTAACCACTTAAAACAGCAAAACAGCTTCAAGGCCCGGCAATAAGTTGCTTGGAATCAGATTGAATTCTAATTACCGTACTCAATGACGTAATTGGAACTGCACCGTTGACCTAATAGAATACAATCCTGTTTCTGCTTCAGACTTTTCACATCGATTTGCGATTCGGGACAGTGATGGCGATAGCGACCCGTCTAAAGCTCCGCCAAAGCCTTGATGTTGATCGGGTAGGCGTTCGTGACATTTCCAGTGTAGATCAAATTGAAGACAATGTTTACTGTGACCTCAGTAGGGTGCAGAGCATCCCAGAACAGCGACTTGTCGGGGAGTTCGCAGAAATCCGCCACTGCGTTTGGCAGGCTGTCCGGCACGGGCTTCCCGCACTGCACTTGCGCATTCAGAAACCCGGCGCCGCAGCAAGCGGCCGTCACATTCGTCAAGCCGAAGGATGCGCCGTCGGCGATGATGGCCGAAACCGTATCGAACGTGAAGCCATTGACGATGTTGAAGTCGGGATAGGCGTTGCGGAGCCCGTCGACCACCTGCCTCAAAGCCGCGTTGAACGCTAATGCCAGTTGGCTGGCTTCCACCAGGCACTCGCCAGGTTGAGTAGGGTTGAAGACTCTTGCGACAGGCGCGCATCCGATTGGGGCAAGGCTGAGCACCACCAGCTTCCTTGCTCCGCCGTTGTACAGCGCCTGCAATTGTCACAAAATCCATCTCCTTCAATAAATTGCTATGAATCGACCTCAACATGCACGTTCTTAACACGATCTAGAACCCCATGCAATGAACAGTCGTTAGGAGAGATCCAACTTGGCCACCAAATTTTTGAACTAGGATCATATATTGATTAGTCGAATTGGAGATACATAATCCTTGAACTCTTGGTCATTAATTAGAAGATGAAACAGATCGGAGAGTTAATACGCAATGCAAAGCCTTGATCGAAGTAAGCGGAACGGTGGTGAGCACGGATTGGAGGCTAGCTTACAAGGAGAGCTTTCTGGTAATTGCTGATTGCGGAAGCAAGATAGTCGGTGGCGTTGATCTCCTGCTGGAGGGTAGTGTTGAAGAGGAACGCGTTAATATCATTGGTGCCGCTGGTGATGAAGAAAATGGACTTGGAGATGAGAGTGTTTGCGGCCTCCTCTACCAGTTGCTGTTGCAAGATCGATTTTGCAGTCCCGAACTGTTGTACTTGGACACTGATTGGGAGCAACTGAGGGAGGCCAACCATGACCAAATCAGTCTGGTAATCGATAGTTATACATTCTAGCTTCTAGTATCTGGGAAAACACACAGATTGATCTCAATTGTGAGATTACAGGGAGAAGGACTTACTAAGCCCCTTCCGGTGGAATCCAGGAGACCACTCCCAGCTGAGGCGAAGTTGACACCTTTGGTGAAGGAAGCATTCGGCTGCAGGAACGGAGGTGGGAAGGGGAGTCCCAATGCTTGAGCTGTTCCAACCCAATTACAAATTAGAATCCTTTTCCCAAAAGATGAGTATTCCATCTCGGTGAAATGGAAATTCAACGCCGAACACTATCGTATTCAACGAGTCGTCACCTGATAGGACGCACTTACCAAGGAAATCGACAACGAGGCGGCCATCAGAATTGCGTCCTGTGGGCCTTCCGAAGAACGTCTTGCCGTAGGGAGGGAAGTCGGCCCTGGATAAGTTCTGGCGCAAGTAGTTGTTGGTTCCCACATCAGCTAGCGAGTCACCCAATACAATAAGAGCAGGAACGTCGAAGCTCTGCAGCGATCTCGCGGCGTCCACAGTCGGCATCCCAGAGAAAAGCACAGCTGCAGCCCACACCAGCATGACCATTCTGAAATCCATGGCTAGCGGCAATCACCTTCTTGTAAGCTCCTAGCTCCAATGAATCGAAACCAACTCCCTTGAGTTTCTCGACCAAAAATTGCACCGTACCGTACCAGCTGCAATAATCAAAGTAACCGTGACAAGCTTGAATCTGTCCGTAATCCGAATCGTCGCTAGGACTGAATTCGATGACTTTCAGCTGAAACCTGAAGTGAGCATGCAGACTGCCTGGAGGATTGTGTGTAACCTTATCGATCGATGTTTTTAAGAAGTTCATCACTTGAAGGTTTTGTAGTCGGACGAGAAGCATGCGTGCGATCAATTGGAGTGTAATCCACGCACTCAGTAGGAAAAAATATGCCTGAAAGAGGCTGCCACCAGCGGTGCAATTACAAGAAAGAAAAATATATATATTATTGTTATTATTATTATTATTTTTAAATTTTTGAATCTGACATGACGTGGTGCCACGTCAGAGACACGTCAGATTGACTCATTTAAAAAAAATTTAATTTTTAATTTTTAAAATTAATTTTTTTTAAATTAATTTTTGTTTTTTAAATTAAATTTTTTTTTTCCTATATTTGCTGCCGGGGGTGTTTAAAAAATTGGCAGCCTTTTCATGCCGCAAACTTTTCCTAATGGTAGTAGCCATGTGATGCCATGAAGGTGTGACATAAGGAGCAGCCTGTGGCTGCATGTTTACACCCACAAGTCCCAAGTGCTCAACTGGACCCAACTTAATTTTTTTGTTTTCATGTTGGTTTTATAAGGTTGGAATGTGTGGAAGTACTGAAAAAAATGAATAAGAGCATGCACATGTGTATGTTCATCTACAAAATTATCTATTATAAGTAGTTTTCATCCAAATATTGGCAAATCTAGTATTTTTATTGCCCAACTACAAGAGACAACAAAAGTCAATAAGCTAGGGATATAAATTTGTCAAGAAAAAATTATAGGATTATCTTCAAGCCTCTCTATGTTTAATGTATGAAAGTGGGAGAAGCCTTGGAGAATTGCACTTAAAATTGCCAAAATAATAAGGATTTGAGATTTTAAGGCATTGCTTCTAGGACTAAAAGGAAGTGACCTAACCAGTCTTATAACCAAGTGCAAGTAATCAACCATAAATTATCAAAATTTTGGATGAAGGGACACCTAAAATTGCCACGTTTTCTACTATGCTTAATTTATATTAAATATTAGATATACTAATTTGTCCTATTAGAGCGTGTTACAAAAGGAATTTACATAGGGTGATAACTTTTTACAAGGGAAGAATATCTATACCAATGATATTTGTGATGATTATTTTCTCAAAATAAATAGAATTGTTCATATGTACAATGGATAAAATTACTCCTCCTATGTATAAGTTCATTTTATAACAAAAATTCTTATGAAAAATCAATCTAAATTTATTTATTTATTATAATTGGGAAATGAAAGGAGATTTCAATGCACTCAAAAATAAATCATTTAGATATCATATACAAAATTTATAATAAATCAAAGTTTTTGGAGAGATTTTCTAATTCTATTTCTTCATCAATAGGTACATATTGATTTAGGAAAGGTTTATTCATTATTCCTATAGTTTTTTGAAAGTCATCCATTGGTGTTATTGGTGTCATTATTAAGTTTTTAATTTCTAATTTTGTTGGATCATATTGGTGTTAAAAGAGGATTTAAAATCTCTTTGTGTGTACTTTTTGGACACGGTTGAATAAATTATAGATTTTTAAAGTGATGGGAGTAGGTGTATTTGAATTTAAGATTACTTAAATTTAAAGTAAATATAATTTATTTGAAGGAATATATTTAGGAACAAGTCTCCAAAGGTTAGTTTTGAAAATGGGTTGCAATTAGGTGGAATTGCCTTGCATAATAACTAATAAGTGCAATGATTTTGAAATTCCACTACTTCAAACTTCATCACTTCATCAAGTTTTCACACAATATCCAAATAGTAGAAACCCTGTGGCCAAAAAAAGAGCACTAAATTTTATCCAAAGAAATCTATTATTATTTAAATATTATTTAAATATTTTTATCTATATTTATATTCAATCATTATAAATGGTTTTTTGAATTTTTTCTACATATTTTTTATTATTGAAATGTAATTAGTATTTTATTATTTTATCCAATCTCTATAGTTTATATAGTTTAATATTATCTTTAATGCATTTGATTTTTCTATTCCATTCAAATCATAATATTATGTAGAGTTGACTTGCTTTGGCTTTCAATTGGCTTCTAAATTTTACATTTGCATTGGCTTTGCCTTCTATGTTTGACTATAAAATGATATTATTTTAGTATCGATCTCTACTTCATTATTTGTTAGATCTTATGTATTCAATTTTTTAGTATTTTTCAAAAATTTGAATATAATTTTTAACTTCTAAAATTCTATTACTATGTTTTATTAAAAGAATCTTATAAATTTGGCTTTGGCCTTACCTTCTTGTTGTACCTTAGATCTTGGATTTAAAACTTCTCATTATATGCTTTGGCTTTGTTTCTTCCTTTGATTTTAAAATAATTTTAACTTAGCTTCTTTATATAATTTTTCAATTTTTCATTATAATATGTGGGCTTTGCCTCTACTTTGGTTTTAAGAAAATTGGTATTTTTTAAAATTTTGTCTTTCATTTTATTATATTTTACTTTCTATTTCTACTTAGATCCTTTTTACTTGTAATTTTGGAATAAATGATTTACCTTTGGCTCTGCCTTTTTGCTTTGGCTTTTTTATTCTATTATTTCAATGTATTTATTTTATTTTCATTACCATTTTACTATTTTTTTTCTAAATTCATTTGAATATAAAATTTAATACCTAAAACTCCATTATTATATATACTATTAAGATAAATTATTTTTTTATTTTGTTTTGTTTTGTAATGTGTGTTGCCATTAACTCCTAAGTGCCCCATGCCTAGGGAGATCACTTTTTGTAATTTAAGGTATACACTTGAGTTAAAAGGGTATTTGATGTAGGGCTATTCACCTTCATTATTGTATTTTAAATGATCATATTTTTACATAAAAAGCTACCAAGGGCATACTTCCAATATCCTATGATTTTTTATAAATTCATTTATGTAGTTTTATAGTTAGACTATTTTACATATAAAATGTACTTGTTCAATTTTTTCATACTCATATATAGTATTTACCACAAAACTAGTGTTTTATATGTATATATATAACACTAGTGTTATGGAATAATTTTAGATGATATTAAATAAGAATGTGCAATTCAACCTTAGTTTTGGAATTCTAAACAACCTAATATGGAAAAGAACAAGTAACATTGTAGAAGCATAAAATATAATCATGACACTTAAACTATAAAAAGCACCAATATGAGCAATATTTGAATAGTATATATTTAATATGCACATATGCATTTGCAATGGTTTAAAATTTAGGATCAAAAAATAAAAGAGTGTTTATAAAATGTTAATATAAAGAAGATGATTCTAAATATTTACAAGTAAGTATACAAGCAATGCCATATCCACTTGTTCACAAGGTCAAGCCGCATCTTCAATGTCATCTGTACAACTCTAATGTTGGCCAACTCACACTAGCCCATCTCTTCCTTGAGATAAACCACCTACATAGCTTCATCAAATTGTCATTGTCTCTATCCCCAAGTGAAGTGACCACCAATAATCTATACCTTAGTAATCATAATAACACAATCAACACATGTATACAATGAACTTATTATATGCCAATTCATTACACTTTTTTCCCTAATTCTAACAATATTATGAATGCTCAACACATTTTATTCAACATTGATTAACAATGAACTCTCTAGAATCCTAAACTACGGTTTATGTTAACCATGTGGTAACTTACAATAAAAATCTTAGCCTAATATAATTTTATATTCAAAACAATACACCTATCATTCCTAGGACTTTGACTATGAAAGATAAACTTTATTTTGACTATGATGTTTACCAACAAAAAAATCTAACATATGGTGTATATTGTAGCCAAGTCTCTATACTTTTATTTCCCAGGAAGTTGATCAAGAAGGTATTTGTAATAGGAGAGACAAAAATGCAAAAGTACTTGTGATTATTTGCTAAGTTGAGTCCATTGCCAAACCCTACACCACCACTTTTCATGTAATCACTGGCAATGGGTATAAAGGCAAGGCGAGCTATGAACCCATGTTGGTTGCAAGCAACTCACTTGATGCAGGTCGGAACTTTGTGGAATTGGCGTTGGGCATTGCAACTAATACATAAGCTTGTGTTATTCATACCTTTGTACTAATGTGACAACAGTTGCCCACAAATGAGACCTTGTCAACCAGTTTGCATCTTGCTGCATGCAACATTAATAAAGCATCAGGGCCAAGCAAGAGCAAAATTCTAAGACCAATTCTAAATCTCAAACATACCCAACACCAAAATCTTAAGTCCTTATAGAAGAGGATTGAGAACCAATTTGGAATTCAATCCTTTTTTAGTATTTAAATTCATTTGGGGAGACAATTCAATAGGCTACTAATATAATTCTAGCTAGGTTTAAACACCAAAGTAGAGAATATTATTCCAAATAGGATATTTGATAATTCCTCACACGATACATTAATTATTAAATTTATCCTCTCCACTCTTAACCCCTGAGCGCCCAGACTGTATTTGCCAAAATTCAAACCCTTCTCAATTCATTCCAATCAAACTATCATGTAAAATGAGATCCACATAAATTGATTGTACCGATTGATAGTAGAGATAGGGCCGGAGCTATAGGGAAAAAGGACACGTCCTTTTACCGTACCATTAAAAAGATTATAATGGTCAAACAAAGAGATCTATGAGTTTTGAGAGGCCATATTTGAGGCACTGGGGCGCTCAGGGGTTAAAGGCCACAAAAGATAAGACTATCCCTAATTACACTTTCAAATCATTTATTCTTTATCATTTTCTTTATCTTTTTTCCAAATTAGGCTTAAAGCCTTAAACAACAAACAACTTTGCTCCAAATTGGCCTTCACAACACGCGGCAATATAGCATGACACTCCAAATTGGCTTAACATGACCTTCGCCTGAACACAATCAACTACAATTTGGTTTATTACTTTATTAAGATTTTTACAACTACTATATACCAACTTAGAACTTAATCCCATGGACAATTCACTCAATTCTTCCCACTCGGCAAATCTGCTTCTTATAATTTTCAACAACTCTCTCTTAACAATCCTATTTGGTTATAACAAATAATTCTCAAGATAATGTGTACTTGAATCTTCCAATTTGGTATGAAAAATTACTATTGACTCAGTCACAGTGTACACTCATTTATTTCCAACTTGGAATTAATCTCTTCAGACAACTAATTATATCATACAAATTTCAAATAATAAAACTTTCAAGCACAGTGATTATAACAACTCCAATTAGATATACATAATCATAACAATTAATACAGATGCAAACTAGAATCAATATTTAATTCCAATAATCTCATAATCTCTAATTTGACCAACTTCATAGTGTATAAGCAATATTCCACACAACGATGTTTTTCACAATATACATTACACTTAATCTAATATACACACACTGTAATCCAATTAGGTAACTTAATCTGCTCAATATATTTAACACAACAAAATTACAAAACAAGCTATTGGGAGACTAGATTTGCATTGAGAATCTATCAACAATAGGTAGTTTTTCCAACCAAATTCTCCAACCTAATAGGCAGTCAAGTAGTCACCAAGTGGCATGCCAACTAATTCAATTGACAACCAACTAGAAAAACAACCATCCCACTAGGACTAATCCTTACACATTTGGACATCAATATACAAAAAGGCTAAATCACCAATTTGGAAAATGGATTCCAAATGAACTAATTACACTCCAATTTGATTAATCACAATGTCAAAAACATCAACTAGCCTCAAAAATTGAGAAAACAACCAAATTTGGTTTATCACTAATTACTACATACCTCCATATTTAGTTGTTTGCGATCCTACAAACTATTTCTTAGGAATAAGCTTCTTTTACTCTAACTGCACCTTAGTTGAAGGTTCCAACTCAGGTTTCTCGTTCTAATTTGTTGCCAATCTTCTCTTTTGGAAACACGCATCCAAATTTAACATCTTCCTTCACCTTCAATTTCACTCTTAATTCCGCTTGCCGTGCTAGCATCAAAGCCTAACTATCATAAAAGTTTGTCACTGGCCGCTTACAAGAGCCAAAATCTTTACATGTTTCACTAATAAAACCAAATGGGTTGTAGGCAAAAATTGCATGATACACATAAGCTTTAGAAGTCGGATCCTACAAGTTGAATGGTAATGAATTTTAGAGAAGATTTTCACGTCTGTATTCAATCGGGCGTCCACTCGGTAATCAACTACAAAATTATAGTCCTTGCTTCAAGATGCCAAAACCACTGCAAAAATATTGGTATGGAAATACATAGGATCCTTGTGATAATGATGGATCAATGCAAATTGGTCATAGTGTTTGACACAATTGGTTGGAGTAGAAAAGCTACTTTGGATAATAAACCAATTATACCATACTGAATCCAATTTGGCATACTTCCGCCACATATACCTTCTAGGACATAGACAATAACAAGAGTTTGATGAAATGCTATCCCGGGGGGTGCACTACAAAGGAAGTTTGTTGAATTAGATTTCCCTTGAAGTTGAGTTATTATAATAAAATTTTCATGCCAATACAAAGTTTTGAATGTTTGGAAGCTATACAAAGTTCAAAATCTAGATTTTTTTAGATTACATACAATGAACTTTGACAACCTATTTTTTCTTCAAACAAATGTCAATTTCCAATTTAAAAAATTCCAATGAGTTTCAATTTCCAATAATTTTTTGAGAAAGCTTAGTACACTAGTCTAGTTTGTGTGGTTAAATTCCATATCAATTCAAGAAATTATGAGTGAAGCATTTTAGTAGAAGAGGTTCAACCTTGGTCAAAACCTAGTCAAAACCTATGTCCATTTCCATTTTTCAATAATATTTTTTGAAGAAGTTGCATACAATAGTCTAGTTTGTGTGATTAAAATTTTGTATCAATTTAAGAAGTTATTAGTGTCTGATAGACATTTTAGTAGGAGGTTCAACCTTAGATGTATTTTTAGCAACTTCTTGTGCCATTTTTTTGACATAATTTCTAAGCCATTTTGCAAACAAAATGAGTCATTTGAATGATGTTTTCTTTCACTAATGTGTTGGTTTTGAAGCACTTCATAGTTTAAAGTGTTTTTATTTTTGTTTTGGTTTTTTTAACTAAGTAGGTTTAAAAATCAAATTTCACCTCCATTTAACATTTTAGTGTTGTTAGGAAAATTTTAATATTCTTAGTTTTTCAACACTAAAACATTATATTGATTTTGCAATCTATGTGACCAAATGACTCCAAATTTGATTCATGTCATTTACAACAAGTACACTACAAAATTGTATGGTTGAGATTTCTATACCTTGTTGACATTTTGACCTATAGCACTTAAAAACAATGATATTTTTAAACCCAGGAAGGACTATGCATTGCATTTAGGGGATAAGACCCCACAAAAAAATGTCCATTCAAATTATAGAATCCACTTAAAACAGCGGAAAGTCATGGCTACAGGATGAGGTACTTGCGTGAAGGCTAACTACTCAATGGCGCAATTAAAACTGCATTGCTAATCTAGTAAGGGACGGAGCACAAAATTCCGCCCTGTTTCTCATTACAATCCTGTTTCTGCTTCGGAATATTCACATGATTGACCAGGGATGGCGGTGGCGATGGCGAGCACCACCCGTCTAAAGCTCCGCCAAAGCCCTGACATTGATGGGGTAGGCGTTCGTGGCATCTCCAGTGAAGATCAACTTGAAGAGAATGCGCACCACGACCTCACTAGGGTGCATAATATCCCAGAACAGCGACTTGGAGGGGCGTTTACAGAAATCCACCACCGTGTTTGGCAGCTCGTCCGGCACGGGCTTCCCGCACTGCACTTGCGCATTCAGAAACCCGGCGCCACAGCAAGCAGACGTCACATTCCTCAAGCCGGAGGATGCGCCGTCAGAGATGATGGCCGAGAACGCGTCGAACGTGAAGCCAATGACGATGTTGAAGTCGGGATAGGCGTTGTGGAGCCCGTCGACCACCTGCCTCAAAGCCGCATTGAACGCTAACGCCAGTTGGTTGGCTTCCACCAGGCATTCGCCAGGTTGAGTCGGGTTGAAGGCTCTTGCACGAGGCGCGCATCCGATGGGGCCAAGTTCGAGAACCACCACCTTCCTTGCTCCGCCGTTGTACAACGCCTGCAATTGTCACAAAATAATCCATCTCCTTCAATAATTTGCTATTGATCGACCTCAACGTGTTCTGAAAATGATCAAGAAACACTGGCAATGAACAGTCGACCGCTGATTTATTACAGTAGGATCATATGTTGATTAGTCGAATTGGTGATATATAGTCGCTGAACCCTTGTTCACGAATTAGAAGATTTGGAACCAGGAGTTGAAACAGATAGGATAGCTAGTAATGCACAATGCATAGCCTTGATCGAATGAAAGGGAACGGTGGAGAGCACGGATTGGAGGCTAGCTTACAACGAGAGCTTTCTGGTAATTGCTGATTACGGAAGCAAGAAAGGCGGTGGCGTTCATCTCATGCTGGAGGGTAGTGTTGGAGAGGAACGCGTTAAGATCGTTGGAGCCGCTGACGATGAAGAAAATGGACTTGGAGATGAGAGTGTTTGCGGTCTCCTCTACCAGTTGCTGTTGCAAGATCGATTTTGCAGTCCCGAACTGTTGTACTTGGACACTGATTGGGTTCACCTGAGGGAAGTCCATGCAACCATGGCCAAATCAGTACTGGTGATCGGTAGATATATATATTCCAGCTTCTAGTATCTGGGAAAATACACAGATTGATCTCAATTGTGAGATTACAGGGAGAAGGACTTACTAAGCCTTGGCCGGTGGAATCCAGGAGACCACTCCCAGCTGAGGCGAAGTTGACACCTTTGGTGAAGGAAGCATTCGGCTGCAGAAACGGGGGTGCGAAGGGGAGTCCCAATGCTTGAGCTGTTCCAATTCAACCCAATTGCAAATTAGAATAGTAGCATTGATTTCACAAATCATGAATCTGCTTCGGTTCCTACTGGGATTAAATCCAGCACCAAACACTGAAAATTACCGTACTCCTTGACAGAACTCAGGTGTTAATTCAACGAGTCGTCACCTGATAGGGCGCACTTACCAAGGAAATCGACAACGAGGCGACCGTTAGAAAAGCGTCCCGTGGGCCTTCCGAAGAACGTCTTGCCGTAGGGAGGGAAGTCGGCCCTAGCTGTCGCCTGGGGCAAGTAGTTGTTGGTTCCCACATCAGCTAGCGAGTCACCGAATGCAAAAAAAGCAGGCACGTCGAAGCTCCGCAGCGACCTCGCGGCGTCCACAGCCGGCATCCCAGAGAAAAGCACAGCTGCAGCCCACACCAGCATGACCGTTCTGAAATCCATGACTAGCTGCAATTGAGCTTCGCCTCCTTGTACGCACCTAGCTCCAGTGAATCCAAACCAACTCCCTTGAGTTTCTCGACCAAAAATTGCACCGTACCGTACCAGCTGCAATAATAAAAATAACCGTCACAAGCTTGAATCTGTCCGTAATCCGAATCGTTGCAGGGACTGAATTCGACTCTCAACTGATGCTGAAGCCCCGAGACTGAGGCAGTGGAAGATTGTGTGTATTGATGTTTGTAAGAAGCTAGTTCAACACTTGAAGGATTTATTGTTGGCTTGCGATCAGTTGGAATCCACGCGCTGTAGAAGTCCGCAGCATCAGGTTCCATGTGAAGCTAGGAAGGTGCGATGTAAGGAGCAGCCCGCCGCTGCGTGTTTACTGTCCAGTCAACTAGGTGCTCAAACCGGACAAAGTCAGCGTATTCATAACGTGTTTCTTGGGAACAGGACCTGCCACAAGCCTACACAGAACTGGCGCAATTCTGGATGCGAAATTTCGCCCAAACACATACACAAGCGGGCTCAGTGTCCTACACACGGATGTGGAAAATCCGAAGGCAATTGCACGCAAGGTAAATACACCTAAAATCGCATGAATAACTGAAGGTCTGCAACATGACCAATATGCTGTAGAAAATGAACAGTTTTTTGCACATTGGTGAAGGGACTATGAATTGAAATGAAAGTGGTTCCATAATCTTTGGATGTATTGTGAATTAGTTACAAATTTTCAAAGATGCAAGGTGCAAGGTGCTAAAGTGTGCAGGTGATGTCAAAATGCATTCCATGCACATGAAGAATGACACTAGGAAAGAAGTTAAAAGAACTAAAAATGTACCCAAAATTGTTCACTTTTAAGGTTATCACCTCCATAATACTATTAATAAATTTGCACACTACTCAAAATTCACTTTACATTTGTCCTTGTCTTGCACTTCATTTAGTATCGTCCCTAAGTATTCAATTTTCCTTCAAAAATAGGGATCAAATTTGAAGAATGGTTCATTTTAGGTGCAATTACTTTAATTAAGACTGCCTAAGTAATAAGGATGATGACCTATTTCCAACCATTTAAGCAATTCAACCTATATGTGGTATGGAGAAGATTGAGGAAATTTTTTTTTGTGTACTAGAGAAAAATATATTCAAGAAAGATTTAAAAAATTTTGACATTTTTTCCCTTGAAAACAAAATTATTATGAAATTTTTTGTGAAGATTCTATTTGTTCCATTCTCAATCTATAGATAAGCCAATTTCCAACCATAAGGTGCTTACAAAATTGATGTAGGTAATCATTGTGATTTTCAGTGTACATGTTGTGATCATTTTATACTTTCAATGAACACCTCCCAGACATTTCTACTCCTCATATTGGCTTTACGTGAGCCTTACATATAGTACAATTGATTACAAATGGAGGAGTTTAAGCTATAAAAATGAAGACAACTTCTAACTCTTAAAGGACAAGACCCTATCACCAAGATAGTCAACCATAAATTATTATAATTTTAGATGAATTAATTCTAATGTTGCTCCACCCAAAAAATGGTTGATCAATGACTTTTCAAATAATTAGAGTCATTTGTAAAGGGAGAGGAACTTGGGGTTTCTTCCCTTTTAAATAGCATAAAATAAAGAATTGAAGATCAAACTCCTTTTGAATCCAAAATTTTGCCTTCACCAATGAAAACTTGCAAGCATGCCACATATAGGAGTAGGGATTGTAACTCAAGACAAGAAACATGAATTTAGAACTTAATTACAAGATGAAGTGGTGGACTACAATGGATTTTTTTATCGTGAACCACAAAGCTAAAATTTAGCTTGCAACTCCAAGTCAAGTCCAAACCACTTTACAATTAACTCTATTGTTGAAATAAAAAATGCACTACTAGTCCAAAAATCATATCCTTTTTAGCAAAGTACCTTGGTGATAGATCTTGTCCTTTAAAATTAAAATAGAAATGCCTAAAATTGCTAAGTTTTCTACCATGTTAAATTCCCAGTTAAATTTGTATTGTAAGAATTATATACCAATTTGTCTTATAGTAGTGTATATTACAATTGGATAGATGTTTTAAAGCAATTTACAAGGAATTTCATTAAAATGGCACATTCAATATTCCATTTTTATACCGCATGGTTTGAATTGTAAATGTGCCATTTAGGATAGGTGTACATTTTAGACCCCACAAATAAAATGTAAAAATGTCAAAGTTGTGGAATGGCGCCATTTTAACAAAATTTCCATATTTTTCCAACAATAAGTACACATTGATTTAAGAGATGTACATAATGGAAGCATCTCATCAAGTGACACTTTCAGGTACTTAAAGCATTTGGATGTCCCTACTTGATTGGTGTTTTCTTATTTCTAAATTTTTTTGGAAGTTATACATTGGTATTTTTTCTCTTAGGTGTTATTGGCATCATTATTGAATTTCTAATTTCTAATTTTGTTCAATCTTGGTGGGCATCAAAACACTACTAGAAAATTTAGTGACCAAAACAATTGAAATATTTTGATTGTGTCTATTGTTTTAGTCGCATTGTTTTGGACAAAAATCAACTAAAACTTGTTGATTTTTCTACTGTTTTGGACAAATCTAAAAAAATTATTTGATTAAAAAAATTAATTTTTAAAAGATTTTTTTTAGATTTAAAGAAAAACAGATTTTTAAAAAGTTGTGTTTGTTTTGCTACCCAAATTTGTCGAGTAGTTAAAAAAAAAATTTACTAATACTGCCACATGACAACACACATAATTTGATGATAGGTCTTATTCCAAATTGTTCCTCATCAAAACCTTAACACCTAAATGCCCAAGTCTTTTTTTGAGTTTCTTGAAATTTGCTCTATATTGAACAAAAAACAAACATTTTTATGAGTTTCATAAAAAAAAATTGAATTTTAATTGTACAAATTCAAATTAGATATATTACAAATCGCATGGAAAAACCACAACAATACTATTTAAAGATGATAATATTTGATAAAATATTTTTAAAACCGAATCCTTAAAATGAAATTAGATTCCAAAAGATTCTATATTCCCTAAATTATGTTGATTTGGTCATTGCACTACTCAAATCAACATAAAGTAGGCACTATTTTGTTGATTTTCATAGAAAGTTCAAAAATTATTCAAATCGGTCATTCCAGTGCTCCAAACAATAGAAATTAGTTGATTTTCTATTCTGGATTTTTAGAAGTGAAAAGAGATTCTAGATTTTCTTTGCATGTACTTGTTGGACATGGTTGAATAAACTATAAATTTTTCAAGTGATGAAAGTAGGTGTACCTAGATTCTAATCTAGATGTAATGCGTATATTTTAAGCATGAATCTAAAGATTTTGATTTTGAAAATGGATCACAATTAGGTGGAATTGCCTTGCATGGTGTACACCAAAAAATTCATCAATTATGCCAAATCCAATTGCATCAACTAGTGGGAATTTTCAAAGCTATGAAAATATTTCAAAATAGGAGTATTGCATTATTTAAGAAATTCAATTCAATGTAGTTCACAATTGTGTATATACAGATGAAAAGTCTTATATTGGATGACAAAAGGGTCGGATGGGGTTGATCTCTTCTTCTTTGGATGTGTTGTGCAACTGAATCCTATATCACACAAAGATAACAACCCAAGTTCTTTTATACCAATAGGACAAAACTAACCTTGAGAAAAAAATCTATTCTAAATATGATGCAATTTTTTTTTAAATCAAATGATGACCTTTAGGTTATAATTAGTTTAGTTGATTTTTTCCTATGACCCTA
Source organism: Climacium dendroides (assembly GCA_950106755.1). NCBI lineage: Eukaryota > Viridiplantae > Streptophyta > Bryopsida > Hypnales > Climaciaceae > Climacium > Climacium dendroides. Next base: position 48,755,057 of record OX467083.1, on the reverse strand, counting down.
GGGATTTTGTATTGATAAACATAGGGGCCACTTTGTACTCACAGGGGCCCTTTGAAGTTGCGACAAAATAATGGAATTTCAATGTCACATAACTAAAATTGAATTTCTAACAAAAGGAAGATTTAATAACTTTGTGGAGATAAGATTTTGCCAAATTTTTTTATAAAAAGGAATTTTTAGATGGATTGCCTCTAGAAATGTGTGTACACCAAAGCCTTATTTGCATCTACATAGAGGAAACTAAATTTGCGTTTTTTAGAATCTCGTGGATCAATTTTTTCCAAAATTAATAGAGGAACATGGTGTTCAAATTTCAAAGTGAAAATCATCATTTCAAACTTGTTACAATACTAAAAACTTCTAATTAATACCTAAAGTGTGATAGATTAGAGGAATTGAGTTTAAATTAGTAAAATGTTTTTATAATTTACACTAAAATATTGCTTGACTTGGGCAATGCAACATTCACTTCCAATATGAATTTCAAGTATAATGAGGAAAAAACTCTATAAATTTATGCTCAATTTTGTGTAGTGCGTACAATATGTGGTATAAAAGAGTCCCGCTTCGTCTATTAGCCAAGGATAATGCCTTTGTCATTGAAATGGCCTAGTTGGCGCTTTTCTTAGTTGATAGGGGTTGCAATGGCATTGTTCTAGTTGGAACAACAAGTGAACAAGCAATACAACGAATAACATTGACAAAGACTTGAATGAGACACTTGTACTCAAAATGTGCTTTCGCCCATATTCTCTACTAGTAGACAGGGGCCATGACCAAAATTCTTTGGTGCTAAACCACCCAATGAAAGTAGCAAAGGCAAAGTCACTTCAATTGTTGTTTGCCACAAAACATGCCCTAAAAGGTAGGTTACTTGTATGGTGATTTTTAAATTGGATTGACTACAACCCATAGAATATGAGATGGTCATTTAACCCGTAAATGCCAATGCACCAAATTTGGTGTTCACAATACTTTGAAGCCACAGTTGTCATATCGGACAGAATCTTACTGTTCACGGACGAATCGGGCGAATCATGGTTGACTGGCTGCAAACTTTGGAGGCCAATAACTTTTGAAAAAATTATCCAAATTGGACATATGAGATGTTTTTTGGCATCTACAACCATGTTTGAAGCTAAACGAAATCTTATCAAATTACTATTTTAAGAAGTTTATATTTTAAGAAATTTTTTTTGAAGCCTAGTTTCAACATCCAAAATCTGATTTAGAAAATGAATGATTATAATTTTTCTATTCAAGATTTTGTACAAGGATGTTCATTGCAAATCTTGATTTTTTAGTGTTGAGGGCTTTAGGAAATGAGCCTCAAATACACTAGATCTTGGAGAAAAAATCACACTAAAATTCATTTAAAAAAATTATTGAGTAGATTTAAGAAGTTGTAAATTAATTGGAATTATACATATTATATCCTTTAACCTCATAATTTTTTGGCGACCGATTTTTTTAGATTTGTCATGTGAAAATAGGATTGAAAGACTTCAAATCACTTTCATAGTTTTAACACCCTCTTGATCAAACATTATAATCGTTCCATCCATAAGTGATATTTTTGTATTTTTTTCCATGTGATCTCTAACATATCTAATTTGAATTTGTATAGTTACAATCTAAAAATAATTCATGAAATTTATCCAAATGTTGACTTTTTGTTTAAACTAAAGTGAATTCCAAGAAGTTCAAAAAAAGCCTTGGACTTTAGAACCGACTGAACCGCCCCAACAAGCAAATGTGAAATGCCTTATGATGCTCTAATTCTCTTGAATCTCAAGAAACTACAAGGGCCTAGAAAATGATGTTGAAAATATAGTTGATATAGTAGGAGTACCCAAAACCAACAACTAGTATATCCAATGGTGTCACTTTTTAGATAAGGCAATGATTCTAGAACCTAAATGTGGATAGACTATAGATAGCTAATCATTTTGGTCAACAAAAAATAAGTTATCTATGGTCTCTCTACATTTAAATTCTAAAAGTGAACATTTAAGGATTGTTTTGTCTTTTTTTTATAGGTTTCCACAAATATAAATATTTTTAGATAATTTTCTAGAGAAAGAAAAATAGATGTAAAACTTAACACAAGTGGTTTTGTATTTTTCCAAGCATTTTTGAATTACTTATATATTTTCAAAGATTTGACCATAGACACCTATTTGTAATCATACATAGGTCTTCCAAAATCCGCCTACTTGCAACTTGTAAAGTGATGTGAGGAAATCAAAGACAATGATTGGCTCTTGCAATAAAAAATAATTTTTCCTCAATTCATTCAATGGCTAAAGTGGTCCATTTAAGGATCACCTCATCTTCATTCTCTAGCTAATAATAGGGACCATTTGAAGGAGAGGGGTGGTTTTAGAGTAGACTACCTTAGTTGACTACTATGTGTACAAAGTGATGCCATTGGATACACCAAGTGTTGGTTTTGGGTGCTCCCACCTTGTGAGGAGCTCGTCCAAGTTATTGATGGACAATGGCACAATTATAGATAACAACTAAGGTAGAACCACCCATCACCAACTACAACCCCATCAACAATCAATAGAGTGTTTGCAATTCAAGAGAGGCTGCAAGTAGTTTTCAAACATGAGTTCTTGATATCCATCAACTCCACCATTCTTTTCATGACACATGTACTTGGTTCCAAGTGCCAAAGTGAACAAGAAGTGGTCTCTTAAATGAGCAGATTTGGAATAGTCTACACATTGGACATGGGTCTGAACCAACTTTTGCCTTCCAAAATTCATAGTAATTTTAGTTCAAGCTATAAAATTACCAAATTTGGGCAATCCCCATCATTTCTATCTTTGAAAGTATTTGCTTCGCCGTGCACTACTCTAGATCATGGCTACAATTGTTTATTTGGTCGAACAAGCTTATACTCAAGAGTGTTGTTGGCAAACACACAGATCCATTCAACCAATGGAGCACTCTTGCATAGGTGCCACATTGATCAATATATAGTAAACTTGCCAATCATCGCATAGGCAAATTTCAAATCCTTCTCCACATAAATATAGAGACTTGCATGTTTTGAAATTTGACATGATTATTAAATGTCATGTTGAGATTCACCTAAAAAATAGAATGACAAAAGATTTCTAGTTATCCGGTTTACTCTAGCAGCTTTAATTTGCTTCAATCCAGCTTTGACAAATTCTTGGCAAGTACGTTCAAGGTCCAAGTGTACGTCTGGAAGACCTGGATCAAGTCTGTTGTCGACCAACTGCAAAAGCTGGAAACTGAACTGTTTTGGTAACTTCCTACTAGTGCAAAGATGGCAAGGATGAGCAGCTTTGAAACTGAATCGTTTTGGTAACCGATTCTTGTTACAACCAGAACTAGCTTCGAGTTCTACAACGAGAGACGGTCGGTAACTACAACACCCTGTATTGCCTAGATGATCAATTGAAAGACGAAGAGAAGCAATGGCGGTCCTCCGATCAAGATCAATAGATTCATTGTCCTGAACAGGATCAATGGCCACAGCATGATCAATATCCACGATAGGAGGTTCAGTGTCACCAAGATCATTAGCTTCCGACAAATCAATTTCAAGCTCAAAACTTGGCTGGGTAAAAGAACGTTGCATTTTATTTGAGCAAAAGAATCTTGTACAAAACTTGAACTACAAGTGCGTCAACCTAATTGCAAACCCTTCAACATTTCCAACTAACTGCCAAAGCAAATTTAACAAAATAAACTCTTAATTTAAAGCTCCAAAATGATGCACAAGAATCAAAACAAGAAAGCATCCAAAGAGTACCAAACGGTGCCAAACACATACAATGACAAAACGTAGGTAGGTAGGTAGGACACTAGGAAGTACAAAGGTAATTAAAAAACCACTTGTTGCCAAAAATTGCTTATTGTCACCTTGATTCGAGTGTCTACAAGTTATGTCTTATGTCTTATAACCTCCTCTAGAAGGTTATGTAGTCTTTAACAATCGCACATGTGAAGAGTGGTACGGATATCCTCTAGAGAATTGCAAATTTAGAGTGATTTGGTCCATCCTAGACATCATCACGTACGAATCACCCTACAATGAATGGCAACTTATGATGGAAAAATTTCAAACTGCAAACTTTAAACCTTCATTCCCAGCTACCTTGGTGTTGGGAAACTTGTAGGTTCATATGATCCAGAAGAATAGTCCGAGAATCTTGATGGCTTTGAAGAATGTGAGGTTGATCGCATATTAATCGCTTCTATTGCTAAAGCCCCTTGCAACTCTTGAACCACTTCAGTCATTGTTGGCCTATGCACACCTTTGGGCTCAACACTTCGCATGGCAATTTCAGCAACTTTCCATACTGCTTCCATGTCAGGGTTTGAGGCTATCACCGCAGGGTCCAGTATTGAGGTGATGTTGTTACATTGAAGACTCTCCCGAACCTGAATCCAAATGTATTTGAAAATTAATAAGGTTGATGGAATCACCTTTGGACTTTGACACAAATTTAGGTTTGAATTTTATACATGATGAATTTGTATTTTCTTTAAAATGGATTCCTAGATATTTATTTGTATGTCTTTTGCATCAAAACTCATAATGAGGTTCCAAATCATTGTACACACAAGGAAGTATAAGGGCAACTTACCCAACTGACAAGATTTGGATTCCTTTCATTATGGCCCGATTGATCAATGGGTAGACTAATAGGTAGACTACCTGTGATCAATTCCAAAAGAACAATTCCAAAACTATATACATCATTTTTGGAGGATATATAATGACTTGAATAGCACCTGTTCAGAAAAGCAACAACTATTGTAAGTACTTGACAATAACAAAGATACAAAACAAGCCACACTTCTAAATATTAGAGGAGATTTGAATCTTCTAAAAGATTGTTTCAAGGTTGTTCCCTTGTTGCAAATAATTGCAGAGCTATCAAACTATTAAATAATTCAAAAATCCCAAAAAATTCAAAAATTCAAAAAATAAATTGAATAATATTATCTAACAAAGTTGTCTCCTGACTACATCAAAGTGTTGATTTGGCATTGTTTCCACATTCCCTATAATCAAGGAACTCACGATCTTCTAGTGGCCTCAAAAATCCTTTGTTGCATTGTCTTCTTTTGTAAGCCAAACAACTAATCATTTGATCATAAGCATTGTGAGATTCAATTATGACAAAAAGCATTGCTTAACTAAAGTTCGTGGATACTTTGGCCTAACTAGAAGATCTAACAGAGCCCAATTTGAACAAAAGAATTAAACTAGTAGAGCCCAATTCAAAACATTAAGTAGTAGACGGTTTCATGTTGCAAACCCGGAAAATCAAATGACTAAAAATCTATGCCAAGTATTCTCAAACAATAAAAAAATAACAACTTAGAAAATCGAACCTAATGAACATGAGATCATTTCATTAAGGCTGCACTCTACCATTGCTATGTATTGCAAATCGACTTGCTGAACCAACATTTGGATGTTGGACAAATTCAACCACCTTGAAAGTTGACATGACATCCCATACTTTTTTTTTATAAACATAGTTTTCAAACACGTGCAAATGAGGGTTTGCAATGGAGAAAAAAATACAGGAAAACAAGGTTGAAGGCTTCCAGATCTCTTACTCTGGATCGAGGTAGCCTGCTGTGCCCATGACATGATTAGTCAGTACTCCGGAGCCATCAGTTTCACCCATCAGCTTTGTCAGTCCAAAGTCGGCCACTTTAGCCTCGAATTGAGGAGTGAGCAGAATGTTGCTGCTCTTCACGTCCCTGTGTACGAAACTCGGCCTGCACGCTGTGTGCAGATACTCCAAGCCTGCAAGTGCATCAAGCACGTATCAATGGGAATGCTTGTAAGTGACTCGCTCCGGATGGAGCAATTCAAATCAGGGAATGAGAACCACATCCACGGAAGCACAAGTCATTCACAAACTGATGCAGCTCATTCAGAGTAGAGTAATGTCAACAACGGTGTATTGGCGGTGTTCCATGCGCCATTTTGACATTTCCATAGCTTACTGTGCTCATAGATATGCAAATTAATTTGCAAATTGATTGTATGCTATGTAGCAACCAAACCCTTTTTAATGCTGGAAATTTCACCTTGTGCTGCATTCAGGGCAATGTTTAGGCGCGTCCTCCAATTTAGAGTCCCACTACTCTCTGAACTGCCTGCATTATCACCATATCCATTTCTTAAAAGCCATGTCAGTTACCTTGAAAGTCTAAGTTGGTTTGCAGGTAGCACCCCCACCCTTTTAGAGTTGGGTTTGCAGCTTAAGCCCTCCAGCAATACCGTATTCCAATGTCAGATTCAACAATTGTTAGGCGAAACATATAATTTATTCCAGGAATACAGATTACAGTATGTTAATAGATATTCAGTTTAAAATTTGGCTTTCTAATATTCATATTTGGATATAGGTGTTTGAATTTCTCAAACAACAGACGAGTTAGCTCAAAGCTTGTATGACTGGCATGGATCCCACATGTAATCCCAAGGGTCCGTGTTATTAGCGAGATTCTAGCCTACTGCCTACCTAGATTTACTATATGTTCAGTTTTCGGGGTTCTCGAACTGCATACAGCAAACATATATGCTTCAAATTTTCATTCGTTGTTCATGAATCAGATCCAAAAGATGGGTATCAATTTCAGTTGAATTTGTAAGCAGATCGAACTAATGTTTTAGGGAGCAGAATTACAGAACTCACCATGTAAGTGATCAAATAAGGAGCCGTTGTGCACGTATTCGTAGATAAGGATTTGCTTCTGTTCCTGGCAGTATCCCACCAAGGACACCAGGTTCTTGTGGTGCACTCGCGATAAAACATCAACCTAGAGACACATCCAGCGTACAACTCCCAATTTCAAAACCATATTAGTGACAGACCCCAATAATGCACAAATTTACGTCTAGAAAGGACTCCATCTGACAAATAGACATTGTGGTCCACAGGAGAGACTCGGATAGGATACAACACATCAATTCAAATAGAGTTAACTCAAGAGGTATCACACTTTTCTGTGTATTTAAGTGCAAATACGCGCAAATGAAAGGCGTGTGGAAGGAAAACCCTAAACGGCCTGAAACCTTAATAAATGAAACCCAAAACTTCAGAACTTGGATCCACAAATTGATCACTTGGTAGGCTACAAACCTCAGTGAAAAACGCCCTTTCTTCATGCTTTGAATTTCCATCAGCAACCTTGACCGCCACTTCTTGCCCATCAGAAAGCTTTCCATAATATACAGGACCAAATCCTCCTTTACCAAGTTGCCTCCTGAATTGTGTAGTTGCAGCAGTTACTTCCGCAAATGTGTAAGCTTTCGCACCACCAGGGGTGGCAATCCCTGTTGATAAACAATAGTAGATGATCACTATAAGTTCTTGTGATAAGATATTGTGAATTAGGATTCAATTGATAATTTGCAAATCAAAAATGAACTCGTTTTTCATTTTTCATTTTTCATTTCAATTCAAATGAAATAATTTTCAATTGAGTTCAGAGAATCGTTGTTGAAACCAAGACATACTCGTGGGGGCCCTGCGCTCCTCGTCAGAAAGTTTACGCTTGCGTTTCCATCGACAGTAGACCAAAATCACTACTACAGTTACGAGTGCGAGTCCCACAACGCCCCCAGCACTAGCACCAGCGATGATTGCAATGTTTGATTTGCCACAGTTACTACACTTAGTAATTGCAGGGCCAGGGGCAGACTGGTCTATTAAGAAAGGGTTCCCTGAATACCTGGACAAGAAACAGAATAAGCAATTGAGTAATTTCAGTGTTCGCAAAGGAAAACAATTTGAATTACAAGTAAATTTCAATTGTGAGGTTGAGGAGCCCTATGGCATTTGTGGTAGGGGTTGATACAACAATTTGCTCATTAATGTAAAGTTTCTATAAATGGTAGCCTAAATGAATCTTTCAGGTTAATTCACACCACATTCAACTTGAGTCAAAGAGTACGAAATGATGAACTATTAGCACCATATATACTAAACTGAAATTTAAGATGTTAGAGCCATGTATTGTTAGACTAGAGGATTTCGTTGTGCTGAAATTGTGCTGCTAATATGTAGTATAGTGCTAAGAACTTGGAAAAGTGGGACAGGTTTTCATTTTTAATACAATTTTAGTGACGCGAGAGGACTTACGTGAACCGGATCTGAGAATTAGCTGAAAGAAGACCCTTTGGAATTGCACCGCTGAAGTTATTGTTCTGGACAGCCCTGCAAGGAATTCACGCTAATTTTCAGTTTCAGTGGCAGATCGGGAGCTTCTAGAATGAAACTTGAGAGCAGAAAAATACGAGATCAAAGCACTTACTCTGTCGAATCATCCACCTTTTCATGGAGGGTTACGAAACTTACAAGAGCCTCAGAGCTGTCATAGTTGTCAACCACTCCGGGAGAGGACCACTGAGACTGTTGTTGGACAAGTCCCTGAGAAACATCCAAAACAGCATCCATGAATTAAGCCACAAGAAAAAGAGTTTGATGTCTCTATTTCAAGACTCCTTTGGATTCTTGAGAAAGACCGTAACACAGAAGATTTCAATGTCTGGGCTCTCTGGGCTCGACACAGGAAGATTATTGCACCATCCCCGTGTGTTAAATTTGATATTCAAGTTCCCCTGCCCTTCACAGGGAAATTGCATCGTTTCCTTGAACCTCAAGGGAGGACATTGAGACAATAGGGTTTTCGTGAAGTCCCGCATAATCACACAGCCAGGGGATTTATATTCATTCCGTTGTTGTCACACAGGAGATTTGTATAAACTCCTTTGTTTCACTTTTCCCCCTTGCACAATTTTCCTGTGAGATTGTTGTGCGTCACTCACAGTCCTGGTCCAAACTGAAACTTTCGAAATTAACTACTTACGAGATCTTTCATTCAAAGAATTGATGTTTTTTCAAAAAAGATACGCACCATGATTCAGACAGGTAGATTTTCTGGTTTTGGCTCAAACAACCGAAAATTCCAGCACATTAACGCACTTCGTATTTCTACAAATAGCGGATTTCAGTGATATTGCTTCAGTCTCCTGAAACCTCAGATCTATTTCATTCCTAATTTTTGGAGCCTCGTGCTTGAAAGTGCCATTTTCAGGGCTCGAGGCACTTTAACATCAAATTCGGGTCTCTGAAATTAACCCGCAATTTTTAAAAATGAGACTGTCGTTGATATTTTTAAACTAGCTGCAATTGCAATTCAAATTGATGAGACCACTCACAGGCCGGTGAGGTCCCAAAGGTTGGCAAAACTGGGTGAAAGTGTACCCACCAGCTGATATCCAGAAAGATTCCTGCACATTCTCAACCAGTGCACCAAGAATAGTGTTGTTGCCAACACTATTAGCAATAATCCACAAACAAGAAGTCCTCCAGAACGAAACTTCTTAACGCACTAATGATGCAAAACCAGTCTTTTTGAAGTCCTTCATTGACTTCCCGTATTCCTCTGTCACTCGTAAGTAGTAAATTAAATTTGAGCAAAGTACCACATGAAAAGCGAAATTTGTACTTACACGGCAGTGATCACAGGCTCAGGCGCATTTGAAGTAGGGTCAGGGATACTGCAAGTAATCCAGGCATGAGGGAAGGGAAGACATGGATCGCCACTCCATTCCGTCAGATTCAAGCTATTCTTGATGTCTTCAATAGCCAGTGCTGCAGATCACCAGTTCCAATGAATTGCCGTCAGCTTCCCCAACTTCGAAGTAGAACTGAAATTCGACAATGCTTGCATGAGTCTCATTTGGTACCAATACAGTGTTAGAATTAACCAGGGTGTAAAACAACAGTCCATTTTGCTTGATATGAATCCAACATCGGTTGGCACTAGCGCTATTGGAATGACATAATTCTCCTTGTGTCAATATATGTGACTCTGGATTTTCTTAGTTTTGGGTTTTGAAGTTGTTATGAAGTAATTATGCAGGTTCAAGTAAAGAATTCACTGTAAGCTCCTCACCATCTCGATCAGCAGTCTTCGCCATCCTCTCGTCGGTTCTTGCAAAAATCTCCATACAATTCAGGATCGGCCCCGCTACGGCGGACGCCACTGGAGTAAAGACTACGGTTGTATTTTTCCCTACACTCGCCACTTTCGACCAGAAGTTCCAGCCGCCGTAGCTCAGGAATTTGTACCGGGACATGTCAATATACGCGGTACCCATACTATCCACATCCGGATGGATGGTGAAATTTCGCAGGGGAGGCCCGGATGCCGAGCTGTTGAGTTCCGCAAAGTAGAAGGCGAAGAAGACGGGAGCGCTATCGATTGAAGGAGAGCCTTCCGGCAGCAGATAGGTCTTCAGAGTCCCAAGACCCAAGCTCGTGACGGCCGTTTGCATCACCGCCGAGGGGGGCAAACTCTTGGCTCCCTCCAAATTGGAAAAGGGAGTCGGCGTGGACAGAAACTGGTAAGAGCCTGCGACGTTGTGGGTCAAGTAATAGTCGGTTGAAGGGAACCAGAGGCGATCGTAGTAATCAGCAGGGGCTCTGCACAATCCGTAGAATGCACTGTAAGGCTTAGCTTGTAACTCAGGATGTATTTTACAATCCAAATGGAGGTCAACCAGGAGAGACTAATTGTTGATATCAGCATTGTTAGCACAATTAGATTGACTCAGGAACGTTGAGATAGCGTTCAAAAGAGCCGCATTTTGTTCATATGGCGGATTTTAAAGTACTAGTTTCATTCACCCGATTGAAACCTTTTGCTGATTCGACACTAGTCCCATTTACCAGAGCTTAAAGCACAATTTATGGAGCTCTAAAACACGCGATTGTGATAAATATGACTGCAAATAGAAAATCTTCTCCAAATTCATGGAGAGCTAGGTTTCCTTATGAAAATCTTAGTTCACGGTCATATTCGTTAAAATATGGGTTTCACAGCGTCGAATTTGAGACTAGAAGGGCGTAGTCACTAGGACTTTCACGTAACGTGGGCACCGAGAGCACTGAAACTTGGGACGCCTGGTGTAACCCGAAGTTTCAAATCGGGCGTCTGAAATCCGACAATTCATCGACTACAGAGTCTGAGCAGAACCACAAATCATGCGTGACCAGACAGCTTTCTAAGCACAAGCTTGCTTGCTGCAACTGGCGTTTCAATATGTCAGTAAAATTGGCAAGTGGCTTTCATACCGAATGAGGTCCGTGCCACCGAAATTCAAGCGATTCCGAGTAGTCATGATAATCCCTTTCTGGAGGAACGCGGTGAAATTACTGTTATATCCACCAGCCAGCAGACTGGCCTCTTTCAAAGAGATTCCGGAGATGAAAGGCGTAGCCGTAGGAGACGTCCGAATGAGACACACGTAAGTGACCTTCCCCAGCGACATGTAATGATACTCCTGGTGCGAGACTCCAGTGGTATCAACGGTAATGTTGGAGATGATATTGGCATCGATGGCCACCTGAAAGTTCGGGGGCAGGCTGGCGTTGTCGTAGTCGCCGTAAAAGAAGGAGAGTTTGAGGAGGTAAATGCCGGAGCTGGTGACTGGCAGGGCGTAGCAGTTCTTGACTCGAGCATCGTCGAAGTAGCGGAGCGACTGCATCTCCGTGAAGTTCTGGAGAGACGTGGGGAGGGTGACTGTTTGTGTCTTGCCGGAGGAAATGTAAGGCGCATCTGGCTCCCACGAGAGTCCAGTGGCGGAGTCGAAGTATTTTGAGGTTGCGCCACAGTCGATGTTTAGACTGAAACCTGCCAGGGAACCAATCAAGGAGTGTCAGAGTGCGAGTTTGCATTGCACAAACCCTAAGATGTAGTCTCAAACGAAACAAACCGGTGCGAGTATTTCGGAGAAAGAAAGATCGCGTTGTGACTGCTGAACAATTGTAGAACAGGAATCACGAGGTCATCTAACATCCCTATAGATTACACATGAGACGAGCGTATCTTAGAGTTAATAAGTATACTCCCGACAGTTATTCTCCCGCAGGCAAGTGTACGTAATCCTATCGTTACGAATTCCCTCTTTGCTAAATTGACGGGTTTCCATCGATCGTTGCAGTATTTGTAGTCACCCGACGGAAGCGTCAGTTCTATGCTCATTCTAGAGTTTAGAGCTTGGCACTGAATCTCTACCAATATAACGTCAAGTTCGTCAAACTGGCAAAATTTCAAGAGACTCAAGTACACTCTTCTAGACGCGAGTCCCTAGGGACTCGGGAACCACAAATCCATACCAATCGTAAATTTAGTGCTCCAAATTACACCCATTTAACGAATTTGGCCATTTTTCGTGTGCGGAGTTCTGCTTACGTACTGGAATGGCACTCTGAAACACGACATTTCTGAAAGTATATGACTATGTCGAGGATTCGATCCTACCGACAGAACGCTGTTATCCATAAATTCGTAAATTTATACATGATTAAAAATTCTGCAAGTGCGTTGCAAGCCTTTCAACTCACATAAGAGAGCGCACGACGAATAGGAGAAACGCTTGAATTCCACCACTTCACTGAAGAATTGAAAAAATCAATATATATAGCTTCGATCAAGTTGAAGTTGATCGAGAAAGTTTGAGTTAAAGAAGAAGAATGTTTCAGAAGTAGCCGGCTCCAATTCCCAACCTGATTGAGTCAAAGCCTCTTGAACGCTACAAAGCAGCAGTACGGCCACCAGCACGTGAGTCCTCCAGCTCAAGTTGAATCCGGAGCCCAAGCACCTCTCCATCGCTGCAAGAGATTCGATCGAACTTCAGGCCAGGATCGAGCACCTGCCAAGTAAACAATTCAACGTAACTCCACCAATACTTGACAAGCATTCATCACTCACTCTAATCACCATCAGTCGACAAGCTGTGTCAGGAATTTTAGACTCTGACAATGGCACTCCCTGACCGGACAGACAACAGTCGGTAGCCTGCAAGCCTCGATCCCTTCGAAATGATTCTTTCGCCCCTAACTGAGGACGCGGCGGACGTCTTTTTCCTTGGTATGACGAGTGAAGACTTTTTTTCAATGGCACTGCAGGATGAAAAAAAAAACGAATTTTTCATCCAATTTCTTCGTGGGAGTTGATGAATTTCAGGGAATATCATTGCATATTCAAGGCCATAATTATGGTGCTATTGACTTCTCTGAAGATGAAGATGCTCAATCAATGGATCACCCCTATAGCAAGGTTTTTTTCTTTTTTTCATTTTTTATGAAGTGCCAAAGTGGTAATATTAAATGTTATAGCCGTGTTCCACATTTCAACATTCATCCACATATTGGATGGAAAATATCACATTAGTGCATATCACATATCTATAATTCTATTTCCATCCACAATTTGGTGATTTCATTCAAGACTAGTATGCCCTATGCCGTTGTCACAATCAAAATTATGTTTTGTTTTGTTTTGTTTGTCATGTTGAGATCTCCCGGATCGTGCGTCTCCTAGTTGCATGCTTGGTACCGTTGGAAAGCCATCGGCAAGGAGGGGTGCATTAGCTTGGTTTCGTAGTATTCTGACTCATGGTGAGAAAAGTTATTGAATTTCAAAGTTTTTATGAATAAAAAAATTAGAAAAATATTTTTACTTAACAGCCAAATTTAAGTCATGGATTTTTTTGAATTTGAATTTTTTGGCAATTTTTCACCCTTTTATTCCAAAAGCGTGGTATTAAGCCCATTATTTGGGTGCAAATGGCCAACAATGTGAGAAAATAAAACCTTGTTGCCCTATAGTGTATTTTAGCCCATTATAAGTTTTTATTCTTGAAAATTGATGTTTTGCCTTCCAAATGATATTTTTTGAATTTGAAGCCAACTAATGATATGAACTTTACCTAGTTTGTTTCTACTCCATTTGAAAAATAGGAAAATATCTTCAAACTCAAAGCATTAATGCAATTTGAACTTTGGGCCTATAACTATGGTTTGATGATTTTCTAATTTTAAAATCATATGGTCACTCCCAGGGGGGTGCAATCCCCCTTCTTTATGTTAGTATGCGAACAAAACTTTGGACCCTTATATATTTTTTGAATTTTAAATAAAATGAAATAAAAAAATATGAATAGATTTTTCTACTTTAAAAGTTTATGTTTTGAATTATTGATATTTTTATTTGTTAATAATAATTAGTTATAAAATTTTGAAGTAAAAAGATACACCGTAGATCTAAGAAATAAATTTCACACCCCTATATTATATAAGAAAAAATTGTCTAAAAAATGAAAAAAAAATCCTAAAAATAACTCTCTATTGAAAGCTCATTTTGAATTGAATATTGATGCAATGGTCATTTAAATGTGTTCTGTAAAAATATTTGAGTTAAAAAAACATGCCATTTTAGCGAATTTTTAACCTCTTCTAAAAATCATTCCATATTTTATTTGAGATTTTGAGTTGAAAATTTTGAGAGTAGAATCCTATAGTCATTAGTAAACAATGCTCAAAATTTGAAATTAAAATTATAGTTTATTAGAAACCACTTGTTCGACCGTGGTTTGTTGTAGTAGAACTAAGTGCACCCTCTGAGTGGTCACTTTGTTTGATAAATATGTTCTACAATAAAAAATACACCTTTGCTAAAAATTTCAATTTTTTTTATCATATTTTGTATTTGATATCAATTTTCTCACCTTTCCATGATTAATCTCTACAATTTTTGAGTAAAAAACATTCAAAATGTCCAAGCTAGAGTGAAGAGAACTAAGAAAAGTTGGAAAATCAAATTTAATTTCATCTCAAAAAACATGTTTGAGATTCTTCTAAGTCCTAGATTTTCACAAGTAGACTAATTATTGTGTGTCCATGACTCCATCTACTTGACCAAGTGACCAATGATTGATTAAATTAAAAATTTGAATTTTTACGGGTATAGTTGCCTATGTTAAAAAATATTCATTAATTTTCAAGTGCATACAACATAACATTATGTAGTAGAATCCTAGAAGGATGTCTTTGATACTATCCTCAAAAAATTCAAAGTCTCAACTTTCTTGTTGATTTCACTAATTTAACTTGTACCAAATCACTATAGGCAATTGATTTCAAAAGTCAATTTTTCTTATTTATCTATAAGAGTGCTATATAATGTTATGACTATTAAGATATGAAAGTGAAAACAAAAAAGGCATAAAAACAAAAATGAGTTTTTTTTAAAACAAAATAACTCCAATGTTGTTCATTTTTCTCAATTGATGGCTCTTGCTATTGATTTGTTGTGGGATATATCTTGTATAGTCTTTACCTACAAGACACTTCCACCTAGTTTATTTTGAATTTTTCTATCTATAGGCATCAATTAATCATATATAGCAATGTAAATTGTAATCATCATAGTAAGTTTCATTACATCTATATGTCCGCATCTTCTACTATCAAGAATTAAGAATAATACATTAGAAAGATCAATCATCATTGTCTCTTGATGTGAAATATATATTTGTAGACATTAATGATTATCATCTATTGAATGAAATCCTATAATACAAGCTCTCATGCATTAATAATCTCTTAAATGTGTACAATGATTTGGTGCAAGTCCTTTAGTAAAAATATTAGTAATTTGTTGAGAATTGAAACATATATAATATTTTAGACTTGATTCGATATTTGCTCTCATAATTGAAGTAAAATTTAATATCAATATGTCTAGTGTAGTTGTGATTGTCATGGACATACACCTTAGAACCTTTTGTAATCTTTTAGAAAAGGTAAGATGTTCTCTAGGAAGGAATTTACAAGTAAAACAAAGACTCTTGAAGAGCTTCCTAGATATAGAAGCTCTAAAGAAACTTTTAAATATGGTTGAAGAGATAGAGCAATTTAAATATTATGAGTTGAAATAGAAAATCTTGTATTTTAATGTAGGAGTTTATATTCCTAAAACAAAAAGAGTTTAGATTCAAAAATATGCATGATCTTCATGATATCCCAATCCCAGGCCTTCTAGGTTTTCAAAAGTCCTATACGACCATTAGACAATTTTGGTATTAGCAAGGGATGAAACACATGAATCAAGAGTATATTGAAAGATGCCAAGTCTCTAAGGCAAAACAAATCAAGAATCCTGGGTTATTACAACCACTTCAAGTTCCTAATTGAAGTTCAAATCAATTAGTAGGGATATATTTGTAAATCTTTTCATAACACGGCCATGATTTGATGCTATTTTTGTGGTTGTTGATTGATTGACAAAGATAGCACATTTTATTCCTACAATTACAATGGTGACAACATATTGTAGCTAAATTATTTATGAGGAATGTTTTTAGGAATTTTGAATTATACTATGCAAATCATGTGGTACAAAAATTAATCTCAATACAACTTATCTTTAGAAAATTGTTGGTCAAATAGAGCTAACAAATAGAATAATGGAAGATACGTTGAGAATACATGAGTGTGGAGAAAAGACAAAGTCTTGGTAAAAGTGTCAATATTTAGTAAAATTTTCTTATATCCACAACCTTCATTTTACTATTGGTATTTGTAGAGATGAATAATTATTGTTTGAAAAATTATCCTATAGTGTATTAAATTTGAACCGTAGAAAAAGTTCAGTAGGATGCAATGCATTAGTTTATCTAACACCAAAATGAGTAGCATAACTTGAATATAATAAATTCTATTTTAACCACTAGGCCTAATTCTAAACTACATTCCATTCTTAAAGTCTATAAGGGTAAGTAAATTTTATCTTTAAATATGTATTCTTCACAACTCATTAATTTCCTCAAGCTTTGAATTCTTTTACACCAAATGGTTCTTTACTTTCCTTCACTTTGCAAGATTGTTACATCACCATTCACCAATTGGACTTAAATATGTTCCATCCTCAAAAAATAAATTGCTATACCTCCTATGCAACAAGCCCTACTTTTTCTTCCTACCTTGCTTTGGTAAATTTTCATCCATTACTTCCTTCATTTGCCCATTAACTATAATCTCACCTCATCTTGGCTTACTTCTTACTTCAAACTAATACAATTTCTCTTTTAGCTTCCAATTGAATCATTGATTTTTAATCTTCATGTCGTACGCGTACTTAGCCGTAAGTATCCTTACAACGACAAATTGTTGCAAAATGACACAAATTATCGTTTCAGGGAACTCTAGTATGATATCGGTTGAGTTAGAAGTATCCGGATCGTAACTACACTCTTAATTCCCTTCATGTTACGTCCTTACCTCGTTCCGGAAACTTAGTACTTTCCAGATTTCGTTCCGGATCCGGATTACCTCTGGGCCCTAGTTTCGTCTCTCCTCTGTTACTGTTTTTTGTTGCCTCTGTTTTACCCTCAGAGAGTCCGCCCTTGGTCTAGAAAGGGGTGGGGACTCACCACTTGTGTAACTAACCTCTCTACACCCAAATCCTAATTAATAACACTCATAAGACAATACAGTTGTAGGAGGAGGGAGGAGTATTCTCTCACAGTTTCTGGATTGGCCGATCCGGAAACAGGTCACACAAAGAAATTCTCACACCTCTCGTACTACAACGACGGATCCGAACTCATAAACCCAAGGGAGTAGATTTTCAAGGAGAAGACAACATACTGAGGTGGAGGTTGGTAGACCTTCCGAAGTAGGGGGAGATCCTTTCCTCTGGCGGTCGCTTATCTCCGTACGGAACCTCCCTGATTCCGGACTCGCAGGGACCTCTACCTCTCTTACCCGAATCGTCGTTCCGGAAATTTAAAGGCACGTAATGCTCACACTCCCTTACTCAACTTGCATCCCTCTTGATTAGCTCAACACCCAAGAGATCCGTAGCTCAAGATCCGGATTCCTCCTCTCCCTCCCTTTTCTTTCTCCAATACAAGGATACAATACAAACGCATACACTTAGCCAAAAACTCGGTTTAAGCAAAAGTGCAACTAGAGGCACCCTAGCTGACTTAGGAAAGAAAATTGAAATACATACGTGAAAGCACTAAGATGGAATGGAATGGCAGACCACTAACTGGCCTGCCCTTAAAATACTAATACAGAAAACCAAAGTCTACTCCTAAAAGCCTGAAAAGGAAACCCAGAAATCCAGGCCACCAATCACTGAACCTCTGAAATATCCGGAAAGGCTAATTACTGCTGTCCGAGATTGCCGGATTTCCCCGAACTATATGCCTAAGATTCCGGAAACTGGGCCCATGCTTGGAAACCCGAGCTGGATCCAATACTACTCTTTCTACGAATTCTAATGCCTTGGCTTCCGTCCCTTCCTCGAGCGGCTTCCCGCTTGATTGGTTGGCGTCTCCTTCATACTTTTTGCTGGAGTCGTTTTTGTTGTTGCTCGAGTCTAGATATGGCACGTTGCGGAAGACGGATCGCTGTCTCCTTCAGTTCCGGAAGTGGAGTGTGCACTCTCTTCCTCGGAATCTTTGATGACTTGAACTTCCTTCTCCTTCTTTGGCGGTGTATCCTCCAATGTCGCGGGTTCGCTTCTCTTTTCCGGTGTGGTCTCTTGCATATGCGAAAATCCTTCCGGATTAGTTCGAGCCGGATTGGTCATTCCACCGATCCGGTTGATGAGGTCTCCTCTAACTTGCTGTCCTGGAACTTTGAATGTTCCCCTCATAAGGTTCGGTACTGTCTGCGACTTGAAAATTTCCGGAGTCGAGAATTTGGGTGGTACTAGAACCGATTTCACGCTGGACTCAAGTTCCGGTTTTGAAGCTGGCCTCAAATTCAACTTCGTCATCCGCATCTTGCTGGCAGAAGGCTCGGCTGGCGTGAGTATCCCCCTCAATTCCTCCATTCGAGTTGCACGATCCGCTACCGGCCTCCCTGGAATACCTGAGACAAAAAGAAGTTCCGGAAAGGTTGAGAAATCCATCACCTGATTCGGATCGATGGCCGCCAATAGCTGCCGGAGCTCCCCCAAAACTCGCTCTATCTTAGCAGTGAAGTCCACGAGGATAGTCACTATCTTGGTTCTGGTGATGTGGCCTTCCGATATCAGCTTCGAGTCAAACAAAGCGGCTTTCGTGATGACGTCGGCTTTGATGTCGATTGCTTCAGATAGATTCTTGACAAGAGAGAGAGCCTCCTTCTCTTTCTCCTTTGAAGCTGCCATTTTCCCTTCCGCCCAATTCAATCGGGCCTGGAGTTGGTTCTGTTCCGCCTCCAACTCCTGAATCCGATCCTCCCTTCTCTTTAGATCTTCCGGCTTGGGCAGTCACTTGACGGTTTCCACAATCTTATCTGGTTCTACCTTCAAAACTTCCGCGGTGTCTATCACCAAATCCGCTAGACTGTCGTGGAGTACCTTGGCCTCGCGTATCCATTCGAACCCAGCATTAAAAAATGCTGATTCAGTTTCCACTTCCGGTCCTTTGCTTGACTCCCCCCTCTCCATCGCCGGTGGCTTGGATCGCGATCACGGATCGGTTGACTTCCTCTTCTTGTTCCTCGGATCGGTCAAGTGTTCCTCGGGAAGTTCTTCTGGATCCGACTCGACCGGATCTTTTGCTTCCTCCCCAGAAAATCCGTATGACAGAATCGCCTTTCCGGTGTCATACTGGATTACTTCCACCGTACTCAAAAGTTCCTGCTGATGATATAAATGGAACAAGTAGGTGCTAACTGGACTCGCCTTCGCTCGGGTCACATGATCCGCTAACTTAGCAACCATCCCGGCTATGACTCTACCCCAGTGTACCACTCGGTTCTCCATAGCCCCGAAAATAGTATTGGCCACCGTAATGGTAACCCGTGTAGGATTTTCCAGATACAGGATGGGGATGAGGAACTCTAGTATCCGCCTATGTCTCTCATCCTTGCACTCGCTAATAGCGAATCCGTCCTTAGGGTTTGCAGACCCTGTGAACTTCCCAGCTACAAAACGGTCCGTCCTTGATGCCAACCCGTTTCCGCTCTTCCGGAATTGATAGACATCCACCCAGATGTCCTCGATCCACGTAACTGGCCCCCTCAGAGTGAGCTCATATTGATTCAGAACACTATGAAGTAGCTCCTGGATCATATCCTCACTTTTGAGGTTCCATGGTCGGTGTAATAGACCGACACATCCTAACTTAGTTAAATCTTCCTCTAACTACTTGTGTAGTTCCGAATTGGCCGGAATGGCCAGAGAGATAACCCGAGTAGATACTGCTACCTTCCGTACCGGTCCGGATGCCATATGACCTAAGTAAGAACGAGAGAGAAGTAACCCTACTTCAGTCGCTAACTCACCACTCTTTCTCTCAACTACTCACACAGACAGTCTCAAAAAAGCAAAACAGGAAAGTGAAGAGGAAAACCCTAGGCAAACAGCTTAAATACTAAACCGTCACTACTAGAAAATTTCATTTTTCTGTTGTTTTGGTCGCGTTGATCCGGTCAAAATCTGACAGAAATCTGTTGGTTTCAACAGATTTCTGTCAAATTTTGACCAGATCAACGCGACCAAAACAACAAAAAAACGAAATTTTCTAGTAGTGCGTCTTCTTATGGAATTCAAGACAACGGCCATAGGTCCGTTGTACTAACGGTATCCTACTCCCGTAGCTACGAGGCCTATACGGTAGGTTCCTGTGTTCCGGGTAAATCCGGATAAGTTCCGGTTACGGGTTTTGCCGGAACGTTTATTTCCTAATTTTGGTTATCTCACACAAAAATCACATTCTAACTATAATTTTTTTTTATTTTTTCCTATTTTTCTCACCTAATTCTTGTATCCTCGATCCATTTCCGGATTCCGGATTCCCACACTTCATACTAAACAATAAATTCCTTTGAAATGTCTATTTAATTTTAGAACATTTTTTTTCTCAAGCTTCTATTACTCTCGTGCAAATTGCTTGATTTCCTTAAGTATCATAGTAACTTACCTCTTGATGATATACATATTCATTTACAAATTCCAATTTGGCAAGAACACACACAACTATACAAAATGTGAATCTTTAGTAAATCCAAAATTCCGAATAAATAAGTCATTAGAAAGAAAATGAAGCTTTGGAAGGGTCACAATTTTTCTATACATTCCTAAGGTTAAGAACTCTATTGTGGTTAAATATTGAAGCACACGTAGATTGCTAATGTGGTGTAAACACTACCACATTAGATAATATTATTAAACTCATTTTAAATATTAAATTATTATTTAAAAATTATTTAAAAATTCAATAATTTATTATTATTTAATTTTTTGACCAATGGTTCTCAACTTGGGGAACAACCCTAAAATAACCCTCCCATGGCTTTCATTTTTCTTCTAATGTATATTCAATTGCAATAACACAATCTACAACACTTTATTATAAAACTTAGGACATACAAATACCACACTTGGAACATGACAACCAAACTCCAACTAAAACAATAGATTCAACAACACATTTCATTCGCTAACACATAAAGATTTTCAAATTGGACACAAATTCAATCCACAATGAAGACTACAATAACAAAAAAAATTAAGCATATGGGTTCAATGACTTTAGCAACGACAGTAACTTCAACTTGACAAACATCCATATAGCTACAGAATAATTGAAAATCATAACATTCAACTTGACAAACATACAAATGCAAGGCAACTTATAGTTTCCAACTTGTAGACATACACATTCATAAAATAAGCTCGAATTAGGTGAAAAAACAAATTAGAGGAGTTGATTGAATTCCCTAACTTGTCACTAATTCAATTCCAACAACTAGCAAATTAAAACTTCAACAACCATTTAAATCTAAACCTATAGCACTAAATTAACACTACTATTTACATCTCATAGTCATAGTTTAACCCCTAAGTTCCATTGTCCCCTTGGAAGGGACAAAATGGAATTTGGGCAAGCTCCAACGGTCTCAATATTTGTCATGATTTTCTTAAGTCTTTTTGTGAAGATAGGAAAGCACATTAGCTTTCCAGACATATAATTTTTTTATTTTAATTGAAGCATGAGAGCAAAAGTTATAGAATAAAAAAACCATTTTTTAGTTTGGTAGGCAGAGAAAAAACTTTAAAAAGCATAAAGTAAAATATTTTAAATTTTTGTTTTGTATAGATTATATTTTTATGTACATCTTCCATTTGATTTCTTCCATTTTGATGTAGTACGTGAAAGTTATGGAGAGTCTTATTTTGGGGGTAATCAAAAAATCTTCTTGAAAAAATAACTTGTAGGATTCATTTTTTACCTCAATTTTCACAATTTTTCAAGAAAAAGTTTCACAAGCTAAAATCTCTTGCTAGAACAATCTCACCATTGAGATTAGTATATTTCAATTCCATCTTAGAACTATTAATAATTTAAAATGGCCTTCAATCTTGAACCTACTTCTATTTAATAAATTTTTAATGAGTGAAAACTAAGTGTTTTTAAAAAAAAGAATTCTAGACCCTCAATTCAATTCTTTATATATAAAATTCAAAATTCAAAATTCAAAATAATTAGAATAAAAATTATAAATAATGAAGGCTCGAAACCAAAGATTGTAGTTGAGCAAGATCCAAAAAATTTGTTTCTTTCACTTCAAATGCAAATATCTTGCACTCTACACAGTCAAAGTTTGTGAAATTTCTTCCACACATTCTTATACTAGTCTAGTACATGATCATAGAGTTAGATTTGCCAAAAAAATATTTAAACTTTTATTTTTTGCTTTAGAAATGGCAGTTTTGAATAATTTTTGAAAAAAAAAGAGGCTTAGGGACTTTAGGGGTTAAAAAATTGTAACTAACACTTGAAAATTGAAAACTATATACTACAAAAATTTCAATATAATTTTTCTCATTGTATGGTGTTAATCTATTTTATGCTTTATATGCAGAAGAATGTAAAACTCCAATGTCAATTTCAACACCAAACTCTAGGTTTGAGAGTGTTAATCAAGTGATTATAAAAGTGAATGAGGTCATTATAAGAAGTTTGAGCCTTTAAGAAGGCTATCAATTCCCGGACATTGGAAAATGCTAGGTAAAGAAAGCAAAATTTTTAGAAAAAGAACTAAAACTCAACAAACTAAACTGCATGGATGGTATGAGATATTTCTAAGAAATCATTTTTAAAAATTAATGATAAAAAATTTAATTTTAAAATTAAATCCAAAATTGCAAAATTCTTAAATTTGATGTGGCACTAGTAGTGCTACATCAAATTGTGATTATTTTTTTATTATTATTTATTTAATTAAAATGTATTAAAATTTATTTATTAGAAATTATTTTTATAATTTTTACATTTTTTGATTTTTGATTTTAATTTTTATATTTAATTATAATCATTGAATAATTTGACCAAGATTGCCCTAGTTTAAAATTTGGGGAATTTCCTCTTAATGGCTCTTTCAAGGGCTTAAATTTTTGTAATGCATTGAGTCTATGAGTATTTTTCATTATGTAGCCAAAAAAACCCTAGTTGGGCTAGTGGAGAGTGTATGTGACATCTAATTAGTTTATCTTTCAAGCAATGGACTCTTTAAGTAAATTGCTATAGATTCCTATTTTTAGACTTTATCCTAATAGCACTATCAACCATACATTGACACCGCCATTTAATATTAAAATATGACAATACAATAGAGCAATCAATCATGAATCCATAAACTCGTTCAACACCCATACGACTCAAAACCACATAATCTAAAGAAAACTAACAAGTTTATCAATGATGCAATGAAAATTGTAAGTAAATCAATTGCAAATACTAAAAACATTGTACCATCAAGTTCTGCAGTAGACTAAATGTTACTATAATGACCACCATTGTTTTGTCTTTTGTTCAAATGAAGTGAAGCTAGGCTTGTTGGAAAGTCAATTGAAAGGCACACAACTTCACCAAATTTGAGCTTCAAACTCTTAGTGTCTTCTTGATCTTACCTTTCAAAGTCGTCACTCCTATCTTTTATGCGCCAATAAACCTTCTCTTCTAAAATGATCACCATTGCCTTGTCCATACTCCAAATGAGGTGTAGCTAAGCTTATTAGAAAGACAATTTAGAATTGAATAGCTCCATCAAATTTAAGTTCCAAACTCTTCATCATCTTTCTGATCTTGCCCTCCAAAGTTGTTGCTTCTATACAGGACTACATTCCTACCTTTAACTTCAATCCATCCTCCTTCAAGTTGTGGATATGATTGAGTCAAATCTACTTAGCAAATTTTTTAGGTTGCTACTCATTTCTAACTTATCTTCTTCTAAATGCTCAAAAAACCCTCTCATCCTAGTGTTGTAAAGAGAAGAAGCAAAAAAAACAAAAGCTAAAAGAAAGAGATGAAAAAGAAGGGGAGAGAGAGGGTTCATTAACCCTATTCTCCTCTATCTACCCCCCTCTTTCATCTTCATTTTTTCAAGTGTTCATCTTCATTTACTCTAATCTTCATTTTTATTTCTTCAAGTCTTCATCTTTATTTCCTCGAATCTTCATCTTCATTTCTTCTAGTCTTTATGCTTGTCTTACTTGCACTCCCTATTTCCGGTTCACTTTTCATGTTAATTTTGAATTGTTGTCTTTTCTTTTCCATTTCTTCACATTCAACCATTTATCTAATTTAATTAATTTTCAATTTCCTACTTAATGCCTTTTTGGTTTGAAATTCTTAAAATTTACTTAGGATTTCCTCTACATCTTTACATAATTGCATTTCCTAACTTTCATACCATTGTTTTAATTTTCACATTACTACCTAATGGAAGACCCTTAAATTATAATTTATGCATTATATCTTCTTCATAATTCTTTTTAAGTCCTAATTTTCTTTAAATTATTATATTTGCATTAATTCTAAATTGTAAGCCAATGCAATGGCTCACAAAGTTTGTAAAATTGAATATGAAAAGTTTGAAAGATTAAACTTAACATTATGCAAATAAAAAAAGGATTTTAAAGAATTTGAAGTTGGTGATAAAGTCTTTTTTATAAGTAACACCAAATATATTTAATCTAAAATTTGCCAAGTCAAAAAAAAAATTCACCAAGATTTTGTGGTTCATTACTTGAAATTAACAAATAAATAGGACTATTAATAGTTCATGAATTGGATCTGCCTAGCAGTTGGAATATTCACAATGTTTTTCATCTCAGTTTGGTAAAAAAATATATTTCAGACCCTAACTAGGTGATGCTTGAGCTTTCTAAAGTTGTTTCTAAAGGAAAATTACTTGCAAACTAGAGAAGATATTAAAATTTAATATGCAATATTTATAGAATAATAATCATTCTAAAGATTTTTTGTAAAGTAGAAGGATTAAACTAAGAAAGAGAGATTCTTTTAGGGAAAATAGATTGATTTTTGAAAGGATTATCCTAAGTTTGACATTGAGGACAATGACTAGTTTTAAGGGAGGGGGATTTTGTATCATGAGCTTTGATGAAAAAATTCACTCGTGGGTGAACTAATTTATAATGAAATGTGCATTAGTGTGCAAGTAGAGATTGGTTGGAAATAGATGTCTCTGGATGGAAGATTTACACATTAGATTGTTAAAAATATATATTCATTCTTATTTGGAATCAATTTTGGTTTGAAGTTTGATTTGAATTACAAGTTTTGGAAGATTTGTAAAAGTAGTTGAGCAATAAAAGAAAAAAAGTTGAGAAAGGTAGAATGGCTTATAAACAAAATGGGCACAATGCAATATGAGAAGCAAATAAAATTGGAATTTGGAAAGGGACACTTTCCAAGTCAATCTCATAGTTTACCAAACCAATCAACAACAATTAAACAACAAAAACTTACAAAGACAACTTTAGGTGCTAGAATTCAAAATTTAGAAGCAAAAATAATGACAAATATGGCTTGGGTGATGAAAGTAGAAGCATTTGGGGATAGCTAGTGTGATGAACAAGATTTTTAGCCATAGAAATAGAAACACTAGAAACTCAAGTCTTACAAATACAACAAGCTCACAACAAGATCTTCATTAACTTATAGCCAAAATAAATAATGCAAATTCCATCGGATCATATCATTGTATTAGAACCAAAGCAAAGAACAACCACTTCCTCATGACCAATAGTCAAAAGAAGCACTATCCACAAGTTGACAACAATTCTAGTTGATAGAGCAACATGATTTAAAACCAAATCCCTTGGAAGCAAATCAAATAAAAAAATTGAAACATTAGACAATTTGTGTGATAAAGACAATGATGAAGAACATGATAATCAATATGCAGGAAACAACACGATATATCCTTTTGCTAAACTTTTGATGAGCTAACATCAAAACAATATTTATACCATTGAGGAAGATAATAATAATTCTAGAAGTGCGAGAACATGAACAAGAGAGACAAGGAGGAAGCTAAAGACACTACAAAAAATATGGTAGTTTTAAGGAAGAAATTTAAGTGAGGAATTGCTGAAATTTGCATTTTGTTGCTGGAAGGTCTCTTTTCATAGCAAAAATCAGTTGAAAGTCAATACTACTTGCTAGTGCTAGTAAATTCATAAAGTTTTTCCACTATTTCTATGCGGTTTTAAGTTTGAAAAAGGCATTATAAAAAAATATGCCAATATGGAAGCAAGTGGCGATATCATAAGACCCTACAATCCTTAGAAAACATTGTAGCTATTGATGTCAGCTATCCCTTGGGTGATCAATGCTGTTGAAGTGGGGTTAGGATTCTCATTGTAAAGGAGGTAGGATTTTGGTTGGGAAACACTACAAGAAAACCTGTCCAAAATGACAGAAACTCGTCCTAATTGACAAAAATCAGCCCCTCCTAATCTACAGAAAATTAACAGATTTTTGTCAATTTGGACAATTTTCTGTCAATTCGGACAGTTTTTTGTCCTAATTGACAGAAACTTGTCAATTTTTTGTAGATTAGGAGGGGCTGATTTTTGTCAATTAGGACGAGTTTCTCTTGTAGTGAAAGTTTTGCGAGGTTGCTAGAATTGCAAAGAGCTAGGAGGCGGGAGCTAGAGTAGGAGTCATGCTTCAACAAAGTTTATGATTCACCCGAGGATTCACCCGAGGATTCACCCTAGGTCTTGCGCTTAAAGGTGCACTTCTGCTCCTATTTGTGTCAGATTGGAATGTTTATTTGGAAGCAAGGATTTAATTTGCGCTGCGGTTATTTCAAAAAAAAATTGGCTTTTGATTTAGGGTTTAGGATTATCGTCTAAATTTTTTTGGTTCATTGTGTGATTGGTTGAATTACATATTGCTAAAGAGGGCTGAAATTTTATGCCAACATTGGATACTTTTCCATATTACATTTCTATAATTGCTTGTGATGCTTTGCATTGCAGGTGTGTGCTTTGGATCTCTCTTGTTTTGAATTGCTCATGTTTTGAATTTCTTGTGTTTTGAATCACTTGTTTGTATTTTGAATAGTAGGTGTGTGATACGTGGCAATTGTTACTGTGTTATACAATTTAATGTGGCAAAAAGTTACAGTAATTGAATAATCAAGTCCAATACATTGATTTATCTTATTAGTGATAGACATAAACAAATAAACACAAATAGATTTGGAGATTATTCATTAGGAAAAATTTGAACCCTGTAGAAGGTTGTTAAGGTTTTGTTTTTCGTACAAGTATAAGAAAATATTTTAAAAAACTAAAACCTGATATGGTGCTGACATGGCAGCAGTAGTGCCACATCAGCTGTTGTCATTAAAAAATAATAAACAATAAAGAATAGTTTCATTTCTTCTATAATTGCACCGGGGGTTCAAAACTCGCGGCTTTTAGGAGGCCTAAAATTTTTTGTAATGCAATTCTGTTTAACTTTGAGGAAGTTTACGATTTTGTTTTGGATGTACTATGAGACTCCTCTAATTCAAAGTCTTCAGATTATTTGGGCAGGTATTTTATAGATGTTTTTCTTTCTTTAAGTTTGAACAAGTGATTACTATGATTTGTTTGATGTGAGGCTAATATGATGTCTTCAAACTAATTGCTTTGTTTGGATAATCCTTCAAGGATGACAATTGGCTTTGATTTGGAAATCTTTCAAACTTTTCTATATCCATGCTGTCAGATGTGTAGGCTTGTTTTCAAATTAGTTGCATGCTTTGCTTCACATGTGGATTGTGAAATGCTTTACTTTTTGAAGCCAATGTAAGGCCATTGGCTATAGAGGTGGCTCCAAAATAGCCATGTATGACTTCATAATTTGCCAAGTGCCAACGAGTAAGAAGTAAAAAAAGAGATAGAACTTGACCTCTAGTAAAAAGACAAAACTCATGGCTTTATACAACAACATTTGACTTCATCCCTTAAAAGTCAAGCATTTTTGTCCTAAAAGGGTGTTTGGTAGTTAAATAGTAAAAATAAAAAAAGGCAAGTCCTAAACACAAGATGTTAAACAAATTTTGATGAATGTGTAAGACCTTCCAATATGGATTTTTGGACTAAAATTCACACTTAAAGTACCCTTCCCCTTGTTGTCTAGACAAGGGACAATTACTCCAACCTAATTGTAGCTTCTTAAACATCAAAAGGAAGGATCGAAAAAACTACATACTATTGTAATTATCTCAAACTATTGGACCTAACATTTGCACACATTACTAGGTTCATAATATCCAACTTGTCTATAAGATTGATGGATTATGACTTGAGGTTACTAGGGCTTGCATTATATAACTTGAGGAGCACTAGTTGTGATCTAACTAAGATGATAGGATCCTTGATGCCCTAAGTGCAAATTCAAAGTGGTTTGGTCCATCCATGACATCATCACATGTGAATACCCTACAATGAATAGTAACTTAGTTGATGCCAAAATTTCAAATTACAAACCATAAATCCCCATTTGAACTAACTAAAGTGTTGCTATTGGGAAGATTGTAGTCCATATGACCTTGAGTAGTAGTTGATAACCCCAATGGTTGTAGAAAATGAAAAGTAGATGCCTAAGTAGATGGCACATTAGTTTCTTCTATTGCCAAAGCCCCTTGCAATTCTTGAACCACTTTGGTCATTGTTGGCCTATAGACACTTTGAAGTTGCACACTCAACATAGCAACTTCAACAACTTTCCGTACTACTTCCATATTGGGATTTGAAGCCATCACTGCTGGATCTAGTATTGAGATGATGTCGTTATTTTGAAGACTCTCCTGCACCTGAATTAACCCAAAAGAATTTAAAGACCAATATAGGTGAATTGGCTTATGAATTGGTCATCCTTGACTTCACTCAAAAAAAACACTCTAAATTCAATTGTAATTTGTTAGTATTTTCCCACCAATTAATTTCTAGGTACTTATTTGTATTAGCCTCTACATTAAAGCATTCAATAAGTTTTCAAATGATTGTGCTTACAAGGGAATGAGTGGATAACTCACCCAATTGCTAATGTGTGGATTCCTTCTGTTTGAAGACAACTTTTCAATGGGAAGACCACCAGTGATTAGTTCCAAAAGTACAACTCCAAAGCTGTATACATCACTTTTGGAGGATATAAAATGAGATGTATAGTACCTATATACAAGCAACCACCAAAATGTAAGTATGTGACAATGATGAAGACACAAGACAAGCCCCACAACTATCTATTGTAAGGAAAGCAACTAATCATTTGATCATACATATAGGAGAATCCAATTATTTTGGAAAATCTTGCTTGATTAAAATTTCATAAATACTTTGGCCTATATCCACTAAAGCTCACTTCAGATAAAAGAATTAAACCACTTAACATAAAATAGTTGCAAAACGTATCAACTATCAAATAATATATATCAATAACTTAAGTTATAACAACTCAGAAAGCACTTCTTGAATAACTTTATCATTACTAACTTGAAGTTTTGTAGTGAAAATCTCCACATCTTTTTTTTCTTCTTCAAACGGGTTCTTTTAAACATGCTCAGGTGAGCATGAATTTGCACCATGGAAGTGATAAACAAGAGAGTTTAGGGCACAAGATCTCTTACTCTGGATCGAGGTAACCTACTGTGCCCATGACATTATCAGTCATTACTCTTGTGCCATCAGCTTCACCCATCAACTTTGTTATTCCGAAGTCGGCCACTTTAGCCTCGAATTGAGGAGTGAGCAGAATGTTGCTGCTCTTCACATTCCGGTGAATGAAACTTGGCCTGCATGCTGTGTGCAGATACTCCAAGCCTGCAAGTGCATCAGACACGCATCAATCGGAATGCTCGTCAAGCGACTCACTCCGGATGGAGCAATTCAAAATACAGAATGAGAATCACATCCACGGAAGTACAAGTCATTCACAAACTGATGCAGCTCATAAATGTCAACTCCGTTATATTGGTGGTATTCCATGTGACATTTTGACGTTTTCACATAAGCTTGGTATGCCCACAGAGAAGTAAATTAATTTGCAAATTGTTTCAATGTACTACAGCAACCAAATGAATAGAAATAGCTTCCCAGGTCAATGCTGGAAGTTGTACCTTGTGCAGCATTCAGGGCAATGTTTAGGCGCATCCTCCAATCCAGGATGCCAGTATTCACTGAGCTGCCTGCGTCATTACAAGATCCATTTCGCAAGGGCCTTGTTCAAAATCATTGTTGGCTTGCAAGGTGCACCATACCCTTACAAAATGGGGTTTTACAATTTAAAGCTCTCCAATGAAACCATACTCTAATGTGAGACTCCACACTTGCTTGGCAAAACACATAATTTAGTTTGGGAAGGAAGATTGTTTTAATTGATTTTCAGTTTAATTTGACTGCCTGATATTCATATTTGGATTGATGAAGGTGTTTGAGTTTCTTGAACTGCGTACATGTTGCAAATTTTCATTCGTTACTTGTGAATCAAATCCAAAAGATGGGTACCAATGTCGGTTGAATTTGTGAGTGCAGTTTGATAAAATGTTTTAGACAGAGACCCAGATCAGAAGAACAGAACTCACCATGTAAGTGATCAAATAAGGAGCCGTTGTGCACGTATTCGTAGATAAGGATTTGCTTCTGTTCCTGGCAGTATCCCACCAAGGACACCAGGTTCTTGTGGTGCACTCGCGATAAAACATCAACCTAGAGAGACACATCCAGCGTACAACTCCCAACTTCAAAACCATATTAGTGACAGCCCCCAATAATGCACAAATTTACGTCTAGAAAGGACTCCATCTGACAAATAGACATTGTGGTCCAAAAGAGAGCAAAAGCATTAGATAAGACACACCACTCCAATTCAGTACAGCTAATATTTCAAGAGGTATCGTAACTTTCTATTGATTTACGTGCACATGCACCCGAATGGAAGGCATGTGGAGAGAAAACTTAGATATTTAAGCTAAATTCTAGAAATTTCAACACTTGGATCCACAAATTGATCACTTGGAGGCCACAAACCTCATTGAAAAACGCCCTTTCTTCATGCTTTGAATTTCCATCAGCAACCTTGACTGCCACTTCTTGCCCATCAGGAAGCTTTCCATAATATACAGGACCAAATCCTCCTTTACCAAGTTGCCTCCTGAATTGAGTAGTTGCAGCAGTTACTTCCGCAAATGTGTAAGCTTTCGCACCACCAGGGGTGGCAATCCCTGTTGATACACATGAATAGTTGATCACTGTAAGTTCTTGCGATTAGTGAAGCCTGAAAACTAAGGTATGTTCTAAGTAGAAGAATCACAGCTACTCTGATTTATGAATCAACTGGAAATTTACAAAAGAAATATGAAAACCCCATTTCAATTATGAAAATTGGTTTTTCGTATCCGATACATACTCATGCCTGCCCTGTACACCTTGTCAGAAAGTTTGCGCTTGCGTTTCCATCGACAGTATGCCAAAGTTGCTATTACAGTAATGAGTATCACAACAGCCCCGACACTAGCGCCGGCGATAACAGCACTGTTTGATTTGCCACAATCACTACAAACAGGGGCAGGGGCAGGCGGGTCTCCTAAGAAAGGGTTCCCGTAATACCTGAACAAGAAGCAAATTAAATAATCAACCGAGCAATTTCATTGTTTGTAAAGGAAAATAAATCGAATTACTTGTACGGTGCAATTATGAGATTGAGGAACCCTATGGTTTTTGTGGTAGGAGTTGGTGCCACCAGATTCTATTGACAAACCCGTGCTCATAAACAGAACGCTTTTATCAATGGATACTAGCCATGTATTGTCATACTAGGATTCCGTTGTGCTGAAATTGGACATCCCAATCATATGTGCAAAAGTGCAAAGAGCTTGGATAACTGGGACAGGTTTTCATTTCTGTTCATTTTACAATGCGCTTAATCTTATAGCTGCACCGAAATCTTTGCAATCTGCTATTGTCCGGAACATGGCCAGAATTTTTTTTTCAAGAACCACGAACATGTAAAGCAGTAGCACTGCTAAAGGGAGACCACCTAGTGAATTATGGCAAAGGTTTTCTCATTATGCTTTTCAAAGCCAAATTTATTGTCAAAGATACACGACTTAGTACAATCTTAATGACGAGAGAGAACTTACGTGAACATCTGAAGATTAGCTGAACGAAGACCCTCTGGAAATGGACCGCTGAAGTTATTATTCTGGACAGCCCTGCAATTTCATGCTAATTTTCAGTTACAATGGCAGATCTGGAGCTTGTAGAACAAAACTTGAGAACGAGGAAACGGGTTGTTGCAAGAAACACTGGTTCTTTTTTATGATCCCCTTACCCTTGGATAGGTGTTTTTTTGCTTATAACTTTTGCATTGTATGTCCGTTTTCTATGAAATTCAAAATGAAGGGACATGTGATAATTGCAAACATTGAATAATTTTTTCCAATTTTTAAAACTTAGTTTACTATTTAAAAAATTTCCCCATTTGAATATCTACCTTGGCAATTTTGGGGGTAGTATTGTTTCCAACTCAAAAGTATGAATTTGAAGGTCAAATTGGGATAAAAGGGCTTGTACTAAAGCTACACAAGGTTAAGAAGAGATTTTCTAAGATTAGTAAAGTGTCCACCTTTTGTATGTGCTCAAAGTGCACTAGTCTACCTTTGCACCTGTGAAGAGAGCACTGGTTTTTTTTTCTTGAAGATAGAAATGGTTGAGAAGGACCTTCAGGTTAGGAAAAATGGCTTTTTTTTAATTATCTTTGAATTTTTATTACTATTTTCTTTGAGAGCAGGAAAATATGAGATCAAAACATACACCCAGTGTCTAATTCATGCACCCGTAGATGGAAGGTTGTGAAGCTCACAATAGTCTCAGAGCTGTCATGCTTGTCAACCACTCCGGTAGCGAGCCACTGAGACCGTTGTTGGACAAGTCTCTGAGAATCATCCAAAAAACATCCATGAATTAAGCCACATATATGCAGCAGAGTTTGATGTCTCTATTTCAAGACTCCTAAGTTGGATTCTTAAAGTTGAGAAATACCGTAAGTTAACACTGAAGATTTCCATCAGTCTGGGCTGGACACAGGAAGATTGTTGCCCTAATCCCGGGGCATTAAATTTAACATATCCACTCGAACTCACAGGGGATTTGCAATATTTCCTAGACCTTTGAGGGAGAAAATGGAGACCAGAGGATATTTGTGTGAGCACACAGGGAATTTATATTTTCTCCCCTGTTATCATACAGACCATTTGAATGAACTCCCCAGTCTCACTTTTCCTTCTTGCATACTTTGAGATTGCTGTGTTTCACTGACACTTCTGGTGCAAGTTGAAAGTTGCCAAATATAAGTATATATGAAATCTTTCAGTCACAGAATTAATTTGTTATCGAAAATTATACGCTCTGCTCAGATTGGGTTACATAAAGCCTTTCAGCTTTGCCATTAGTCCAGCACACTAAGAGACATGTATGTACTTCATATGTGTTATCTCAGCGAGATTGAATAGTCTCAACTGACCGACTGAAACCTCAAATCTATTTCAACTCCTGAAATTTAGAGTTTCAGGTGCTTGAAAGTGCTCAGTGCTTGAGGAACTATAACAACAAAACTTGGATATCTGAAATTAACCCGCAATTTTAACAAATAAGAATATCGTTGATGTTTATAAACTAGCTTGCTGCAATCCTCATTCAAAGAGTTGGAGCAACTCACAAGCTGGTGAGGTTCTGGAGGTTCGCAAAACTGGCTTGTAGTGTACCCACCAAGCGATACCCAGAAAGGTTCCTGCACATTCTCAACCAGTGCACCAAGAATGTGCAAGCATTATGAGCAACAATACACAAACAAAGAATCCTCCAAGAAGAATCTTCTTAACAGTCACGCTAGCTATTGATGCAAAACCAGCTTATTGGACCCCCTTAACTAGTTTATAGATTTCTTGGTTTCCTCTCTGCCATTCTGAAGTGGTGAATTTCAACTTCGAGCAAAGTGCCCCATCCCAAGTCGAAATTTGTACTTACATGGCAGTGATCACAGGCGCATCTGAAGTAGAATCAGGGATGCTGCAAGTAATCCAGGCATGAGGGACGGGAAGACATGGATCGCCAGTCCATTCAGTGAGATTGTAGCTCTTCTTGATGTCTTCAATAGCCAATGCTGCAGATCACCAGTTCCATTGAATTTCTGTCAGCGTCCTTAACTTCGGAGGAGATCTGATTTTCGGCGATACTTGCATGCGTCTCATTGGCACAACACTCAGTTAGGATTCAGCAAGAAGTAAGTAAGCTAGCAGGATATGCTCCCCCCGTGTTGAATCATATTGCTGTAAAATTCAAAACTTATACACCAAAATAGCAACATAGGGACGATGTTTCAACCTTCCACAATTGGCAGTTGGTTGAACAGAATCCCAATGTTGTTTTTCAATGTTGATCCAACAAGGGGTTTGCACTATTAAGGTTGGAGGGACATCGTTGGTTGAATTAATTACTGCTTAATCAAAAGCCACCCCTCAATTAAAACCACACGTTGAAAATCCACAGCATCAAAAAATCAGCATTGGGATGTTCAGTTGTTTCAGCGTTGTAGTTCCTTGAAAACGTCCCAAAGTTGCTCGTTTCAGCATGCGGTCTGCACTAGTGCTATCGCCAGTATAGTATACGATTATAAAGTAGAGACTCCATTAACCATACAGTACATTACAGGCTCCATTGATCATACTTGTAAAATTTGATTCGTTCTCTGTGTGAAATCACTTAATCTACTGACAGCCAAAGTTGCTATTGATGTTTGGACTAACACAAATAAATCTGCAACATTTAGATTGCGCAAGTCCCTAGATTGGTGAAGGGAAAAGCTCAAAGTTCCAGTGTATGGTGAATGGAACCTCTCCATCTCTGAATGGTAAATGGAGGCGTTCTACATTGTATGTAATTGAACCTACATTGATTATGTCTCCATAAAAATTAAAAAATAAAGAGATCCAAAGTCACATATACATTGAAAAGTAATGCACTGTCAGCTCCTTACCATCTCGGGCACCAGTTTTGGCTATTCTCTCCTCGGATTTTGAGAAAATCTCCATACAATTCAGGATCGGCCCCGCCTCGGCGGAGTCGAGCGGAGTCAAATACACGGTGGTACTCGTATCCAGGAGCTTATCTGCCAGCGAAAAATACCACCTCTGGTAATCGAGGAAGTGGAAAGGCACCATGTCCACAAGGGCTACGTTGGTGGTCACAGCCGGGATCGTGATGGTGAAGTTTCGCAGGAGAGGATAGGAAGAGCTGTTGAGCTGCGCAAAGTAAAATAAAAAGTAGACGGACGACTCGATGACGGGAGAGCCTTGCGGCAATAGATACGATAGGATCCTGCCGGAGCTCGTGACCGCCGTTTGCATGACAGCCGATGGGGGCCACGAAATCTCCAACGGAATTGGAGTCGACGTCGACAGAAACTCGTGGGGTGCAATCTGGGGTGTCAAATAGTAGAATGACGTGGAGCCTTCAGGAAACCAGAATCGATCGTAGTAATCATGAGGGGCTCTGCATCCAAAGCAAGAGCAAGAGCAAGCGCAAGCTCGTCAATAATTAATTTATGCATGCCAGTCGACCTGGAGAGACTAATTGTAAATGACTGAATTGTTCGATAGTTTGATTTTCAGGAGCGCTTAGATAGCATCTGTACTAATCGAATCCTTGGCAGATTTTAGTGTACTAGTTTCGATCAGTCACCCTATGGACATTACACTCAAACGCGCGCCTGGCAAGCTATGACTCGAAACTGCAAAGAGAATTTTCTCCGAAGTCTATCTGTAATACACACACAGGAAACTCATATCGTGTTCCCGGTGTTGATTCCCGGTGAGTCTCATATTTCGCTGTGTATGTGCAGTTGCCACATTTGTCCAAAATTACTGTAATTTGTAAAGTTTTTACAGGTGTCAAATTTTAAAGTTCAGTGGGAAAAGTGAGACTCACCGGGAATCAACACCGGGAACGCGATATGAGTTTCCTATGACGCTTCTATCACTGAAAAGAGAATCTTCTTTAAAGTTCATAATGTTTGGAAAAAGTGGAATGTGGCGTAATTACCGAATGAGGGTCGTGCCGCCGAAATTCACGCGACTGAGAGTGCTCATGATGATCCCTTCCTCCAAAAACGTGAAGTAAGGCATTGCAGGTCCATTTGCCAAGCTCCTTGCCTGTTTCAGAGAGATTCCGGAGACGAAAGACGTAGCTCCAAGAGATGTCCGAAGGAAACACACGAAAGTGACATTCCCCCGCGACATGTAATGATACTCCGTGTACGAGAAGGCAGTAGCATCAACGATAACGTTGCTGACGATGTTGGCGTCGATGGCCACCTGAAACTTCGGGGGCAGGTTGGCGTTGTCGTAGTTGCCGTAGAAGAAGGTGAGCTTGAGGAGGTACGAGACATTGTGGGTGACGGGCAGGGCGTAGCAGTTCTTGGCACGAGTGTCGTCGAAGTAGCGGAGCGTCTGCATCTCCGTGAAGTTCTGGAGAGACGAAGGGAGAGTGAGTGTGTGGGTCTTCCCGGAGGAAATGTAGGGCGCATCTGGCTCCCATGAGAGGCCGGTGGCGGAGTCGACATAACTGGAGGTTGCGCCGCAGTCGATGTTCAGAAAACCTGCCAGGAACCCACTTGTGGGTTATCAGAGTGCGAGCTTGCATTGCACAAACCCTAAGATCATGTGAGTCTCAAACAAAACAAGGGGCTTGTACTTCAGAGAAAGAAGGATCGTGTTGTAACTGCCACACAATTGTAGAACAGGAATCGTTGGGTCAGCTGACACCTCTTAAGATTAAATGTGAGACGAACTTAGAATCAGTAACTTGTATAGTCCCGGCAGTTATACTCCTGGCAGGGAACTGCAGGCAACTCTATCGTTATGAATATCCTCTTTGTTAAAATGACACTTCTATGCCCGTCCTATTTTTTAATTAGAGCTGGGCAAGTCCTGAAACTCCAGGTATTTAACGTCAAATTCGTTGAAATTTCAAGAGACTTGGCTCTCTTCTAGACGCCAGTTCCGAGGCACTCGAGGACCATAAATCTATACCAGTCGTAATTTTAGTGCTCCAAATCACGCCCATTTAACGAATTTGAACATTTCCGTTTCCAGAGCTGTGCTCACGTCCTGGAACGGCACTTTGAAACACGTCAGTTCTGAAAATATATGACCATGTCGAGGATTCGATCCCTACCGACAGAACTATTATCCATAAATCCTTATTAAATTTATATATGATTCAAAGTTCTGCAAGTCGCCGGTGCGTTGCAAGCCATTCAACTCACACAAGAGAGCGCACGACGAATAGGAGAAACGCTTGAATCCCTGCACTTCACTCAAGAATTGGAAAAATAAATAAAGAACTCTTCAAGTTGACATTGATCTACAGTAGAAGTTTGAGACTTTGAGAAAAAGAAGACGAATGGTTTAAATAATCTTCTAGCCATGCGAGTCCACGGACCGAGGTCAGAAGTAATGGGCTCCAATTCCCAACCTGATTGAGTCAAGGCCTCTGGAACGTTACAAAGCAACAGCAGGGCCACCAGCAAGTGAGTCCTCCAGCACAAGTTGAATCCGGAGCCCAAGCACCTCTCCATCGCTGCAAGAGATTCGATCGAACTTCAGACCCAGGAGCGCCTGCTAAGTAAACAATTTAGCGTCACTCCCTCAACCCCTGACAAACATAAACTTCGATGTAATCACCATCAGTAGACAAGCAGTGTGAGGTGAACTTTCCACTCCGACCACGGCACTGGCTGAAAATAGTCGGTACATTGCCAGCCTGGATCCTTTCGTAATGATACTTTAGTCCCTGAAGGACGCTGCGGACGTGTTTCTTTTGTCCTTTGTATGACTTCAGGTGCCCGCCGTGAGACTGTTGTACGGTATCCCGTCCAGGGTATAAAATTGACACCCTGGGGGTGTTGTCCCTAACCCCAAATCTCAAACAGGGTGTCCCCGAGGACACCCGAAAATTTCACAAGGGTGTCCTTTTGACACCCAAAAATTTATTAGGGTGTCCCCCGATCCCGCAGTAGTGAACTAGGCAGGCCTCGTTCGTTAATGGAATTAACCAGACAAATCACTTCACCAACTAAGAATGGCCAATAGGCTGGCAAGTATCCCGTTGTGGCGCTGCCCATCCGGCACCTGCTGGCCGTTGGGCGCTGGCTAGGGCAGGCCAGGGATTAGGGGTCGGGACCACTGGGCGCTGGCAATCGACAGCCCGCAGCCGGCAGCTAGCCGATAGCCCGCAGGTGAGCTTACAACACGGTCTTTGTCAAGAAAACTTTTGATGGATGAAGATGAGTTCGATACAGATACAAAATTTGTGGCACATTTTTTGGACATTTTTAGAGGTGGTCAAATTCATTTCCAAGTCTCCTAAAAAATGCATTCACATATATTACATTATGCACCATTGCCTCATGCAGTTGAATTTGGTGGTGATGGCACCTTACAAGGGTGTAAGGTGATTGCACAAGCTATATGCTCAAAGTGATGGACTCATTGCAACAACGATTTCCAACTTTGAAGGTCTTCAATGCAGCTACGCTATTTAGTCCCATTTCTTTTTTAGTAGACTTGACACTTCTTCACTGAAATGCTTCTTTATAGCTTCAAATTTTTATTGGGTACTTCTGTACCAACGAAGGGAATTTTCTTGATGAACGTGGTTTAAAATTTGAGCTTCGAGGTTTTTTGGATACTGTTCAAATTTCATGTGGTGGTTTGAAAATGCACCAAGCTTGGATGGTTTACTCTTCCAATTTAGACTATGTTGGAAGATATCCTCACATAACAAAGTTGTAGCAAACTGTTCTTGTAATTCCTACTAGCACAGCTTCTTGTGAGAGAGGATTTTCGACTCAAAATCATATTAAGTCTACTTTAAGATGTAGGTTAGTATTGGAGATTTTGGAGGCAGAAATGAGAATTGCAATGGCAAAAATTCCCATAGAAGCCATTAACTTTGAACAAGTTTGGATTAAATGGTGTGCCATGAAAGGTTGCCGCTTGTAGGTTTGATTTGTTTTGCAAGCTATGATATGTAGTGACTCTTTTCATTTGTAACCAAAATTTTATATTGATATTACATATTTTTCAAAATTGAGAATATTCTATCTAAGCAAAAAAAATAAACAAATGTATAGAAAGTTAGGGACACCCAAAAATTCGACAAGGGTGTCCTTTTGACATCCAAAATTTGAACCAAGGTGTCCCCTAGAAATTTGGCTAGGGTGTCAAATTTTTTCCCTGATCTCGTCTGTGGTAACTCCAAACAAGTAGGGTGGTTTTTTTCATTTATCTTAGGCAGTGCAAAAAGCGATAATCACTGGAAGGGTGAAGGTATTTACATCCATGGAAATGAATGAAATTTACAATGTATAGATGAAATTTCATTTATTCATCCAAAATAGAGTGATACTATTTTAAAATTTGGTCACAAATGAGCAATTTCATTCATTGAAAAGCAAGAATATTTTGTCAAATATTACTTGAGAGAAAAAGTATCGTTTTTGAAAGGAAATCACTCAAAAAAAAACCTGCCATCGAGCCTAATTATGCTCCACATTAGGCTCATTGGGGTACTAACGACAGTACAAAAAAACATATGGGGAATTTTGTTAAAATGACAAATATTCCATGATTTTGGCATTTTCAAGGATCAAATTGTGCAATTTGAACTCTATTAGTGTTATAGATTTCAGAAATTTATACCTCTTTTCGAAATTTGAAATCTAGACCTTTTCTAGATTTTAGATTGCTCAATTTGAAATCTATTTCTATCCTAGATTTTTTATATCTAGGAAAAATTTGGATTTCAAAAATCTAGGGATATTAGATTTCAAACCAACCAATCTAAATTTTGAACTGTGAAAATGGCACAAGGAATATCACCATTTTAATGAAATTCCCCATACATGTTTTCAACTAATTTGGGGGGGAGTAGTTTGTTGTATGCTTTTTCAATAAAATTTTCACATTTTTTATGCATATTTTATATTTGATATCAATTTTAATGAATATTTTGTTAAAATGGCAATATTCCACATACCTAGCACTTTTAAGTTTAGACCATGTGGTTTGAATTGTAAACTAGTCCTAGAAAATGGATGGAAAAATGGCAGAAGAATATCATCA
The DNA here is from genome assembly GCA_950106755.1 of Climacium dendroides. Classification (NCBI taxonomy): domain Eukaryota; kingdom Viridiplantae; phylum Streptophyta; class Bryopsida; order Hypnales; family Climaciaceae; genus Climacium; species Climacium dendroides. The sequence goes on along the minus strand of OX467083.1, from coordinate 48,714,699 downwards.
TTTTAACAAAATATCCATTTTGTCCTTTCTTCCTCTTAAAAACATTCACAACAATTTTAAGTTTTCACAGAAAAAATCAGAAATTCTGAAAACTTATAGAAGACATGGGATTTCCTCTTTGACAAATAAATATAAAAAAATTTATTCATATTTAGTTGAAAAATTGGCAACAAAAATAGAGAAGGATTATAATACTTGAATCCATGGACGTAAGCTTGTTTTTTTAGGGGTTAGAGTTGCAAGCTTGGCCGCTCATTCTCTTCCATTAAAGTGGTACATTGGTTTTGCCATTCCAAAATCCATGGAGCCTCATTACCAAAAAAAAGTTCTTTGAAATGTAGGATGTACCTCAATGTGACTAGTCAAACAAACATCCGTTTTGTAAGCCACCAATTCATTATAACAATTCTTTGGAATAAAGACTTGGAGTCTTGTAAGCAACTCTACTTGACCAGGTGACCAAAGATTGATTTGATTGAAGATTTAAGTTTTTAGAAGTACAATTATTCTATGTGCAAAAACATTAATTAATTTTCAAATACATACAACATAACATTATGTAGTAGAATATTAGAAATGTCTTTGATAGTCACTATCAGAGGTCAAGAAATTCAAAGTCTCATTCAACCTTCTTGATTTCAATCATGTGACTTGTACCAAATCAGCATGGGCAACCTTAAGCAACCCAATCTTGCTTTGATCCTATCAAGGCTCCCATGAGGTTTAGTTTTCAATGAAAATACCCATTTGCATCCTATAGCTTTTCTTCTTGGTGGTAATTCAGCCATTCGCCATGTTTTGTTTGCTATAAAAGATTGAGACTCACTATCCATTTCTTCCTTCCATTGAATAGCATATTTTGAATTCATAGCATTCTCATACGTCTTTGGAACAGCTGGTAAGGAAGCAGCCATAGCAGAGAAACTGTACCACTTACTTTATCGTAAAGGAAGTTCTGATATGCACTATTATTATTGATAACTAGATTGGGTTGTACCTTGTTTGGAATAGCTGGACGTTGTCTTTGACGAATCAAAGAAATATTAGATGAGCTTTCCTGAAGAGTAGATGAGCCTCGTTCTTTGAGGATCTGATGTGCCTCCTTGTGGAGCTGATGGACGTCTGCTTTGTGAGTAGCGATATTTCCATCCTGTTGTAATGGCTGATTTGAAAGACATCGAAAACCTTGGGATAATTATATGTTGTAAGTCATTGATTGTCTTCATTTGAACCCAAGGGTTTGTTCATCAAACTGTATACTCATAATATCGGCTCTACTCACAATATCTCTACTCACAATAACCGTCTTCTTTTGAACATCGAAAGCCGGGTGGGGCTTTTAATTTCAAGTTTCTTCCAAAATTTATCTGGAACATGAATATATACCTTACATCCAATGGTCACATACGAGCAACTGATGGTTTAATCGTAATGTGCGATATCACCTAATAGCCGATTGCATGCTATGTTTTGTTTGATGTGTAAGCAATATGTACCACCGACTCCACCCAGAATTCCAGTGGAACCCTGGTATGAAACAAACTGAACTCCAAATTGATTCCATGATTGTATAATGAAGAGTTACTTTTGAAATCATGTTGAGGCTTCGGATTTTTGCTAAATCAGGAGAACAAATTTGAAATTTGTATAATCATCTTTCAATTGAATATTACGCAGTACTCAATTGGTTCCCCCTGCAGAAACTTTGCTCACTGGACCACAAATATCAACATGAATTAACTGTCCTGGCTGAGATGCTCTCCGCCCAATTGGATAAACTGGAAAGGTCTGTCCATGACTTTTTCTGCAGAACTCCTGTGGTTCACTTCCATTTAAGTTGTAAGCCGCTTACTGCTCCTGATTTCTCCATGCGCTTAATAGACTAGGTAATTGCAAAGCAGGAAAAATAATCGTCAGTTAGGACCTATTAAAACCACAGGGCAGTGAGGTTAGTACTAACCTACAATTATTTTTTATGACTTGGTCTACTTTGCAATTACTAGACATAATGTCGTCAATGTAGGAGAGTTGAGCCATTTGACTTCTTTGATAGCTTAACCAAATAAAACATGCCACAATGACAAAAGTCTCTTGCATTTAAATTATGTTAGGTGGATCCACACTCATTAAGTTAACATCAATTGGTGGTAGTAGAGATTTCTCCTAGATTTTCCAATACCAAACCAATGAAATTTCTACTTCATACCCACCATGCTAAGAATTTGTACAAGGTGAGCAATGAGCATTATCAATCTTAATCTACCTCTTCCTTAACCAATCAAAACCTCAATCAAAACATGACACAATGACAAAACTCTCTATTATCCTATCACAATTCAAATGGCCCCATACGTTGTGACATGTTTGAATGGGGTGCGCTTGTCTTGAACCTGGTATCTCACCAAAGATGCTGCATAGAATGTTTGGTACATTGTAATTTACAATCAAGTTTGATCAAGACACATCCACCTTTCAGATTGAAGGATTTTTAGGGGTTAATACAACTTTGAAATTATGGAATTTGCCTTTTGGCATGGCATTCTATGCAAATATTGTATCAACTTCTCAATTCAATATCCTCAATCAAGTACATTTTTTTGGTAGTGGCAATGATTACATTGAATATGGTTACATCTCATAGATGAATGCAAGAAACACTTGTACTATTTTTGTCACGCATCACATATTGTTTTGTTTTCTGATCATAGCTTTCGCATTATGGCTCCAAAAGACTCAAGATTTATAAATAAGGCACTCATGACTATTATATACCTTCGCTAAAAAAAATTCCATTTTTAAAAAATGTTTTATAATCTGATACCTCCAATACTCCAACAGAATGTCATACTTCCCTATTTGGGGGATTATTAGTACCTGTTCTAGTCCTAAAAGGTAAATTTGGAGGGAATGGACTTGTAATAGACTATAAACTATTTTTCAAGTTGAATTTTAAAAATAATTCATTCTATATTGCATGAAAATACTCAAAAGCAAGCTCTTTTCTACTTGCATTTTGAAACATATGATAAATCATTTTGGTGGTTCTTTTGGACAATGACCATTTTTATAGAGTTTTTACAGATGTCCAATTTTTATTTTATTTTATAGATATTTTCTTTATATTTTACAAATTAAAATGTCAAAGTCCCTATTTTTTTGAGATTTTGCATTTTTTTTAGTTGTCCCACTCAGAGAATTTTTCTATACTTTATCATTTTAGGGTAAAATATTCTTGAATGTGTATACATTAGCCATTTTTAAAAAAAATTCCTAGTTTTAAAATATTCCAAAAAAAATAAGCACTGTGAAAACGCAACAAAATCAATAGGTGTTTTTTGCAATCACCTTCATAACCTTGACCTCCTTTTGTATTATTGTGTCCTTTTTACATCTATAATTGGAAAAATTTGACAAAATTCAACCATTCAAGTTAGGTATAATAACATGAAAATTTGGCCTTCTTATAGAAATTACAACCTTTGCCATTTCCAATGCTTAGCATGCAACTTTTTATAAAGTTGACACATCCATTCCTACCCTTGCACCCAATTCCATTGTCATATATCAATGAAGTACATTCTAAAAAGAAAATATGTACCATTGGAACATGAGAGAAGAGCTTTTAAAGGGACAGGAATGTATGTGTCTACCTTATAGAGGTTCTGCTATTACTTCACCTAATCTTCTAAATGGCATTGTACATGGAGTTGTACAAAGCTATTTCAATACAACCATAATTTCTTATAAATATACCTTGAAACCATAATGCCAAATCTATTTTTTAAGCAAATTTATTATCATTTTATTAGATAGTAAAAAATCATTATTACTCATAATGCTTTTTTTTTTCTACACCCTTAGATTTGTGAAAAGCACAAATATGGATGATTATGATGAACTATTAAACTTAGCACTATGTCCCATAGTAATCTTGAGCCTAGACTCAACTCTTGAGCATTATTTAGTCTATTGAGTTCTATATTCATTGAAATTCTACCATCCAAAAAACCTCTAAAATGACTAGTTCCAAATCATCAAAAACTAAATGATTAAAAGAAATTTGAGCCCTGAAGAGGGCCATTAGTTCCCCAATAGTGGAGAATATTGACCAAAAAAAAGGAAAAAAGAATTTTTTTTTTTAAAAACTAGAAAATGATAAGGCATGAATGGTACAAGATAGTTTTAACAAATACTTCAAAAAAATATTTAAAATAATTTTTAAATAAAACCCAAAATTATAAAACTTTGATAATTTGTCTAATACAATAATACTTTTTAATTTTTAAATTATTTTTATTCAAATATTTTATATCATTATAAAAATGAATCACATTGCTAAATATATTATATCTAAAGCCATTATCAAGATTTATGAAGATTTATCTTTTAATTTTAGTTTTTAGTTATTTTTAATATTTTCAATCATACTACTAAAATCATAAGTCCCTCTGTAATATCACATATGCTACCATTAATACTAGAGGCTCATGCTTTATTAAATAATTTGGTCAACACTGCGTTTATTCACAACTTTGGGAACCTTTTCTTAACAACCCTTTCAAGGCCTGAAATTTTTCCTTATGTAATTGTCGTGTGATTCTTCTACTTATAATGTAAGTGCACCCATAATAATCAATACAAATAGCAACTAAGCATATTTATTGTAATAAAACATAAATTATTTTTATTGAATCTTAGTCAATGACAACAAATAAAAAAAAGCTAAGAAATTTCAAAGTATTATTAAGTGCACCAAAAATTGACACCTAGTCCTCCAAAGCTCTCATGTTCTTATTATGTATATCTTATATCATCAATATCTAGGGTAAAGTGTCAGTTCATGATCCAAATGTAAGTGTTGCATTTTGGACAATGATGATTATGCTTCCATGGCCACTGGAAAGCCATTCCTGTGTGCAGGTTCTGTGCAAATTGCTAAAGAGGCTATAGAGAATTTTGCAAAGTATTCCCTCACAAGATTGTCAATTTTAGAAGAATTATTTAATTGTATTCCATGACCTCGGGATCATTTGTCCTTACCTAACATGAAGTGAATGCTGCCAACTCAACCTATTGCGTCTTACACTTGCACATAATACTAGCTTCACAATTCCCACGTCTCAGCTTCACGGGTTATGACTTGAGGATACTTGAGCTTCCAGTTCATAACCTGAGAAACCTCTGCCATGACCTGAACTGAGATGATAAGATCCTGGACACCTCCGATCCATTGCAAATTCAAGGTGATTTGGTCCAGGCAACCATGATATTATCACATATGAATAACTGACACAGTCACACAATGAATGGCAACTAACGATGCTTGAATTTCAAACTGCAAACCCTAAATCCTCATCCCAGCTACCTCGGTGTTGGGAAGCTCGTAGGTACATACGATGCAGAAGAGTAGTCTGAGATTCCCGATGGCTGCGAGGAATGCAAAGCAAGTGGTTGAATCGATCGCACATGGGTTGCTTCTATTGTCAAAGCTGCTTGCAGCTCGCGCACCACTTCAGTCATTGTTGGCCTATGCACACCGAGAGGCTCCACACTCTGCATAGCAACATCAGCAACTTTCCATACCGCTTCCATGTTGGGATTTGACTCTGTCACTGCTGGATCCAAGATTGAGGCGATGTCGTGATTACGAAGACTATCCCGAACCTGAAGAACCCAAACGTATTTGAAGATCAATAAAGGAAGAACCCAAACGTATTTGAAGATCAATAAAGGTGAATTGGTTATCCTTGACTTCACACACAAAAAGGCTCTAAATTCAATTGTAATATGTTCATATTTTTCCACTAATAAACCTCTAGTTACTTCTTCGTACTGGCCTTTACATTAGAGCTCTTAATAAGGTTTCAAATGATTGTGCACACAAGAGCATTAGTGGATATGATATCTCACCCAATTGCCAATGTTTGGATGCCTTTCATTTGAAGATGATTTCTCAATCGGAAGACAACCAGTGACTAGTTCCAAAAGCACAATTCCAAAGCTGTATACATCACTTTTGGAGGATATATAATGAGATGTATAGTACCTACACACAAGGAACCACCAAAATGCATGTACATGACAATCATGAAGATACAAAAGAAGAAGTCTTGTGTAACAAGTAGTAACAACTTATTTAGAATGGAAAATTTAATGAATAGAAAAGCATTTGATAAATGGTGAACTCTACCTTCACTAACTTGATGTTTGGAAGTGAAAATCCCCTATTAAAATAAATTGTTGATACATCATCCCCATTATGTTTTAGATGATTCTTTTAAACATGCTCGAGTGAAGATTTCCACGAGGTTGTAGTGTAGGCCACTAGATCTCTTACTCTGGATCGAGGTAGCCTGCTGTGCCCATGACATTATCAGTCATTACTCTTGTGCCATCAGCTTCACCCAAAAGCTTTGTCATTCCGAAGTCGGCCACTTTAGCCTCGAATTGAGGAGTGAGCAGAATGTTGCTGCTCTTCACATCCCGGTGAATGAAACATGGCCTGCACGCTGTGTGCAGATACTCCAAGCCTGCAAGTGCATCAGACACACATCAATCGGAATGCTCGTCAAGCGACTCACTCCGGATGGAGCAATTCAAAATGCGGAATGAAAACCACATCTACGGAGGTACAAGTCATTCAGAAACTGATGCAGCTCATTCAGAGTAGAGTATTGTCAACTCCGTTATATTGGCGGTATTCCATGTGATATTTCGACATATTGACATTCTGACATTAGCTTGCAATGCCCATAGAGAAGTAAATTAATTTGCAAATTGTTTCAATACTGTGCAGTAACCAAATGAATAGAAACAACTTCCCAGGTCAATGTTGGGAATTTCACCTTGTGCTGCATTCAGAGCAATGTTGAGGCGCATCCTCCAATTTAGAGTGGGAGTACTCACTGAGCTGCCTGCGACATCACAGGATCCATTTCGCAAGGGCCTTGTCAGAGACCTTCAAAAGCATTGCTGGCTTGCAAGGTGCACCATACCATTACAAAGTGGGGTTTATAGTTTAAAGCCCTCCAACTATACCATACTCCAATGTGAGACTCCACACTTGCTTGACTAAAAGTACTTATAATTTAGTTTTGGAAAAAGGATTTTTGGGGTTGATACGGTGCAGTTTAATTTGACTGCCTGATATTCATATTTGGATCGATAAAGGTGTTTGAGTTTCTAGAACTGCGTACATGTTGCAAATTTCCATTCGTTACTTGTGAATCAGATCCAAAAGATGGGTACCAATGTCGGTTGAATTTGTGAGTGCAGTTTGATAAAATGTTTTAGACAAAGCCCCAGATCAGAAGAACAGAACTCACCATGTAAGCGATCAAATAAGGAGCCGTTGTGCACGTATTCGTAGATGAGGATTTGCTTCTGTTCCTGGCAGTATCCCACCAAGGACACCAAGTTCTTGTGGTGCACTCGCGATAAAACATCAACCTAGAGAGACACATCCCAGCTTCAAAACCATATTGGTGACAGTCCCAAATACTGCACAAATATACCTCTAGAAAGGACTCCATCTGACAAATAGACATTGTGGTCCAAAAGAGAGCAAAAACATTGGATAAGACAGCAAGCTTCTATCAAAATACAGCTAATATTTCAAGAGGTATCACAACTTCGTGCTCATTTACGTGCACATGCACCCAAATGGAAGGCAATCATGTGGAGAGAAAACTTAAATATTGAAACTAATCTCTATAAGTTTCACCACTTGGATCCACAAACTGATCATTTGAAGGGACACAAACCTCATTGAAAAATGCCCTTTCTTCATGCTTTGAATTTCCATCAGCAACCTTGATCGCCACTTCTTGCCCATCAGGAAGCTTCCCATAATACACAGGACCAAATCCTCCTTTACCAAGTTGCCTCCTGAATTGAGTTGTTGCTGCTGTAACTTCTGCAAATGTGTAAGCTTTTGCACCACCAGGGGTGGCAATTCCTGTTGATATCGAGTTGATATACATTAATATCAGCATTAGATGATCATTAGATGATCAGAATCAATTCTTGCAATAAGTAAAGCGTGAAAATTAAATGTGCACTCTAAGTAGAAGAATCACAGCTACTCAGAATCAACTGATAATTTACAAATGAAATACGAAAACTCCATTTCAATTTTGAAAATTGGTTTTTGCATCTGATACATACTCATGCCTGCCCTGTGCACCTCGTCAGAAAGTTTACTCTTGCGTTTGCATCGACAATAGACCAAAATTGCCATTATAGTAATGAGTGCGATTCCCACAACACCCCCAGCACCAGCACCGGCGATGATTGCAATGTTTGATTTGCCACAATTACTACACTTTGCATTTGCAGCGCCAGGGGCAGGCTGGTCTCCCAAGAAAGGGTTCCCATCATATCTGTACAACAAGCAAAATCATCGATTGAGCAACTTCAGTGGTTTCATAGGAAAACAATACGAAACACTTGCGTGTTGCAATTGTGAGATTGAGGAACTCGATGGTTTATGTGGTAGGGTCCCGTGACAACAGATCCTATTGAGTACTGTGTTGACAACCCTGTGCTCGTAATTATAAAGTTCGGGTGCATGGAATGCCTATGTAGTCTTTTCAAGTTTTTCTCACAATTGTCAACTCGGGTCAAACATTTGACATCGAAATGTTGAAGTAGTACCGTATCAAATGAACTGAAACTATGATGTGATGGTCAAGTATTGTTATACTAGAGGATGTGGTAGTGCTGGAATTGTCCCGCTAAAAAGTGCAGGAGTAGTAAGAGCTTGGAAAACTGAGACAGATTTTCATTTTTGTTCATTTTATAATGTGTTTATGCTGCAACGAAATCTCCCTCTGATCACAATATTCGTTTATATGACTCCTGGCAACAATCTAATACCTCTAGAGGGTTGTCTCTCCATGACCACATTGCATCACAGTAAGGTCTTCGTATGCATACACTGACTACCGGAGACCTAAAAATGAATCATGGCAAAAGCTTTTCTAATGATGCTTGAACATTGAAGTTTAATTTTTTGAAGATACACGACTAAATACAAACTAAAATGACCTGAGAGAACTTACGTGAACCGGATCTGAGAATTAGCTGAAAGAAGAAACGCTGGAATTGGACCGCTGAAGTTATTTTTCTGGACAGCCCTGCAAAGAGTTCACGCTAATTTTCAGTTTCAGTGGCAGATCTGGAGCTTCTAGTACAAAACATGAGAGCACGAAATACGAGATCAAGCATATAGTATTGTCGAATTCATCCACCTTTGCACGGAAGGTTATGCAACTTACAAGAGTCTCAGAGCTGTCATAGTTGTCAACCACTCTGGTAGCGGACCACTGAGACCGTTGTTGGACAAATCCCTGAGAAACACCCAAAGCAACATCCATGAACTAAGTCGCATGCAATAGAGTTTGATGTCTCTATTTCAAAACTCCAATTGAATACCGTAACACAGAAGACTTCAGTGTCTGGGCTCGAACAGGAAGACTTTGGAATTGAAAAATTAATATGTTATCGAAAAAAGTACGCTCAGCTCAGATTGGTAATTTTCTAGTTCTGGTTCAAAGTTAACCGATTAAAGCCTTTCTGCTTTGTCATTATTCCATCACAGTAAGAGACATGTACTTCATATGTGTCATCTCAGCGAGATTGAATAGTCTCAACTGACCGACTGAAACTTCAGAATCCGATTTATTTCATTTGTAATATTTTAGATCTAAGTAAGCTCCAAGTGCCAACCTCAGTGTTCGAGGGACTCTAACATCAAAATTCGGATATCTGAAATTAACCCGCAAATTTAAAAAATAAGAATATCGTTGATATTTTCAGACTAGCTGCAATTGCAGTTCAAAGAGTTGGAACAACTCACAAGCTGGTGAGGTTCTGGAGGTTCGCAAAACTGGCTTGTAGTGTACCCACCAAGCGATACCCAGAAAGGTTCCTGCACATTCTCAACCAGTGCACCAAGAATGTGCAAGCATTATTAGCAACAATTCACAAACCAAAAATCCTCCAAGAAGAATCTTCTTAACAGTCACGCTAGCTATTGATGCAAAACCAGCTTATTGGACCCCCTTAACTAGTTTATAGATTTCTCGGTTTCCTCTCTGCCATTCTGAAGTGGTGAATTTCAACTTCGAGCAAAGTGCCCCATCCCAAGTCGAAATTTGTACTTACATGGCAGTGATCACAGGCGCATCTGAAGTAGAATCAGGGATGCTGCAAGTAATCCATGCATGAGGGACGGGAAGACATGGATCGCCAGTCCATTCAGTGAGATTGTAGCTCTTCTTGATGTCTTCAATAGCCAGTGCTGCAGATCACCAGTTCCATTGAATTTCTGTCAGCGTCCTTAACTTCGGAGGAGATCTGAATTTCGGCGATACTTGCATGCGTCTCATTGGCACAACACTCAGTTAGGATTCAGCAAGACGTAAGTAAGCTAGCAGGATATGCTCCCCCGTGTTGAATCATATTGCTGTAAAATTCAAAACTTATACACCAAAATAGCAACATAGGGATGATGTTTCAACCTTCCACAATTGGCAGTTGGTTGAACAGAATCCCAATGTTGTTTTTCAATGTTGATCCAACAAGGGGTTTGCACTATTAAGGTTGGAGGGACATCGTTGGTTGAATTAATTACTGCTTAATCAAAAGCCACCCCTCAGTTAAAACCACACGTTGAAAATCCACAGCATCAAAAAATCAGCATTGGGATGTTCAGTTGTTTCAGCGCTGTAGTTCCTTGAAGCAACGTCCCAAAGTTGCTCATTTAGTGTCGTTTCAGCATGCGGTCTGCACTAGTGCTATCGCCAGTATACGATTATAAAGTAGAGACTCCATTAACCATACAGTACATTACAGGCTCCATCGAGCATACTTGTATAATTTGATTCGTGTTCTGTGTAAAATCACTTAATCTAATGACAGTTAGACAAAGTTGCGGTTGATGTTTGGACTAACACAAATAAATCTGCAACATTTGAGATTGCGCAAGTCCCTAGATTGGTGAAGGGAAAAGCTCAAAGTTCCAGTGTATGGTGAATGGAACCTCTCCATCTCTGAATGGTAAATGGAGGCGTTCTACATTGTATGTAATTGAACCTGCATTGATTATGTCTCCATAAAAATTAAAAAATAAGGAGATCCAAAGTCACATATACATTGAAAAGTAATGCACTGTCAGCTCCTTACCATCTCGGGCACCAGTTTTGGCTATTCTCTCCTCGGATTTTGAGAAACTCTCCATACAATTCAGGATCGGCCCCGCCTCGGCGGAGTCGAGCGGAGTCAAATACACGGTGGTACTCGTATCCAGGAGCTTATCTGCCAGCGAAAAATACCACCTCTGCAAGTGGAAAGTCTCCATGTCCACAAGGGCTACGTTGGTGGTCACAGCCGGGATCGTGATGGTGAAGTTTCGCAGGAGAGGATAGGGAGAGCTGTCGAGCTGCGCAAAGTAAAATAAAAAGTAGACGGACGACTCGATGACGGGAGAGCCTTGCGGCAATAGATACGATCGGATCCTGCCGGAGCTCGTGACCGCCGTTTGCATCACAGCCGATGGGGGCCACGAAGTCTCCAACGGAATTGGAGTCGACGTCGACAGAAACTCGTGGGGTGCAATCTGGGGTGTCAAATAGTAGAATGACGTGGAGCCTTCAGGAAACCAGAATCGATCGTAGTAATCATGAGGGGCTCTGCATCCAAAGCAAGAGCAAGAGCAAGCGCAAGCTCGTCAATAATTAATATATGCATGCCAGTCGACCTGGAGAGACTAATTGTAAATGACTGGATTGTTCGATAGTTTGATTTTCAGGAGCGCTTAGATAGCATCTGTACTAATCGAATCCTTGGCAGATTTTAGTGTACTAGTTTCGATCAGTCACCCTATGGACATTACACTTAAACGTGCGCCTGGCAAGCTATGACTCGAAACTGCAAAGAGAATTTTCTCCGAAGTCTATCTGTAATACACGCACAGGAAACTCATATCGTGTTCCCGGTGTTGATTCCCGGTGAGTCTCATATTTCGCTGTGTATGTGCAGTTGCGACATTTGTCCAAAATTACTGTAATTTGCAAAGTTTTTACAGGTGTCAAATTTTCAAATTCAGTGGGAAAAGTGAGACTCACCGGGAATCAACACCGGGAACGCGATATGAGTATCCTGTGACGCTTCTATCACTGAAAAGAGAATCTTCTTTAAAGTTCACAATGTTTGGAAAAAGTGGAATGTGGCGTAATTACCGAATGAGGGTCGTGCCGCCGAAATTCACGCGACTGAGAGTGCTCATGATGATCCCTTCCTCCAAAAACGTGAAGTAAGGCATTGCAGGTCCATTTGCCAAGCTCCTTGCCTGTTTCAGAGAGATTCCGGAGACGAAAGGCGTAGCTCCAGGAGACGTCCGAAGGAAACACACGAAAGTGACATTCCCCCGCGACATGTAATGATACTCCGTGTACGAGAAGGCAGTAGCATCAACGATAACGTTGCTGACGATGTTGGCGTCGATGGCCACCTGAAACTTCGGGGGCAGGTTGGCGTTGTCGTAGTTGCCGTAGAAGAAGGTGAGCTTGAGGAGGTACGAGACATTGTGGGTGACGGGCAGGGCGTAGCAGTTCTTGGCACGAGTGTCGTCGAAGTAGCGGAGCGTCTGCATCTCCGTGAAGTTCTGGAGAGACGAAGGGAGAGTGAGTGTGTGGGTCTTCCCGGAGGAAATGTAGGGCGCATCTGGCTCCCATGAGAGGCCGGTGGCGGAGTCGACATAACTGGAGGTTGCGCCGCAGTCGATGTTCAGAAAACCTGCCAGGAACCCACTTGTGGGTTATCAGAGTGCGAGCTTGCATTGCACAAACCCTAAGATCATGTGAGTCTCAAACAAAACAAGGGGCTTGTACTTCAGAGAAAGAAGGATCGTGTTGTAACTGCCACACAATTGTAGAACAGGAATCGTTGGGTCAGCTGACACCTCTTAAGATTAAATGTGAGACGAACTTAGAATCAGTAACTTGTATAGTCCCGGCAGTTATACTCCTGGCAGGGAACTGCAGGCAACTCTATCGTTATGAATATCCTCTTTGTTAAAATGACACTTCTATGCCCGTCCTATTTTTTAATTAGAGCTGGGCAAGTCCTGAAACTCCAGGTATTTAACGTCAAATTCGTTGAAATTTCAAGAGACTTGGCTCTCTTCTAGACGCCAGTTCCGAGGCACTCGAGGACCATAAATCTATACCAGTCGTAATTTTAGTGCTCCAAATCACGCCCATTTAACGAATTTGAACATTTCCGTTTCCAGAGCTGTGCTCACGTCCTGGAACGGCACTTTGAAACACGTCAGTTCTGAAAATATATGACCATGTCGAGGATTCGATCCCTACCGACAGAACTATTATCCATAAATCCTTATTAAATTTATATATGATTCAAAGTTCTGCAAGTCGCCGGTGCGTTGCAAGCCATTCAACTCACACAAGAGAGCGCACGACGAATAGGAGAAACGCTTGAATCCCTCCACTTCACTCAAGAATTGGAAAGGTAAATAAAGAACTCTTCAAGTTGACATTGATCTACAATAGAAGTTTGAGACTATGAGAAAAAGAAGACGAATGGTTTAAATAATCTTCTAGCCATGCGAGTCCACAGACCGAGGTCAGAAGTAATGGGCTCCAATTCCCAACCTGATTGAGTCAAGGCCTCTGGAACGCTACAAAGCAGCAGCAGGGCCACCAGCACATGAGTCCTCCAGCACAAGTTGAATCCGGAGCCCAAGCATCTCTCCATCGCTGCAAGAGATTCGATCGAACTTCAGACCCAGGAGAGCCTGCTATGTAAACAATCTAGCGTCACTCCATCGACACCTGACAAACATAAACTTCGATCTAATCACCATCAGTAGACAAGCAGTGTGACTCCGACCACGGCACTGGCTGAAAATAGTCGGTACTATGCCAGCCTGGATCCTTTCGAAATGATACTTTGGTCCCTGAAGGACGCTGCGGAGTGCGGACGTGTTTCTTTTGTCCTATGACTTCAAAGGACGCTGCCCGCCGTGGCACTGTTGCACGGTATCGCAACAGTCTCACTGTTGCACGGTATCGCGTCTGTGGTAACCCCAAACGAGCAGGGTGGTTTTTTTCATTTATTTTAGACAGTGCAAAAAGCGATAATCACTGGAAGGATGAAGCTATTTACATCCATGAAAATGAATGAAATTTACTATGTATAGATGAAATTTCATTTATTCATCCAAAATAGAGTGATACTATTTTAAGATTTGGTCACAAATGAGCAATTTCATTCATTGAAAAGCAATAATATTTTGTCAAATATTGCTTGGAAAAAAAAGTATCGCTTTTGAGCAAAAATCACTCAAAAAAAAACTGCCAACGAGCCTAATTAGGCTCCACATTAGGCTCATTGGGGTACTAAACCACTAGAAGAAAAAGCAGGGTTTTGCGACTGCGGTTTGCGACTGGTTTGTAGTCGTATCGGACGTTTGCGACTTGGTGATATTTTGGAGTCCGCAGTCGCAGTGGACAAATCGCATGAGTTGCACTGCAGTCGCGAGGTTGTTTGTCATTCGATAGGCAATGAAGAACTTCGTCGATGAACTGCTGTGACGTGGTTGCTGATGTAGAAGTTATTTCACTTATTTGTGTGCAACTGGTTTGCGACTAATGTGCAACTGGTTTGCGATTGACATACAACTGGTGTGCAACTCGTTTGTGATTGATGTGCAACTCGTTTGCGACTAAAGTGCAACTGATTTGCGATTGATATACAACTGGTTTGCAATTGGTGTGCAACTCGTTTGCGATTGATGTGCACCTCGTTTGCGACTAGTGTGCAACTAGTTTGCGATTAACATACAACTGGTTTGCAACTAGTGTGTGACTTGGTTATAATTTATAGAGTTGTAGATTATAGAAATCTACAAATTGTAGAAATCTACAAAGTGTAAAAATCTACAAAATATATAAATATTAAAATTTCACTATCAAAATTTATTATACAAAAATGATATAACTTATCATTCTTATCTATTCAAGCTGATGGTATTCTTGACAATCGATATGGGACAATTGAATCGATTTTTAGTCATGTTCTAGTTGCATTGCACTTGTTCTCTAGTTGCATTTGAATCGTTTTTTAGTTGCACTGTAGTCGGGCTCTAGTTGCATTATAGTTGATTTCTAGTTGCATTTGAGTCATTTCTAAGTTGCAATCTTCTAGTTTTTAGTTGCAGCCTGTAATCAGAGCGATTGCATTTTTCCACGGTGGACTCTACTTCGCGGATAGCTGTCCACATGGACAATTGCGATGAATGTTGGATGTAGAATACCTCATGTCAGTTCTTCTGTTACAATATTGTAATCCTATTCTTCATTTTCCGACTACTTTGCGACTACAACTACATGCACGTGAAATTTGGTGCAAATACAAAGGGCTACAGTCGCATCTCAGTTGTATAGGACACATAGTCGCATCTCAGTGGGTTGCAACGGACACGTTTTTCTTCTAATGAACAGGCGACAGACAAATATATGGGGAATTTTGTTAAAATGGTGAATATTCCGTGATTTTGGCATTTTCAAGATTCAAACTATGCAGTCTGAACTCTACTAGTGTTGTAGATTTTAGAAATCTACACTTTTTTTAGATATTTGAAATCTAGACCCTTTCTAGATTTTTTAGATCACTTGGTTTGAAATCTATTTTTATCCTAAATTTGGATATTTAGGAAAAATGTGAATTCCAAAAATCTAGGACAATATTAGATTTCAGACCACCCAATCTGAACTTTTAAACTATGAAAATGGCACAAGGAATATCATCATTTTAAACCCTAAATGACGGGCCTATGACCACTGATTTTAAGCACTATCATCACTCAATTTGTTGTCATTTTGAAACAAGATATGTATGAAAAAAATTTAATTTATTTTTCAGAGATGAAACAAAATGTCTTCTTTGTTTCATCAAAATTTTAGATTTTTTTGTTAATAATTGATTTTTTGTGAATTTTTGTAGATACAATGAACAAAAATCATATCAAATAGAAAATTACTTCAAAAAATCTGAAAATTTCATTATGTGTGCATATTATAGTGATGAACAACATGGTGTAAACTCATTTTCCGTGACATTCTATAATTAAAACGTAGTAGACATTGAAAACACATCCAAAGTTCAAACTACAATAAAAAATTGGTTATTAGGAATTTTTTCAAATTTCAAATTGGAGTAGAAACTAGAGCGAATGAAATTTATTTTGTTAGTTGGGCTTAAATTCAAAAAATATCACTTTTGTAGAGAAATTTTAAATTTAAAGCAAGGAGCAACAACTTTCAAAAATATACTAAAATAGCATATTTTGTGATCTATTTTTTTAGTAACTTCTCATTTATGTGAAGATAAACAATAGCATAACTCCAAACTAAACTAGATTATCTTCATAACCCAACATGGAAGGTCAACAAGAAAGAAGTGGATAAAAAACTGCTTCCCAGCTCTCTACAATTCAAGAAACATTCATCCAGAAGCCACAAAATGGCTTCATCATCGTTTCTGGGTTAATGAAATTCCCCATAAATATTTTCAACTAATTTGGAGGGAGTAGTTTGTTGTATGCTTTTTCAATAAAAATTTCACATTTTTTATGCATATTTTACATTTGATATCAATTTTAATGAATATTTTGTTAAAATGGCAATATTCCACAAACCTAGCACTTTTAGGTTTAGCCCATATGGTTTGAAATGTAAACTGGTCCTAGAAAATGAATGGAAAAATGGCAGAAGAATATCATCATTTTAACAAAATATCCATTTTGTCCTTTCATCCTTTTAAAAACATTCACAAGCAACCTTCAGTTTTCACAGAAAATATCAGAACTTTTGAAAATTTATAGAAGACATGGGATTTCCTCTTTGACAAATAAATATAAAAAAATTTATTCATATTTAGTTGAAATATTGGCAACAAAAATTGAGAAGGATTGTAATGCTTGAATCCATGGACATAAACTTGTTTTCTTAGGGGTTAGAGGTGCAAGCTTGGTGGCTCATTCTCTTCCATTAAAGTGGCACATTGGTTTTGCCATCCCAAAATCCATGGAGCCTCATTACCAAAAAAAAGTTCTTTAAAATGTAGGACGTACCTCAATGTGACTAGTCAAACAAACATCATTTTTCTTAAGCCACCAATTCATTGTACTAATAGTTCATTGGAACAAAGACTTGGAGTCTTGTAAGCAACTCTACTTGACCAGGTGACCAAAGATTGATTTGATTGAAGATTTAAGTTTTTAGAAGTACAATTATTCTATGTGCAAAAACATTAATTAATTTTCAAATGCATACAACATAACATTATGTAGTAGAACATTAGAAATGTCTTTGATAGTCACTAGTAGAGGTTAAGAAATTCAAAGTCTCATTCAACCTTCTTGATTTCAATCATGTGACTTGTACCAAATCAGCATGGGCAAGCTTCTAGTTTTTGTTTCTTACTTCAAAATTAGATTAATTTTGAGTTACAAAATTGGATTTAATGAGATACACAATACACGATCTTGTTGTGTGTATCTTAGGGCCAGTTTATTCTTGGGGCCAGATTGAAGGCTAGTCGGAACTCTCCAAGTTTGAACCAATAGGATTGTTCAACTTCTCCAAATCTGGCCCAAGGCGTTTATACTTGGGGCTGGATGGAATTACAACTCATCCTACATGTTGCTTTAACTGGCGTCTCAGCTTCACGGGTTATGACTTGAAGATGCTTGAGCTTCCAGTTCATAACCTGAGAAACCTCTGCCATGACCTGAACTGAGATGATAAGATCCTGGACACCTCTGATCCATTGCAAATTCAAGGTGATTTGGTCCAGGCAACCATGATATCATCACATATGAATACCTGACACAGTCACACAATGAATGGCAACTAACGATGCTTGAATTTCAAACTGCAAACCCTAAATCCTCATCCCAGCTACCTCAGTGTTGGGAAGCTCGTAGGTACATACGATGCAGAAGAGTAGTCTGAGATTCCCGATGGCTGCAAGGAATGCAAAGCAGGTGGTTGAGTCAATCGCACATTGGTTGCTTCTATTGTCAAAGCTGCTTTGCAGCTCGCGCACCACTTCAGTCATTGTTGGCCTATGCACACCGAGAGGCTCCACACTCTGCATAGCAACATCAGCAACTTTCCATACCGCTTCCATGTTGGGATTTGAGTCTGTCACTGCTGGATCCAAGATTGAGGCGATGTCATGATTACAAAGACTATCCCGAACCTGAAGAACTCAAATGTATTTGAAGATCAATAAAGGTGAATTGGTTATCCTTGACTTCACACACAAAAAGGCTCTAAATTCAATTGTAATATGGTGAGCAACTCAAAAAACTTCTTTAAAAATCACTTTTCAAAAAACTATAAATTTGAAATTGGTTTCTAGATTTATATATGAGCAAGAAGTTTTGAATCATTCCATTTTGATTAATGAGATGAAAGTTATGAGGAGTTTTAGATTGTGGGTAGTTATGGTTTTTATAGTACTATACATTTTGCAACTTCTACATTGAACAACCATAGTAATGATTGAAATTTCAACTATAAAATTATTCTTTTGAAAATGACCAGACCTAATGAAATGATTTTTATTAATTCTATTTTCTACTCCAATTTGACAATCAAAAAAATTTCAAATTTTAATATTTTAATGCAATTTGAACATTGGGTCTCTAACCGAGGTTTATTGACTATAGAATGACATTAAATTTTGGTTCACACCATGATGTTTTATACCATAATTTATACCTGTGGTAAAAATTTTAAAATTTTTAATTATATTATTGTATATTTAATGTGAGTTTTCTTGACTTTAACCCCTAAAGTCCCAAGGCCTTTTTTCCATCAAAACTCACTTAAAACTACCATTTTTATTGCAAAGAGCATAAAACTTTAAAATTTGTTTTTATTTGCAAATCTAACTACAATACGATCTTGTACTACACTAGTATAAAAATGCGTGGAAAAATTTCACAAACTTTGACTACATAAATTGCAAGATATTTGCATTTAAAGTAAAAAAAACAAGTTTATTTAATACCTTGATCAGCTAAATTTTTTGGGCAATCTAGTTCAAATAGAATGAATCAAAGCTTCAAATGTAGACAAAAATATAATCTTTGAGAAAAAAAAAATTTAAAAAGTTCACCTTTTTGTGATTTTTTTGAATTGCCACTTGAGTTGCTTTTTAGACTTATGATGGCATAACTTTTGTTTCTAGGCACAAACCGATTGAAATTAAAATTATATTCCTAGAAAACTAACACGATTTCTTTTTTAATTTTCAAAAAAATAATGTGAAAAATTGATATCACACAAGCCTACCCAAAATCCCAATAGTCCCTTGTAGGGACTTTCGGACTTTAGAGGTTTGCTTAATGTCAAAAATTAATGAAATTTTCAAACCTTTACAAGAAAATATTTGAAAATTTAAAACTTAATGAAGTCATGTGATCTCATCTCTTTAAGTATAAATGTAAAAAAAATTCATTCTTAATAAATTACAAAATGGAAGCAATCAAAGTAAAGAAAATGTAAAGTTCAATTTTGTGGATATAGATTGATCCTTTAGAAGTAATTTCATTCATATAATAAGTACTGAATCAACATGTATAAGCATCAACTACGGTAACACCAATAAATGTGTCCCCAAAAGTTTTTGAGTATGTTTTTTACTTTTGAATTGCGACCCCTACATGCATTGAATAGCTTTTGTAGGTTTTTGTTTATGATTGCAAGGATATTATAGATTCCTTTACAATATATCTTTTGAAATTTGAATGAAAAATCTTAGAATTTCATAGAGTTAAATATAGTCCTATTTAAAATCAACCCTCACATATATGGTTGTATATTTCAAAAATAAAAATCCCAAATGGAATGATTTTACAAAGTCACAACTACGTGACTTTACCAAATTTTTTGTTGGTGAATATTCGTCAAAATCTTACTTGGTTTGGACATTAGTTTCTTTTAATACTAAGAAAAATATTAGAAATAATAGATAAAATCTCTAGACTCTCCAACAAAAACTATTTGTAATAGATACTTTGTAGATGAACCTATATAATTATGTAGATGATTCTATCTATTATTTCCTTACTTGCATACACTCCAAAGCGCAGATCACTCTACCAACTAAAAAAAAACACAATTGTGTAGCCCTTACCTTTGTTGTGCGCTTGTTAATACATGAAAGTGAATACCAACCTTAGATAAAATTCTCAAATAACTCTCTTAAAATGAACCATCTAAATTTCACAAAATAGTGAAAACGAGTTGCCTAAACATGCAATTAGTTGCTTTACATCAAAAAAGTTACTTTACAAGCCATGGAAGCCAACAAATATTACTAAAAATACCTCCGTTTGTACACATGGAGGTTCATGAGTCCCAATTACAACAACACCTAATTCAAGAGTAGTGCATTCTTATACAATAGAGTTAATTGTAAAGTGTATTGAATGTGGGACCACAAGCTGGAGTTTGAAAAAAACACAGGACAAAACTTCTTGGAGCACCCAAACTGAGGTCTGATAGTGTTTGGTGCCATGTTTCTTAGTTAAACCTTCATTTAACCCAGTAACGCTGCCAACGCCATTTTGTGGCATTTGGATGACTACAGAATGGTGTGTACAAAGATTAGAAGCATTTTTTTATCCATTTTTTAATTATTGACCCTTCAAGGTGGGTTATGAAGATTATCCAATTGAATTTTTAGTCTTGCCAATGTTTGTCTTTATCTAAATGAGAAGTTAGTAGAAAAAACGGATCACAAAATATACCATTTTAGTGCATTTTGGGAAGTTGTTGCTCCTTGCTCTAAATCTGGAATTTCTCCACAAAAATGATATTTTTTGAGTTTGAGCCAAACTAACAAAATGAAGTTCATCTTCTCTAGTTTTTACTCCAATTTGAATTTTGAAAAAATTCCTAATATTAAATATTTTATTGCAATTTGAACTTTGGATGTATTTTCAAATGTCAATTAAATTTTAATTAGAGAATGACATGGAAATTGAGTTTATACCATAATGTTTGTTACTGTAGTATATACACATGGTGAATTTTTTTTAATTTTTTGAAATAATTTTCTATTTGTGGTGATTTTTCTTCACTTTTTCTTCAAAAATTCTCAAAATAATCAATTTTTCATAAAAAAATCTAAATTTTTTTGTAAAGTAAAGCAGCTGACATGTAATTTCAGCTTTAAAATGAATATAAAATTTTTCATTCATATTTAGTTGCAAAATGTTAGCAAATTGGGTGATACGGAATGAGGCTTGAAATCAGCGGTCATGGGTCAGTCCTTACTGGGTTAAGCTTGCATTTTACAAACACAAGAGAAACTTTATGATTAACTCCAATAATGGAAAAACATTTATTTCAGTGGTAAATGTGGCAAAATTAGTGTGGGGCAACCTAATTTCAGTCTTTTGTTTTGTGCAAGCTGTTGCTTGTACCTCGTGTACCCCGTGTGAAGTATGGACTGTTTTGATCTTGATCAAAGCTGGCTCACCCGGAAATAGGAAGGGATTTTTTACCGAAGTTAGTATACTTTACCTCACCGTTATTTATCAAAGCCAGGATCTCCGTTGCACCAAGGTTGACTGGCATCAGCCCACTTGGCCACTCCCATCTGCAGTAAGTTAACAACTTAGCCCTGAAAAAGAGGAACCACTGGTCCAGAAGGGTTTTTTTAGTTGTACCATCTAATTCCCTCCAACTCCCTTACTTACTGAACCATGTTTTCAAGTACCGAAAGTCTGGTTATTTTCTCTATTTTTTACTCCAAATAGAAATTTGTACGAAAAATTTCATCAAGTTTTGGCAGATGTTGTCAAATTGCAACCAGTTCTGTTTGCAATAAGACTTATTATAGTAGAACCTCTTTTAACCAACAGGTCCGGGACCATTTGACAAGATTGCATTAAAGAGGTTTCTTTGTTTACAGAGGGTCATTTTTAGTCATAACCTTTGTATAGGGACAAGTCCAAGATTGGTTTGACAATATTGGTTAAGAGGGGTTTATTGACTTATGGAGGGTGTACTTAGAGAGGTTCTAGTGTATCAGTTGACTTCCCGGACCTTGCTTGTCTTCACTCTAAATTTGCCATTCCAAGTGACTCCTTGTGTTGGTTACATTGTTTCCAAGTTTAACCTTTAAATGTCAAGGCAGACATTTAGCATCCGATAGATGATAGGAGAATCTCTCCATATAGGATAAAAGTGCAACTATTCATCCTCAAAATTTTGTGTGGAAAGGGGAGATCTTCTATAGTACTTTGACTTCCAATGAGTGCTTTTGTAATTTTTTAAGCCAATGATTCATATGGGTATGAAAACTAATGATTTCCAAGGTCACTCCATCGTCCTTTAAGGGTTAATCCTTTAAGGACTTGTCAACCACTTTTTGGTTGACATTAGATGATTTTCATCTACATTGGAGGGTCATTTCAAGCCCATTCTCCATATTGGGAACTAGCCACTACTGGTCAAAATTTAAAATTATTTAAAAAAGTTTTAAAAAAAGGATTAAAATTCAAGATTTTAAATTTTTTGAAAAAATTTAAAATTAATATTTTATTATTATGTGATGTGGTAATCACTCTGCCATATCAGACTATTACTGCAGCTAAGCTCCCATAGTTCAGAAACTCGTAGAAACTCGTGGTTCTGTAGACCACCTGAATTTCATCTAATGATTGATACTTTTTCATTGATAACCAAAGTTTTAAAGTGAATTTGAATGTAGACAAAAGGGAAGGGATGTGGGGAATTGGGAGAACAATAATCAGGATAATTTGTGTTATTATGCAGGTGTGGTGTTGAAAAAACAAACAAAATATCAACTGAAAATATGGTAATCAATAAGGAAATCAATACACAATTCATTATTGCATTAGCACAGAGCCCCAAGCATTTACAACAATTCCATCAATATGATCAAATCTCCAAAATGCATCACAATTTGATATTTTTTTACATGTTCAACCTAAGACCATAAAACATCTGGCCACCTTTTAGAAAATCGATCATAGTCCTTAATGGGTTAAAAGCATGGTTGTCATATTGGACAAGTTACTATTCATTTCTTGTCCTGTAGGACGAGTTACTATTCATCAAATGTACTTGAGAGGTACATTTGATGAATAGTAACTCGTCCTATAAGACAAGAAATGAATAATAACTTGTCCAGTATGAAAACCATGGTTAAAAATGTTTTGTTGGCTTTATGTTGGTTGCCCTCGTCTGAGTGGGTAACAAACAAGAGCAGTGGATCAATGAAGGAAGGCGCACTCATGGAGCCAAGTAGACTTTGTTCCCAGGGAGTTCTTGTGAAGCAGTGCTTTTCCAATGGCTTGCGGTAAGGTAGTATGCTTAGGGTTAAAGCAATCTCTCAACCTTTAGGGGGGAAATCAAATTCCTTGAATCAATTTCCATTAAATTTTCGTAGGAGGGAAAATGGAATTGGCATCAAACTAAATTTGTTTCATATTTTTTGGAACTTCATGGAATAAGTTACAAATTTCTGAAATTGAAACAAAGTGGTCATTAATAACGACCACCTCTTTAAATGTACACTATTGGTACATTGAAGAAAGCAAAATGTATTTATGTATTAGTGGCCAATTTTAAAACAAGGTCACTTTCAGAGCATCCTACCTTAAACTTTTACTTGTATATGGTCACAACCATGACTATTGTTCTACCACTAGCTTTAGGTAAAGGTTATTTCTTCATCTCAAGTTTTGTGTTTTTGAGTTCCTTGAGTTTGCAATATTTCCAAGTCACCAAAGTTAAAATTGGGCTTCATGACTTCTATAGGTTCAAGTTGTAAGCTCAAATTCTACATAATATCCAATCTATACCTTAGCCCCTAAAGAACCAAGGCCTTTTTTCTACAAAAAAACCACTCAAAACTGTCATTTCTATAGCAAAGAGTAAAAAATCTGAATTTTTTTACATCTAACCATAAGATCTTACACCTAAATAGTATAAGAATATGCAGGAAAATTTTTAAAGTTTTTGACCACATAGATTGCAAGATATCTATGTTGAAAGTGAACACATTGTAGAACTAGATTATTTGACTTTGAACCTTCTTAACTTTAATTTTTTGCACTACAAAGTTTTGAGCTTTCAATCTTTATGGTGGAGAATTGAGTTGAGGGTCTAAGAGAAAAAAATAATTTTAAAAAACATATTTTTTATTCTTTAAAAACTATTAAATAGAATTGAATACAAAATAGAAGGAAAATCTAAATTATTAATATCTCTAAGATGGAATTAAAATGCACTAATTTCAATGGTGAGATTGTTCTAGCAATCAAACTAAACCACGTGGAATGTTTTTTCTTGAAAAATTATAAAATTTGCATTCAAAAATGAATCTACAAGTCATTTCTTCAAGGAGATGCTCTAATTGCCCAAAAGACAAAATTATCCATAACTTTCTTATAACAAATCCAAATGGAATGGATCAAAGCTTTCCATGTAGACAAAAATATAATCTATGAGTAAAAACAACTTTTTTAAAAGGACAATGATCCTTTAGGGATTAAAATAGGTTGTTTTGTTTTGTTTGCTACATTGAGATCTTCCAAGTTGTGTGTTGATTGATACACCAAGATCTAAAAAACTATGAGGCATCGAGTAGTGCTCTTGGTACCATTTGAATAGCTTTGCACAAGGAAGGATGCACAGGCTTTGTTTTGTGGCGTTTGGACCTATGGTGTGAAAGTTATTGAATTTCAAAGTTATTATGAATTCAAAAATTAAATTAAATTTTCTTTTGTTTTGGAAAAACTATAACTTGCACATTACATGTCCAAATACAATGAAAAAAATCCCTTGCACTCCTTTGTGCATAGAACTTTCTATTCATATCAAAAACTCAATCTCTTACATTGCAACCAAACCCTTACACTATTTCATGCATAAAAGATACTACCTCTTGTCCCAAAATGATCTTCCTATTGGACAAAACATCATAAATTAAGGCTAAAAATAACATTTTAAAAATCAATTTTGCATTATAAGTAGAAATTGGTTCACTTCTAAATTCTAGAAACTTTGGGTTTCAAAGCCCTTTTCAAAGTGCAGTTTGAAAATATTGAAATATAGATTTGGGGGAGGGATTTGAGGGGGGATTTTCAAGGAGCAACATTAATTGGTCAATTAAATGTTGAATGTGAGGTCATCATTTTGTAGGCATTTAGTATATGCCCAAGACCACATGTGGCCCTTTGTTTCACTTCCTAGAGCTTCATCCTCTTCAATCGGGCAATATTCAAAGAAATGCAAAAATAAGAATGAATAATGTTGATTCACCCTTTTAGTCATTTCATTTGTATTTTAACTAGTGATTGCATGGATGGAGGGGGAATCTACTACTAGTTGGAGTGTTTTGTTGGTCTCAAATACCAATCAAAAACCAAATCTAATCTATTTACAACATCACAAAGTGCAATAGGAAGATCATTTTGGAACAAAAAATTAAGGCCAACAAAAGGATCATTTGGAGATAGAGAGAGTATTGAATTTCAATTTTTTTATAAATTTTAAATTTTAAAAATTATTTTTACTTTTATTTTGGCCATGGCAACGGCACAATAACATACTAATGTTTTATAAATTAGCATGCTAATATTCAAAGAAAAAAAATAAAATTTATTTAAAGTATTTCAATTCTATTTTAAATCTGAAATAATGGAATTAAAATGTATGTAATAATTTAAAATTTTGAAAATGACAATTTGAATTCCAAAATTAATCCATGAAAATCTTGCATGTTTAGAGGCCCAAAGTTGCTTCAAAATACTCATATCCAAGACAAGGCCAAGGGAAGGCCAAAATATTCATCAATATTTAAATTTTAACAAAATCCAATCGTACTACAATTTACGTGTTCAAGGACATCATTTTAAAATTTTAGAGAGAAATTTCCATAAATTGGAAATTAAATGTGCCAAAATTTCAAAATGTAGGCTCTTCGATCTAGCCTTTCCAAGAAGTGAAGTTTTTTCCTTCAACAATTTTTTAAAATTGTACATTTTTCCTATATTTTAGGCATTTTAGTCAATGTGTTGAAAAATGGGTTGAGAATATATGAAAAAATTGACCAAAAAACTTTCATGTTTATCTTCTGAAAATATTATAGATTAGAAGGTGGTATTGAATGAAAGAAAAAACTAAACCGCTAATAACTTTTGTAAAAATCAATAATTGTTAATCCCAATGGTAAAAATGTTTTAGTAAACAATTGGTATTTTCTTTTTCTTTTTCTATCTAAAATTTTTCAAATTTGGATGAAAAAGATGACTTTATATGATTTTCCTACCTTCATATCCTGCAAAATAAAACTCATAACTTTCACCTTATTATTTGGAATTGAATGGTTCAAATATTTTCAACGAGATATCTATCTATACAATCTATACAAACTACTTGTGGACTACTTGAATTACCAATTATAATTTGAGATGGCATATACTAATCTATTAATTGTACTCTCTCTTTTCTATTTTGGGAATGAGATTAGTCCTATTTGTATCGTACTTTTATAAATCTTAAAGAAGCTCCTACATTCCTCAAACTATGGTTGGAAATATTTTTGAAAAATTTAAATTAGTTGCCAAGGGTTTGCACATGCTAAAAGCTCGAGAAATTTTTAAGGAGACTCTTGTGGTCTTAATTTTCATCATGATTTTTTGAAACTTTTTGAAGAGATAAAACGCATATAATGTGTCTCTGGAAATATAATTTATATTTCAATCAATGATGAGAAAATTATGGATAGTCTTGTTTCGCCACCCTAAGCCCAAAAGAAGGTTTGTTGGTCAACACCAGAAAATCACAAAAAGTCAAAATAAAAATTTTAAAATTTGGTTTCTCATAGGAAATGATCTTGTATACATGAAATGATTTGATTCATTCAATTTGGATTAGTGATGAAAAAGTTATGAATAATTTTGTTTTCTTAGCAATCTTAACATTTAAAAAACAAACAAACTTATAGGATTCATTTTGAATGCAATTTCCTCAAATTCCCCCCCCCCCCCGCCCCAAAAAAAAAAAAAAAAAAATTGTTCAATTTTCTTACTTGAACAATCTCACGATTGGGATTATTGTATTCTAATTCCATTTTAGAGCTATCACCAATTTAGTTTTGAGTGCAATTTTGAACATACTTTACTTAATAATTTTTAAAAGAATAAAAATCAGGTGTTTTTTTTCTAGAATTTTTTCCAAGACTTTCAAATTAATTTTTCAACTGAATTTTTTTATAATAAAACATGTGTATTGACAAAATTTTAAGCTAAGAAAATTCCAAGCCTTAAAATCTAGACATACAAGGTGCATAAAACAATTTTCTTCACTTCAAATACAAACATCTTACAATTCATGAGGTTAAAGTTTTTGAAATTTCTTCACCACATTATCATACTAGTTTAGTCCAAGATACTACAATTAGATATGTAAAAATAATAATTCCTAAAGTTATTTGCACTTTGCAATAGATATGGCAATATTGAGTGGAATTTGATGAAATAAGGACCTTGGAACTTTAGGGGATAAGAAATGTTTGCACTAGTTTACTTGTTTATCTGTGTTGCAATTACAATTAGGCCATTTTGTACTTACACTTGTGACCACATAAGGTATACCTTTGCAATCAATGGCTTTGATCCATAAATATCAAAGGTTCACTTCCATCATGTGAAGCAATGACATCAAATGACTAAGTCTTCTAAGCTCGAGTAACATTGGCATTCACAATTCTATTTCTTTACACATTTTTATAATATCATTTTGCTTTAGCAAATTCAAATACTAATAAAGTTTAGCAAGCTCTCCAATCAAAAAATGTGACAACCAATTGAATGGTTTAGGTTGCAATGTTTTTTAGTGAGGACTTGTTTTTTCTTCATAACATTGTTGTAAGCTCCAATTGAAGCATTTGTGTCTTGTTTATCATGAGGAAACTCAAGATTAACTTTCATCCACATGTCTTTGCAATGAAAACTTATAGCAAATTTAAGATATACATGTTACTACTTAATATGACAAGTTTTTGGATGGAAGGTTGGACCATATGAAAACAATAAACAATGATGTGTATACTCTACCATAGTATAAAAATATAATGACAACTATTCAATACAAAAATACCACTAATTTGTAGCAAGGACATTGGTATATCTATTTTTCTCATCCATGTGTCTTTGAAGTACTTTGAGAATTTCTCCTTGTCTTTACAGTTTATGAATACTTTCTCTAACAACACCTCAACGCTCTCATGTGTATGAGCAATTGTCTTGCCCCAAGTTTGAATATTCATCACTTTTCTAAGTCTCTATATAATTTCCATATATATTTCAAGTCTTCACATCTTTTTTAAGCAAAAGATTCATCCAACACTGATGTACATGCCATATGCAAATCAAGATTGTCATAGAAGGTCCCCAAATAATCTTGTGTAAATATTTTCTTAAAACATTACAAACATGTTTTGTCTAAGGTAACTATGTGCACCAAAAATCAGTCACTCTCCAATTACTACACCTACGAGCAGACTTCAAAGGTGTGTGTAATCTCAAACAATAGCGTTCAATGTCAATTTTTGGTATTCCACTCAATTTTCATCACTTCTTCATGCAAGGTGTACAGTTTTTTTTTAACAATAGAGGCTTACATGCCCTCACACTAGTGGCGCATTTATGGAGGGATTAGTTCAGATAGGCTAAATTCGTCTGACAGCAGCGACAAATCGCCAAAAAAAAAAAAAAAAAAAATCCGCTGATAAGCTGTGCTACAGTGCGCCAACAAAAAAAATTCATGAATAAAATTGCTTAGTTGCTATTCCTAAAACAATACGAATGCACATTGGTAGAAGAATAATGAATAGCAGATCTTTAAAAGAACGGAAAGTACTGTACTGTACAGTACTGTACAGTACATGCTACAATGAAACACCCATTTGACCTATTGGCATTGATTCTGCATCAGCATTGTTTACCATGAACACATTTGGCTGCCTTTACGAATCCCATTTTTCTTTTAAAAGCAGCCATCCACAGTGCTAAATCCGCACCTTTAGCACTATCTTAACCCCAAAGTGACATTCAATTTTTGGGGTTCAAAAACATCATTGCTTTTGAAGCCTTATGGATCTAAATGTCTTCAAGTTATACAAATCTCAACCGTACAATCTTGTAGTGCACATGTTGTAAATGACATGTACAAAATTTGAAATCATTTGGCCACATAGATTACAAGATCGTAATGTTTTAGTGTTGAAAATGGATGCTGAAATTTTCCCAAAAACACATTTGGAGGTGAAATTTGATTTCTAAACCTACTCAAATGAAAAAACTTTAGACTACAAAATGATTCAAAACTACTATACACACACATTGGTGAAAAATAATTTCATTCAATTAACTCATTGTGTCTACAAAACGGCTTTGAAATGTCCCAAATCAACAAGAAAAATTGCAAAAAACACATCTAAAGCTGAACCTCCTTCTACTAGAATGCTCCTTAGTCACTCATTAATTCTTGGATTAACATGAAATTTTATCCACACAAACTAGACTAGTATGCGCAACTTTTCCAAGAAGAATTATTGAAACTGGACTCTGTATGAAGAAGAAACAAGCCGCCGAAGTTCACTATACTCCAAAAATGGCAGGATTTCGAACTTCGAATTGCTCCCAAACATTCAAAACAATTTGGATTGACATGAAAACTTTACCACAATAACTATACTTCAAAAGGAACAAAACCCAACAAATTTTATTGAAAGTGAAGAATAGATGAAGGAGATACAAGGCCCCGAAGTTGCAGCCCTAAAATGAAGTTTGGTGAACTCAAATTGAAGCTGTGAACTTCGATTGGCTTTCAAAAAATCAATACATCTTGGATCAATCTGAAAATTTTATCATACAAACTAGAGTGGAGAATGCAACTTTACCAACAGGTTTTACTGAATTTGGACCTGAGATGCAAAAGTTACAGCTATTTGAACTAGACTTAAAACTCTATGAGGACACTTTCTGTCCTCTTTGTCACTTTGGGGTTAACTTGAAATGATTCACACAACTGGAACCCCCATTAAATACAACAAAATTACAGAAATGGTTTTGAACACATGAAAACATCAAAATCAAGTATGGTCTTATAGAACTGATTCTCTGTAAAGAGATTTTGCTTTGTTTAGTGTCAGTCTCAATGGAATTTCACTCTCATTTTGGAATGAAATCCAGAATCCAGCTGCGTGAATCAGTGTTGTAACCATAACCCCAAAGTGAGAAGCAGAGGACGCTAGACTGGGAAGTGGCAGAGAATTTTTAAAAACTTTCAGTAATCAGTATGGTATCTGTCTTTCCAGGACTGCTGGTGAGGTAACTCAGACAGTTCGAATTTGGATCCAAAGTGCCTGACCTACTTCTGCTCTCTAAGAGCATCCCCACCTGTCTGGCAAAATGCAGAGTGGTGGCATTTGGCCAGGCCATCCACTTTTGCAAGCCGGGTGAGGAGCAAGATAATAGGCTCAGAAAAATCAGGCGTATGGTAAGAATCAAACAGAGCATGATAACTTACTGGACATGGCTTCAATGCCAATTCAGCCGCAGCATGGTAGGGGGATAAAAAAACACATTGAAGAAGAG
Organism: Climacium dendroides; assembly: GCA_950106755.1. NCBI lineage: Eukaryota > Viridiplantae > Streptophyta > Bryopsida > Hypnales > Climaciaceae > Climacium > Climacium dendroides. The sequence continues at coordinate 48,683,957 of OX467083.1, read as the reverse complement.
GCAGAAAGGCGCTTCCAGTTTGTCTCTTCTTGTTTTGCAGGCCAAACAGCGGCTTGCAAAACCACCCAAAAATGCAAGCCAAGGCCCACTTGCAAGCCCTCTCTTTTAACAAGTCATCCGTTTTGCAAGACGGGTGGGGATGCTCTTACATCCTAGTATGGTACCGGGGCATTTGTTTGCCCTAAACGTAGCATCGCACTGTCTACGAGCTACAACGCACTGCGAGTCAGTTAATCCGGCTTCAGATCCACCAAAGTGGCGGCGGTCTCACAAGATTGGAAGCGTTGCTTTCAGATCTGACGTACACGCATCGCTCGGTGGGCGCCTGAGGAGAAGATTCTAGGTAAGAGCCGGGCTCCATTGGGCTCCCGGAGGTCTAGATTCCGAAGGTCCGGGGAGGCTCCATGGAGCCGGACAGTGAAACTGGAGGTCCAGCCCGGCCTTCGGGCTCCTGCCCTTGCAATTCGGGATTGCAGGGACCGGAGGGCCTGGAGGGCCAAGCCGGACCCCTATTTTGGGAACGGAATTGCGAGACTTACTCTGCTGAAGTTGAATTCACCTGGCTGCACGAGTCTTCTTTTTCCCCAAGTTGAATTCGGGACCTGGCTGCACGGACCTTCTTCCTAAATAATAACTTTGTGTCGAAGTAGTAAGCCTTGTGAAGTTCTTCAATCACCTGTTATGCCTTATATTTGAACATCATTCTTGCGACGCTTCATAATCTTTTATTAATTAAGAGAACATTTGTTTATTAATTAGTATTTACCCTTGTATATCTATATCAACGTTGGTTAATTGAAAACTTTGATTGTAGAAGTAGTTCATTTCTAAAAACAAAGAATCCCAACAATATTCAATAATCTCAAGGGCTAATTTCTAAATCATTTTTCATTTTCAAATCATTTTCAAATCATTTAGAAAACAATTTCTTTTTTTAAATAATTTTTAAAACATTTTTCATTTTAAAATTATATTCCATTTTAAAATCATTTTCCATTTTTAAATCATATTTAAATTAAAAAAAGAGGGGTAGCCTTTCAACAAGGGGTCACTACAAGAACTTGATTGTTGGCAGATGGTAAAAGCGATTTGGCAAAAGCAGCGTCCCATGCGGAGGTCCGGAGCCCAATGGAGGCCCCCGGGTCCAGATCAGAGGTCCGGGCCCCCGTCTAGGCTCTGGACCTCCGAGGGACAATGGAGCCCGGCTCTAAGGTAGGTACGCGTATTCACCCTGATTTGGAATTTGGACATCTTGGGGTCAATTCCAACAGGGACACATATTTTTGAGAGGTGTGTGCTTGTTTAATAAGTCAAACCCAAGTGGAATTATAATTTTCCAATCAAATTTGCAATTTTTATGAATTTTTGAATTTGTCAACCCTGAAATTACAAACCGCCACTAAACTACAGCCATAAACACCCCATAAACAACCTAAAACTGCCTAATCAAGTACTATATATTTTCTATTAATGGAATGACACGTTACTCTTTGTTGCCATAAAATCCCTAATTTTGTCATAGTATTCTCTGATTTTGTCATAAAATGAAAAGAATTGGGGGGATTTGGGATGGAATTGGGCCAAATGTAAGTGATAGAATTGAGTTGGTCTATTAATAAAATTGGGTTGCAAACGGAATTAGGCTGGTCTACCTTATGCTCTTGCGGCACACCACACCTTCAGTCTATTACCCTATGTTAGGGTCAGATTCGCTATAAATGAATAAATTCAAAATATAATTAAATATGGCATCCAATGAAATTTTCAAAAATTATGTCTTGGCATAATTGAATAGAATAGAAAACAATGTAATATATGAAAAAAATCGTAATCCTACAAAATGACAAAGTATTAGAATTTGGCAGAAATTTGATGAGATTTGGCTTCATTCCTTTGTATTAGTTTACAAGGTGAATGATACCATTATTTGGATAAGCAAGGGTCTGTTCTTCTCAATTTTATGTAAGGGAGGCGACCCATTTCCGACCAGGGACCCATTCCTGTCATATAGACTACACTCTTTCCAATAAGCAGAAGAAAGCAGGACATTAATTGTGGCACAATCTCCAATGTAGTCGTGGCACATTATGATTGGCTGCAATCTTGGTTGATTTTACAACCAACCTATGGTTGGAAATAGGAGAACCTATATGACAAGAATGTGTTGAACAAAATCTTCAACTAAAAAATTCATAGTAATTATGTTTTGAGAAATAAAATTCTGAAAAAATATGGAATCCTTCTAAACTACTCTATTTCTGTACATGGGAAAATTTCTCCACTCAAGAAAACAGCACTCCAGATATGCAAAATTGCTTAAGTGGTCGGAAATGGGTCGGCTCCCTTATGGACCTTCCTTGTTTGTTTGTTTTTCTTTTGGCTAGCCTTCTGACTTGACTGTCTTGTATTGTTTCATTTTCAGCAATGGATTTCCATTTGATTAATTTTTTTTTAATGACGAAGTTAAAGTTGTGATGAGTATCGAGAAAGCCACGAGTATCAATAAAACTTTGAGTATGGAATAAAGTTGTGAGTACTACTGAAGATAACAAAATATCTTGAATCGTGGTAATCATGGTGAAGGTCGCAAAATATTTTGAACCCTGTAAAATGAACTTTTGAAAATTTTAAATAGAATAAATGAAAAAAAAATTACCCGAAAAAAGTGATTTGGTATGGGGTCTAATGAATTTAATCCCAATTAGTACAATATGTCATATTAGCATTTTAATCTTCTTTTTTTACTACTAGTATAGGGTTGATACAACACACTTTTATTTGGAGCAATTAGGCATTAACCCCCCTATATAATAAAACAATAAACAAAATACTCAATTAGAGCCTTGGAGCCTTTTAGATGCCACTTTGTTTTTATCAATGTTTTACCTAAATTTTGTAACTTTTTTCTGAAGCAAATTCCTATCGACTCTTGCTCTAAAATTTATAGCTTTTATTTATGAAAGCCCAAGGGTGCTTTTTGAGTGCACTTACTTTTGACACTTTCAAAATTCATAGTTTATTCATTTGGTGTTTCAAAAATCCATTCAAAAGGAGTATGTTTTTAATTTGATAACCAGCAAGATTCAACAAAAAATTATACAAATCAATAAAGGGAACTACACTAAAAAAAATCTTGTATAGACAATTTTAAGTTTTGTTGTCATGGAGTTGTTATTTTAGCCCATAAAATACTAAGAAGGCCAAAATGTAGGAGATGGATGGCTTGTGTTTACTCTAAAGAACAAAAGATGCATTTTTTGTCTCATTTTTTATTGGGAAATAATTTCATGGAAGTTGATTGAAAGGTGTTGGAAATTTCTTCATTGAGGTATTTCTAATTTTTCATAAAAAAAAGAAGGATTAATTAGTGTTATTCTAATGTATTTCAGCAATTTTTTGTTCCTTGATCATCATGCAAATTTTAGCCAAAAAATGTATACTTAAAATATCGATCTTAATTAATAAAACAAAAGTTTTCAATTCTAGTTTTAACCCCTATTTGGAAATTTGGAAATTTGAAAACATCCCTAAAATTCATTATTTTATTACAATTTGAGCTCTAATCATGGCCTACAAATTTCAAATTATAGAATGAATTATTAATTTGGCTTGCATTAAAAAGTTCTACAATATTATGTATACCTTTGTATGGGAGTACTAGCATGTGAGCATGGAATTCATGAGGCCATGAGTTTAGGATTCTATATTATAAACACTTTTTATGATTATAGGTGTATGTTATAGGTACCTATGTTATAAATTCTTTTCTTGTTATAGTGTATACATATTTTAAGTACATATGATATAAGCACTTTCAAGTGGTTGTAGCCTACAACTAGCTTCAAGGCTCTTAAGGACACTTCTTTGTGCTCACATAGTAGCATTGTTGCCTTATACTAATTTCAATTACTTGGTTCATTTCTCTTTAAAAAAAAGAGAAATAACTCCAACCACTCTAAGTAGTTGGCATACTTGAAGAGCCTATTTGTTTAGGGTCCCACATCAAACTTATAAAAATTGGTTTGAGTGACACTTAGAGTTTTAGACTACATATCTTTGTAAGAAGGAATGTCTATACAAATGTGAGTGTCCGATTTGTCACCTGGAATTCATTATTTTCTTTTTTCGTTTGTTAGTCTTTTGAGTGTAAATTAATATACAAAAAAGCCATAAAAAGAGTGTAAAGCCAAAATAGGTGTGTCACATGCTATTATAGTATTTGGTCCTAATTAGCATATTTTTCCTAAAATGTAACATAAATCCCACATGTAAATAGGGTAGAAACCCAAAACTTGTACATATTGTAGTATTTAAGTAGAATTGCTCGAAATAGCCAAATCTGCCTCACATGTGACAAAGATATGGCTAAATTGGTCCGAGGGAACCCACATGAGAATTCTAAACTAGTCACGGAGAGTGGTTTCAGTTTTCCTATCAAACCAACAAAATAGTAGAATCCCCAATTGTTAGTCTGCAAGTGAAGAAACTCAAGACGGACTAGAGAAGGGCATCTACGACATAAGTACGGTGGTCCTGGGAGGAAATTATGGTAGGAGTTCAATAGCGAAATTGGTTTACCGTGATTCCTCTTTGTGTGAAAGATTCCCTATTCACTGGAAGTTAAAGGAGGTAGTGAGATTTGGCTCTCTTTCGTCAAATGTGCAAAGTAAGAATATGAGCTTGCACATCTTTCGTAGAGATTCATATGAAAAGTTTTGGAATTTTCTGATAGTTAGAAGACATTCTTTCGGACGGTCAACCACCAAATTATACAATAGGAATTTTATAAAAATTACCTAGAGTATGGTAAAAATTAGACTAGCTTATTTTATGTTAATAACATGCTTCACTAAGTCTCAAGATATTTCAATAGCTAGAAGACCCAAAACTAGCAAGATCCTTCTAAGACTAGCAAATTTGAATATTATCGTGGAACTGATCAACAAATCGGAAGCATACAAAGTCGGAATGAGGCTTAAGATAGGTCTTTTCTTACTCCCTCATACTTACTTGAGACCCTAGGTTAGTTACGTTCTTCAAAAAAATCATCCTTCAAAAATTGGATTTTTATCCTTTGGAGGTTTTAATCGCTTTTAGTGGTTATTTAGTGGATGAAAAAGGGGTGAGAGGTTTTCATAGACCAAAAATGGACTTCTGAAGCCAATGGTGCAATCCGTTTGTGATTTGGAGTCTTTCTCCCAAAGTTAGAGTTTTGAACCAACATAGAAAGTCAAAACTTGAAGATTAGGATGAAATTCTTAATTGATAAGATTACAGTTTAGGATTGAAGGGGGGTAAACAACCTTAGAAAAGTATTTAAGGGGGTTCATTCTTCTCTTAAATCACCCCTTAGGTTCATTTTGAACACCTTGTTTTCATTTAAATTCATTTAGTTGGATTTTGGCTATTTAGGTCACGTTGTCAAATTTTCTTGTTTTTTGAGCATTTCAAGCTCCTTTGTTGTTGTTGTTTTTCAAGCTTTTTTGAAGGACTTGGGGTCCCTTAAAGCTTAGCTTTCTTCTTGTTGTCTTTTTGTTGAAGTTTTGGAAGCTTTGGTTGATGTTTTGTTGAAATTTGGTACTTTGTTGAAGTTTTGGGGTTTATTTTTAACACTTGTACTAGTATTAAAGAGATTTCTCCCCTTATGATTGGTGTAGTTTAAGTTAGGTTCTTAATTGAAAAATTAATACCCAAGTAATAGTTGAAAGTTCATTCCTAGGGAGGCTAATATAATAGGATTACTTCTATTTTGAATTCTTAATAGGTCATTGCAATTATAGAACATAAAGGAAAAGTTCTTTAACCACATATACAAATGTTTTTCCTCACGCGATAATGTTTAATTACTAGATTTGCCACTCCACTCTTAAAGGCCACAAGGGTTAAGAAAATCTCCCAACTAGGTTCTCTTTAATTCTTTAATTCCTTTTTGACTTCTTTTATCTTTTATATTCTTCACTCTTTTGTCGTTTACTTTTTATTTTTTTATCTTTAATTTTTCTCCTTTTTGTTTCTTTATTCTTGCACTTCCGAGTTGTATTTAATCTTTACTCCCAAATTGAAAAAGACTGCTATCACAGGTGACTGCAAGGCAGCCATGTCTTTTTTGCTTCCAAATTGGACTTGAATTGGAACCAACTGACGAGGCTTTGTACTACCAAATTGGAATTGATTTACTTTGACTTCTTTTGTATGCAATTTAGGAAGTACTGCATCTGATTTCTTCAATTAAATAATCTTATTCTCATCCTTACAATTTGGTTTATCATAACTTTGACACTTGCAAAATTTCAGCCTCTCTTAACCAATTTGGAATTGATTTTTATAAGCTTTTGACCATCCATACATACTAAATTTCCATTCCTATTCGGTATATGTATTACACATAACTCACATACACAACTCTGATTCAATCACAGATGTTTTTCAATTTGATTTCAACACAAGATTCATTCATAGATCATAAACTGACTCAGTATTCACATGACAACATTCAAACTTTCTTCACATGCCGACTTGACTATTATAAATATTAACTTCCAACGTCTTGACTAAAATTCAAACATAGATTTACAATTTGGGCACTCTACGAAAAGATTACAACGACATTCACAATCACATTCATTTGCTTAAAATATTCATCATATTAATCCGATTTGGTGACAAATCATCATTTCAATAACAATAGTTTTTGCATACTAATCTCTTAACACATCCTCATGGCAAACACTTGATATTCCAACACTAATAGTTCACTATCAATATCTTCTGATTTTCATGTAAGATCCCACTTGCAACTACACATCCTAATTGGAATTTAAAATTAATTTCGGCACTCAATATCCTCCCAATTAGTTTTTCTTGATTATCTAAAATTCCTAACACTATAGCACAATCACACTTCCATAGACTCATCAAATTTCTTGCACATCCTACTTGGCATCATTCCATCCCAACATACGGACATTAATCATGCTCAGACAACTCCATCAGAACACAAACAACAATCCAACTTGGACATGACACACACTCACTCAAACACACCGATCCGACCTTGGATCAACACAGACACACTTCCCAACTAGGAAATCACACACAACAACCACACAACAAAAACAAAACATACATAGCCTTGACCAATTGGGACATGCACTGGATATTCGCTCAATAGTGGGTCAAAAACAAAATGAAAATAAAATCAGATTAATAGGATCCACAGATGGGCAGTTGCCAACTCAGGAAGGAAGACCAACTGACTCTAACTACCCACGTGGAACTCCACAGACTCAACTGACATCCTACTCAGCTTTAACCTCCTACTCGGTATCAGACCCAAATCCATCCAACTTGGAATTCCCAAAACTTAACATTAAGCAATATCTCCAAATCGGGACTTGACCTCAAACCGCGACTTGGCTATCCGACTGGAAACATCTGACAGAATACACTCCGGCTAGAAAGCAAAAAGACTGCAAATTGGACTGAAACCAACCAACCAAACCAACCAATTGGATCATAAAACCAACAAACTAGTACCAAAAGCCTTCATATTTCACTCAAAATGGCTCAAAAATTAACAAAGTTTAGTCCTACTCGGTTATCTACAATTGGTGATGCCACTTAAGAGAGACCTCTAGTGTTTATTTGATTTGATTTCTAATACTAACACACATATATAAAGTTTTTTTCTTCTAATTATGCTAAATTTGTACTAACCTTGTACTAGCTTGTTGGTACTACCAAACATTTCGTTGCCTGTTTTTTCCCTTGTCCCCATTTGGGACGGTGAAGCTTTAACTTCCCTTGTGTGAAAAATTGTTTAGAATTGTTGTTTTGTCAAAACTACGGCAAAGCTTTGACTTTGCTTATTTTGAAAAGTTTATAGAAATTAGTTGTTGTTCAAAACGGCGGTGAAGTTTTGGCTTTGGTCCTTAGAACTTTTTATAGAAAATTTTGTATATCTCAAAACTATAGCAAAACTTTGGCTTTGGTTGTTTTAAATTTATAGAAATTGTTTGGATATTTTAAAACCACGGCGAAGCTTTGACTTTGAGAGGTGTGAGTTTGTTTTAGAATTTTAAAGTATTCTCAAAACGGCAAAGCTTTGATTTCACTCTTTAGAGTTTGTCAAGCCATTTGACTTGATTAGTGGAAGTTTGGCCAAGTTGTTCATTTCTGTGTGATAGTATTTATTTAGAGCCGACGCTATGAGTGAAGAGAAGAGTTGATAGAATATAAATGAGCCTATAATCATAAAGTAGAAGTTGAAAAGTTTCCAAATACATAAGATACGAAAGAATCCAAGTTGAAACGGGTAAGTTATGAGCGGATGAAGTTTAGTATTTAAGTTGTATGAAGACGTGTTCAACTCATCCAATAGAGCAAAAAATAAGATTAGAAAGTATTAAAAAATTAGAATTTAAATCTATAATAAAAAATGAGTTTGAAATTACCATTTAAGAATAGTGTGTGGATGAAGTTTTTAAATGCTGATTAGCAATTAAACTTCATCCATGTATAACTTCTATTAAGAAGGTCCAATTTGCAAGTGCCTTATCAATCTAGAAAGTTGATTTTAGCTTCTAAAAGGAAAAAAAATATAAAAGTCTAAAAATAGTAATCTATCAAAAGTCAAACCGAGAGTTAAAACACATAGAAGTAGAAGTAGAGAAGTGAAATTGCAATTAACAACCCAAGTAGTAGAAATTAGCAACTAGAAGGAGAAATTAAAACCCTAAACTCACCACTCTTTTTCTCATTAACTTACACCTACAATTAGAAGAAGAATAGAATAGAGATTTAACACCTTCTCATAGTTCTCAATTCTTCAAACTAAAGAGATAGAAGTGTCAAATTCAAATTGCAAGTGAGTTGGGGAAGAAGGTTTAGTTGGTAGTTAAAGGAAACAATTAGAGATGATAAGATCTAAAAAGAAATTTTAAAGAGGTTATTTGGGCCACTAGAAATTGGAAAGATAATAATTGACTTAGATAGGATAGGGAAGCCAAAGGTCAATCATTATTTGAGAATTTGAAATCAATTATTTTATTCTAAGTCAAGTCAACCATTAAGATAAACAAAATAATTGAAATTAAATAGTATAGAAGGGAAATAAATGAGTTAGAAGAAAAAGATGAAGTTGTATTAAGTAGTTTCATGTAGTATTTTCAGACCTACTTGGGGCCTTTGAAAAAATTGCCAAAATACTTCGAAACATGGAAAATGACAAAGAATTTGTTGGAATGTTGGACCACTTATTTGCCAACGTGCAACCCGAAGTATGATACCAACTTCTAATATTTCTTTTTAAGTCTTCAAAAGAGGTATTTATACGTAGTGGCCGAACTAGAGGTCCAATTCAGAGAGTCTATATTAGATTAATTTCAAAGTTTGAATTCATAAACTTGTAGAATAAGTCTGTAGCTTTCCAAAAAGATATCATACATCAAATTTGAGGTCAAAATAAGAAAGATATAGATGGATGAAGTTTAGATTAGAAATTGGATGACTTGTAGCAAAATCATCCATTGAGGTCAAGACTTGGAATTTAATTAGAACATAGTAACTTAAAGATAGGAGTAAAATTTAAAGGTAAATTGGAATAGGGAAGAAGGGTAAAACCTTGAATGAAGTTTTTAGAGCCTCTTAAAGGCTAAATTTCATCCGCCCATAACTTTTGCTAAGAAAGTCAGAATAGGGTGAATTTTATGTTTTTAGAATGTCTTGTCCTTCACTACAAATCTTTGGATGTCTAAATTTAGATTGTCTTGTCCTTCACTACAAATCACCGTGGCTTAGAAGTAAGTGAGTAAAAAGATAAAAATATTTTCAATTTGGCTGAATGCCTTTGGTCAAATTTAAGGTAAAAGATTTAGTATAACATTAGGGAAAGATCCATTGCTTGAAAGGCACAATAGAATGATGTTAGGCACCCATAGGAATTTATCGTGAATACTAGAATCTGGTTGTGCACATTGATTTACCAAGGGTGGGTAAAAAATCACTCACAAAAAACTAAGTAATTTTAAGGAGAATTTTTTTTTAACTATTTGTATTGCTAGTACTTTGATAAAAAAAATTAATAAATTAGTAGTAAATATTATTTTATTCAAAAAAATTTAATTCATTAAAATAAAATAAAATAAAATAAAATAAAATAAAATAAAATTTGAATCATTCAAAATTTAAATATAATGGTGGTGACGGGACACTCGATGTTGGGGTGTGAGGTTGTCCACATCTGCTTGTGCTTAGTTGATTCGAGCACGAAATTTGTCAAAAATATCCGTTTCGAAGTGAATTGCTTGAGATTCTCTATGCAAATGTTCAATCTCATGTTTGTCATCCTAAACAATGAAGTGCCAATAATACATATTCAAATGAAAAATCTTTTATAAAATCTTTAGAATTCAAAGAATCACAACATTATTTAAGGAATTGACATCATCAAAAATCCAATATTATGAATTGAAAAGTGCATGAAAATTAATGAAGATATCAAAGGGCACAATTTTTTCCTATGCTATTTGAAGCTCAAAATCAATCTATATTACAAACCTCAATGAGTTGTAGTAGCAAGGAACCATTCTTGGATGCAGCAAGCTCATCCTCATTATCGAATTCTTCTAGTAGAGCCCTATATGCCATGTAAATCAAAACACATTATCGTATGAAAAACAAACATGTCCAAATAAGTACATATTGAAATCTCAAAAACCAAACAAAACCTTTATAAACATAAACAATTATCAATAAGTGATCTAAAAAAGAAACAATGCTAACAAGAATTGATCATCAAAATCAACCAAAAAATGTTAATATCTAGTATAGCATTTTGTACTTGACAACAAAAACAACTCACCGGAGGTTTGTGCAATATTTGTTGTGACGCATATGGACATACTCCTCCATCATGTCCCACACATCTCAAATTGTAGCATCAAATTGTGCTCTCCAAGGAACCTCAAGTGTGTCCTGTAATGCACACATAACTTGATCTGTAATAAGAAACCAAAAGAGATTACACTAAGGAACAACCATGCATGCGATACCTACATATTGTCCAAAACTTGAGTCATATACATGCCTTTGAAATACACAAATATACAAATTGAAGAAGGAAAATACATGCCATGTAGTATTCACCCATCTTGTTGTCTTGGAACGTCCCCTTTGATGTCTCGCAGTGAGAATGATGGGCAAAGCAATATAGTTTGTAGCCTTGCTAAAAATCACAAGTCCTATTTCAAGCAATTTTGAATCAATTCCAATGAAACAAGCATAAATATGGTAGAAACTCATGCAACAGCTACAAATGCAAAAAGCAAAAAAAACATGTGTACCAAAAGAAGAAGTCACTTACCCAAAGTCCTCATTGTCCAAAAGAACTCTGAGCTGCTCTGAGCACTTACTGAAATTTGCGACGCCAGCCATTGAGTCTGCTTAAAACCAAAGGTGCCCTACAATGAAACAAATCAATCCTACTAATAGGTAGAGAGTGGAGATGAGGTTATCCATCCACCACATCTTTAAGCCCTAAAATGAATGGATGTGAAATTGTTATTCTATTACAATCGACAATCCTCGTTTTTAAATTTCCGACATCTTGTTAGAAATGACTCGTGCACGCATATTGTTAGGTTCCGCATCTTTGGTTTTTGCTATAAAACATGATTTAAAAAGAATTTAGACCATGAAAAACAATGAAAAAGATAGACGAGCCCTTATAAGGCCTCTTTTATAACATACAACCTCACAAGGATGAAAAAGAAAAAATCTTTAAGAAAATATGAATTCTTTCTATAAGTACTAACAAATACAAAGTAGGAACTTGAAGCCTACTAAGAAGTTGCAAAGAAAAAACATTTTCAATGGTATCTCAAAACCACTTCTAAGTGGATTCATTGACATCGAAAAATGACTACTTGTCAATGAAGTGTTTGTTTCCAAATACTTTAAAAATCTTAGGGCATCATTCAACATGCTTGACTTTCACAGTAGCTTGTAGGAATCAAATCACTAAATCTTTCCGCAACCCTTAAACAAAACCAACAAATCTCTTCTTCCTCTCCACCAATTCCATTTCCAAACTCTAAATCAAGAAATCTCAAGCTATTATAGAAGATGTAGTATAGTGGTAATGGTGACAAATGAAGCCATAATGAAAGCCACTATTCTTTGGAACCCAAACAAAAAGAAATTGCTAAGGATTTTGGAAATTGAAAAGTAGTGGTGAATAAACCTTCTTGAACTTCGTGTGCTTGTGATCTCTACATGCAATGTCTTCCATTCTTCACCCTTTGTTATAGAACTTGCAGCAATTCTGTCGATGCCCTTCCTCGAATGTAACTTAATTTAAGTGGTAGAGGAAAACGAATTGGTATTGTACAATGTAGTTTGAAAAATATCTTACACCCTTCTAACATAAGAAAACCAAACTGACGAGAATTGGTTCCAAGGGTACAGTGAATGGACCTAGGGTAGCGACTGACGTAGAAGCCACGTATGACAGAAACATCGGAATTTTTTTAAGTGAATTTTTTTTCCGAAATACCAACGTGGCCCTACAGCGGCGGCGACGTGGCAACCACCATATGCAGCTATTGCATTGAAGTGCAACCTTTGAATACAAAACCCTCTCCGGCTTTTCTCTTGTCTCTTTCATTGTCTGAATTTGTGTATCATTGTTTGGTTTGTCGATATTATTGCACACATCGTGTTATCTTGTTTGTGTTCTCCTGTTCTTAACAACCATCACTGTTGTGCACTACCTTTTCGGCCGCTGGAGAGTTTTGTTGTTGCTGTAAACCGCCGTCGACCTCATACGTTTTCGTTTCAAGTTCGATGAGCTATTCATTTTTTTTTTCTACTCCCTATTTCAATTCTCTATGTTCGTAGGAATCACTTTTGTCTCTATGAACTGAAAGTCCATAGACTTCGACAGTTGCATTTTTTTTCCTACTGTTTTTGCTCATCTGTTGTAATTATTGAGCCACATTCCTAAAATCCGACACTATCAACCTGCGAGTTGTAGCTTTCCATTAGACAAATTGCTACATTTGCTACAATGCGAATTCTGGAATTGTGCTCATTGTAGTTTGTGTGAATCGTGAATTAGAAATGGACTGTTATTGCATTCCAAATAGTTATTTATATTTTCCTAGACGATCAATTATCTATAGTAGTGTGTTACTTCAGTGTCATTCTTTATACTCTAGTAGAAAAACAGTGACCATGTCAACAAAAAATTAACAAAAAAGTGTTGAGGGTGTTTGTATCCGCAGTCGCATTGTCTTGGACAGTACCTAACAAAAAACTATTGTTCATTTTGTTATGGTGGTTAAATTAAAAAAATAATAATATTAATTCATTTTTAAATTTGCTCAATGAATGGCTGCTACATGGCAAGCCAAAGACCAACCCAATACAAACTGCCATGTAGGCCAAAAATAACACATATATAGGACCAAAAATTAGACTTTACAATTTAATTAGAAGAAAGTTAGATTTTACAATTTAATTACAAGAAAGTTAGACTTTACAATTAATTTTGAAGACAAGTTTTTTAGGACTAAGTATTTAGTAATAGAAGAAAAGTGACTTTGGTGATAGAAGAGTACAGAAGACAATCCCTTTATAGAAATAAGGTGATAAAAGATAGAACAAACCATATGGGATATGTGAATTAAGACTATGAATGGTTCATATGTCCCATATGGTTTGTTTTGACCTTTTATCACCCCATTTGTATAAAGAGCTTGTCTTCTCTTCTTTTATGTCACCAAAGTCACCTATATTAGCAGCATGTGAAAGGCATGTCTTCTTAACAAAAAAGTGTTAACTTTTTTGTTGATTTGAACGTTGTACTATTTGAAGCAACAAAAATTTAGTGCCCATTTTGTTAGCTTGTTCAAATCAAGAAAAGTTTGTTAAAATGGTCAATATAGTATCCTAGTCAACAAAAAATTGTTAAATTTTTGTTGATTTGTACACCATTATCTAGTAGTGATACAATGCTGCAATTCTTTAGCATTGAAATCTATTGCATTAGACAATGCTCGGATGCTATTCCATCAAGATTAATTTACAATAATTAGTGTCACCTGTTCATAAATTAGATTGGCCTCCATGATATCAAGTTGATAGTTCCCAACAATTGACACATGCCAAAAATCCTCGTGGTATGAACTCATTTCCAGTTAAATTTCATGAAGACGTGATCGCTGTTACTAGGTTTACTTTTGATTTTCTTTATTCTGCCCTCCATTCAATTCAATGTGGCTGCTTTGAATTGATATCGGGAGCACTTTGTATTTGCTTATTCTACCCTCTTTGTAGTTCAGAGTGGCCACTTTGAATTGCATGGAGGAGCATATTTCATTAGGTTGTCTCACCCTCCCTATAGTTCAGAGCGATCGCTCTGAACTATATGGAGGAGCATATTTTATTAGGTTGTCTCACCCTCCCTGCAATTCAGAGCGGCCGCCCTGAACTAAATTTTGGATGCACATTATTTGATGCTAGTCTAGCATTCTCGCAATTTGGAGCGATCTCTCGGTTGAATTCCGGAAACAAACTGTATGCAGTGGGTCTCGCAGTTTAGAGCGGCCGGTCTGAACTAATGTTTTATGGACCATCCTTCGTTTGCCTGGAAGCTTTGGACTGTTCAACATTGTTTGTAGGAAACAGTACTTTATGGTGATTCTTTCCAATGTGTTGTATATTTGTACATTTTTGAGCGCTTCCTCCGAACTGGGCATGGCACAATATCTATGCAAAGTGTAATTCTTCTGAGCAGTTCAAAGTGGCACTGTGAGCAATCCTTGGAGGAATTTGTTCGTGGAGTTTTAGTCTCCGCGAACTTCAAATAGTTCGCTCCATACTCATGTGCAGTTGATTGTCATCCTTGTGTTTAGAGGCTCTATACTGCTGAATGGGGTCTACGATAGTCAACGTTCTATGGGAATCATTAGTTTCAAACTTGACTATGCATTTTGTACTTGACCTCACAACAAGAGGGCTGGTTCGAGACAGAGGCTAGAATACACTAATTCATAGTGTATTTGATTATATAATGATGTCTTGCTATCCACCTCTTTCGCGACTCGATTGTATGACATCGCTCGTCGATTTCTAATGATTTCTATTTTGCTATCGTCAAGTGTGTTAGTCCTCGTAGGCTGGACCAAAAACTCGTATATGCTGCCAATTCTTTCAAGTGCCACTCTCATCCTTCCTACAAAATTGCTGTTTTATATCACTAGAAATCACTTCAGACTTTGTTGTCTCCTATGTTTTCTTCAAGCGACTTTGATGGTAATGAGGTATTATACGTAATATTCCACTCTCAACATTTTTTCTGTTTTTTTATTATACACTGCGTTCTTCTATCATTGGTGATGTATCATTTCTTTATTGTTTGATGTGCAGAGATTTGCGGAATGTGAAGAAGAGGACGTGGACTTAGAAGCAGATGTTGAGGTAAACGTAGACAATAGTTCCATTCCAGATTGCAAGGGCATTAATGGAGATGAATGGTTTGGGAAGACATGGCTGACGAAATACGCGGACGGCTCCGATTTTGCGAAAGTGATCATCATCAATGCCAATCCTAATGCATGCATTGATGGACAAAGCAAGCTGGGGATGGATGACGTTGGCATTGTTGTCTTGGAGGTGTACAACGGGAACCCAAGCGTCGGAGACATGTGCTTGTGCTGGTCTGTACGACAGGTGTTTCACCATGGTAAAAATGGATACGTCAATGTTTACGATCACAGTCGCAAGCGAGAAGCTCTTGATAAAGAAATGGAAGGGAGTCGAAAAAAAGGGGGCGTGCGACGATATCGTTATGATAGGAGAGCTCGAGCTGCCGCTATCGGGGTGAGAGCTGTCTGCTTCGGGAATACACGGGGTATCTGGCTGCAACTGAGAATGACGAGATTAGAAGAAGGAGAAAGAAGTAAGGTTTTTTAAACCCAATCTTGTTTTCAAAACACAACTCAGTTTAAACTAACAACCCTATTTGCACTCAAGACCTGAGGCATCTAATAGTATCCAACGTTGATTAGGTTTACAAGTCTCGTTGGTATCTACCACCAGCCCAAAGTCTGAAATACAAACACTTCCAAGTAGTTTTGATGTCTACTTGGGTACCTGCAACTATCTACACGGTATGGGCAACCTGCACCTGCATCACCACCAAACTTTATGATCTATTGGTCATCACTTCAGCCTTACCACAAGAGGAAACTAGCACCGCCCACTTGGTGCACACTCAATGGTCTCGCCGGCCATTAATCCAACGTCACCACCACGATACAACTACAAATTAAAAGCGCCTAGCCATGAACACAAAATGGGACAAAGTCCGCCATGGGGGAAGGTACCAAGATAAAAACCAAAAAATCCACATTGAATCCTCTTTCCCAAACAACAATTAAGCAAAAAATTGAAAGCAAATGGGATGCACCAAATGCATCCACTTGCAAACCTCACCCAAACTCTCCAAATAGAAAGGCAGTAATCATTTCTTCACTCAAACTCTCATAACTTTCTCTAAAATAGGACCTACCTACCAAATAAACCCTAGAGTAGGGGGGGCAATCCATGCACAATCACTAAGGGTCTCTAAACCTTTATTAGTCATAGGAAAGATCTTCTAGAAGGTTCATCTCACCTCCAAAGGCCCAAACTACCACCAAAGTTAAATTTTAATAGGTAAATCTTGTTTAAACCTCTATCCTTTGATTTTAAATATATGGATGAACTATAAAGTATGAAATGATCACTATACTAAAATAAAAGCCAAATAAAGGCAAAAATTGAAGTTGAAGAAGAATACTATTCCATTTGCAAGAACTTCAAAATGCATCGGATGGTAGCAGCTACATAGTCTGTACGTTCAACCTTTATTAAAGGATTCACTGGCCCTTTCAACCAACGTTGATGGTCAGGACTTCCTTTAATCGGCCTAACCATGCAATAGTACTGATCTTCATTAAATCCCTCAGAACTACTCTCGAAAGTCAGATCTTGAGTGCTTGATTCAAACACAACCAACTTAGAGCAAAATTAGCAAAGCATGGGCATTTATTTGAAGATTGTCGTGCCAATGCTGCTTCACACAAGGTTGTTTCAATGGACGAGAAGATCCACCTTTCTCTCATGAACGAACTTGTTGCGGTATTGTTGACATTGGTTGGGTTGGTTGATCTAGCTGTTGAGATAAAGAAGGCTTCAATTCTGCTTCTAGTTGAAACTCAGGATCTTGCGACTCCATAAAAACCATCAAGTTTGACATTTGAAAATCAAACTCCACAATGAATCACAAACTCTATATATTTAAGAAGACTAACTCGAATTAATGAAGCTAATTCAAGGTTGAACTCTTTATATCATTCACTATCAGTTACAAGCGTCACCTTGAAGCTACTAAAAGCGTCATCAATAAGTTTCTACTCCCCGAATCATAAAATTTCATTATAATTATGTATCAGTGTAAATTTATATTATATATAAATTCACAATACGACACCCCATTACTAGACAAGAAGACAAAGATGGTATCACATGAATCCATTGCAAAGGTCTTCACACAATTCTACTGCAATAATGAATGTATTCATAAGTTCCGTCCTTTCACCACCCGTGTGTTTTGCACGGAAATGCACCTACAGACGTTTCAAGTGAAATCTAACAAAAATTTGAATGTTCACAGGACAATGCGCAAAGCTGTCCCAAGGAGGAAGCAAGTTGTTACCTTAGAAGGCATAGACGTCTATCCACGTGCATGGAGGATTCTTCACAACATTCCCCTCCGTACATTCGAATGATATAGGGCCAAGGCCAAGGCCGACATTAAGGCACTCCACACGGAAACTTTAATAAAAAAAAGATAAGGACTACTATTACTCAAGGTTTGCACTCATTATTGGAGGCAATGGCCGACCATATGCTCCATTTGTCTCGCACCTTGTCCACTGGCGAAAAGGTTTGCATCAAAGTTCTTCTGGTCGGTATCAAATGGAAGCAATTATTAGCCACCATGAACAAGGTAGGGCTCGCAATATCACATATGACATTCAAATGAAAATGACATGGTTGAATTGTCACATTGACCATAATAGCTCATAGAGTCTATCAACATCGAATGAAGTGCTTGTTGAATATGCAGATTGAGTGGCCGTGTTTCTATTATTTGTAGGCTAACGCAAAACTTGAATTGTCGCCATTCTCGCAATCATGTTTTAATAAAATTGAAACAAAATATTTTTCTAAGTACATTGTGAAGAAAAGGGGAGATTCTTTCGCAAGATGTAGCATTTGCAACAATCTAAAGCAACTACAGGCTTCTTTTGCTCCTGGATCGGAGGACTATCAACGAATCCAAAGGTATTTTGAGAAGCACTTGTTTCTACAAGAAACTTGTCAGCATGTCTACTACCGTAGTAGATAGTTGTCCAAATTACGGCCTATGCAAATTTTATCTATCATGCATGACAAAATGGACCATTCAAAAATAGCATGTCCTGCATTGGCAAGAAAAACAAAAGCCCTAGATGGATTCATGAAGTTGCATGTGAAGGTATCAAGGATTTTTGCATATGGATACGGGGATGGCAAATATTCACATTATAATTTAGACGTGTTTCCACTATAAGAAAACTGTGTTTTTTCCGATGTCAAGCCAAAAACGTTGTATGTCCAAGATAATACGATACGTCTTAGAAAACATTGGAATGTTACATTGATGGACGTTGGAAAAGTGGAGATTTGGGTTTCATGTTGTAGAAAGCATTGCTAAATTTCAGTCACAGGGTGAAAGTACACTAGACCCCATACACTTTTGGCAAAATTTTAGTACTTTAAAAGTACAAATTTACTAAAAAAAGTGAAATAGAAGGTGGAAAAACAAAAAATTTCAAATTCCATTACTTAGCCATTCTAGAACTAGCCAATAGAATCTAAAATCTTAGAGTTGATTTTGAAATTGCTCACTTTTCACCAACTTATCCATTCCCAACTAAAATAATACTATTTTTTTAGATCTTTGCTACAAGAATGATGTGATTGTAAATTAAACAATAAATCCTAATAGAAGATCTATTGATGTCTATTCTGGAGAAAGGAAATCAAAATTGAAGTTTCCTAAGACCAAAAATTTTGTACTTTTTCACATGATTGTAGTACAAAATTGACTGTGACTTCTTATAAATAATTCACAAAAGTACAAATTTAACACACTCAAAGAAGTTTTTCAACAAATCTTATAATGCACATGCAAACTAGACATATCTAGCATCTAGAAACATAAAACAAAAGTTGTAAAAACGACCTTTAAGTATGAATAACACCTTGTAGAAAACCATGTTCTTTGAGAAAATTGAATTGTGACATGAAAAGTACAAGGGTCTAGTGTACACTTACCCCACAACATATTAGTGCCATGAAAAACAATGATGCAATCTAAGACATTGTTGTGGACATCAAATGTTTTCAAAAATGTCTAGAAAAACTTATGTAGCCACATCAACATCTTTAGTCAAACTTAGCTTAAAAGTTGAGATAGAACATTTTTGCGATCAGTGGTAAAGTGACTGTGGGGGGTGATAAAGAGGATAACGGGCAGGTGGTGAGGCCAAAATGTTGACATAGCACAATGATGTGGAAATTATGTGACGTAAATATGGAATACTAACGTGGCATCTAACATGGCATGATGACATAGAAATTATGTGATGTGGATATGAAATGCTGACATGGTATGCCACGTCATCATACCCGATCAGTCCATATTTCAACCTTGGATATTTATGTGAACATCATACAAAACATCTTAACGTTTCCAGGAACATCAATTCTGATGTTAACATTTTTTACTTCTTGGAGTTCTTGCGAATATAACTTCAAACCACATGCTATCCACTATGCTTTTCATGATGTTTGATTGGACGTGCAAACGTTGCAAAAGCAATTGTAGGTGTCTTCTTTGATGTCTTCTTTATAAATCAATTTTATAAAAATTTATTTTCAAAATGTTATAAGCTATATAGATTTAATTTATATGAAAAATTTATATAAATTAGAAGAATGGATTTGTTATGAAAAAAGGTTTACAAAATCATATCAATATTATATTATATGAAAATATTTATTTTT
The DNA here is from genome assembly GCA_950106755.1 of Climacium dendroides. Taxonomy (NCBI): domain Eukaryota; kingdom Viridiplantae; phylum Streptophyta; class Bryopsida; order Hypnales; family Climaciaceae; genus Climacium; species Climacium dendroides. The sequence continues at coordinate 48,663,797 of OX467083.1, read as the reverse complement.
AATTTAAGATTTAAATTCTAAATTTTACTAGTTTAAAATCATAAATTTTGCATCAAATTTTTATTATTTTTATTTTTATTTCACCTTCTTAACTTATTATTTCCAAATCATTCATATCTAATGTGGGGTGATTTTCTAATATTCTTGGACTTTGAGATATTTGACATCTTAACCCTTAAAGGACCAAGGCCTTTTTTCTGCCAGAAAACATTGAAAATTGCCGTTTCTGTAGCAAAGAGTAAAGAAATTATAATTTTTTTCACATCTAACCATAGGATCTTACACCTAACAAGTAGAAAAAATTTCAGAATTTTTGACCGCATAGATTTAAAGTGGAAAAAACAAGTTTTTCAGTACAATTTTTGGACTTTGAACATTTTTAACTTAAAATTTTTGTACTACAGAGTATTGAAATTTAAATATTTAGAGTAGAGAATTGAGTTTAGAGTTCAGGAAAAAAAATAAAAAATAAAAAGAACTTAAATTTCATTCTTAAGAAAATTGTTAAGTAGGAGTAGGTATGAGGTAGAAGGTAAATCTAAAATGTTAATATATTTTAGATGGAATGAAAATGCACTAATTCTAATGGTGAGATTGTTTTAGCAAGTAAACTAAACCATTTGGAATTTTTATTTTGAAAAAATTGTAAAAATTGCATTCAGAAATGCATCCAACAAGTTATTTTTTTCAAGAAGATGCTCTAATTGTCCAAAAAACAAAAATGCCCATGACTTTCTCATAACAAATCTAAATGAAATGAATCAAAACTTCCTAGATAGATAAAAATATAATCTACTAGAAAAAAATTTCAAAAAAAATATTCAGAATTTTTCAATTTCTTTTTGCTACCTGGACTACCCCTTGTGGCCTTGTCCCCTGTTTTGAACTTATGTGGTCATAACTTTAGTTCCCAAGCATTGATTGTGAAAAAAATTATATTCCCATGAAGCTAGTCAATTTTTCTATCTTCAAAAAAAGTTTCAAAAAAATTACAATAAATGTTCAACCCATAGGTACATGCCCGAAAATACATTTATTCTTTGAAGGAACAATGATTAAAAGTACTAAACTTAGAATGCATCATCTATGTGGTGTGAAATTAAACTAGTATAATTGAGAATTTAAATTTTAAATTAAACTAATTGGAATTCCATGTTGGATGTATTATTGTGTCATACTATATTGAAGTTGATGTTGCAAACAACCTTGATTTAATAAATGTGACTTTATCAATTAAATGTTCAAGGAGGCATTCCCATATATGTTGGAAATGACATGCAAATGTTCATCATGACATCATAGACAACAAATAAGATTTATAGAAAATTTAGAAATTGTTGAAGCAAATGTTTAAAACAACATTGATGTGAATGTCTAATTTCATACTACAAATGTTCTTTTGAATGTTTACAATGATGTCGAAAAAAACATAATTAAGACATGTAGATGTTTTTTAAAACATCATTTCAGACATCATTGTATTTATGTTGTTGCTCGTATTTTAATTTTGTATATCCCATATGGTTTGTCATGCCTCCTATACCCCACTAATATAAAAGGCTTGTCTTCTCATCAATTAATAAGTGGATTTTCAAGCCATTCAATATACTTGATAAATAGAATGTATTGTGTACAAGTGTATGGCATATTATATTTTGTATGGCATATTGTGTATACTATAATTTGTATGGCATGTTGTATATATATTGTATTTTTATGGTGTATTTTTTATGGCATATTGTATATATTATATTTTATATGACACATTTTGTATGTTTTATTGTTGCATTGCATATGATATACCATATATTGCATATTTTATATTGTGTACAACATATTGCTATATTGACAACATGTCTTTTACAACATACCATATGATATAAAAAAATATACTTCATGTCATTATTGATGTTCAAAAAAACATTTGAGCATCGCATATATTTTAAAAAGCACACCTGTGCAAACGCCACACATCCAGATGCGGCATGATGAGAAGTATACAATTGTTTCACTTGATGTTATTCAAGACACCTAGACGTCCACATTGATGTCTCAAAAAACATCATTAAATTCTAGAAAAACTGTTCAGATAGCTCAAAAAAATGCCACGTCAACGTCTATGGATGCCACGTTAGCCAATTTCGTCATCACTGCCGTGGCATGCCACGTCATACGCCACATCATAGATGGGCAATGGATGAACAAAATGACACTCTGGCTTTCCCACGCTTAGGTGGTAGCCACATGTCAACTTCTAAGAGCCCTGTTCACCGATGTTTTTTGTGACGTCCGATGCTGAACGTGCGACGTTTTCTATAACGCACCATATTTTTGGCACGTTTGCCATAACGTGAATTTTGGGATGTCTGGCCAGACATGACAAGACATCATGCGTGACGTTCGGATGCAAAAACTGTGTGTCCAGAAAAACACTGTTTTGTTATAGTTTTCCGAGTGACAACAACTTCACAGTGGGATCTATCGCCAAATTGTTACGAGATTTAGAAGCCCCCCTGCAATGTCTTCACGGTTATTGTTCAAAGGAGCTAGGAGCACAGAATTATATCAAATGTTGTTGCAAGGTAGCGAGATTTGAGTTAATTCTTTAGGAGTTGTTCCTCTGCAACCAATCAAGGCTTAACCATTGCTACCAGTGCTACACGTTCAAATGGACAACTCTTGGAGGGAAAACAAAAACAGATATGTCTTCTGTTTTTGGTCCCTGTTGATGGTAAGACGCATTGTGAAAGAAGTGGTGGTATCCTTCATGATAGTGGGCCACACCCATGATGACATGGATGTATCGTTCGGGCGATGGAGCATGCAACTCCGCAAAAAAGACCATCCCACCCTACCGTCATTGATGCAATCCTACATGAAAATGGAACAAGGTCCGTTCATTCTGCATCTAATTGAAGAAGAACCCGACTTCAAGGCCTATGTCATATTTTATATTGGGATGCACAAAAAACAATTAGTAGGCCACTCTCATGGAAGACAATATAAATTCTTCATGGATGACAACGGATGGCCTATCATGCAATATAAATTGGTGTGTACAAACATTCCATGGTTGCCTGAAGGGGGGTTGAAGTTATAGAAAGAAGATGTTGACCATAGACCTATACTTTCCCAAGGTGATTCACCGCACGTGACCCCCCAAAAGATGACAAACGAAACTGAGATTTTGCGTGGACTTGATGGATACATCCAACTTTGGAAGGACACATCTAAAGAAAATGGGATGGTGGAGTACAAAGCCCACATGTCAAACTTGATCACGTATTAGATCCGCGTGAGAAATGTCATACTTCATGGAAGCGAAGAAGACTCCCCCCAATCTAATGAATTGCAACAAGGATTTTGGCCTGAGACTCGACAACTTGGAGATCTTATGACAAATTTCATGCAAAATGGAAGGACGCGTCAAGAGTTGAAGACCAAAGACCCTTACATTGGTACTCTAGAGGGGAAGCCCCCACCAACATACAACGTAGTCACTGATGTTCGCGAGGGATTCTACCTCTTTGTGAGGCCAAGATTGGATTGTCTTGAGCTTGTATGGCTCAGGAGGACAGTAGAAAATCCACAATTTGATCCCACGGCAATCTACTTTCACGAAGTCTTAGTGCAATGGTACATCCCATGTGGAACATCCAAAGATGTGCTATGGTTATACGCGGGGTGGGACACAAAGCCTAATTTCAGATAAAAGATTGACCGAACGGCCAACAAAGCTGACTATGTTTCTACAGACAGCATCATGGCATCATGGAAATCAAAGAACAACGATGGGAATAGTTTCATTGCTCCTCATCAACAAGTGCAATTTGTAGTGAATCATTTATGTCAAATTGTTGAAGAAGAATAAGGTTGATGAATATGAAGTCATGGGAGACGACTATTCCAAAAATCATATTTGATGCTTGCAATGCCTCTTTATATTGTAGAAGGTGGCCTTCACATATTATGCAACAAGTAGTGATAGTTTTTCTAGTCCGATGATATTGCTTTGGATTGTACAGTTTTGGATAGACTATAGGCATCATAGGTTGTCTGGTCCTCAATCTTTGTATGCAACCTCCATTTTGTTCAATTTGAAATACAACTTTTCCCCCTTCTATTTTGCATCCATTCCAACAGGACGTATTTTAAATACGAACTTCATTGACTACACACTCATGAAACGATGCAAATCTAAACAAGTACCCAAACTTGTGCCCATCGTGATGATGAACACAAATATCACACCCCCCCCCTCCACTTTAATGGGCAACGACATTTATGTCAAGCACCAACAATTCCATGACAAGAATTCCACGTTCTATCCATTAGTCTCCCAAGACTTTCACTATCAACATCTACAATCATTGTCTTTTCCACCAGTCATATTTAGAAATCCATCCACTCGCATGCAAGGGGCCCATTTGCCACTCACCACCCCTATACCCAACGGACTAGTACATAGCACAATACAAAGTCACCTTAATGGTCGTTCATATCAAAATGGCACATGGAATACCGCCATTTTAATGAAATTATCCATTTAACCAAAAATCCTCCAAGAAGAATCTTCTTACCAGTCACGCTAGCTATTGATGCAAAACCAGCTTATTGAACCCCCTTAACTAGTTCATAGATTTCTCGGTTTCCTCTCTGCCATTCTTAAGTGCTGAATTTCAACTTCGAGCAAAGTGCCCCATCCCAAGTCGAAGTTTGTACTTACATGGCAATGATCACAGGCGTATCTGAAGTAGAATCAGGGATGCTGCAAGTAATCCAGGCATGAGGGACGGGAAGACATGGGTCGCCAGTCCATTCCGTGAGATTGTAGCTCTTCTTGATGTCTTCAATAGCCAGTGCTGCAGATCACCAATTCCATTGAATTTCTGTCAACGTCATTAACTTTGGAGGAGGTCTCAATTTCGGCGATACTTGCATGCGTCTCATTGGCACAACACTCAGTTAGGATTCAGCAAGAAGTAAGTAAGCTAGCAGGATATGCTACCCGCTTGTTGAATCATATTGCTGTAAAATTCAAAACTTGTACACCAAGAATAGCAACACAGGGATGACGTTCCAACATTCCAGTTGGTTGAAACAACATCCCACTATTGTTTTTTAATGTTGTTCCAGCAAAGGGCTTGCACTATTGAGATTGGAGGGATCGTTGTTTGACTTAATTAATCCATATTCAAAAGCAATCCCCCAGTTGAAACCACAAGTTGAAAATCAAACATTGGGATGTTCAGTTGTTTCAGCGTTGCAGTTCCTTGAAACATCAATTCCAAAGTTGTTGTTCGATGTCGTTAATTTCGGCAAGGGGTCTGCACTAGGCAAGTGCTATTGGAAGGACATGCATGCACCATTGAACCTGCCTTGAAAATCTATAGCTGCATAATTCACTCACAATTTAAAAAACAACACTTGAGATCCAAAGTCACATACTGACGTAAGCAAAGATTGCACTGTAAGCTACTCACCATCTCGAGCACCAGTTTTGGCTTTTCTTTCCTTGGATCCTGCAAAAGTCTCCATAGCATTCAGGATCTGGTCCGCCTCGGCAGAGGGAAGCCGAGTCAAGACCACGGTGGTACCCGTATCCACGGGCTCAAGATGATAGAACGAAAGGTGCCATCTAAGGTAGGCGAGGTAGTCGTAGTTCTCCATGTCCACAATGGCTACGAAGGTGGTTACAGTCAGGATCGAGATGGTGAAGTTTCGCAGGGGAAGAAGACCAGACGAGCTGTCAGCTCGGCAAAGTAAAACAAGAAGTAGAGGGCCAATTGAGAGATGTCATGAGAGCCTTGCGGTAAGAGATACGATACGATACTGCCTGAGCTTGTGACTACCGTTTGCAAGAGTCTAGAATTCTAAGTAAAAGTAATAAATAGCGGATGAAGTTTGAAGTATCTATTAGCAGTTAAACTTCATTTATGCATAACTTTCACTAAGGAAGTTCAAATCTTAAGTGTTTTAACATTTTAAATAGGTAATTTGGGCTCGAGCGGTGCATGTAGTGCATTTTAAAAACTATGTGCGGTATAATAGATAGGATCTTATTCGCTTGAAATAAAAGTTATAAAGGCTTTACAAATACATTAGGGAGCATTGAAAATAGTCAAATGCATTATAGCCTACAAATTTGGCCCATTAAAAATTTGTATATATAATTAAAGGGCTAAAGAATTGGATCTTATATTCTATATTTAGTATATCATTTAGTATAGAATATTTTGTATAGTTAGATTATAGGTGGATGAATGATAAGTCTTATGATTTTAGAGGGACTTATGATTTTACAATTACATGTATTCACTCTAAGAAACTACCACCCTTAACAAACAAATTATATCATCACTTGGTTAAGCATCATTAGTTTGCTATATTGATTAAATAATTTTCCATGCTATAATCAATAGTTTAGATTCTTAAATGCACTTCTATTTTCCATAATTAAAAGCATCTAAATAAAAAATATATTTTTTCTAAATAAATTCTTTGTAAAAATCATAGTATTTACAAAATGCTTATCATACTTTGAAAGTTTTAGTAGAAATGGAGATAATAGTGACAATTTAACATTGAGGTCAAATTGGTATACTTCTGAAATTTATATTAAAATAATTTCAGTAAATAAAAGTTCAAAGTTACTTAATATTAGGCTTTCAAGATGTTCCCTACTCACCTTCAAAAGTTTATAAAAAAACAAATTTCAATTGTAAAAAAATTTAAGATGAAAGATAAATTATTTTTGAAGCTAAGTTTGTTTAATGCCACAAAGCATCGCTCCTAGCTCCTGAACTCTTTACGATTCTAACAAATACAAATTTGGTTCTACATTGTTTTGACTTTTTGATGGTGATTGGTATTAGCATATAAATATATTGTAATATCAAAGAGTTCAACTTGTTTTGTCCAAAAAATTTATTTTTGTTAGAAAGATGAATTAGGTGATTTTTTTTAAAACAATTAACAAATGTTGACAAGAAATAGGAAGAGAAATGAAAAGGTTTAAATAAAATTAAAAAAACTCCTTTTCATTTGAAATACAAAAAATAGAAAGAGGAAAGAACATGTTTAATTAAAACTCTCTCTTCTACTTTTGAAATAGAAAAAATAGGAAGAAAATTTAAATGGTTAAAAAATAATCAAGAAAATTCTATTTTCTATTTTTGAAATTAAAAAAATAGGAAAAAAATGCATATTTTATATTTTTTAATTGAGCATTAAAAAAATAGAAGACCACATGAATCATAAATTGAACCCTAAAATTGGACCTCAACACTTTACATTAACTAAGGCTGAAGTGTAGAATTAGAGTGGATTAAGGGAATGAACTCATGTAAACTTTAGATTATTTTTTGGGAGTTAAGAGGGTCATTTTAGCCCTAATTCCTTGGTTATAATAAATAATGTTGTAGTCAAAATATTTAAATAATTAAAAAAATTTAATTAAAATTTAATTTTTAAAAAATATTTTAAAATTTTAAAATAATTTCTAACATGGTTGTTTTTTGACCACATCAAATTGCTATCAAGTTGATGTTGTGTTACAATTCCTAGGTTCCCAATAGCCTAGGAACTTGCAACCTTTTTGTAGCCTTGAATCTCTTCTAATGTAGATTATATTGGCCCCAAAGCTTATATAAATCAAGCCTTGGTGCAAGCTCATATTTGTATTCTATACTTGTTCTAAGGAGATTTATAATTTTATCAACTTCTATAGTTTTAAGTAGTTTACAAATCTTTTGATTGAAGAAGAATCTTGACGAACTAAATGCACCGTAGAAGTCTTGGTAAGTTTTTACTCTCACAATACCTCATGTAGTCTTAAAGTACTCTTCTCTTCACAGTATTTGTATTTTCACCTACAAGACTACCAATTTTGACTTCTACCTAGGTTTCAAGATGACTATTGTGAATGTTGCATCTCCACCCCTTGAGATAAGACGATTACAATTAGTTCCTTATTGTGAAACTCCTATAGTGGAAGTGTGGTTATTGTACCTTCCAAATAATGTACAAGTATTTGATGATTGTTAACTCTATGTAGTTCAAATTGCAAAAAGGAAAGATTCAAACTTCAATAATTTAGCATTTTTGACCATTCCAACCTAACCAAGTCAAAAATTCTAGTCATCAAAAAAAATTTCAAGCCTCAAAGAAGTTGTAAGTTTTGCACTCCGTGCAATTATGAAATAAAAGTAAAAATAAAAAATAAAAGTAAAAAAATCTAATATGCTATTATTGGTGCCATGTTAGCACCAAGTCTAATTGTCTATTCTTTAAAGATTTTTTTCTAATGTGTTTCGATATGAAACTACTTAAAATCACATTTTAGTTATCCTAAGTCATAGGGCATGGTTTGACATTTTCAAAATGGTAAAAATCATTCAATTTGGAGATTCTTAGTGAGAGTTTTAACTAGATGAAGTTAAAGCTTGAAATTGCCATTTTAGACTTCATCCATCAATTCCTATTGACTTTCAAATCCAAAGTTATATTTGATTTGGGGATTAGTCTAGATTTAATACTAGTATCTAAGTTTTAAGTTTAACTTTGATTGAATGATCAATCACTACTTTCATTCAATTTTAAAATCAAATTTTATCCTATGTTCTCTTCCTTGTTTTAATTCTATTTAAAAAAAAAATTATAAACTAGATTTAAAAACCTCTAATTATCTTTTAAGTGATTCTAGATTCCAAATTGTTCTTTAGTTGTCTTAAAAAGATTTTAAATTCACTATCTATTCAATCAACTCTACTTCTATTTTTTCCTCTCATATTACTATTTTTAGATTTAAAAAAAATTTAAGTTGTAGGACATAAAATTACCTATCCAAATTAATAAAACACCTAAATTTTGAAATTTCCTGTTGAAAAGTTATGGATGGATGAAGTTTGACCACTATTTGGTGCTTTAAAACTTCATCCACTAATTTCTATCAATCTATTACCCTTAATTGATTTCTTTTTTGAATTTTAACCTTTGGCTTTGATCTAAATTCTAATTTATCTTTTAGACCTTTCTTTTTGGAGTGCTGTTTGGCAGATCATATACATATGACTTTGAATAAAATATATACACAACTTGAAATTTGTACTTAAAAGATAATGATGATGAAGGTAGCCAACAAGTGCACAAATTTGACAAATATCTTGAAACAAAAATCAACATATTCATATTCCAACAACATTTGTAGATGCCAAGTAAATCAAAACTGAAAATTTTATAATATCAAAATTGACAACTTTGGTTAACCCCTAAGGGTGTTTAAAAGAGGAGAAAAATAAATTGTAGTACGAAAAGAATTTAAACATAAGGCCTTCATTTTTGCAATTTTTTTTTCTTCCAATCGGCCCTATAACAAAATGGGAAACCTTGCACAAAGACCATAAAGCACCAAATGACCAAGCTAGTCACATTGCAAAAGAATAAACAAATAATGTTTTTTCAACATACTTGGATGTACTTCATTTGTTTTGTGTGGTGTAGGCAATAAGTTCTTGAAAAGGTTTTATTATTCCCTAATGGATGTAGGTCCCTTAAAGTATGGCAAGTGGTGCACATTTTGTCTAAATACAAGGGACACAATTTTGTGATCATTTTGTCAAAACTTGATGGCAAATTCATTTTGTTAAAACAAAAGGGACATTCTTTTGTGAAATGAATTCCTTATTACTCCACTATTATTGCATACTTTGTAGCCTAGCCACCAATCACAAACCTCTTAATTTTTACTTTAGCAATTTTAGTTTTGAATATAAAAATAGAAAGAAAAACCGATCTAATTTACATAGAAAGAAATAAGTTTTTGAAAAACATGTCTAGCGACCCTAAAATGATTGACCTGTTTGGTTGGGCCTCTGGGGGTCTTACCCTGCTCTGATCTCCTGATCTAAGATACCCTGGCACTATACCCGTCACATCGCCTGAGCGCGCGCTGACTAGTTAGCGGGCCGCGCTGTGTGGCTGCGAAAGCATCCATATCCACTCATCGGATATCAAATGGTGTGTGGCAGCCACAGGAACCACATCTCCTCTCACCGCAAACTCCAAAGCAATCGCACCCGCAATCCATTTCTCCTCCTGCACTCCAAGGATCCCTTCCAATTCCTCTCCACATTGTCACATTGGACCCAATTGCACCACATAGCCAGCAGATAGGTAGCAAGCAAGCAGGCAGTAAGCGCATCTCGTCACCATGGCCACAGCTTCCGTCGCTGCAGCTGCAGCGCCCGCGCTCGCCAGCGGATTGGCGTCCAAGCTCAATGGCGTCTGCGGCCACACGAGCACCTCCTGCCTGGCGATGGTCCCCTCGCCCGGCTACTCTGTTTCCGCGAAGGAATCCGTGAAGGTGGTCTCTCAAGCCGCCGTCGCTCCCAGCCGCGTCCCCGACATGGAGAAGCGCAAATTGATGAACCTCCTGTTGTTGGGTGCCATCTCGCTCCCCACCATTGGCCTCGCCGGTCCGTACCTCTACTTCCTGGTGCCCCCGGGCTCCGGCGGGGGTGGCTTGGGCGTGAACGCCAAGGATGCGCTCGGCAATGACATCACCATGTCAGGGTGGCTCAAGACGCATCAGCCGGGGGATAGGACGCTGGCGCAGGGCTTGAAGGGCGACCCCACGTACCTCGTGGTGGAGAATGACGGCACGCTGGCGACCTTCGGCGTGAACGCCGTGTGCACGCACTTGGGGTGCGTGGTGCCGTGGAACAAGGCGGAGAACAAGTTCATGTGCCCATGCCATGGCAGTCAGTACAACCCGCAGGGCATGGTGGTGCGGGGACCTGCGCCTCTGTCCTTGGCGCTGGCGCATGTAGATGTGACGGACGACAAGGTACTGTTCTTGCCGTGGTTAGAAACCGACTTCAGGACGGGCGCCAACCCATGGTGGTCGTAGAGGCTAGCTAACGGAAACCCTATCTCTTGATGTACTATAAATTACACTTCATTGAGTCGGATGATTAGTCGAAAAGGATTCGCAGCCAAGGTCGCATGGGCTCGGGCGTGGAATGTTGATTGTTGTGGGATCGAGGGAAATGAATTTGTCGATGCTACCATTACTTTATGACATTTGGTGTAAAGGTAGGTGGGGGGAGCACGAGTTGTCTCGAGTTTCTTCTTGGCTTGATGTTTTGTGTGTATATGAATCCTCTGAGCTAGCTTTGCTTGCCCTACTCGCTTTTCGAGTATTAAGGTGACAGGAGGAGTTGCAAAATGATGCGAATTTGCAACATTCTACATGTGTGAGATTGTGATCACGGAATGAAAACCCAATTCAAGATGGATCTAGGGCTTATGTAGCAGTTGAATGCGTAATTCTGATTGTCGGATGTCATGTTTCTGTATCTACGACAGCTGGTCTTTCAGGTTCTTTATATTGAGGTATTTGGTTGTTTGGCTATGTATGTTAACCAACAACCGGAAATGGTGATACTATTTGCTTGATTTTCTGTATTTACATGAATCCAGCTGTCTGGGCATGTTCTTTGTGTTAGTGAATCTGGAAGTGGCAAGAGCAGATACAAAAGATGCGAACTTGCTAGTCTCCAAATGCATGTGAGATTCTGATGATCTTCTAGAGGGATTTTTACTCTTTTCTGTCGCGAATCTGATACTCTTGTGTCCGCTGAATTCTAATTTCATTCTAGGATCAAGTTCAATATCAAATTTCGATCCTCAGATGACATGATTAGGACGCATTCAAATTCTCATATTCGTGTATACTTTTGTTAGTCTTTACATGATAATGATGCAATGGTCAGAATGTTTTTGAGATGATCTTCCAGATTAATTATCACGGGATTGATACTTTCTATAGTTCTTATCCCAAATAGGTAAATGCCAATCCCATTGTGGATAGTGCCTGGGCCGCGTTGCGATCCAGATTTTGCGGATGATGTGTTACTGTGCTTGTTAGTAGAACTCAATCGGGATCTCATGTTCAGTTGCTCGTTTGTGACGTTATTCATGATCGCTGGTTCTGTCACTGTGATTCAATGCATCAGATTGATATTACTCAGATTTAAAATGCAATTAAAATGCAGCTGCTCAAGCTCAGAAATCTCAATCCATAAACCCCAGGAAGTGGAGTGTTTTTGTCGAGACATCCTCCATTTTCTCTCATCCATGCACTATCATCCATCCATTAAGTTAGGCTCGCTGTTTGTTTGTTTTGTTACGTTGAGATCTCCGGGAGCATGTGTTCCGGCCAGGAGGCGTGCTAAATGACGGACCTATGACCACTGATTTCAAGCCTCACCGCTTGTCACTCAGTTTGCTGCCATTTTGCAACAAGATATGCATGAAAATTTTTATATTTATTTTTCAGACATGAAATAACATGTCTTCTGTACTTCACCAAAACTTTAGATTTTTTTGTGAATTTTTGAAGATAAAATGAAGAAAAATCACATCAAATAGAAAATTATTTCAAAAAATCTGAAAATTTCACCTTGTGTGCATATTATAGAGATGAACATCATGGTGTAAACTTAATTTCCGTGTCATTCTATAATTAGAATGTAGGAGACATTGAAAATACATCTGAAGTTCAAACTGCAATAAAATATTCAATATTACAAATTTTTTTCAAAATTCAAATTGGAGTAGAAACTAGAGTAGATGACCTTCATTTTGTTAGTTGGGCTCAAACTCAAAAAACATCGTCTTTGTTGAGCAATTTCAGATTTAGAGCAAGGAGCAACAACTTCCCAAAATACACTAAAAAGAGCATATTTGGTGATTTGTTTTTTTACTAACTTCCTAATTATTATAAAGACAAGTACTAAGAAGACTACAAATTCAATAAATACTCTTTATAATCCAACATGAAAGGTCAACAAGAAAATTGCAGATGAAAAATTGCTTTCTAACTCCTTCCAACCAACTAGATTGTCATTCGTAAGCCACAAAATGGTGCTGGCATCAATTCTGGATTAACCCTTGAACGTCACTCCGGTCACCATGGAAATCATTTGTTTTGTCACTTTAAAATAATGCAAAAGCACTCATTGGAAGATAAAATATTGTAGATGATCTTTCCTTTCCACTTCCAATTCCATGGATGAATAGTTGCACTTTTGTCCCCCACACAAGATTCTTAAGTCAGTCATTGGCCATGATGGCCTTTGTGTCATTTAACCCTTAAACGTTGGCACGGCCAATTTTTGGCTATGGATGACAAAAAATCAAACTATATAGAAAAGAAGTGCAACTATTCATCCTTGAAATTTATTTTGAAAAGGGGAGATCTTTTACAACAGCTTGACTTCCAATAAATTGAATGTTTTAATGTAGAATAGATGATGTCTCACAAGAATGAAAAAGGATGATTTCCAAAGTCACCCCTTTGTTCTTTAAGGATCAAGGATTAATGTCTGGCCTTCGGTCTAATGGCACCTGAAATAGACTTGATAATATGGAGACAAGCACGGCAATGCAAGTCTCTATGTTTGCCCTTTAAAGCCTACTACCACCACAGATTTGCATTGTAAATGATCTTGATGCCAATCCAAGTCTATTTTTCAAAGGTGTACACTTGCTTTGCAAATAAAATTCAAGTGGAATTACAATTTTTCAATTAAAATTGTAATTTCTATGAATTTCTTAAGTGGTCTACCTTGAAATTTCAAAATCGTCTAAAAAGTGGAATTGTAAATGTCCTATAAACAGCCCGTAATCACCTTTCCATGTGTCCAATGTTTCTTAAATACTCAACAATAAAAAAATTCATATATTATTTCTTGTCGACATTAATGCCTTGATTTTGTTAAAAAAAAACAAATAGATTTGGATGTTTCTTTGGAGGAAATTGGGGCCAAAGGTAGGGTGACAAAATTGTGCAATGAATGGAATTGGGCTAGTCTACGTACTTAGATTCTTACAAGCTCCCAAATTCTAATTCCAAGGGACCTAATTACATTTTCTATCAAATGATCTCATCTAAATAAGAAATACTATGATGTGATATAGTTCTAGAATAATTATAAATAAACATTGTAACATCTCAACGTTCATTCTTTAAAAGATAGACCTATCTGATTATGTTTTCAAATTCCAAAGTCTTTTATTGGATGTGCTTCCATTGTGCAACTATATATGAATAAAAGTTTAATTATTACATTCTATACACGTAATCACATATTTTCTATAAGTCATAAAAATATCAAATTTAGCTGTAAAATTTTGAAATAATAATGAATTAATCAAGGAACATGTGAAAAATTCATATCACAAACAAATTATGGTGAAAATTTCTTCATATATGTATGTAATAGTTTGAAATATTATGAGGTAAAACAGTCATCAAATCTTTTTATAATTAACAAATCAAGTTGTAGGCCTAAATTTAAAATTGAAATAAAGTATTTGATTTTAGGAATTTTTTCGATTTTCAAGTTGGAGTCAAAATTTTACTTTATTAGCCCTCCAAAGATGGGTGAAGCTTTTCAAGTGAAACTATCAAAAACTTCCTTTGGAGGGGCATTCACCAAATTTGAAAATAAAATATTTTTTTTCAATTTCAACTTCAAGTATACAAAAGCGATTCAAACCACTATGGCAATATTATCAAAAACTCCATACTAGTGAGGATCAAATGAACATTAGTAATGTTCAAAATTTGTCAAAAATGAAATTCTTTCTTGTCCAATAGGGACAATACACTTTGAACACTTTTGAAGTACAATATTGATTCTTTGCACCATTGGATAGTGTATCATGTTAAATACACTCATGTCAAATTTCAAGAGCAAATTCAACTTCACATTTACACTATAATACAAAAAGGTGTATAAAAATAGATTTAAACTAGCTAATTTTTGACATTTTGAAGGGGGAATCCATCCAATGAAAACATGCAAACCATTTTTGGCACTTGTGGGAGTTTTTAAATATCAATTTTTTTTCCAACAAAAAATTATAATTTATCTTACCCAATATCCATAGTTTTTCTAGCTATAAAGGATAATGAATTGAAGGTACAAGGCAACAATGATTTTTCTTTTTAAGACTTTTATTGTTGAGAAACAAAATTTTACTTTTATTAGTGCACACTTCTAACATATGAAATGAATAAAGTCACTACAAGGATTTAGTGAAAAGAAATAAATATAAATTTCAAACAACACTTATTCCTAAAATTATTATTGGAAACCATCTTTATAGCCAAGTGGAAAAAACTCACATGCTATTCTCCCTTAGATATTAAAAAGATCATGATATCCATAATATAAAATCAATTGCTGCACTAATAAAAAAAATTCAATGAATTTTGTAATTAAAAATTAAAAATTATTCAAAATATCCCCATAAGTATACATATACTTATCCCATTACAATTTCTATAAAAAGGGTAAGGTCATGTCACATCATCATTGCAAATGTTGCAAGGCCTCTACAAATCTAAAGTTGATGGACACCAAAATCATTTGTTTGTTTTGCATTGATTCCATACAACCTTATTGTATTGTACAAAAGTGCTTAAATAACTGAGTCTAGAATTAGAAGTGCATCATTGTCCTCCTCAAATCCTCTACTTTCTATCATTTAATCACATGCATGACAAATATGCTAACAATTTTCATGTCTAATACGAAAAGATAGATACAAGGCCACCATTATATTGCAATCAATTTTGGCAATAATACAAAGCTTGTAACTAGTTTGTCACATCAACTTTCACATATGTATTGTGAATATTCAAGGTGGATTAGAGAAGCTTGAATGACTTTTCTGTTAACCCTTAAAGGACCATTGTCCTTTCGGGGGACAAATGAGATTTTGGGTAGGTACCTATGGGCTGAATTTTTGTCTTAATAGTTTGAAACTTATTCTAAAGATAAAAAATTTGATTATCTTTGTAAGAGTATATATATTTTTTCAATTGGCGCCTTGGAACCAAAGTTATGCCCATATAAGCTCAAAACAAGGGAGAATGGGCAGCAAAAAAGTTTGAAAAAATTATAAATTATAATTATTTTCTTATAGATTATATTTTTGTCTATTTCAAAAGATTTGATTCATTTCATTTGGATATGCTATGAGAAAGTTATGGACATTCTAGTTTTGGGGGCAATTTAGAGCATCTTCTTGAAAAAAATAACTTATAGGATTAGTTTTTTAATGCAATTTTCACTATTTAAAAAAAATTCCCGCATGGTTTAGTTTGCTTGTTAGAACAATAACACTATTGGGATTTGTGCATTTTTGTTCCATCTAAAATATATCAATATTTTAGATTTTCTTCCTATCTCATATGTACTTCTACTTAATTAGTTTGTTTTTTTTAAATTTCCTTTTTTCCTAGATCCTCAACTCAATTTTGTAATATTAATATTAAAAGCTTAAAATTGTGTAGTGCAAAAATTTTAAGTTAAAATTGTTCAAAGTTAAAAATTCCGGTCCCACAATATGCTGAAAAACTTGTTTTTTTCCACTTTAAACGCAAATATCTTGCAATTTAAGGGGCCAAAAATTTTGAAATTTTTTCCACACATTCTGATAATAATTAAGTGTAATATCATATGGCTAGATATGTAAAAAAAATAATTTTCAAATTTTTTTACTCTTTGCTACAAAAATGGCAGTTTTGAGTGTTTTTGGCATAAAAAAGACCTTGGTTCTTTAGGGATTAATTGCTACATGTCTATGTAGAATGGTCACCACCAAAAATTCCAATGGAATTTAGATTGGTTGATTATGCATAGAAAGTAAGGTGAAAGCACCCATAATTGATTACTTAAGGAATTTGGCAACAAATCATCAGTATTTTGAGACATTGTATATTTTTCCATATTGGAAGATAGGAATTATGAAGATTTGAATTTATTTTTTTGTACTTTAATTAATGAAATTGAAATTTCTATGAATTTTGGGAGCTAAAAAGCGGTTGGAACCCATAGCCAATTTTAGGCTCTTCTAATTCCAATCATCCAATCTTTAACTATTTTCTACTCATTACTTCCTACTTTTTGCTCATTATTTTCAGACATGTGTCATAATTTTATTAGTCCTAACCTTGAAAAAGAAAAGTAAAACATTCCAAGCTTGGATTGGAAATCTAATTCAGATTGGTTGGATATAGTGCCTCTTATAGGTTGGGCATGGGTTGTGGTTGGCAATGGATACCTCTACCTTAGCAAAACTATCCACTAAAATGTATTCCAAACAATTGCACCTCAAGGGGTGAAGTCCTTAAAAAAATAAGGATATAGGTGTAAACATTAGGAATTTAATGGGAGGTATTATTTTTTTGTCTATTATTTATTTTGCACCCTATTATTATACCTTACTTTCTAGAGAGGATTAGATATTTTAGCACAGTTGGAAGGGCTTGGGAGAAGTGACCTCCTTATTGCCTTATGTTTTGTTCCTTAAGAAAATACTAAAAGTTTTTTTTTGCTATCCACAATAAAATTTGCAAATTTTAAACTTACATTTACAATCAAGTGCCCCAAATTAGCTACAAAGGATGAGGAAATATATAATTTACATGGCACAAAATAGAAGACAATTTTTACATTTATCCTTAGATGGGGCAATAAGGAGGTCAATTTTCCCTATCCATTTGGGGTCCCTACCTTAAAGCGGGGCAATCAATATTCATTCAACTTGACATGCTCAAATTTTCCATCTAATTTTGAAGGGCCTTCAATTTCTTCATCCATTATCTTTGCTTGATCATCAAACAAAACCAGCAATATACTAAGGTAGAAGATTCATCAAGCAATCATCTAAAAGCTAAAACTAAATTTGAGGAGGTGAAACTTCTCAAAAGCTTTTTTAGTAAATTTTCTTCAAAAAAAAGTGGAACTGGCATCCAACCCAAATTATTTCATATTTTTTAGAACTTAGTAGAATTAGTTATGAAATTTTGAAGATGAATTGCTATAAGGCTCTCGAAGCGACCACTTCCTAAAATGTACAGTGTTTGTATATTATTAATGGCTACAAAAAACAACATATATCAATGGTGTACATTTAAGAAAGTGGGTGGTTTTGGAGCATATGTGCTTTGAGAACCTCCTACCTTGTCACATATGCACGTGGGGTTTAATATGTAGTTTACCTTATGATTTCTAACAACATCAAGATCTTGGCAAGTCATAAAATGTAATTGTTATGTACCAATTTAAATTTCAAAATTAACTTTAAAGAATGAAAATAGAATTTATATGCTATGATAGATTTTTACTATTAATCAATTTTGAAGAAAAAAGGTTGTTTTTGTTGAAAACAATGAAGAAGCATTTAACATCAAAAACATAGTTGTTTTTGAAGTCTTGAATTTTAGTATGATAGGTTGAATGTATAAAATCATCAATATGACATTATACAAAGACTAAATTTATTTGTTCATTGTATTTGTAATGATTTATTTTACAAAAGAAGTATTTGGTTTTTTTGGAATTTTTTAATAGAATGAAGTATAAATCTTATGCAACTATTAACATTTCTTAATAGGTAACTTCTTTGTACATACAACGATGTCTATCACTACCTTTGTAGAGGTTTGAACTTGAATAAGAATTTACTTTAAAGAAATCCAATGCAATATATTTTTAGCCTTTATAATTAAATAATTAATATTTTATAGTCAACTTTAGTATTATATATACATACTTATATAGCTAATAAAAACAAAATAAACTACTTGTATAACAAAAATTATATTCTATTAAGGTATGACCAATATTAGATTTGAAAACTAATGTCATCTATTGATTATTCTTAAAAATGAAACCTTTCATTGAAGTTTGTTACAATCATTGTAATTTTTATTTTTACTAATTTGCTTTCCTTTAAAATCTAAATGTCTCAATCTTTTTTTGAATTTTCCGACATTTTAAATTCTACCTTTGTATAGAAATATCATTTACTGGAATTTCATGAATTTGGTCATCAAGAAAGGTTGTCTTTTCTAGATACATGTATTGCATTGGATGAATGAAAAATTAGTTGGAGTACAAAATGCCTTGAAGCCCTCCTTTCATTGTTTAGAGTATGGACATTATCGTACTTCGCAGTTAACAATTGCCTTATTCATCTTTTATAATGTTGAACATATTGTATAATTTTTTAATAAAGGATTTTTAAAAACTATAATAATAAACTAATACATTTAAGAAAAATAATATAGAACATCCTTTTAACTTCTAATTACAATGATTGCCACAACAAAGTACAAGGTTGGAACATTTTCATTCAAACAATTGCGTCTTAAGCATCAATGGATAAAGTTCAAAAGTTGATACATGAAAGTTGTAGTATGTAGCATACTACACATTACCATATAAGTTTGAAGAAATTTTTTGTTGTGATTTGGTAGAAAATTAATTTCAAAGTTAGTCTTATCTAAAATTTGGTTATATGATTTGGAATTAGTTTATCTTTTGCCAATTTTTTTCTAGAACTCCAAATTTTTTTGGGTACCTTGGCATATTATTATGACATCATTTCAAACTATTGCATGCAAAAATTGAAGGAAATGGAAATTTTATAAAATTTAAAATATCAACAATTTGACAAATATGCAAATGACGATGGTTCTTACAATATTTGAATATTTTTTTGGAATCAAGAGCATGGGATGGCATCAACCTTTACAAAACTAGACTCAATTTCTTTGTCCAGAGACTAGAGTTCATGCTTCATGTAATTGATTTAAGGAATACAAAAATGTAATTACTGTTGTGAATATATTGTCAAAAAACAAAAAATCTTATGAAGATTAGTGTAATTTTGGGCAATTTTTAAATTTTCTTCTTCTTATCCCTCATTTTGTTAGATATCCATTTTCAAAGAGAAAAATCCAAAAAAAATTGAATTAGGACCAAAAATGAGCTTTTGGAGCCCTGTAGGGTATCTAAATTAGGGGTCCACCAAGGACTCCTAGGAGGTCCGTCGGATCCGATGTCCCTCCTAGGGGTCCTTGGTGGACTCCTGATTTTGGTACCCTTGACATTTTCAAAGACCTCTTTCAAATTTTTTTGAATCAAAATAAAAATGAGGTTTTAGAGCCCTACAGGGAGGGGTACTACCAAGGATCTTGGGAAGCTCAATTTGATCTTAATGAGCTCTCACGGGTCCTTGGTGAGACTCTTCATTTTGTTATCCTTGACATCTTCAAAAGACTTTTTTCAAATCTATTTTCAATCAAAACCAAAAATGAGGTTTTGGAACCCTACAAGGTACCAACATGGGGTACCACTAAGGACCTTTGGAAGCTCAGTTGGATCTTAATAAGCTCTCAAGGATCCTTGGTGAGACTCCTCATTTAGGTAGTACCCTTGACATCTTCAAAGACCTTTTTCAAATATGCATGTTTTGAATCAAAACCAAAAATGAGGATTTGGAATCCTATTGGGTACCCAAATCAAGAATACGACTAAGGACTTCTAGGAGGGCTGTCAGATCCGACAACCATTCTAAGGGTCCTTGATGGTACCCCTTATTTAGGTACCCTTGGATTTGGAACCATGTTGGGTACCCAAATGAGGGGTAGCACCAAGGACCCTTAGGATGGTCGTCGGATCTGATGGCCCTTCTAGAAGTCCTTGGTGCTATCCCTCATTTGGGTACCTAGTAGGATTCCAAATCCTCATTTTTGGTTTTGATTCAAAACATATTTGAAAAAAGGCTTTTGAAAATGTCATGGGTACCTAAATGAGGGATACCACCAAGGACCCTTAGGATGGCCATCAGATCCGATGGCCCTCCTAGGAATCCTTGGTGGTACTCATGATTTAGATACCTTTGACATTTGCAAAGACCTTTTTCCAAATATGTGTTGAATCAAAACCAAAAATGAAGTTTAGAAGCCTAGTAGGGAACCTAAATGAGGGGTATAACCAAGGACCTCTAAGAGGGTTGTCGAACTCAACGGCCCTCCCAGGGGTCTGTGATACTACCTCTTATTAGGGTACCCTATAGGACTCATAAATCTCATTTTTTATTTTTATTTAGAAAAATTTGAAGAAATGTCTTTGAACATATCAAAAGTTCCTAAATGAGGATAGCACCTGTTAAACTTATTGGTGCTAATTTTGTTTTCAATGTACAAAATTGTGATGACATAAGATATTTACGTTTGAAGATGTAATAGATGTTTTGATTTGAATTTTTTGGATTTTGAGGTAGAAAAGAGCAATTAGTTGAGCATAAAAAGGCTCTCCATTCATGGAGCCTAATGTAGTTGTTGGAGGTCACCGTGTTTGAGAGGTTGGTGGCTCTTCTAAGCTAGTGATTTCCAACTATCCAAAAATGAAGATCTCTAGCAAATATGAAGACAATGAAAAGGTTTTGACAAAGATTGTGAGATGTGGTAGCTTTGATCATACTAAAGACACCTTGGAGCATTCAAGGCTAAATTTCATCACAATGCTAGGTAGTTAAACAATAGCAAAAGCAACCACAAAAAATCTTTATTGAGTTTCTAAGAAGACTATAGCTTTGATAGGTAGCCTACCATTACAATTTGTA
The DNA here is from genome assembly GCA_950106755.1 of Climacium dendroides. Lineage (NCBI taxonomy): Eukaryota > Viridiplantae > Streptophyta > Bryopsida > Hypnales > Climaciaceae > Climacium > Climacium dendroides. The sequence continues at coordinate 48,642,305 of OX467083.1, read as the reverse complement.
ATCCACATGATAAAGACACTTATCAATGTGAAGGTAGAAGTAGTTCAAGCCAATACAAAGTGATTGTCTTGAGCTTAGATGTAGAGAATAGTGAATGTTTTGAGCTCTTGTGAGTGGATCTTTTATTGTAGCATTGTTACGTTTTATTTAGTATGTTTTGTACAAGCCTCAAATAGACATATACACACTTATGTCTAAATTTCAATGCTTGTGTGAATGTCGCATTTCTTAGCTTTATTAAATATTGTATATTTCAACTTTAAATTTATATTGATTCATGTATCTCAATTGTGTTTGCCATTACTTTCAGGGTTTGTGTTTTTTGAAATTATAATTGCAAATGTACATCTTGATTGTGGATGCAACTTAATAGGAGAGAAATTTAGAGACTTCTACTATCAATGACACAATGCATCTAAAAAATGGTGCACAAGAAAAGAAGAGTGCATGGTGTCAAGATGTTGTTAGGACAAAGAAAAAGAATTGATGGAGGATAGATTCTACAAGGTGCAAAAGGTTGATATTTTAGTTGAAACAATCATTAGTTGGACAAGTTATTTCAACTGCAAGTATTGTTGTACAAGGTTAGTGGCTTTGCCTATATTAAGGCCAACTCTCCTCTACAACTTTAAAAAACTTGCGAATTTTTTTTGCAAATAGATAATTTTCACTCGTGGAGCATGAAAGCAAAGGAGGACATTGTTGGGGAATGTGAGGCGTACCAAATGGTGAAGAAAAAGGAGTGGATGGGAATGAACCGCATGCACTTGACCTCGGTTATAGACATTAACAATATGGTAAATTCCATTCAATTTTTTTTTGCTTTCATCATCAATTTATTTTGAGCTGAATTCAACGCATTCTAATATACATTCTGTGTGCATGTTGCAGACGTAGAAGTTTGGAACCACCTTCCTTGTGAAAGACCTTAGCACTAAAGGAAAATCCAAATTCTCTTTCAAGCGCACTAACACCGTGATGAAGGCTAGTATTGACATTGCATACAATGGCATGTTAATGAACTATATCCATCCAGATGACATGGCAATGAACGGAAAGAAACCTTAGTAGAGGGGTTGCAAAAAAGACCCAAGATTCTTCACTATCTTCCTTGAAGCAACAAGCGTCAAAGGAAATTTGATTCTAGATTGCACCACATCCACAAATGACTGTCCAATTTGATTATTCTACATTTCAAATATAATTTACAAATTCAATCATTGTACTGATATATTATACTTTCTTGCCTTCAGGTGCATGCATTACAGCTTATCGTGGCACACGCTTAACATGAACCTCAGTATGAGGATTACATGAATGTAATGTCTTTTTAACTCCAAATTATGAACTTCATCAATCTAATGGGGGTCTTTTGCAAAGTTTATGAACTGTTAAATTTTTGCCAGAGTGAAGTAGTCATTTGTTATATGATGCACAGAGAAGTACCCAGGTTCAAGAGGCCAATGCATTACAGACCTTATTATTAGGCATTTTGTGCATGAACACTTTATACCTGGCTGTGCTGTACTGTACGTACAGTAGGGTCCAAAAATATTTTGAATTTTTGGCCTGGAGGTGAATCAGAATGAAAACTGCAAACTTTGAAAACCTCTTGTAGGCTCAAAAATTCATCAATTCACAAACTGTAAATTGTGTTGGAAAGATAATAGATTCTATTTTGACTATATGAAAAATTTGCATTACAAAAGTAGAAAACCAAATAATCATAATATAGTATCTAGCATATAGTGCTACCACCTCCTGTTGAAATAACTGCTTGCATTCTATCAGGCATGGTTCTAATCAAGGTTTGGAGTTGCTCCAAAGATATTGTATCCCATGTTGATTGAATGGTTTGTGCCATTTCCTCCTTGTTTCTTGGTTTAGGACGATGTCGTGACAAATCCTTGACAATCTTCCATAGATTTTCTATAGACTCTAGATTCAAATCTAGAGAGTTTGCAGGCTAAATTAATTTTGCCATACCATGAGCTTGTCTCCATTGCAATGGGAGTGAGCTACGGTGGACTGAAGTGCCATCTTCCATAAGTTTCAATTGTTGATGGTGATCATTTAAAAAGTAAAATCCACTTAATGTTGCCTCATAAACAATGGTTACAAAATCACTTACTGTTCTTTTGTCTGGAGGTATAATAACAAGAGGGCATTTAAATGCACCCCAAACCATCACTGAAGTACGGCCACTCTTAAAAGTTGGAGCTATGCAATCCCACACATATTTTTCATATGATCTTCGCCACACTCTAATTTGCCGCGAATTTTTACCAATTTCAAATGATGACTCATTTGACCAAATAACATTGCACCAATCTTCAAAACTCCACCTTTCATGAGCACGGGCAAATTTAAGCCTATCTAATTTGTGCTTCTCACTAAGATATGGTTTCTTGGGTGCAATGCAATTTTTAAAACCCAAGTCATGTAAATACAACCATGTTGTGTTACAACTCACATTCAATAAGCTTGATAATTCCGACAATGGTTGTCTTCTATCATCTCTAATATAACGTGTCAGCACTCTAGTATCACGATCACTCAACTTTCGATGCCTACCACACTGAGATTTCAAAGATTTTACACTCCCTTGGATCTTCTAATTTGTCAAGATAGTAGAAATAGTTGACCGTAGAACATTCAACACAGATGCAATGTCTGAACTCTTCATTCTATCCTCACGCATTCCCACAATGCGACTCTTTTCCTCATCACTCAAGATTCTGTATGGCATGGTACTTCTCAAAGACCCAATGCACAATCTGAAAATCAAAAGATTCAATCACTAACAAAACAAAACAAGGCAACTCCAATGCTCCTATCCAAACTGCCTGAGAAACAACTTCAAGCCACCATCTCATCTATGCAAACCAATCTCCATTTCAGTGACACACTATGTTGTAATCTTAAGCTTTATACATTAAACTTTACAATGAATACATGCCATCAAAGCAATGAAGTGGCACTAGGAGTTTCAGAAGAGAACATGCATGTTTGAACTCTTGACAACACAATTTACTAATTACAGCCAAATCTTTTAATTTCCAACACTTGCTCATGATTAACATGTAGTGATTAAAGGCCACTGACAACTTCACAAGTTGCAATTGATTTGGTGAAAAAAGATTACATATTGAAGTAGGTACATGCAATTGAATGCAGCTATTTTTGAAGCACAGAACTGAAAACACATCCAGAATTCGAATTATTTTTGGACCCCACTGTACAGTACAGTGACCCATCTGCATGGGATGTGGAGAGGGCTTCACAGCGGGCTTTTCTTGAAGTTATCCTGCAACACTTTTGAGGACATTTCGCCTCCTGTCGTGGGACTCTTCTCTCTCTGGAGGAAGTGGGAGACTCAATAAAGAAACATGTGGATGCTCGTCCAAATTCTGTGTAGTATCCCACTCTCTATCATTCTAAAGTTTCTTGGAAGACATTTGATCTTTGAATGGAAAGGATATGTTGTCATTTGCATTGAGTTAGTTTCATTGATTAGAAAAGTTTAGAGCTCAATCGTTGGGTAGAAGAATTACTTGCTTGAGGTTTCTGAGTTCTGGCTTTGTGTTACTACAGAAGATCGGATGAATTGGGAGTTGGAACTTAACCAATTGCAGCTGCTGCAGCTGAATGAGTTCAATCAGTTTCAAAAAAGCTATGACTGCCCGTAAATGCTAATGAATACTCTATTTCTGATTGAATTCTTCTTCATTCTCATGATTGAGGAATGTATAAAAAAATGGATGGCAGATTATACTGTGAGCGGCTTGTGTACTGTGTACTACGTTCCTAACGGGGTGGCAAGAACTGAAGAGTGAGGTTGAAGCTATTAGTCTTTTCTACCAATTGCTGCAGCTGCGAAAATGGAAAAGCAGACCTGAAAATGAGTTAAGTTCACCACACTTTTCCTTCTAAGAATCAATACCTACTTACCTATTACCTAGTTAAGCTTACAATCCTTGCCCCAAAATGACCCCTACAGATTCTGGCATGTAATGTACATGAGCTGAACATGAATCCAGAGTTGAATCCAGAGTTGAATCCAGAGTTGAATCCAGAATTGAGTTATGGTTCCTTTTAAATTCCTAGTGTCCAGAAAATAAATGTTAAAGGATGCTCCCAAGTTCATTTTCAATTGTCAACCAGATCCAACACAATTTGAAATAATCATGTTGAATTCAGTTCAGTTCAGCTATGTGTAGTTAAGATCCAACCATTGTTCAGATACTAATTTGGAGGCTTTAAGGCGTGCATACTGCATACCCTAGACATATCTGAACCAATTATGGGTGACTGAAACATTGGCATATTGGTCGGTTGCTTGGCAATGGTTTGATCAGGATAGATATTTATCCATTTAAGCTTAATCCTTAAAAGAACCAGGGGAAGTCAGCATTGGCCAAAATTGACAATTAACAATTAAAACTTTGTTTTTTAACTTCAATCGTACAAAAGTGTGCTGACTAATCTGACAATATGACAATCGTATGAAAGGGTACTGACTGACTAGTCTCACAATGTTGCAATGTGAAAATTTTTAGCCCTTTTGGGTAGGTGGATTGAAAGATTATAATACGTGTTATAATAAGATTATAATACCTGGATTGGAAGATTACAATAAGATTATGATAAGAGAATTGAAAGATTATAATGCAATTTCTTTTCATTCCTGCAAAACATTCTCAATAACTTTGAGCCCTCATGAAATTTTTGCTGCATTTCAGACTTTACACCATCAAATACCTCTTATTAGGTACGCTCTTAGCCAAATTTCAAAGTACTAATGAGTGTACCTTATTCTAAAATCACCTGCAGTATGAGGGGGGCAAGTAAATATTAGTCAGTTTTTATGATTTCTTATGCAGTGAGGAATTTTTTTTGTTTCAAATCTGAATAGTGAAATCAATAGAGATAAACATTTGAAATATGAGAGGAAACAATCATAAGAATATGACTCACAAGAATATGAGTAGTAGTTTTACAAACAAAAAATGCACCTATTGGTTCAATAATCAAAGTATTAAGTTTTGGTGATTATTTTAGTCATTGGGGTTGCAACCTTCAAGGGTTAACCTTAGAAGGACACATGAGTTTTTTTTTACTATACATGGCCATAATCGAGTGCAAAAAAGAAATGGTAGAGACATGGCCAAGAGAATCACCAAGATACTTTGATTATTGGACTAGTAGGTACACTCTTTGATTCTATTGAGTTAATAGTGCCAAGTCATCTATCGAACCTTTTAGGTCCACAATATCTTTCTAGGGTTAAGTCAAGTGCTAAATATACATAACTTTCACTTTCTTCAATGGGAACTTTAACCCCTAAAGGACCAAGGCCTTTTTTCTGCAAAAAGCACACTCAAAACTGTCATTTCTATAGCAAATAGTAAAAAAAATTAACTTTTTAAAATTTTTGTACATTTCACCATAGGATAACACACCTAACTAGTATGAGAATTTGTGAAAAAAAAATTCAGAAATTTTGACCACATAGATTACAAGATATCTATATTTAAAGTTTAAAAAAATAAGTTTTTTAGCACATTGTGCAACTAGATTATTTGACTTTGAACCTTCTTAACTTTAATTTTTTGCACTACAAAGTTTTGATCTTTAAATCTTTGTGGTGAAGAATCGAGTTGAGAGTCTAGGAAAAAAATGTGTACAAAAAATTTTAATTTTATTCTTTAAAAATTGTTAAATAGAAGTAGGTACAAAATAGAAAAAAATCTAAATTATTAATATCTCTAAGATGGAATTAAAATGCACTAATTCCAATGGTAAAATTGTTCTAGCAAGCAAACTAAACCATGTGGGACCTTTTTTTTTAAATTATAAAATTTGCATTCAAAAATGAATCTTACAAGTTCTTTTTTCAAGGAGATGCTTTAAATGCCTAGAAAAAAAGATTGTCCATAACTTTCTCATAACAAACCCATATAGAATGAATCAAAGCTTTCTATGTAAAAAAAATCTATGAGAAAAAAAATCCAAAAAAAATTCAAATTTTTGAAATTTATTTTTGTTGCCCCCTCTCCCTTGTTTTGATCTTATTTGGGTACAACTTTTGTTCCTAGGCATTGATTGAAAAAAAATTATATTCCTACGAAGCTAATCAATTTTTCTTTCTTCCAAAAAAGTTTCAAAAAATCAGGACAAAAATTGAGTCCATAGATACTTGCTCGAAATCCCATTTGTCCCTAGAAAGGACAATGGTCCTTTAGGGGTTAATCCAATTAGAACTTGTCAGAAAGGGTGGTATAAACATTGCTTAACCCCTAAATGCCAAAGGCTTTTTTGAGATTCTTTGGAATTTGTCATTCAAATTGAACAAAAAGCCAACAATATGATAAGTTTTATCAAACTTTTTAAAATTATAATTGTACAAATTCAAACTAGACATGTAAGAGATCATATGGGAAAAACAAATACACAATATTGCTTATAGATTGAAAGATTATAATGTTTGATTATGAGGGTATTAAAATTGTGAAATTTTTTGTAAGTCTTTCAATCCTCTTTTTACTTGTCAAATAAAAAAAATTAGTCATCAAAAAATATTAGGTAAAAAGAAATAACATGCATAACCCCAACCAATTTATGGCTTCTCAAAACTTGTTCTACAATTTATTTAAATGAATTTCTAATGTGAATTTTTTTTCTAAGATCTAGTATATTTAAGACTCATTTCTATAAGCCCTCATTACTAGAAAAGCAAGATTTGCAATGGACTCCTGGACTTAAAATCTTGAATAGGAAAATTATAATCATTCATTTTTATAATCGAATAATTGATGCTAAAACTAGACTTTAAAAGAATTTTTTAAATATAAACTACTAAAAATAATAACTTAATAAGGCTTTATTTAACTTTAAAGTTTTGTTGACACTAAAATTTGGTGCCTTGGACATTTAGGGGTTAATGCACTCTGCTAATTACCAGTATGCAATCATTGCTTGGGATGTTGACAAATGGCAGTTTGCGCGTTCATATTTCTCACAAATTCTCGCTCTATGAGGTATATCTTTGACTCGAACATTCTATTTGGTGTATTTTCTCCTCTAACCTGCGATGATAGTTTAATGATAGTTTAATGATAGTTCCTCTCAATGGTGGTTTTATCCTCTTTTACAGTCGATATCTGTGTTATTCTTATTGCGCTATGCTTACTTGTATCTTTTGAACAACAAACGCTGGTGCATGTGTTAAGACTCCAACTATTTGCACGACAATCTTCTTCTTCTTTTACCTCAACTAACATTGCTCATGTTACCATTCTGTGCAGGCGAACAAAGCTTTTGCAATGTTGAAGCAACGTGAAGTGCGGGAAAAAGTGATGATTCTACTTGAGGGTAGTTCAGAAAGTCCTAAATCAAGGCTGTAGGAAAGTATTGGCTTCTCAAGTTGTGTCTGTAAGTGGTAAGGTAAAGTAACGTGGTAAAGTAGAGGCTCCATTGACCATACAGGTGCGCTTTGAACTGTGCTAGTTGTGGAAATACTTGATCTATTGACTTCTGTTTTTTGGCAATTTTTTTGTAGCTTAACACAATTTAAATATACAAAATATTAGATGGTGCAAGTTTCCAGATTGTTGTAGGAAAAGGTTCAAAGGTCACTTGTAGGGTGAATGGAATCCCTCTCTTATTGTATTGTGAATGGAAACCTTACATTTAATGCGTCAAATCTTGGAGAATGCATCATCTCAGGTTCCTGCATTAGAGAAAATCTGGACTCTCCAAAAGGCCGCTAAGAAGTGCCAAAAGGGACCTTGTCATTACATTTATTTTGTCTTGATAGTGATTTTTTCCGTATTGTTGCTTGTTGTCAGTTTTGAGCATTGATTACAAAAATAATATTACTTAAATGTACGTATTAATCAATTTCATGATACTTGTAATTCTTGGATTGACGGGCTTGTTTGTTGCGGTCTGACTTGTCCATTTTTATACTCTAACACAAGTCCACTGACACATAACTATACATAAAAAAAGAAGTAAAAACCAAAGTCTTTCACGAAGTTCACACAGCATCTTTGACAAAGATGTCCTTTTCTTAGCTCCGTAGGACTCTCCAAATAGAGTGGCTTGTCAAAGCTTGACGGCCTTCTGAAGAGTCCAGATTTTCTCTAATGGATTGCCTTGTTGCTGCAGGCAGCAATATCCCATGTACTTTGACGAAATACGCGGAACAGCAGATGGTGCGAAAGTGCCTTTTCTGCAAGTGAGCACCATCATCTTTACCAATGCATGCATGCGTGCGTGCTTGCATCAAGAAAGTCTGAATCGCTGGGAAAGGAGTGAGCAATGGTGGTCTTCTTGCAGGTCTTGTTGATCAATATGAGGAAGGAAGTAGCTCCGTTTCTGCCTTCTGCAATCCCGCGTGTGCAAGTGGGCGAAGCAGATCAATGTAGCACCATCCTGTTGAACACTGAGTCGCTGGCTGTGATTGCCCACAATGAAGACGCAGGCATTTCTCTTCTACATCACGTGAAATGCTCAACAAGCGTACTTGTGCTATGCGTTGGCCTTGAAACTTCAAGAAATTGTGCCATTGCATTTTTCTTGTCCACAATGAGAATAGTCTAAGTATCATTTCAGAGTCATTCTTTTCAAAGCTGTCGGGTTTGGGGTTCATGACCTTCCACTAGAAAACCCAATCTCCCTTCTCGTGTAGAAAATCAAGTCGCAAAGTTTATAATAGAGACTATCTTGAATGGATTTCATGTGGATAGGTTTTCTGGAGGAGTATTTCTACTCTTGACCATATCATATCCAGTGTTATAATTTTTGATTCTCCACCTGTGAACGCGTCGTTTTTTGCGTGGCAGGTATCTAAGTTCATGCGAAATTGGAAGACGGGTTAACATTCGTTGCTTACACGTATGTTGGGGAGCTCCCTAGTTGCGCTTTTGGGTTCAACAGTCATGGTGTTGTAAGGTTCCTTGAATATTCCTCTTCGTACTCCTTTGTGTTTGCAATTCTTTTCAGAGCTGTAGGAGTGTTCAGATGTGCTATCATGAATAGTCTGTTCATTTTGTGCAGGTCTTCACTTTGAATGTCGTGCCGTTGGCTCCGGAGGAAGCTGTGGCAAGGGGTATTTGCCGCAACTCCATATCAAGAGATCTGCTTGAAGCGTTTAATCATCTTGATGCACTTCAGGTACTGCTTGGTTTTCCAATCACTCTGGCCTCTGTAATCGGATCAGGCATGTGGTCTATCTGACAATGGTTAAGTCGCCTATGATGGGGATGACCTGCCGATTACCTTTTTTGCAATATACCTAAGGAAGTTCACAGCATCTGGGCTATGAAATGGGGAGTAGCTTGACCACGTTCTATTGTTTTTCCATCAATTAATGATCTTAGTATCTGTCTCTACAGCAGGTATACCTGCTGAACAGGGTTGTGGGGCATAACTACAACATTATGGACATCAATGCAGGGAACATGCTTACTGTGGAAGCAGCATCGAAAGGGAGGTGGTGTATAAAAGAAATTGGAGCAGAGCCCTTCTTTCATGCGAACATGTACGTCAACCTCCATGTCGGCCAGGTAAATAGAGTTTCTCACTCTTTGGGTGTGGGTTTGGGTGAGATAACCAATGTGGGAGGGTTCCTGGTAGGAAGCCCTTTTTTAGAGTACTCTAATTTGTCATGGCAGTGTTCTGCTATTCCAAAGTTTGTTAATGAAATGAGGCAGGTTCGTGCAGAGTTTTAGGAATTTAGAATGTTCTTTGAGTAAAATTGAATTTGGGTTTCGAGAAGACCTGCAATTTTTGCTTGAAGTGTGCTGTACAGGTGATTGGAATTCGATAAGTTAGGATAGCTGGATCTCGGTACTTCTGCTTGTTGATACCTGGATTGGAGAAAAATCTGAGGATCTTGACCTGTGTCAGATTGCGAATGAGACTTCCTTGCACAGGCAACGGTGTGCAGATAGGTATTCCAAGCTCTCCAGAGAGGACATGATGTGTCTACTTGGGGACGCCACTGACGAATTGTATCCTGTCTACATGCAAGGTGTGTCAGGATCATTTCTCCATTTAGGAGATGACAGGAATCTATGAGAACTTGGAAATTACAAATGAACGAAACACTATGAGAAGAATGGCATACATCATGGCATTAAGAATTGTTAGTATGAAGGTCAGAAATGGTATGCAATATATGAATAATAATTTGCGACAAAATATGTTTTTACATGTCCCAAGCTTGTGACATTATGTACAGTACAGCCGTATTTGATTTGCACGCCATGACTTGTACGATATTCCAAGAGAATCTGCGGAAGCACATCGCTTACTCCCAACTGTCTCTGGTTTTCCCGTCTCCATAGACCTCAGTGCCATGGTTCCGCCAATGACATGCGAGGGGGCCGGTAGCGTGGTCCTCAAACTAGTCTTGGCATCCCTATATAAGGCAGCCCTCGTGACCTTGTTTTTTGCATCACGAATCTTTTCCTTCGAGAAAGTGGCGGGTTTGCCCCACATTCTCGAAGGCAAAAAATAGTGCTGCCAATTCTTTGTTTTGTGAAGAGGACGCTAATCCGCTGAAACTATCACAGAGGAATTAGGGCTATCAACTGAGAAGGCATCTTCTCAATTTGGTAGAATCTTTGTGAGGAGAAATTGGTCCTCTTCATGACATGAGAGCTTCAGTTTCCTAGTTTGAGGTTGTGAATTAATTCTTCGACGTAGGAATGGAAGCAATATTCAAGACTTTTATTCATCGGAGCTCTCATTAATATTGCCTTACAATGAAGAGGAGCCATAACCATGGAATTGTTTGGTCACAGTCTTGGTCTATGTTATCCAATTTCTAATTCTAATTGAACATTCTGTACTTGTGCAATATATACTCCAATGTAATGAATTATAAATTTACAATGACACTATTTTAAAGATGAACATAAAATACTCAAAGATTTGCAACATGTGGGTGGAGAGGGATACTAAAAGAAATCTACATATATTAGATTCTCTCAAGATTGACTAGTCTCCACCAATGGAATTGTACACCAATATCGGTGAAACTTCAATATCTCCTTTTTCACTTGCCTACCATGACAAGACAATTGGTGGAGCCTAATCTGTCCTATTGCTTGAATTAATTAGTATAGAGCTTGTCTACTAGGCTCACATATAAGCTAACCATGAGTCTCTTCTACGTCCAATCTAAATCTCTCTTGCTAAGCCACATGTAATTGACACGCTTTTGTATTATTTTCCTTTGCAATGAAATTTGACTTAAGTTGTGTCAAAAAAAAAGTTTGATCTAATAATCTTGGGTTGCATGGTTTTTTTAATTTCTTGATTGTATGAAAACATATCTTGGGTTCCCAAGGTATCAATAGTTGGCCTATAAATTGTGACTATTCCATTCTTTTATACAATATCACAGCCTTTGTTTTTTCAACAAGCCCTAGTGAATGGAGGTAAAGAGCTCAAAGTTTATTTGGTGGTAGGTTTGCACTCAATTACTATACCATGGAAATATGGGATATCATAAGAAGTTGCAAACAAGGTTTGGCAATTGTGAAAAGGATTTTAGACCACCTTCCTATACTCCTTTGCTATAAAATAATTTCATGGTTTGAAAAAATTAGTTAATGCAAACCTTAGATTTTGTCAAAAACTAATGGTACATTGATACCGTGTGCTTACAATATGTGTTACAATGCCGTGTGGTTGCAATATGTATATAATTACTATTCCATACCGTAATTAAAAAATTGTTATTTGCATATCCATTTTTTCTAGTGCAACTCTAAACTAAGCTTATTTTAACTATAATTGCTTTCAAATAACAAAATAATATGGAGGCACAAAAGTAATCCCAAGTGCATTGATAAGTCCGACTATATATTTTGGTAGAAAGCATGGTATTGAAGAATGTGGTCCTTATAAAAAATAATTGACAACTTTCTTTACTTTGTTTGAGAAGAATTATTGGATTTGAACAAAACACTGTATCTTCTAATTCTACAACTTACACATTTTACTTGTTCATCTAAAAATTCAAAACTAATTTCTATAATTAATCCTATAGTTCTATAGAAAAAGACACATCTATAACTAAGTTTTTGATGGAGCATGGCTCTTAGATGAAAGACAAGCATTGTTATTTGATCATTGATTGTAAAGCATGTGAACGGCCATCTTGATTCACCTTTTAGATTGTAGAAAATATAAATATTATGCTCAAATGTACAAGTTCAAAAGTGTTAGTACTTTGGATTAGGCTACAACCATCAATTAGGGAGTTTTCCCTTAAGACAAAAATGAGAACTTTGGGAGGTTAGGAAAAAAAGCTAGAAAATGCAATTAGGAGAAAATTAGGAGAATTTTTAGAAAAACATTAGGGATTTAGAACTAAAAAAACTTTAAGGAAGATTTGGAAGAGTGACCAATTTGGGCCAACAAAAAAATGGAGATCTTGAGGTTAGATTGAAGTTTGATTTGGGAACCTACAAAGAAAATTAGGTTTTTTGGGTGAAAAATAGAGATTTTAAGGTCAGATTGAGGTTGGATCAAAGAAACCATTAAAAAAATTAGGGTTTGAGACAGAAATTTCACTTAGAATGGGTTGATTGGATCCCCTTGGGTTGAGATTGATGGAGGGTGAGTCCTAAGATTCAGTTTTGGCTTCGCCAAGAGAGCCAGTGTGTGAAGATCAAGTTAAGGCTGCAAGATCCAGAGCTAGCGATTCCGATGCCCTTGAATTCTGCAGGCAATCAAGAAGAAAAAACACAAGCGACAGAAACAAGCAAGCAAGGCAGCAGACCCGAGGCGAGACATGAGGAGAATGGTGTGGCGCAAGTGGAGATTCCAGCATAGCACGCGGCGATAAGGAAAGGGAAGAATTTGAGCAGGCTGAAGACGAACCCTTGCAATCCACAAAGCACCTGTGATCTGATCAGACAACAACTTTTTGTCCAGGATTTGGGTTAGGGCAGGGGAGCGTCGAATGCACGCACAGATTGCGGGAGTGGAACCGAGGGGATGGGGCATCCCAATCCTTGCAGGTTGTCGTCTTCGTCGTCGTGAAGGTGTTGCCAAGTAAATTCTTCAGCTAGTGTGAGAGGAAAATTCGTGAAAGAAAGAGACGAGATGGCGCGGTCGAAGCCCAACATTCGGGTCACGGGGACGCCCGGGACGGGGAAGACCTCCACCTGCTCCTTATTGGCTGACGCCGTGGGGCTGAATCACATCAATTGCGGGGACTTGATGACATCGAAATCGCTTCACGACGGCTGGGACGATGAGCTGGAATGCTTCATCGTCAACGATGATTTGGTGAGACTTCAGATAATTCAGGTCTTCATCTGCGGGAGTGGAGAGGAATGTTTGGTTTGGGGTTGGGAGGGGAGTTTTTGTGATAATTAATTGGTGTTGTCGATTTGATCTGATCTGATGATTGATGTTCAGTTTATCGACTAGATGGAGGATATGGTGAAGCCCGGTGGCAATCTTGTGGACTATCATAGTTGTGACATTTTTTCGGAACGTTGGTTTGACGTTGTTGTGGTGTTGCAAACGGACAACAGAGTGCTGTATGAGCGCCTCACGAACAGGTCAGTGTGTATGCTAATCTTGGGCAAATGATTCTGATTGCTTATACGTTTTTGTTTTCGTATTTGTTTATGTTTCCATATGGTAGAATTGAGATTATTTCAATTGAGAAGTACACGTGAATTTTAGAACGTTGCAGTGCCTTATCTAGGAATTTGTAACGTTTTTTCCTATGAATTTTGAGGGTTGGTCTTGCATACAAGGTCATGTGTCATTTCTAGTGACCAATACAATAGGAGATTTAAGAGATTTATGGCAGTTTTTCATTTTTCTGTTACGCTTTGAAGGAGCTTTGTTTCTAAACCAAAATCGATGCTCTGTGTCATCAGATACTTTAAATTTAGTTTAAATAGCAGCTTTGATGTGCTTCTGAGATTCATCTACCATCAGCTATTACAATAATGTTCCCCCATTTTTGAACTGCTTGTTGCCATGAGGCTTTGGTTGTCGTTGTTTTTCAGTTTGTTGTTCTTGGTGTTTTTGTCGAGGCGCTTTATTTTGGCGAGGATCGTGCCGCTAGTCGGGGACGATAAAATGCGAGAGTAGTGGAGATTTTGTGTTTTAATCTTGTTGCTTAGCTGTGTGTTGTGTTGGCTATGGACTCCAAAAAGCGAGTGAGAATGAGCATTGGTCCGAAGCTTTCCTTTGTCCTTGCCATTAAGAGACATCGATGTCTCCGCTTTGGGCATGATAAAGTCGCCAGATTCGTGGAGAAGATGACTATTGTGCAGTTCTATAATTTAATCTCTCGAGAAGCCACATCTAAAGTTCGATTGTTAGGAACTAAGATCTCAAACAATCTTATCGATTCTCCTACCTCTGTGATTGCCGAAATAGAAGACGATGACAACTTCTTGTCTAGGCTACGGAAACTAGAGACTACAGTGGTGAGCTTGAAAAATGAAATTTGTACCTTGAAAGACAAGATTAGTAGCTTAAAAGAGAGGGAATTAGCAACTACGCTCATAGTGAATGAAGGTTATTCTGTGAGCACCCATACTTTTGTGGACTACGTTGTTAATTCGTTCTATCAGTGTGCCGGAGATCTAGGAGACGGAAAGGAGTGGTTGAATGCAAAAGAGGTGATGAGTTTTGTAAAAAGAACAAAATTCTATGCAGTTATTTGACAAGCGTTTCAAAATTGATCACAATTTGCTTGTAGTAGTAAAGAAGTTATGTCCATGTCCATGAAGTACAAGAAAAACAATTGTCACAATTTCAAATCAGTGCAAGTAACCTTTGCTTTTCAAGAATTGGCGGAATTCACGATGCTTTTCGCAGGCACTCCAAAACATGCTTTGAAGAATTTGACGATAGGATTCTCTAGCTTGAATTCCGCCAATTCTTGAAAAGCAAAGGCTACTTGCACTGATTTGAAATTGTGACAATTGTTTTTCTTGTACTTCATGGACATGGACATAACTTCTTTACTACTACAAGCAAATTGTGATCAATTTTGAAACGCTTGTCAAATAACTGCATAGAATTTTGTTCTTTTTACAAAACTCATCACCTCTTTTGCATTCAACCACTCCTTTCCGTCTCCTAGATCTCCGGCACACTGATAGAACGAATTAACAACGTAGTCCACAAAAGTATGGGTGCTCACAGAATAACCTTCATTCACTATGAGCGTAGTTGCTAATTCCCTCTCTTTTAAGCTACTAATCTTGTCTTTCAAGGTACAAATTTCATTTTTCAAGCTCACCACTGTAGTCTCTAGTTTCCGTAGCCTAGACAAGAAGTTGTCATCGTCTTCTATTTCGGCAATCACAGAGGTAGGAGAATCGATAAGATTGTTTGAGATCTTAGTTCCTAACAATCGAACTTTAGATGTGGCTTCTCGAGAGATTAAATTATAGAACTGCACAATAGTCATCTTCTCCACGAATCTGGCGACTTTATCATGCCCAAAGCGGAGACATCGATGTCTCTTAATGGCAAGGACAAAGGAAAGCTTCGGACCAATGCTCATTCTCACTCGCTTTTTGGAGTCCATAGCCAACACAACACACAGCTAAGCAACAAGATTAAAACACAAAATCTCCACTACTCTCGCATTTTATCGTCCCCGACTAGCGGCACGATCCTCGCCAAAATAAAGCGCCTCGACAAAAACACCAAGAACAACAAACTGAAAAACAATGACAGAACAAATTGAAAGAGAGCAACAATGACAAATTGAAAGAGAGCGACAACCAAGGCCTTCCCAAGGAAGACAACTGTTAGGGCTTCTAAGTTCAGCTCTACTCTGGGCTATGTCACTAGAATCGAGCCCCTCTCGACAATTTGTATCTTTCCTTCCAAGGGTGTGGATATCACTCTGAATGAACACTAATATGTCTAAGAAAAATAAGTTCAGATTAGATTTAGTTTAAGCTTAATAATAATTGTGTCGCCGCGGCTTACCACTTTTTCTTTGTCTACTTTTAAAATAAAGTCAAAGATAAAGTCAAATAAAAAATAATATAATATAAAAGGTAATTCAAAGTACAAATTATTAAAATATAAGTCAAAAAATCTATTATTTCATATAATTTTAAATTCAAAATAATTCAAAAATCCATAACTTTCACACAATAGTCACAATCTAAGATTGGAACACCACAAGAAAAGCCGAGCATCCTTCCTTCCTTGCCACGGGCTTTTTGATATTACCAAGAAAGCAATCAATTGAAACACAATCCAAAAGATGCACAATTTAGGATGATTTAAGATTAAAAAATTATTAAAAAATCCAAAACATTCCAACCTTACGTCAAAACACCATAAAACCAAGCCCGTGCACCCTTCCTCATTGAAGACTTTTCCAATTGTACCAAGCATGCAACCAAAGGGTTTACAATTCAAAATATTTACTTAATTTAAGATCCAAAAATGACTCAAAATTTCAAAAATTTTCCATCTTGAGTCACAACACAAAATCAAGCCCATACATCCTTCCTTGCAAAGACTTTTTGGCAAATGGAGGACTCATGGTCTAAGGAATCTCAATATAAGGTAACCGATCCAATCAACTAAGCAATTTCACATATGGGTGATTGCAAGACTTGTACTATTTGTTGTATTTTGCATCAATAACCAAAATGTTTTTATTGGATTTGTTGGCAAACTAGGTGGTGGCAAATGGAGCAGTGGTGCCCTTTTTGAAATTTAGAGTCTACTACACAAGGAAACTAAATCACACCCAATTGCGTCCAAATAAGCAATTGAATATTAATTTTATTTTTAAAGTATCTATTTTTTAGTGGATCTAATTGGAAGGTAAAAGGATATTCTATATTTTCTTAAATGTATTAGTTTTATTATATTTTTTTATTAAATTATTTGTTTTAAAAAATTGTATGATATATTCAACATTAAAAAAGATGAATAAGATAATTGATTAAGAGAAAATGGCATACTACTACTAATAAAAATAACAATGATTGATAAAAAGTTTCATTTCTAAGAATAATCAATAGATGACATTAATTTTCAAATCTAGTATTGGTCATACTTTAACCCTTGAACATTGAAGGGGTGACTTACAAAATCATCCTTTTGAAATATCAAGTGAATCACTCGGCTAAGAAATAGCAATAGCGCTTACTGAAAGTCAAAGTACTATAGGAGATCTTTCTTTTTCAAATCCAATACAACAATGAATAGTTAACCTTTTGTCCTATAATACACAAAGATTCTTTGTCATTTACTAGATGTTTGTTCAAAGTACTATAGGAGATTTTTTTTTTTCAAATCCAATACAACAATGAATAGTTAACCTTTTGTCCTATAATACACAAAGATTCTTTGTCATTTACTAGATGTTTGTTCAAAGTACTATAGGAGATTTTTTTTTTTCAAATCCAATACAACAATGAATAGTTAACCTTTTGTCCTATAATACACAAAGATTCTTTGTCATTTACTAGACGTTTGACATCTGTATCGACGTTCAAAGATTAAGAGAATATAACTTTTGTTATACAAGTAGTTTATTTTCTTTCTATTAGCTATATAAGTGTGTATAGATAAATCTATAGTTGACTATAAAATATTAATTATTTAATTATAAAGGATACAAATGTATTGCATTGAGTTTCTTTAAAGAAATTTTTTAATTCAAGTTCAAATCTCTACATAGGTAGTGATAGAAGTCATTCTATCCACAAAGAAGTTACCTATATCAAGAAGTATTGATAACTCCATAAAATTTATACTTCATTCTATTAAAAAAATTTAAAAAAACAAATACTTCTTTTGTAAAATAAATCATTACAAATACAATGAACAAATAAATTTAGTCTTTGTATAATGTCATATTGATGATTTTATACATTTGACTATCATACCAAAATTCAAGACTTCAAAAACAACTACGTTTTTTTATGTTAAATGCTTCTTCATTGTTTTCA
This sequence comes from Climacium dendroides, assembly GCA_950106755.1. Taxonomy (NCBI): domain Eukaryota; kingdom Viridiplantae; phylum Streptophyta; class Bryopsida; order Hypnales; family Climaciaceae; genus Climacium; species Climacium dendroides. Next base: position 48,624,318 of record OX467083.1, on the reverse strand, counting down.
ACAAAAACAACCGTTTTTTTATGTTAAATGCTTCTTCATTGTTTTCAACAAAAACAACCTTTTTTCTTCAAAATTGATTAATAGCAAAATTTATCATAGCATATTAATTCTATTTTCATTCTTTAAAGTTAATTTTGAAATTTAAATTGGTACATAAGAATTGATATAGAATAATTACATTCTATGACTTGCCAAGATCTTGATATTGTTAGAGATTATAATGTTCTTAGAGATCATAATTTAAACTACATATTAAACCCCATCTATGTGGACAAGGTAAGAGGTTCTCAAAGTACACATGCTCCAAAACCACCCACTTTCTTAAATGTATACCGTTGATATATGTTGTTTTTTGTAGCCATTAATAATGTACAAACACTATACATTTTAGGAGGTGGTCACTTTTAGAGCCCTATTGCAATTCATCTTCAAAATTTCATAACTAATTCCACTAAGTTCTAAAAAATATGAAATGACTTGGGTTGGAGGCCAATTCCACTTCTCTTTCAAGGAAAATTTACTAAAAAGAATTTTGAGATGTTTCACCTCCCCAAAATTTCAGTTTCAGCTCTGAGATGATTGCTTTATGGACCTTCTACCTCAGTAGAAGCAAGCCTCCTATGAAATAGATACAGTACAGGAATTTAACGATCAACATGATAGTTTTAACTAACATGCATTAGATTTACCAAATTCTTGGTCCAACGGTGCTGTATGTGTAATGCATCAACTGTAGTCACACTGCTGCACCTATAGAAACCTGTATCGGTATCAACTTAGACACACAATGCGAGGACCTCATTTAAGCAACTGCTCAAAACGGTAAAACACATGATTTGAATAATGAGCTGAGAAGGTAACAAAAGTCTACGAACAAAAAGTTCCTAGAGAAAGCCGAGTCCAAGGATTGGAGCTACGCACATTTCCTGGACAACTTGAGGAGAAGGCCAAAATGGTCGCTCGGCAATACAGGACGCGTGATCATCTGCACTTGCCCCTTCACTTTCTTCTCTTTGGAGTAAGAAAGATCAGGAATAGCCTCAGTTCCAACCATTTCAATGCTAACAGCTTCAAGGTCCCTCAGCTGACAAAACATGCGGTCCAACCTCTTCCGCAAAGAGCGGTTACCTGACAGCATGCGATTGGCCTTTGTGTCATAAGTGAACCCATCTTGGCCGGGGCGTAGTTGGAGCCAAGCATCAAACCAGCCTGAGGGGAGCGGTGGAGGTCCATCCCTTGTATCATCCCAGTTCATATCTCCACCAAAGATCACATTCGGAAATTCTTTCAAAAGTGACATCGCTTCCTTTGCTTGCACAACACGCTCCGGACTAAACATCTGATTCCAAGTTGGAGGAGCAGGGCAGGGGCTTTCCAAATGCGATGTGGCAACCAACAGCCTTGTGCCCTTTCCTGCATCCACTTCCGCTAAGCAAAGCTCCCGGCCCATCACTGAGTTTCGAAAGGGGCTCTGCCGGAAAGAAAAGACAGGCAGCTTGCTCAGCTGCATGCAAAAGTATGCTCGTTGCGAGGCCACTCCGGGTTTGACTGAGCAATCATACGACTTCCACCAGCTTGCTCGTTGAAGGATCTGATAGATGGCCTCAGTTACTTCCTGCAAGAATACAATGTGGGGACGGTGCTGCAGAATGACATCTCCAATTGCATCCAAGCGAGATTGGAGCTCCAGATCTTCACGAAACCACACGTTATAGCTTAAAACAATCAAGTCTGAGGTCGGCTTCTCAAGACAAGTCCCCTCCGCCTCTATGAATGCCAGCTTTTGCTCCCTCGGCAACGATGATAAAGAAATGACTCCCTTCATTTCCACATCCTTCTTCTTCCCAACATCCGAAGAGTCAAGTGGCACAGAAATGGAACTCTTCTTCTGTTTAACATCTGAGGCTCCTGCTTGCATTCGTGTCATCCTCTCTTTGTACAGTTGCTTGAGCAGATCATTCGAATCGTCCCAATTCTGTTTCGTTTCCTTGCCGTCAGGTACGTCTTCTTCACCCTTAGAGTCTGAAAGATCGATAACCTCCGTTTCCTTTGTTTTGCACTTCCTGGACTTAGGTCTTTCGCTACTGTTGGCTACCTGAGGCCCTTCTTCATCAACGATGCACTCCGCTTCTAGGCTCTTGACTGGAGCGACGTTTTCTTCAGCCCTAGGCTCCATCCTGGCCATTGCACGCAAAGGTCGGAACGACGTAGCAAGTGCAGAAACCCCCCTTGAAGACTGATTCAGAACTGGTCGACCATGGTCACAAATTTCACAAAAAGCAGTCTCCCCAGTGTTTACAGACGTGCAAGCCTCGCAAGCCCACTTCGCATCGCCACAGCTTGCTGCCGATCCAGGTGCAAGCTCAGAGCACACACCACACGTCGGTCCGGCCTCATTCAAGAACGTACAGGAAGAACACACCCACCCCATTCTCAACCTCGCCAACGGTTCCCGCAGCCAATTCTGTGATCGAATTCGAAACAAGGAGGTAGAATTGGGCGCTACCTCCAAGGGACGACGCCACAGCTGCGTGCGAAACAGTCCTCTGCAAGTGCTGAGAAGCCCCGAAATGCCTGGGAACGGGGAACCGATCTAGCGCCCTCACACTCGCGCGAAGCAGCATGAAATTGGTACAGTTGCATTCACTAGAATGCAATGTCTAATCCTACACAAAACCAGAAAACAGTGATCAAACCATAAGCTCGTGAGCCACCAACTCTAGCACGAAACCCTAATCCTGCCCCCCTCCTTCACAACTCGGAATCAAGCATAAAATCAAATACCAAACTCTTAACTAGAGCACAATGTACAATGCTACACAAAAGATACTAATAGAAGGTGATCGATCAACCAATGAGCGCGAGAGCGACCTTCAGCCCCAAACTCTTAAACCTGTCCGGCTCATCCAAAGCTCGAAATCAAGATTCAATTCAAAACTTCCCACTGGGACTGGCATAATTTCAGTCAAAGCAATGACAAAAGAGGACTCCTGAAACTTACAACCGGCTTCCTGAGCTTCGAAATCTGCTCAAATCAAGAACGAAATTCAAACATACAATGCACAAATCCAGCAAGAAGAGGACATAAGGCCCGTTTCACACATATTTGTCCACTGGGTTGTGGACGAAACCCTTTGTCCACTTGATTGTCCGCCTTCATGTGGAGGGAAGTTGCACACATGTCATCATTGGTTTTGTCCGTCCAATGAATGGTTTCACACATGGAACCGGACGTCCACTAGCCCTTAAACGTCCACGCATCCAAAAAGTGGATGCGCCTCGGTCAACCTTGACTGTAACTTTCAAAATATTCATTATTTGTGTGTGCTTAAAACTAAGAAATTGAAGCTTGTTAAGTTTTTGTTCTATCCCATTTTGAAATTTTGAAAAAAGTGAAAAACTTCAAGAGTTATTGCAATTGCAAGCTCAAAGTGTTAAAATCCAAATTACACCAAATCTTGTGTTTTCCATTCGAATTTTCTTTCTTTAAGATGATTTGGCAAATTTAAGTTACCAAACATGTTTATCATTCTACACTTCATTTATGGTAAAAATCTCACATTATTTGAATACATATTCTAATTGATATAATTTTATTTCTACCTTTTATTTTAAAAATTACAATTATTTGATACTTCCATAAAAATTTATTAAAAAATCACTATAAATAGAAAATATGATTTTACACATGTGAAAAATATCAAGATTGTATATATCAATTATATAATAGGATAAATTTAACTTATTAGTGAAATTTTACTTGAAGGTCATTGCTAGGGGTGTTTTGGGTGTAAAAAATAAAATAACTAGTTGAGAATTTTTCACACTAATCTCCATTGCTACTTGTACCTCTTCAAAAAAATTTGAATTAATTGAACTATTTTTGCTATATTTACAAATTTATTTTCACTTTTCAACACAAAAATTATAACTATGACAATTTTTCATGAAACAAAGTGAAAATTTTCATGATGACTCATAGTTCATAGTATCATGTAACAAAAATATAAGATTGATATTTCAACACAATTTAAATGGGAAAATTTGACTTAGACATGAAGTTTGACTATTTCCCAATGAATCCAGGCGTTTAGGGGCTAGAGAATCCTCTTTGAAGAGTTCTTTTTTATTTTGGAGAAGCATTGACTTGCGCATTGCATGTTCAAACACCAAAAAACAAAAAACTTGCATTACTTTTGGCATATTACATTCCAAGAGTTTTACACTTTAAAAAATTATAATATTATTTTTATTATTTTTATTTTTTTAGAGGGATTACAATAGTTTAACTTCATTGTTTCAAACATAAATCTAGCATATAGTACATTCATTTTCAAAGAGCAATTTGGAGATGGAATTTTCAATTAGTTTACAAAACTTTTAAAAGTTTAGGGAGAAGTGCTTTAAATGCATTTGAAGACTGCACTAATACATATCTTAAGTTATCTCGAAATTAACTGAACATGCACTCTAAAAGATGTTAAAAAAGTTTATTAAAAGATTAATGTTTAGGAAATACTTACAGTTTAAGATAACAAGGCATTTAAAAAAATAAAAGACTCTAATAATATATATGTAAGTGCAGTTCTTGTAATGTTAATCTGCACTTCTCTCTTGGTAACTTCAATTGCTCACATCTTTGTGTATATTACAAGATGAAGACCTACAAACATTATTATGTTGCTTTTGTAGTATCCTCTCTTATAAAACATACCACTACTATATTGTTGTTTCTCCAAAATGGATCCTTCTCATAGGAAACTTATAGTTGTATTCATTTTACAATTTGCTTCTTTACTTGCTCTTTTTTGCACTGAAACTGCTAATGTTGAGGTCATCCTCAATCTAAATCAAAATGCCCTTCTACTGATACAATTGTTAATGCTCCAAAAAGGTAGAGGTGGATCACAATTAGGGAGAATACAATCTTATAATAGGGTCGTAGGATATGTTGACTTCAATTTAGTAGCATCTTACAACAATATTATCTTCAAACAACGTTTCAGGATGAATAAGGAAACATTCAATTTTGTTTGTCAACAACTATCGCCTTCTATTTTCAAAAAAGATACAAAGTGGAGAAAGGCTGTTCCAGTTGACACGAAAGTTGCTATTGCTCTTACAAGGTTAGCTTCTGGATCTCCTCTATATATGGTAGCTAATACATTTAGAGTTGGTGTTTCCACTGTGTACAAAATTGTCTTACAATTTTGTCATGCTCTTAAAAAACATTGTAAAAATGTCTTCATTCGGTGGCCTTCTCCCTCTCGTTTACAAGACATTAGTCAAAGTTTCGAAGCACTCCATGGAATACCTTACATTGCCGGAGCAATAGATGGAAGTCATATACCAATCATTGCTCCTGCAGAACATGCAACTGATTATTACTGTAGAAAAGGCTTTCACTCAGTTTTACTACAAGGTATTGTAGACTCCTCTTGTTGCTTTTGGGATTATGATATAGGATGGTGCGGTAGTATTCATGATTACAAACTATTCAATAAATCCAAAATATGAAAACATTGTACAAGTGGACAACTCAATCCATATGTTCTACTTGGAGATGCTGCTTATCAACCTCGTCCTTGGATGCTAACCCCTTATATTGGTAGTAAAGATGGTTTCACTACACTACAACAACATTGGAATTTCATTCAATCTAGTAGTCGAATGTGTGTTGAACGCACCTTTGGAATTTTAAAGCTACGGTGGAGAATTTTATTGAAAAGAATGGATTGTGACTTAAAAAATGTCCCCATTCATGTTACTGCTTGTCTAATTTTGCATAATTTGACCATTATGCACAATGACAATTTCAATGCTTCTTGGATTCATGAGGGTGAATCTGAACTTCGAAGAAATTTATCAACATCCCAAGAAGCAGCAGCTGCATCTACTACACTATTGGAAGCTCAATCAAGAACAATAACAGCAACTGATTTCAATAATCGTGAAGTTGAAGAAGTTGACATTCCTAGTTCAAGTTCCACTCCATCTTCTATAACAGACTCAATGAGTATGCGTCGAGATGCAATAGCTAAATCACTATTTGATAGGAAGAGGAATACAGATTTGGTAGGAGATGAAGTTGATGTCCACATTGGATTAACATCATCAGAATCCAATTGAATCATTTGTTATAAATTTTGAATGATGTAGTTCACTCATTTCTCTTAGGAAAGTTATGAAATTCAATTCCATTCTTTGTGAAGGAATTTGTTGACCTTCAACAATTTTTTATTAGAACAATTTGCATTGGTCAACCTTATTTGCAACTTCAAATCCATTCGACTTACATTTTTTGCCTAAGTTTATACTACTTTATTATTATAAAAATGTATCAATGATAAAATAAGTATGAAATAATATCTACCGAAGAAATTATCACATAATACACAGAGAATCAACTTCATTTCCTTAACAATCCACAAGTGACTGCAATTTACAAAACCATGCCAGTTCAATGAGACATGCATAGCGAGTGTGCAATGACGATCCAGTCAATTGGATCCTCCTCTTTGTCTAATTTTTCACACTATTCTCACGTAGTTTACAATCCTATTAATACACCTTCACTACTGAGAATAAACACCAAGCCAAGCCAGTTCTGTTAGCAAAGCACTGGCACTCCAGGCCCTTATTGTCCACAAACTAACAGAACTATGTCCAACACTTCTAGCTACTGCATTTGGGTGATGAACTCGAGCACAGAGACTTTGATAACCCTTATCAATCCTGCCATTCCAACAACAATGGGTGTCATGTAAGTAAGTATGAGTAATAAATTCAGTTCAAACTGAAAATATGTCTACATTATCTTAAGAGATTCAAGGACATAAATGAATTTATCCTGACATCTTTTTGACCGAGGCTCAATAAAGTACCTGCATTTCAAGAAATGGAATCCTATAACTTCTGCACAAGGTCATTCATGGTTGCCAGCATCCCCTATAGAATAGCAAGTTTCCCTGCTTCCGAGTCTTTGACAGCATCGGCAATCCTCTTCGATTGCTCCACCATCTGTACAATTGCTTCTTGTGTTGCGAACTTGTCAGATTTTTTTGCCTGAGGATTGTGAGAGGTACTTTGTGAAGGTGGAGGGACCTTAACAGCATCATCAGAAGCTGCTTGACTCTCCTCCTGTGCATGATTAGGATCCTCGTCTTGGGCACTTTCATGAACATGCTTGAAAACATTAGCACGGTCGTGCATGTATCCGTCAATGAGAGAGTACCACTTGCATTTGGAAGACCTATCATTACCAGATATACTGTTGGTAGTGTAGTCAATTTTGTAGTCGTCGTAAATTTTCTTCCACTTCTTTCGACAAGCATCACTGCTGCGATTGAAGTCGGGGCAAGCATGAACCAAGTGAGTATGAAGAACAGCCCAATTGTCAACACCTATATGATAGAAACAATGGAATGTCAGATAGTTTTGTAGAATGCATATCAACAATGTAGTGTACATAAAATTTTGAAAGCATAGAAGCATTTGAATGAATAATTTGCAAAGAAATTAGTAATTGGAGAGTATAATTGATTATGGAAACAAACCTTGCTTCTTCATGCCACTAAATTTTTCGTGCATCTTCCCCCTCAAGTGAATGAGATTCACAATCCAGTGTTTCTTCCAGTTTGGGCCTCTTTTGGAGCCTTCTTCTTCATCATCAACGTCAGCACCTTCAACTGCAGTAGTCTTGGAACTAGATGCACCTTTCTTCTTTCCCTTTCCTTTTTGCTTCACAACCTTGGCACGTTTCCGTGGGGGAGGCTGGGTTTCTTTATCCTCTGCAGTATCATGCTGGGAGACGTCTTCTACCCTAGGGTTTCCCTCCACATGATGAGTCCCTTCATCTTGAGTGTCATTCTCTCCATACAGCATGTGAAGGAATCCACCTTCAGGAGAATGAGGGATTTGACTATCACCGTCATGAGAGAGAGATTCTGAGGAGAACCTATGGTGCATGATGAACCCTGAAATATGTTTTGAAGACAAGGAAACTGTTCACCTCTAAAGCCCAATTCAAAAATCCGGAATCTCAAAGACATGAACCTGACATTTTCCTCCTTCACTAAATCTGTCTCTGTAATTACTAAAATGAAGGCAAATACCCTTCTTCCAGGGTTATGAAATGACAAGTACACATTACGAAAACAGAGGTGAAAGGAAATCATAGAATTGGAATCTACGAAAGCATAATGTAGCAGTTCTCAAGAAACTAAAATGAAACAGAAAAGTGTTCAAGTCAAAAGCCGCACCTCTTTGCACCTGTGACGCCAATAGAACCGCAGTGGAAACCTTGGGCACGACAACAATAATAAAGAAATCGTGCAAGAAACAAAATGCTCACAAGACAAAAACCAAGCTCCAGAGAAAACCTGCGAAGCACTCGAGAAAAAAAACGAAGGATGCAGACGCCGCGTGAAGTTTTGTCCGCTACAAGTGCCACTCTGTGGATAATTTTGGCGGGAGTTGTAGATGACGTGGAGTTCCAGTGAAGTAGCCGTCCCTCATGTGTGAAACCCCAAGTGGATGAAACTTGAGGATGGACCAATGAAATTGCTTTCTATTTCGTCCACAGCTTATGGACAAATATGTGTGAAATGGGCCTAAAATCAAATACCAAACTCTTAACTAGAGCACAATGTACAATGCTACACAAAAGATACTAATAGAAGGTGATCGATCAACCAATGAGCGCGAGAGCGACCTTCAGCCCCAAACTCTTAAACCTGTCCGGCTCATTCAAAGCTCGAAATCAAGATTCAATTCAAAACTTCCCACTGGGACTGGCATAATTTCAGTCAAAGCAATGACAAAAGAGGACTCCTGAAACTTACAACCGGCTTCCTGAGCTTCGAAATCTGCTCAAATCAAGAACGAAATTCAAACATACAATGCACAAATCCAGCAAGAAGAGGACATAAGAGCCCCTTCAATTTAGACATGCACTGTACAATTGATTCTGTTTCGTTGGGATCCACAGCTTGCTTGGGTCAGAAGGAATTCACCGCATATTCATCAACCTTACGGCACCAGGGAGTCAGTGCAGATGACAAGGGAAGAGCCGATTCGGTTGCTTGCATCGCCAAACCTCAGCCGCCATTCTCAATTCGAAAAGAGAAAAGTAAGATACGTCGTCGTCACCTCCTTAACTCCTTGTTTTGGTTTCCGATTCATGGCATGAAAGTTACTGAAGATTTTTGAGATTTTTAGGAATTAGAAAATTACTATTTAATTTATTTTGACTGTGGCAACAGCAGAGCACACTACAGTAATGATGATAAATAGTGTTATGTTGTGATTAGTGTTACCTGGACTTTTATCCCGGTCACTTTAAACTTCAATTAGTGGGCATTTGTTGTTGTATTCACTTTTGGGGGGTTCATACGTTTTGGGGGTTCATACGTTTTTCTTTGCATTTTGATGAAATAGTTAGGTAACACTAAAGATAAACTTGTAAAAAATTTATACCCAATAGTTGACAAATAGTGTCTATATTGACATTTACTGTAGCTAACATTAACCGGATTGTTGACAATTAGTGTTATGCTTCGTGATTGGTGTTGCCAACACTATTTATCATCATTAGTGTAGTCTGTCTTAAGACTAAGTGAACCAGCCTATTACCACACATTATCCAATTCCGCCCTCATCTACCTGTGGCGTACATTCTCGCGCAAATTCCAATTCCCCCTTCATGTACCCGGTGGGTGGATTTGACGTGTACAAACCGGCCCCATCAATTCAGATATGAGTTAGCATGAGAGAAAGGTCTGTCAACTCTTCTTCTGCCGACGTTGAGAAATGAATCGCCTGCTTAGTAGACTAGGTGACATAATTTCGGACTCTGCATCTTCCGAACCTGCTTATCACATCCCTTTACCACATCGGATTCAGTGGTAGTTGAGCTTCACAGTCTATCTGAATTCTACACCTGCGAATTTCTTTTCAAAATTCACTGCAGGTGCAGATCTTATAAAATTTTAATTTCAGCCATGGTTTTCACCAAGCACGCACATTGCAACCCGCCGCAAATTCTTTGATTCTGGTGACAGAGAACTGGAGTGACCTCCTCGAAGAGTAAACACATTCCCTGAAAACTGAATACGTACTCCATTCACAATATCATTTCATCCCAGGACTTTCTTCGTTGGTCTGACATTCTGAAGACACTTTTATTCAACTTTCTTCGCTGAAGATGAAATTTTCTCTAAAGATGTTCATACAAATGTCTTCGACGTACACAGTGACATGAAACCTCGCTCTAGTGAAAGGAGTCTGTAGCTTGGACGTAGTGTTCGACTAATTTGGAAATGCAATTCTTCTATCGAATGTCTAAGACTGGGGAGAGCGAAATTCAAACCAGAAACAATTGCCCTCACAGATCGATTGCTGGAGGTGGGCTGATGGTCATGTTCATCTGTGCACCGGATTGCAACTGGTTCATTAGAGCAGGAAGAGCGATACTTGCGGGGTTAAAAGAGTGTTTTGCTGTTGTGACTTCGGCTTGTCACAGATCAAACCAGAAACAATTGCCCTCACAGATCGATTGCTGGAGGTGGGCTGATGGTCATGTTCATCTGTGCACCGGATTGCAACTGGTTCATTAGAGCAGGAAGAGCGATACTTGCGGGGTTAAAAGAGTGTTTTGCTGTTGTGACTTCGGCTTGTCACAGATCGAATGTTAAAACATTGACCATGCTGCCCCTTCCAGATGACATGGTGTAGACAGTCTTAACTTACATCGAGCGTGCTTGGCCGAATCCCAACTCTCTTGTCTCGGATAGCCAAGATTGGAAACCAAAATGCCAGTGAAGGATTTTTCAATTTTTTATTTTTAACATATGACCTTCAAGGACCGCAGCTGGACTGACACTACACAACAAGCAATGGAGGATTTTGAAGCTAATATGGCACAAGGATTGGAAACCATAAGCACTAAGGTAACTCAACCTCAAGTCATTCAAATAAGTATCATGGGAGTGTTGTTCCTATTATTAAATTCTCCAAGTTAGAATCTTGGTGGCAAATTGGAAGTTAGAGGATTCTAGATTATATTAGTTTGGATTTTTTGGACATGGTATGCATAAACTATGAATTTCAAAGTGTTGATTATTGTGGGTGTAACAATTCAAAATAAAACTTATTGTAGGCTCTCATGTTTAAAGGATTTACATTATTAGTAGGAATCTAGATGAAAAGGTTTTAGAAACATGTAGGGTTTAGTTCTTCTTAATTGCCAATGCAAGCTTGTATTTAGAAGATATCCAATCAAAAACAACCAAGTGCAAAAACTTAGTTATCTCAAAGTCAAAGTTCATTTAGTAAATTTTGAAGTAATAAATTTTGATTGTTATGATTTTTTGTTATAATTACATAGAATTCATTTAATACTCATTAATCCTTAAATGGACACCATTAATACTAATTTAGGGACACTTTTTAATAGGGTCCAATTGTTGCCCAATTTCAAAATCACAAGAATCAAACAATATAAGTGCTTAGATCCTTAAGTTGGGCCATCAATTTGGTCTAAAGGCTTTATGTTGAAATTTGGCCCAATTTTCTTTTATATTACATTGTCATTTGCGTAGTAGTGTTTTGGCACCAAAATATTTGCCCAACTAAAAATTGGGTGGCCATAGTGGCCATATAGCCTTACCCAAATTTTTCACTTAGCTTAATTTCAGTTGGCCCTATGTTTATAAATTGGACCAACTTGGAATTGGGCATGGGCCTTAATATAAAGTCACCCTCATTTCTAGAATATGAAATATGTACTAAAATATGCCTAGACATATGTACATCATTAAATTGAATATTCAAATTTTTTTATCTTTCACTTGAATTTCATTTTAGCATTTAACTCCTAACATCTCAAATGCAACACCATACAAGTACCAAATATGATTATATTGTAACTCCTAAAACATGTAGGAGGTGCAACAAAAATTCAACTTGGAAGTACCTTACTAACATGCCCTAATGGATAGGATTCAATGTGACGACAAACTTTTGTCACATAGGAAGTGCTACAAAGATCCAAATTGAAAATTTTATACCAATATGTAATAGTGGATAGGACTCAATGTGAAGACAAACTTTTGTCACTATTAAATAAAGTAAAACAAACTAAAAAAGATAAATTTTTGTCACATAAGAAGTACAACCAAGATCTAAATTCAAAGTATTATACTACCATGTATTAAAGAATAGGCCTTAGTGTGAGGACAAATTTTTGTTAGTAGTGACCTAGATTTGCAATTCAGATATCTTTAACAAAAGAATTAGTTGAGTGAAATGGAAATCATATTAGTTGAATAGACTAAAATACAAGTGGAATCATATTAATTTGATAAGAATTGAAATTGATATGAATTTTCTATCATGTTTGGTGCAAAAATATTAATCTATCAATAGATTGGGGTCATTATCATCTTCAAAAGGCTTAAAATCAATGATATACCACCCTAATCCTATTTGAAGAATGTAAACACCATTCTAAAAGCACTTCTTTTTTGGGTTGAAACTACAATTTTGTTCTCACAAGCATGTACTCATAACTAAGCCCAACTAAATCCACCTAAACCAACATTGTTCCCATTAGCATGTATTGACAACTAAAACCACCTAAACCAACATTTGCTAAATTACATCTTTATCAACCTTAAATTGTCCATAAATAGCATATATTGACAACTAAGTCCACCTAAACCAACATTTATTGAATGACATCTTTATCAACCTTAAACCATCTATAAATAAATGGAAACTTATATCATTCTCTGACAATAATACCCAATTGCTTGCCCAAAGAAAATGACTCAATACACAATCTACAGAAATGGATAGGTGTTTAGGTAACTAACACAAATAGAAGGATTTAATAGATGTATGTATGATTTTTTATTTTCACTTCTTGTACAGCTTGGTCCAAAGTTTAGCAACACTTTTGAAGCCCCAAATTTTTTCTAATGCCTCAATTCATAAGGTAGGAGGTTCTAAAAGCACACAAGCTCTAAAATCACCCACCTCCCAAAATGTACACTATTTATACATGTTACTTTTTTGTAGCCTTCAACAATGTACAAATAATGTGCATTTTAGGAGGTCGTGGACAATTTTAGAGTTGCATGCCATTTCAACTTCAAAATTCCATAATTAATTCCACAAAGCTCCAAAAAATATGAAATGACTCAATTAAATGTCAATTCCACTTGCCTTTCAAGGAACATTTACTGAAAAATATTTCAAGAAGCTTCACCTCCCAAAATTCAGTTTCAGCTCTTAGGTGGGCAATTTATGGACCTCCTACCTTACATACAGGAGTGAGTACAGGGCCACATGGGCTCTCCAAACATTTATGGGTTTAAAATTGACATCGCAGTGTTTAATCAGAGTATTTTTTTGGTTGCAAGTTCAAAATTTACCACTAGCATTGCCAATGGCGACAATTCTACAAAATGATTTGCAAGCCGTGTCCGAGCTGACAAGCCCCGTCATGAATGCGTCCAGAGGATCCACAATGTAATCAACAATCATATTTTTTTTTTCTCAAAAATCACCGTTCATGTGCTCCAACTCCAACACTCGCATTTCGTGTCAGGTCGACGAGGGACTGCAACTACGGTCAAACTCCTCTCTTCTAAAACATAGGACTCCCAAGTCCTGTATAATTAAGTTCATTACTGTTACACCCGAGTGCCTGCCGGTCATGGTCCACATACGCACAGCACTCTCCATTTTACAAATAATTCGCATAATTTCTTATGTTGCCTGCTCAAAGGGAATGATCCTTGCCAGCCACGGCTACAGCATCAGAGGCCCAGCGTCGACAGTCATGGACGCCACCATGACCGCAGGACGAGCTGAGAAACTGGTGGCTTTGGCATAGAAGTTGCCAGAGCCTCTGGACCCCGAATCCGTGAAGAAAGCGCCGTTGTCGAACAAGTCCCCGGAGCTTCGCCAGTTCCAATTCTCCCACCCGTCGATCTTGCTGCCGTCGTCGTTGATGCGCTTGGTGACCTCTTTGACATTGCCAGCCACGAAGTGGTTGCCCTCGCTGTTGATGGTGGGATTCTCGCTGCCGCCAATGGCGTACATTTCCCAGCTGGTGTAGTAGTTGTTGACCACATGGAAGTACCCGTATCGACACCTTCAAAATCGCCCCAGACACGCACTCAAACACATCAGCCAATAACATCAAATTCTTGAGTAGAATCGATCGACAGCTCAAAATACCCTCTAGAGACTCAATACCCATCAGAAACCACAACATTCTTCAGTAGTATCGACACAAAGACTCAAAAGTCATCAATAATCATAACATTCTTGAGTAGTACCGACACCGCTACAGGACCCTGAAATAGAGTCAAAACCCGTCACAATATGCTTGAGGAATATGTACTGGCATGGCAGCCTTTGAGGGCGGTGCCAACTAAGCGTTATTTAGCGCAACTTCATGTCGAATCAAGAAAAAATCAAAGCTCGTACATATTCTCACATGTGAAAGCATTGGATGATTGCATTACGGAGCTCATAGTTGTGCTCAGTACTGCAATAGAAAGCGTGAAGGATTCGCTTCCGTGCCTATTCAGAGAAGGCTCAACAAGCATTGTAGGTGATTCAGGATGGTATGTTCAACATCGCCCGCCGAACGATGCTTGGCGATCGAAGTTCTATGATTCGAAAATCTGCGAGTGAAAGTATAATAGGGGTCTTGGAAGGGACGCGCTACTATACCTGGGGATGCGCTCCACGAGATTTTCGCCGAAGTGGTTGAAAGCCACCGTGACCTGCATAGCGGAGTCGAATTTGTCATCCGGGTGAGCTCCAAGGAGCATCACCTTGTCGTGATTACTGAAGTAGTTGTTGGAGATTGTGACCCGAGTGGAGCCTTCGATGACGTCCACCAAGCCATCCGCAGAGTTGGAGAGGTAATTGTGGTCCACCCAGATGTCTGTTCCTCCGAAGATCGAGATGGCGTCCCCGTCCGCGACGCCGCGTTGTCCGAAGTGATCCGGGCTGCTCCTCACATCCGCGGGTCCCGTTTTCTTGCAATCGTGGATGTGGATTCCGTGGATGATGATGTTGCTCACAAACTGCGCCGTGATGCACGCTCCGCCCGCGATGTGCACATTGGCTCCTCGCCCGTCCAGGGTTTTGTAACTGTTCATCAGGAGCTCCTCCTTGAGCTTGATGTTCATGTTGCGGGAGAAGACGATCCACAGGGGCTCGTCTTGAATGACGCCGTAGCGGAGCGTGCCGGGACGGGGGTTCACCGCGTCGTCGTCACTATCGTCCGTGACGACGTAGATGGGGCCGTTCTTCCCGCCCACGGCCATCCGGCCGAATCCCACCGCGCAATCGGCCAGACGTTGACGGTTTTCACGCCAATGGCTGTTGCATCGCCAGCAGTCGTCCATCGGGTTGCCGGATCCGCACCCAGCAAGCACGCGGCGCGTGTAATTCTCGTGAATAGCCGGGACGTCGACCACGCTGCATTGGAAAATCAGAGTCAGCTAGCCATGGCCGAAGCAGAAGAAAGCGCCGCACACAAAGCCTGGCAAACTGCAAACGGGACTGCAAAATTACACTGAATTCCCTCGTGGTACCTGTGAATTGGAGGCGCTTCTTGAGCTGCAGATTCCAGTGGCCTTGCGGCCCAACACAGCGGCATGGCGAGGGCAATCAGTGAGAAGAGCACCACAGCTCTGCAGGATGCCATTCTCGTTACTAGCTCCTCCGTTTACCTTGCACCAAAGCTGCAGAAAAAAGAACCGTGTGAGAATCTATGCAAAACGCTCGTATGCGCAGATTCAGGGCTGTTTTCACAATGCAAGCAATTTTCCCTTGCCGCATTGCAACGAAACCAGCACCTAAACTTGTCGAGCACTTATACCTAGAACTTGAAAGTTGAACTCACACATTCGACAAGTCGAAGCATACCAACACTGATCACAAAAACAGTAAGCCCCTGAATTAGCAAATCACACCTGTGTGAGTCAACGCCATTACGCAAGTCTAGCAACAATGTTATGCTAGCCGACAGCAGTTACAATGTGCTTTCGCTGAATTACGTTGAGACTATGCTCAGCTCAGTCGAGACTGAGCTCACAGACAGCTCAGTAACCCATTAATCTCCACGGTAGCAACAATTCATTACATAGGACTGATTGAGCTCACTAACCATTCGAGCTCCTCACTAACTCACCAGATCATCACCTAGGTACGAAGCCCTCCGATCCCCTCAAACGCACACAATGCAGCACCCTCCACGCACCTTCCAAGAGCTCTTCACTCCCAATGAATCTTGTGACTCGAATTGAAAAGCAGAATTGGGACCTGACTCTCGGAAACTCGGCAAGCACGAAGAGGAAGAACGCACAGGAGCAGGAAGAGGAGAGCTTCTCGGCCCACTCGAACTAGCTTCGTGGGGCGATGTGGAAGCGAATGGATCTTGGTGTCTGCTGTACAATGTATGATGTTTATATATGTCTGGGTAAGGAAGTGCACTCAGCCGTTTGGCTTAGACTTTCCCCGCCACTAATCTTAGTTGGGTCCTGTTGCTCTCATCATGCAGTTGAGGCAGTTATTACACCGCTTGGTGATTGAGAGCCTAACTGTGACCGGCTGTGTCTGGGGATTCCATTTTCCGGGGTACTGTTACAGTTAGTGAGTGTCATTATAAAACGGACTTAATTGCACTGCCCTTGATCTCAGCTGATTAGTCATAATTACTGTTGTTAACGGAAGAGAGGAGGCCAAGAGGGAGGTTTGTGCTTGCTGTCATGATGGATCCCCAGCTAACTTAATATCTCAAGGACAAACTGTGTTAGAGGATTATACTCAAACTGTGAGGTACCTGATCCCGTCTCCTATGCTCGCGCTTTTTACCGATATCAGAGCAGACCCAAAGCAACACGCTGAAGCAACACTGTGAAAGCAAATCCATGGGAGGACATTCCTCATTATTAGAAGATCAGTGGTGCAGAACCTTTACAGTGTTGCTTCAGTGTGTTGCTGTGGGGCTACTCTCAAATTGGCAACTCATTGGACAAGTGGTGTAAGCATGACTTGAAGTAAGCACGATCTTTGAGGGTGAATGGGGTTGTCTTTCTTTGAAGGTGCAAATCAATTTCACATACATTGTGATAAAAGATACAACCCTTACTCTTCACAACTCCTACACACGTTTAAATGCTTTTCCTTTTAGGATCTACAATGTGACATTTTCTTAGTAAAAGCAATCCATTTACAATTGCTTGAACTTAGAATTCAAGGTTTAAAGAAATTGAAATAGTATATACCCACTCCTTGAATGTGTCCACTCTAAAGTTATTTTTTACCTAGGATGAAATTTACTATGTGTGTACTTTCTATTAGCATAAGTGATAAATGGCTGTGTCATTGGAGGTTAGGAAGTTTGTGCAATCTATACACTATAAAGACCAAATTTAACATTTCCAAACCTATTTATACAAGGATTTCTTTTTTCCTTTGATTCTTCATGTAGGAACAACAAATGAGAAATTCAAACAAGTTTTTGTTGAATTTTGTATTTAGTATAGTAGCATATTAACCTTCTATGTTCACAAAGTCAAACCATTACTGTATTTGAGATAATTTAACACCTGATATTATCGAGTAATAAGGTACCCAATTGAGTTTGTGCCACAATTTGAATGTCTTAGTCTATTTCTACCACAATTCAAATGTCCAGGCCTACTTGTGCCACTATGTACAAGTAGTGCACATTTCCAAATATGAAACGTGTAGTACTGATTCTCAGTGGCACAATTAGACCACAACTGAACTGTGACACAATCAGGATCACTTGCCTTACAAACTGCTGCTGTGTGTCTGAAAGGGTGTTGAGGCTGCTTCTCTGGCTTTTATGTTCAATAGGCTTATGGGTTGTTGCAGCAGGCTTCTGTTTTTTCTCTCATTCAAATCCATGTTGGTACCTGGATGCAATTTCTTCAAGTGTGCAAGTGTGATATTAATGTTTAGCACGCATGAAACTATGAATGTTGGACTTTTTGATTCAATCAGCATGTGGAGAACCCCAATCACTAGACGGTGATTCCTCATGGACAACAGGAAGTACTACTTCCTATGATTCACTTGAGTTGCAGCACTTGTTAATTTGAAGAAGAGCCTGTACAGTACATTATTTACTCCCCAGTCCCCACACTGACTGACTGAACCTGTTATCGTCGTTCCATGAGCACTTGAATGGTGGCCTTCCCACAGACCCTCTAGAAGGCATCCTATTATTTGGGCTCATGGACCTGGCACGCCTGACAAATGTAGCAGTTATTTCCATAATATATGATACAGGAAGCTTAGGTCATTGAGGCGGGGTATGGAACCTCACTGCTGTGCAAGAGTGCACTGGTGAATAATGATTTCACCTGGACAAAGTGACAAACTCTCCCTCTGGGGCCTTTCCTCCAGAGTCAATTCATGTCAGTTTTGACATTGAAGATCAAAATCTCTTCCATTTTACAATAAATAGTGTTTCAGTACTCTCTAGAAGTCAAATAATTTGTCAAATAATTGGCACCAGGGGGGGGGATTTTAAGTCCTCTATCCACTGCAGTGCAGTGCTTCAAGCATTCCTCCATGCCATGGACTTTGCAGTTTGCACTGCAGTTGTACCATTCAAAAAGTTCAAACTGTGACACTCTTTAGATTCTGTTCATGAATCGATCGATTAACAGAGTGAATCAGTGTTCAGGAAGTTTTTTACTTTTATTGGCTATTTTCGTTCAATTCCAAAATTGAACCATTTTTTCAAGTGCAGAGTCTGGTTATTTTCTCTATTTCTCATTCAAAATAGAAAATTTTCAGATTTTTGCACCAGTTTTTTGCCGATGTTTTTGAATTGAAACCGGATTTTTTCCCAATTCCATTGGATAACTTTGAACTAGCCGCCGGTTCTTCCCGGACATTGGAGTGAATCCAAGTGTGATTCATTTCTGGGAGTGTCCCTTGGCCCAAGAAGCTTGGTAGCAGGGCATACATATCATGAGTGTACTTATTAATTCCAAGGAAGCCAAAGGGCTATGGAAGGAGGGCATCTTCTTGGAACACATCCCTCGCAAGTTCGATATAGTGGGGAACATTTGCATTGCACTTTGTATGGTTATTCTTTGGGTCTTATGAATTGAACGGAACAATGTGGCCTTCAATGGCATTTGGTGGCACCCGACAAAGTTTATGCAAATTTATTTGGTTGGGCATTGTTCATTATAGGTGTGTGGAATAGGAGTCAGTGAGTAGGCTTTGTCAGAGTCCCCCCCCCCCTGATTAGTGGGGGTAGCTAGAGGGAGATTTGTACAGAGATGGACTAGAAACAACTTGCTTGTTGTGATGGTCAACAGGGGCTCCGAGGTGGATGTTGGCTAGACCAAGAGCTATGTTCGTCTTTGAATCATCTTAAGCGAGATGTGCCTTGGCCCCTCTCAATCAATGCATAGTTGTTGTTTATATATTTTAGATTGTTTGCTTGCTAACTTGCATACCCCAACCCATTTACAAGTGTGTTCTTGTCTTTTTTTCATGCAGTAAAGGTTTCTTTACTTGTGTAAAAAAAAGCATAATTCATCACCGTTTTATTTGAGCCCCCCCTCCCAAGTGTGATTCATCAAGTAGAATTACCGTCGCTTTATACATAATTACTATTACATATACTATGGTGTAGATAACTAATTAGGACTTGATTTTGCTATTTTTAGTGATGATTTTTGGTGTCTTTTATTACATTTTGACAAATGTTTTATAATATGAAGAATCCAATTTGGTCACTTTGTTTTGTTGCTATGTCCAATTGGAGTGGTCAACAATTGGTTAAGTTGTATGTCAATGCCTAGTAGGATTAGGGCCACGTGTTATCAAATTGGATATGTTGTCCTAATTGGGTTGGTAAGTGTCTTTATTCAACCTGGAATTTGCAATTTGAATGGGGAGTCAATTTGTTAGTCTTATCCTAGTTGGTGTGTGCTAATGATGAGATTGCCAATGGCGATGGTTTGAAGGCCAATTCAGATTTGTAGATTGCAATGTAATTCCAATTAGGTGGTAGTTGGGGTGGTTAAGTCGTCTTCTCTCCCATTTTGGTAACCGCCAAGTTCTAAATCCTATTTAGGAAGTTTCTTTGTCATTTTTTTACCCACTTGAAGAGAGTATCCAGTGCGAGTCCTAGCCAGGTGTGCTGCGTATTTGTTTTGTTTGTTTGTGTGTGCTCAAAGTTGGGGTGTGTATTCGTGTATGTGAGATCCAATGATAGATTTTGTATGTCAAGTCGGTGAAGATTGGGTTGTGTCATAATCGTGAAGTTTGTGTGAAGGAAATAAATTTGTGAAATCCTAGTAGAAATTGGAAGTTGTGACAAAGTATTAGGTTGTTGAGCAAAATTCAAATGTAATGGTGATGTATTCACCAAATTGGTTAATATGAGATAAATTTAACTAAATGGGTTATTGTTGTGTGGAGTATGATGTTATTCAAATTGGAATATGTAGAGCCTTATTTGGTTTGAATGGAGGATATGTTTGAGTGAATTTGTGCCTAGTTGGAAGTGTGCAGTGTCGTTGTAGTGATGTTTTTGGCTATGAAATTCCAAATTGGGTTATTGAACCTATTAGCATAGAAAAATCCTACTTGACTTTCTCCCTTGAAACGAACTTATTATACTAATAGGATAATTTCTGAATAGGTTATTATCCTCCTTTAACATATGGTCAAAAAGTGTATTGATTAGTAAAGAAGTTTTAGCCAAGACACAATTATTTGAGGCAAGTGGTGGGATGCTAGAGAAGATGAAAAGGCAATAAAATAATGCCATAAAAAGTCTTGACTGGTTTCAATATAAACATTAAGTAGAGAAAAGTTTTCCAAGTCAACTTCACTAAGATGAGACTTTTGCAATGTAAAAAAAGAAGAGGTAAACAATTAACTAATGCTATTTAAAATAAATGAAGTCTTCAATCACATGGTTGAGATATGCCATGATGAAAAGATGATACATGAAGTTGGAGTTCTCTAGAGGCCGAGTTTCTTGTCTGGGGGATTGAAGCCATTCAAGAAACTTAGCCTCTAAAGAACTTCCCTAACAAAAAGTGCTACCACCAAGGCAACTATATCGTTTTTCCATCCTTGGCTATAGTATAAACCCAATTTGGTGAAGAATGAAATTTCTTTCAATCACATTGCTCCATTTTCCTACAATTCTTGACTAGTGTAGTTCTAACTACAATATAAAAACATGATGTGATATGACCCAAGCTCAATGAATTAGGTGCACCAAGAAGGGAAGGCTAATTTTTGACCTCAAGTCAATGTTAGATTTCAATTTTTTTAAACTTTTTTTTATAAATATTCTTTTTTCAAAAAATCAAATCCATTGGATTTTGTGTAATCGGCATCAAGGAAAATTGGCCTATCTTCTAGGTATAAAGCAACCTTGAAAAGCGAGAGAGAAGGGGGGGAGGCTAGAATTTTCTAGGTTTTATTGAATCAGACTGACTTTTTAAACTCAAGGCTTTTACATATAAGAGAATTGACCCTTGTTATAATCTTAATCTAATTAATAGTTGAAGACTACCTTAAATATGAAAGGGGCCAAACTTTTGTGCAATCCGCCTCAAGGAAAATTAGCTAGGCCTCTAGGTGTAAAATAGCCTTTAAATAGGAAGTCCATGAAGCAACCAAGATCTTAAAACTTCCTTTAGAAGCTAGACAAGTACATTTGACTTTCTTCAATGTATCAAATGCATTTGTAAATGTATTAAGAGTAAACATACTAGGGGAAAACTTTTAATGACCTATGTGAATCAAAAATTTAAAAATTCATAACTAATACCACAAAGTTCCAAAAAAATATGAAAAGCATTGGATTAGATGCCAATTCCATTTGTCTTTCAAGGAAAATTTACTAAAAGATATTTCAAGAAGTCAAACGCACCAAAATTAAAAATCCGCTCTTAAAGGAAGGTTTTATAAACCTCAGACAAGGAATTGTGGCCTTACTAAGTGATGATAAAAGATATATTTACATGTGATTCAAAATATAAAATTAACTTCTAAAGTTGTTTCATGTTTAGGGACCCAAAACTAATTCAAAATACTAGTCTCTAAAGCAAAGCTAAACTCTTTATCTATGTGTATTTTTTAACAAATCCAACCATAGGTTCCTTTATTTAACTTGTTAGAGTACATCCTTCTAAAATTTCAAGATTAAAAACCTTACGATTTGCAAGATCATGATGCTTAGATTTCAAAAACACATATTTTCAACTCTTTCCAAAGGGTTCAATTTCAACTTTCAAACTTTATACACAAAAATGTATAGAGCCTACAACTTGAAACTCTCCATAATATTTTGAGGAAATAAATAGGGAATGCATATTAAAATTTTCATCAACCTTTTTTTATATTCATGTTTGAAATAAGTAGTGAGTAGGAAAAAGTAGAGGATGATTTAAAACATTAAGTTATTAAGAATTTAGATACGGAATTGAAAAATGCCAATCCCAATGGTTGTAATGTTATAGTAAAAAATCTACACCATATGCTGTTATTTTTCCTCATATGTTTTTCCAAAAATATTGAAAATTGAGTTAAATATTGAACTTCGAAGTTTATTTTAGTAGAGATTTTTTAACTACTTGTAAACTAAATCTCTTTGTAACTTTCATCTCATTAATCAAAATGGAATTATTCAAATATTTCCACATAATTATATTTAAATCTAAAAAACCAATTTCAAATTCTTTCAAATTCTTATTTCTTAAAAAAATGATTTCTTTGAGCTATTTGGGCTCCCAAAGAAACTACATATCACACAATAACTAACTACTTGGTCCTTTAATAAGATTTTTATTTATTATGTTTGTACATGTTATATTCTTGAGGTAGAGGGTCTTGTTATGTCCCCTTGTCCTATTTTGGTCACCAAAAGTTAGAATTTATTAAGGCAAATCTTTTGTTTACCATTGGAATAACTATATCTCTAACAAAGACATTTACCAACCCAAGGTCAATTCTATTAACTCTATCAACTCTATATTTTATTTTATTTTTAAAATTATTATTTATTTCAAAGTTCAATTGTAAAAATAGAATATAAGGAAACTACCTAAGTTTTTTTAGATATAAATTATTGAAGCAAAGATCTCTAAAACATTCAAGAATACAAGTTCAAAAAAAGAGCCATTCTTTTTGTAAATCAAGCTCATCCCCCAACTCAAATTGTAGCCATCCCATCCTTTTAAAGACTTATTGATTTCTTTCTAAATACCTAGATTTTTTAAAGTCAAAAGGGAGGCTTGGGGCGCGGCGAATCATTCTTATTTAATATCTAAAAAGAATTGATAACCAAAGTTTTAAATTTGAATTTTGGCAATGTATACAAATAGCAATTTCAACTATGTAGGACTATTACATTTGGGACCACGAAGCAAGCACATGTATGTACAATAAGCTCCCTTTGTCTCTTTGTCTTTCTAAAATCCTATGAATTAGGCACATTTTTTGTCTCACTAAAAAACTTTGTTTGTTGATTTTGATTGTTGAATAAGTGTGGTCAAGTTGAACAATTTTGAAGGGTTCCTAGCAAGCTTGGCTTTGCCCATAATTATGAGGTACCTTGTACTTGTTGTGTTTCCACTCATACAATAGTGTTGATGATGAGTTCAATGACCACTTATGGCCTTATTCGTTAAAATGAAACAATCTATACATTTTGAGACTACAACCCTAAAACAGTTATAGTGATTTATCCTCAAGTCGAGGATAAGATGAGCCTGCAACCTTTGGGAAATCAAAGGTTTTTATATATATTAATACATTGAAATCTCAACTTACCAAATAGTCTTAAAATTGAACAATTATTATGATTTATCTTCGAGTCGAGAATAAAACTGAGACTACCAAAAGTCTCAATATAACGAATATGGCCTCGCTTGGGTGCTATGAAGATTTGTTCATGAAGTGGGTTGGGTTTCTTTGTTGCGGGTATTTAGGTTGGGGCAGATATTTCTAGAATCCCATTGTTGCCACCAACCTTTAAATCATCAAGAATGACAAGCCAACAACATTCACAAACTATGTTCAAATATGATACTTTCTACACGATTTTAGATGCCTAAATGACAACAATTAAGCTTGAGATTTTGCATAGATCCAAGGGATGATTTAATCCCTTGTAGGGAAGTTTTTTTGGAGTTTTTAGAGGAACAAAAGGAGTATTAAATACCCCCCCCCCCCTTTGGCCCTTTGACTTTAGCAAATCCATATATTGTACTTAGATATAGTAGTTTCAATGCTTTTTCTCCCAAACATTTAATCTTTTCTACATAATAAGGTTCAACAAATGCTGAAAATATTCTTCAAAATTCTTTTTTCCCATGAAATGTCTCCCGAAGCCTTGTATGTATTTTTAGAAATCATTTCTCCCGAGGTGGCTACTAAAGTAGAAGGTTCTAAAAGCATACAAGCTCTAGAACCGCCCACCTTCTCAAATGTACACTAGTTATACATGTTTTTTTTTTGTAGCCTTTAGCAATGTACAGACAAAGTACATTTTAGGAGGCGGACGATTTTTGAGCCCTATGCCATTTCAACTTCAAAATTTCATAACTAATTCCACAAAGCTCCCAAAAATAATTATGAAACAACATGGGTTCCATGCCAATACCACTTGTCTTTCACGTAAAATTTACTGAAAAACATTTCAAGAAGCTTCACCTTCCCCAAATTCAGTTTCAGCTCTTCAATGCACGATTCATGACACAACTTCAGAGGCAACAAGAGCGACTCATGTCAGTGAAGGACTCCTCAGTACGCTTCAGTTTAAGTTTATCTTACAAGCAGGCAGGAGGGGGAGGCAAGCGAGGCCTGTCGAGCAGACCGCAAACTCTGAAATTATGCGAGTCGTTGAGTGTAAGAGTCCAAAGCGTGTCAGAACCGCACATTATGGCCTCTGCTGAAAGAGCGACAACTGATTGACGTCGTTCATCAGGAAAGAGAAGGAAAATGAAAATGCAGCGCCTCCTCACTCCTCCGTTCGTCCATATTTGGCTTCCTGCCTCCACCTCCGTCCCACCCCGGCATGAATAATGGAATGCCAAATGACCTACTGCATGGGATGGGCTGGCCGGCCGGCAGGCAGGAATGCCAGGAAGGAATTGCAGATGTTTTTTGTCCTCCAACTAGCTTCATTGATTGGTACATTCAACCGAAGTTCCACAATTATTTTTTCGGTTGTCAGGCCGTGGGATGGAACACCCACGAACAGAGGCCGGCCGTCAATGTGTGGTGCAATTCACACAACTGACTCATGTTTGCTTCTGCAAGATCCACCGCTTCCAATTTCTGGAGAGCCGTTGTCGGTGGTGTATGCACCCTCGTGCTGACACAATGAATCCTTGAGTTGAAGCGCTCTGTCTGCGACGGTAGTCCTAACTTATTAGTCCTTGTCAAAGTTGGTTTTCTTGTGAGGCAGTCAAATTCTGGAAATTCATGGGGACAAGAAGCACACTCAGTGATCTGCTCCCTCACATCCTGTCTTCAGTTGCATGGAATGAAACTGTGGTAAACTTAATAAGAGTGGAATAAGAGTGGAATAAGAGCAGACTACATAAGGTATTGTAAGCTTATTAAGTTTATGTTTAAGTTTATGAAACAAATGAAACTCAATTTCATTGCAAGGGGCCAAATATTTAAGCCTGTCAGACACAAGTGGCCTGGCAAGAGGGGAACCAAGCCAACTAAAACTGGAATTGTTCTGTACTTTTTCCTTTTCATCAGTGGAAATTGTCCATGTTTCAAAAAATAAAATAAAATAAAACTGGTGTTGTAAGTTTGTACCCCGCCAAGCCACCACCACCACCGACCAGGGTTTGTTTTTCTTATTTGCAATACAAGGCTATTCCCGTGGCAGTGCCTGACACCTGATTTTGGAGGGGCAATCAGACTGGGGTCATGGTTGAGTTAAGCTTATAACCATGGAACTTAAGTTATACCAATCGTGCCCATTAAGTTCAGCTTAAGTTAGAGCGGGGCTGGATTGCAGTCAGTCCTGGATGGAGGAGTTGTCAGTGAAAGTGTATCATGTTGTCTCTGACAAGAACAACATTATCGTGCATGACTGTATGTATCCCAGCCTCCACAAGCCCCCCCAATTGCCCATACACTAACTTACGGTAATGTAATAAGGTAGGAGGAGGTTCTAGAAGCACGCAGTGAGGCTCTCAAAATGCCCACCTCCTCAACTGTAAACTACCTATTTGTATTATGCTTTTTCATAACCTTCAGCAATGTGTGTACATTTGAGGAACATTATGCTTTTTCATAACCTTCAGCAATGTGTGTACATTTGAGGAGGTAGGCAAATTTAGAGCCCTATGCCATTTCAACTTCAAAATTTCATAACTAATTCCACAAAGCTCAAAAAAATATGAAACGACTTAGGTTAGATGCCAATTTCACTTGTCTTTCAACTACAATTTTTTTTTGCTTTGCTTTCAACTACAATTTACTGAAAAATAGTTCAAGAAGCTTCACCTCCCCCCAATCCTGTGCAATTTATGAACCTCCTACCTCATGTTGAATACCAATTGCAACTTCCACTGAGAGGCTGAATCCTGGTACCCCAGTTGGCAGCTTTGGCCTTCTTGGCCTGCTTGACTGCTGCTCTTTATTGCTTGGGACAAAGAAGAGGCTTTGGATTTAATGGTGCGTTTGGTGGAGAGCACCTCAACCCCCTCCTCACCCCCAGGGTGGAGTTGGTAGAAAACAGAATGATGCAACAAATAGATGCGCCCAATACTTTTCAGAGTTTCATATTGGGCTGGTACAAAAAGGAAGGGTTGGGTTCAGTTCATGGCAAGGACTAACTAAAGTAAGTACCCATTATTGACCCCGCTCAAATTGGTTGACTGTGTTGGAAATATAGGCCATGTTTAAAAAAACCCAACTAAACTCACCCTCAAAATGGGCCATTTTGATGGCAAAGGACTCCTCAAACGACGAATGAAATCTGTTGCATCTTATTGTAAGATGTAGTGGTAGAATAATTCATTATGTTGTAGTAAAAAAATGGGAGGTTTTGACTGCATAGATTATAGTGTTTGAAGTTGAGAAAAAAATGTTTATTTTGGGGGCATCCAAATTCAAGGTAATTTTGGAGAGGATTTTGCACAAGTTAAGTTCTCTTTTTTGCTTAATTTTTGTGACAAAGTTGGGCATGTGTTCAGAAAAAATTCATAACATTTCAAATTGGGGAACATGTACCAAAAAAATCCAATAGGGGACCAGCTTCAAGAAAAGTCTCATACAAAGCCCCTTCTTCAACAATTTATAGCTTGCACATACAATAATTTCTTTAAAATGTAAATGGTAGAGTTTTAGGTTTCAACTTGTAAAGCCACTTCTTTTGTGAATATAGAGAGGAAATTGAGAGTTGCTCTTTATTCAAGAATAGGTTGGTAGGAGGTAAAACAACTCGTGTGGGATATATAAGATAGAATTACTAGGAGCTCAACTTCTTATAGTTAATTGAAAAGTAGGAATTATGTTCAAATTAGAATTTCATGCTTTATTTTGACATAATAGAGTAACTTTAAAAAATCAAGCTAATTTTTTGTCTAGCTTTCATCTCTGAAAATATGTTTGAAATTTTAAGTCTCCAATTCAAAGTTATGGACAAATTTTAGAGAGGGATTGGAAGGCAAATTTTTCTTTGACATTTTCTCAAACATTCTTTGTACTAAGAAATTTTGATAGAGTAGCAAGGTACTTCTTGTCTTCACATCTAAAAAATATTTTTAAAAACATAGTAAATATTTCTATTCTTAGTGAGTTGCTCCAAATCACTATTTTGCCAAAAATGTTGTTTGGTTTTGTAGGGGTTAATATGATTGGAGCCTTTGAGGTAAGGTGGGACCCCCCTAAACCTCCATTTTTTGCTTGTTTGTTTATCAAACTAGTTTAGGGGTTTAATAATAACTATTTTCTTGTTGGCAAGTGAAAAGAAACTCCAATGTGCCAAAGAATGTGACATTTGGATATTATATGTAAAAGTTATGAAGGAACAAAGTTTGGTTGTAAAATAGTTTCTTCCACATAGGTATATAATTGATTTTGGAGATGTACTCAGAGTAAACATGGTGTTTTAGGGTTAGTGGTACATTTTTAGGTGCTCACCTTTCGGGGATTTAGGTAGTTTAATTTATACCTTGCACTCCAAGAGTACCAAGTTGAGAATATAAGATTAACTTAAGCTTTGAAGGACATTTCATTTCCAAACTTTGTCAAACTTCACCAGATTTTTATATTATAATACAAAAATAAGTTTATAATTCAAAATTTTGATATTTTTTTCATGTAGTAATATGTGTCTAACTTATAATCTTATTTTTCATAATAAAAATACAAAATTGAATTTTATACAATTTATTGTTATTTTTTTTGTGTAAAGATTATAGTCCATAGTCATTATGAAGATGCTTTAAATAGTACAATTTTTTAAAATGGAAATAGTAGTGACAAATATCATTTTATAATTAATATATTCTTTGAGTTTACATTAAAAAATTTGATAAAAAAAGTTTTAAAGTGATGCATTTTGAGCTAGGCGTACTAGTCTATGAACCTAGAAGCCTCCATTTTTTGAAATATTTCTTTTAGATTTTTGGCTTAGAACCCATGACTATGGTTTAGAGAATTTTAGAATTTGTAGTTAAGGAACACAAAATAGGTCGTTAGGGTATATTGAGCGAATGCCTCACAAAAATTGATTAAAAACCTCAACCCTCCACTGAGAGATCCTTCTTGGAACAAAAATTCCATTCTTGGTGGTGGTGGGATATTGAGAAATTCATAAATTTCTCCATTGAGACCATATTATGGATTGACAAGTTCAAATGATAGTCGTATGTGACATGCAAATAGAGAATATGGAGGTACAATGCATTTTTTCCCATGGTCATTGGTACCATACTTTTGATCTCATCAAATTCTTCTCATATTTGAACATGTTCAAATAATTTACTTAAAAACTTTGGTTTAGGTTATCTTCCATGGTCATAGGTACTATACTTTTCTAAACATCAAATTTTTTCCTAGAAATATCTACCACTATTGAATTTTTTTTAAGGCTCATCAACCTAGGTTCACACTCATAGACTTATATTTTTAGGGTCACAAACTCTAAGCTCATTAGACCTAGGGCTCAAGGCTTGTAGGCTCACATCTCTAGGTTCACATGCTAGCATTGTTGGTTACCTTACAACAGGTGACTTTTCATGTTATGAGTTTTTGTGACTAGAGTTGAACTTGCTTCTTAATTATTGACAACATTTTAGTAGGAGGTTTAGTCTTAGATGTGTTGTTTTTTTGCTATTTTTTTGTCATTTCAAAGCCATTTTGCAAACACAATGAATCAATTGATTCATGATATTTTTTTTCACCAATGTATTTATTTGGTGGTTTTGAATTACTGTATAGTTTCAAGTTTTTTCATTTGAGTAGGTTTATAGGTCAAATTTCACCTCCAAATTGTTGCTAGGAAAATTTCAACATCCTTTTTCAATACTAAAACATTATAATCTTGTAATCTATGGAGCCAAATGACTCCAAATTTTGTTCATGTCATCTACAACACGTACACTACAAGATTGTACGGTTGAGATTTCTATACCTTAGTGACATGTAGACCTATAATACTTCAAAAGCAATGATGTTTTTGAACCCCCAAAGGCCTTGAGCTTTTAAGGATTAAGATAATAGGCTCTAAAATCACCCACTTCCTCGAATGTACACTATGTGAACATCTTGCTTTTTCCATAACCTTTAGCAATGTACAAACAATGCACATTTCAAGAAGTGGGCAATTTTAGAGCCCTATGCCATTTCAACTTCAAAATTTTATAACTAATTCCACGCAGCTCCAAAAATAATGAAACGACTTGTGTTAGATGCCAATTCCACTTGTCTTTCAAGTACAATTTACTGATAATTATTTCAAGAAGCTTTGTTCCCCACAATTCAGTTTCAGCTCTTAGGTGGGCAATTTATGCACCTCTTGCCTTAAGTTATTTGACTGTTGCAGCTTCTGTGGCATGTAATAATAAGTGTATTGAGTCTGCCAAGCTTAGGGGAGTACAAAGACCCCTTTGAGATTGTGACGCATGAGCTACATAATCGTAATGTAGCTGATTGAATCAGTGTTATGAAATCTCTCCCCCAGCTCCAGCTCCAGCTGCAGCTGCTGCAAAGCCCAAATGCACTACTTGTGCTTGCACTTGCACAAGATTTGAAAGTGCCTCTCAAACACACCGACGGATTGTTGTACTCACTCCAGGATCAGACATGTCATTTCAGCACTTCATGTGTGGATTATGGTAGTTTCAGCGAGATACTCATTCATTTGGCAGCTTCTGTTCTTAGGAATCTAGACAGTCACAAGAACTGTTCTAGTCCCAATCTCTGAAAATACTCCATATAAGGGAGTCAACCCATTCCCAACCAGGGACCCATTCCCGTCATATAGACTACACTAAATAGAGAAATTAGGTTGCCCCACACTAATTTCTCGACATTCTACACTATACAAATATGTAAAAAGATGCAGTAACTTAGGCACCATGTGTGTTCCATCCGATGGTGCATTGGTTCATGGCTCGAGTATAGAGATTGGCAGATGTTGCCATCTTCACATGCAATGAGTCATAAGGTAACTTGCCAGGGTAAGGCAACCTAATTGAAGAGGCAACCCAATTTCACTATTTAGTGTACACCAAATGGTGCAATTAGGTTGCTCCACACTAAATTCTCAACATTCCACACTATATAAATATGTATAGTTAGTGTAGATGGATGCAATAATGTAGGAACTAGTGTGTTGCATGGGTTGGTGCACTGGTTCATGACTCGGGTTTAGAAAATTGCTTGTGCCTCCATCTGAACAAGTGGTGAGTCACGAGGCAACTTTTCTGAGTAAGGCAACCTAATTGTTTAGGCAACCTAATTTCACTATTTAGTGTACACCAAATGGTGCAATTAGGTTGCCCTACACTAATTGCTCAACATTTCACACTATATAAATATTTACTTTTACTGTGGTGATTTTACTCAGACTGCGAGGTTCCCAAGCATTGATTTCTTCTACAGTACAATAGATTGAGATCTTCCTCACCATAGCACCATTGACAGCTAAAAATTCCATGACACCAAAAACGGCGTTGCTGAAAATCAATTAGCAGTACAACACAAACGCTAAACCAACGAAACCCTAATATAAAGATCTATTGAGAGAGACGCAATTGCCTCCATGTAGACGTAGTTGCCTCCATGTGGACGTAGTGAGTCACTCATAAGTCATGGGGTAACTCGGTAGGGTAAGGCAACCTAATTGTTAAGGCAACCTAATTGCACCATTTGGTGTACACTCTTTCCAATCAACAAGAGAAAGTAGGACATTAGCTATGGCACAATCTCCAATGCAACCGTGGCGCATTATGATTAGTTGCAATCTTAGTTGATTTTGCAATCAACTCATGGTTGAAAATAGGAGGACCTGTATGACAAGAATATATTGAACAAAATCTTCAACTAAATTTTTTGTAGTAATTACGTTTTGAGAAATAAAGTTCTTGAAAAAATATGGAATCCTTCTAAACTCTATTTTTATACATGGGAAAATTTCTCCACTCAAGAAAACAGCACTCCAAATATGCGAAATTGAATAAGTGGTTGGAAATGGGTCGACTCTCTTATATGTTGATAAGTACATAACTGGAGGAAATAAGGTGGGCGATGTTTTTTGAATATGTATCTGTACAATTTTGCTTTTAAATGGATTTTTGACTGAATTGTTGCGTTAGTCAAGTGTAAGGTAGAAACACCCAAAATTGTCTTTGTACCTAATCTTTGTTCCATAGAGTGCCCTTAAAGTGTCCCTAGAGTTCCATTAATGTGTCTTTTACATGTTTAACTTTGATTTGCTGACACACTTGAAGGACACATATTGAATTTTGATTTGTTGACAGTTGAATTTTGCATAGTTCAATTTTAGGTGCACCTATGGGATAGTTCCAGTGGTTTAGAGACCCGCCACTTTGAAAAATCATAAAAATTACATATCACATCAAAAAAATCTAATTTTTTTTAATACTCATGATTTTCTCTTGCTAATACTACCAAAATATTATTTAAAAAAAATTTGCCTCTAACTATGCTGAATTTCTTAAAGTAACGGTTTTGGGTGTTTCTACCTTAGACTGGATCCGTGATTTACTGTGGGTGCCCAAAAGATCAAGAAGCTGTAGATCTGCAAGTGTAGTATAAATAAAATGTGATCTGTACTGGACATTTTTTATGGTTGTGTTCCATTGCTAGTTTGTTGACTGAATATCATTCATATTAGCAAAGCAGTGGAAGTTCTTCAGTTGTACGTTACTTCAAATGAGTGAAGATTTGATTCTTATTTGTTACTACAGCTTCACACATGTACAGATGGTAATACAAAATGTTAGACCTTTTAGACTGTGAACAAAAACTTAAATTCCACTTCCTAGTATGTCATGGTATAGATTATGTTGTGGGCTTTCCAAACATGTAGAAAGCTTGAAGATCATGTGTAGAGAAGTTCTATACTTGAAGGATTCTACCCTTCAAAAGGAATATTATTATTATTTATGGAAGACACATAAAACTTACATACAAGATTGTAAAAGAACAATATGAGGAAAAAAGGAAATCTATAATTATTCCATGGAGAAAGTAGATAATAAGGTATAGGAAAAAAAAATTGAAATATTAATTTCCAATAGCAAAATATACCACTAAATAACAATTTTTTTTAATTTCAAACAATATGTGAAGGGAAGGATGAAGTTTGAATGTTTGAACCACTAATTGAATCTACAAAAAAGTCAATTGTTTGCAAAAGTTGAATTAAATATATTTGTCACCTTTACATCCCCAAAGTGGTTGCCTAGCTTCAAAGGCTTCAAACAATAAAGATGTGGATGTAAGAAATTATGACTTGTGGTTTGACATTTTGACATCTATGCAATCGTAGCTAATAGTAAAACTATTGCAACAACTTCATTGCGTAAGAAACATAGTATTTTCTTTAGTTTGCAAGAATTGAATTGTGAACCTAAATTAGATCCTATGGTTAGATATGTAAAAAAACCCATTTTTTTCAGGTTTTTTGCTCTTTGCTATAGAAATGGCAGTTTTGAGTGGGTTTTGTTGAAAAAAAGGGCCTTGGGACTTTAGGAGTTAATGTCACAAATTTGGGCACCCAGAAATCTAGAATCTTGCAATTTTCTGAAAGCAAGGATTCAATTTCATAAAGGAATCATTGTTGGTTGCAGCTGCAGCCAAAGTGTTGGTTGATGCTTGACTTGCTAATTTCATTTCAGGCTTCCAAGCAACAGTTGGAATAGTTACAGAAATTAATCTTAAGGCTCCTTCACTGGTGGAGTACTACCATGTACAAAATAAGTCACATTTTTTTTACCTGGAACAGTTACTATCTAGGAATGTACTAATAACATAGATTCAAGCCAGTTGGACCTTCTTCTATCTCTGATGTAACTCAATTTGTTTCCTGCCACTGGTTAGTACAGCATGAAATTAGGTTTAGGCTCTTTTCAGCCGAAGTAAACAACTGAGTTTTAAGGACAGTTTGACTAAATTGCCACCAGCTCAGGAACAAATTATTGGGCTTGAGCAGAAGGGACATGAGCAGCTCATAATTGAAAGTTGTTGGTAGTCCTGAAAACACCAATTCAAGTTTGGCGTGTGTTGCTCATTGCCAGCATGCTGTTGAATGTCATGTCTTTCGAGATGGAAGTACTGGAAATCAATGGTTTTAAAAGAAAGATATAGCTTAACTTATATACTGCACGAGTGAGGCAGTCTATGATGAAGTAGTATTGATGCAAGGAATAGTTGCCAGTGTTGTTTTCAACGGAGGGTTTTCTTGCTCCAGTGTGGTACCTAATTGTGTATAAGGTAGCTAGGGTGTTCTAAAAGAGCATGCTTTACCAACTGCTTTGTGATTATAAGGAGTTTGGTTACTTGAAGTATTTTTCAGTAAATTTTGAGTGAAAGAACAACTACATCTAACCCAAGTCATTTCATGAATTTTGGACCTTTCTGGAATTATTTAAATTTTTTGAAGTGGAAACAAAGTGGTCACTGTACACTATTTGTACATTGATGGTGCACTACTGAGTGCAATATGTAGCTCTGTATTAGAAATATGCTTCTAGAGCATGACCTGTTTGAGAGCACCCTACCTATACTCCTCATTTGCAGTATGAAGCAGGTGTCAAGAACATGAACAAGTCTCTCCAATGAGAGTCTGTACTTGCTTTTTTCAATTATACTATGGTTTCTTCAGGGGCTCCTCCAACCTGCCGTGCACACTTAAGTTAGGGCAGGTCCTTCTCTTCAGAAAATAGTCAATCCCATGGTCAGAGAGGGTTTAATCACCCAGTGGCCGGTGTTGTGGGTTGTATTTTATCTTTTGCAATGAAATTTGGTTTCATTTGTGTTATAAAAAAAAATCACCAGTACTTCACTACTGTAGTGGAAGTCATGTCCTGTTTCAGACAGGAAGCTTGGCTGCATTTGGTCATTATGATACTAACCAATGTAGTTGGACTTTGGATAGAATATGGCTTGGCTTCCTTTTTTAAAAAAAGCAAATGGCCAGCCAGGCCACCTGTGGCTGGCCGATATTTTGTTCTCTGCCAATGAAATTCCATTTCATTCATCAGATTGGAGCTTGATTGACATCCCACCTGACATTACTTGTTATATACTGTTGAGGAAAATCGATGACCTTAACAGCCCAACCCCTCCCTGCGCCACTGATTCCTCAGATTCTTTCAGGCTGCATGAGAAGAGTCCAAGTCGTAGTTGCCAAGCGGGTATCGATGAAACAATAATCCATCGTTTCCATCATTGTAGTAAAACGTGGCATGCCTGGAATTTTGCACTGTCTATGTTACACTTTGCTCTCCAGATTCCAACAGTAGCTGGCTAGTATCCAGCGCACTTGGCAACAATGTATCCTTGGATCCAAACTTCCTCGATTGAAAAAAATAGGACCTCAATGTGATCCCTCTTCAGAGGTTTGGTCATCTGGACTGCTTGGCTCGACAGGAATGCGTTTTGCTTTAACAACAATCCAGGTTGGCCTACTCAAAAAACTTGAACAGATGATGTGGGAGGCCTTTGTGGATCATGCTCGGGGGGCCTGGTTGAAGACCACGAGACAAACGAACTACACCTGGATAATGCGGGAGTGTTCTTTAGGAGGTTTGACAACACCTGGTTACAAACGAACTTCTTTAGGGTGAGGTCCCATCCTCGGATGAGCGGGCTGCCTCTTCTTAGTTGGGAGTATTTGCCCTCACCCGTGGTTCTGGTTCGCTTCGATAGTTAACGTGCTGCCCTGCTGTTAGTTTGAAATATTGATAAAAAAGACGTTTAAAAAGCTAGAAAAGTTTAAAATCTTGGTTCCTCTGGTTCCACCGCCGAGTCTTTTTTGAGCTTCTGGATCGATGTACTGTTTCCCCCTCTCAATAGAAATTGTCCATGCGTTTCTAGAAAAAAACACAAAAAACCCTCCATTTCATTAGTTTCGAAAAAGAAGCAGCAGCAAAAGGCAAATTCCATTGCAAAAGAAACCAAAACAGACCCTCCAGAGGACTTTATCCTCTGTTCACTCAGTGAAATCTTTCAATGCTAAACCAGAAATCAGTTGATCATAACTTCTTGAGTAAACTTCGGAATCTCATTACTACCAGTAACAACGATATAAGTTATTCGCTAGTCTTTTTGATATGGGGAATGTTTTGGACATCTAGAGTGCTGTTTTAACAGCAAGTGCCAATACGGTGTTCAAATTGGAATTAATCACTAAACTACTGGGAGTGATTGTGGTGAGGACTAGTACTTGTCTCACATGCTTTCTGTTGTCTCAGATGCACATTTCAATGACCAGTCCCTGCTTCATGGGAGCCACTTACTGTAGGCTTAAAATTTGGGCTTCCATTGGCAATCCTATGCAAACAAATTCTTTCCTTAGTTTGATCGACCTTCATTCTGCATGAATTCAAGTGAGATGGGTTAGCTAACCTTTGAAGAGCTTAGGGGCTTGAGGAGGTTACAAAACAAAGCTGGGACAAATCAGAGAACAAAGATTGAAGATTATTAGACATAAAGCAAATTTGTACTGTTGAAGAGAGGACAATGAAGAATATACATTTTGGCCTCTCAACGGTTGGACTTAGAAATACACTAAAAGAAAAGCCTAATTCTTGGAACAAAATGTGCCAGAGTTCTACATCGATAGAATCAGCCTGGATCAAGAGACCATCTCTTTGTATTTTTAAAGTCCAATTTACAGGATTTTGATTCAAATTGAAAGAACGGGTTAATGAATCAGCTTGGATGTTGAAGATGTTAATGCAATTCAATCTGAAGAACTTCCATCTCTCTTCTCCCTCCGAAAATTTCATTCCATGACTACTGAAGCTTTGTGCGCACACAGATGGGGAGAAACACCGAGTTTGTAATCCACGAGCAGAAATTCAAGAATGTTTTATTGCACAATGGTGTAGCTAACTGATACAAATCTTAGCAATCAGGTGCTTTCGCATGCCAAGTGAAATTAGGCGGCAGAGATTCAGCACTGCTCAGCCTGGATAAAATTACAAATCTCCCAATGAAATCTTATTAACAGGACAAGGAATCACACAGGAGTGGTGATACCCATGGTCAATTAACTTCTAAATAAATTTCATGCATCTCAAACTTCTCTATTGACACAAACCCCAAAGGATTATTACTTCTCCAGACCTCAAATTGCAATTAGGTCTGAGGGAGCCAAGACTGCCCGTCAATCCAGCTGAGTTGCATGTATCGAGAGGCTTCAGCAGGGCTGAGCTCGTGCGACCATGACACACGCTTCGATTGGTTTGACCCTGGCCCTGAACATTGGTACTGTCCATAGTAAACAGTTCTGCGCAATGCGGATTCATATGTCAGCAACAAACACAGTGGCTATGAAACTGACAAAGACATGGATTTATTAAAGTGCCCGCTTGTTTAACATAAAATAAAATGAAATGAAATAAACTAAACTGACAATTTAGATGTCCCAAATGCATCCATGGTTGATGGCAAAGTTCCGACTCACTTCTGTCTCTGAGAGCTTCCCCAATCTTGCCAACCAGCCGGGATAATAATGTTGTCCATGTATGTATTGATGTACACTGTTCGGGAATAGGGTCCCCAAGCTCTGCCCAAGTAAACTTGACCCGTTCCTGTAATCTTGCAATCAATGAACACAAATCCCGTGTCTTCGTTGTTGGAAGACCGTTTCTGCGCTGTTAGAGAGCCTGAAATCATTGAGTCCTGAGCCAAGGCGTGGAGCTCACAGTTCTGCCATAAAAAAGAAAATCCATGAGTTAGTCATGTCAATTTTAGGAGAGTTACAGGGCAGTAACTAATTTTTGAGAAAGTATTGCTTAATACTAATTGAATGTTTTCCCAATGCACTTCAGAGTTCAGACACTACTACATTGTAATCATCATATCTAATCTGTGCCGTAATAAATAATTGAAAAAAATTAGATTGTTTCAGGAATGTTTAGACAACATCCCTGAGAGAGTCTTCCTTTTGAGGTCTGTCTATGGTGATACTGGACTTCACTTTAAGGCAACGGTGTCACTGTTTATTGGCAAGAGAGAAATATGTGAAGAAAATTATAAGCACTAACTACTCCTTTTCTTCATTCTAAGCCCTTAAAAAAATAGTGGATCTGGATGTTACTGAGTTCAACAACTAGCTGATAGCCTGATAATGCTCTTGAGCTTCCATGATTTCGTCCAGAGTGATCATGCTGAGGCCTCCTAACACTGCCGTTGTTTAAAATCCTAAAATTGTCAAATTCATCCCAGTCAAATGCAGAAAGTCAATTCGTGATGGGATGATCATTTTGAACTAGAGCAAGGCTAGCTTTCTGAGTTTGAGGAGCTTACCTTGAAGACGGACTTGGCATTGCCGAAGATGAAATCAATAGTGCCGGAGATGTAGGTATCCTTGAAGTAGTGTCGTCCAGCATAATCGAAGAGCGTGTCTTGTCCTCCATACATCCCGCACCCGTAGAAGGCAGCCTTGTCAGCTGCCAGCAGCACCGCCACCGCCTGCCCATTCACAGCCCCGGGATCTGCTGGTGGAGCTGCATTCTGCAACAGTTCCTCAAATGAATGAATGCATGTTCTCAGCTTAGGTCGCACAAGAATCACTCCTTCTGAAGCACAAACTGAAGGTTCTTATCAAGAGAAGCAGTTGACTTGCACTCCTGCACTTAATTCCAGACATTGCATGCTCTCCACCAGTGATTTTGGCTAAATATCGCCAGGTTTCGACAATTTTTGAGTATAACAACCGTATAAGAAACTTGAGGATGTAATATTATTCAACAAAAGACAATCCTCCAACCCTGAAAACCTTCTAGCCGAATTTTTAGTCATTCGAAGAGGCAAAATGTTCTGCCTGTGTTTTGTTACTCTTGTGAACAATGGCGACCTAGCTTAATGATGTTATGGAGGACAATGCAATTCTGTAGTCAATTTTAAATAAAGTCATGTTGTAGCTACCGAAGTAACCATAATGATAGTGCAAAGTTTTTACAAATTGGTAGCGTCAAACAAATCCTTGGAGGCACCCTAACGTCAAAAAAAAGCCTGCTCACCACGAAACCAATGCCTCTGGCGACGAAATTGGGGGCCCAGACTGTGAACGTGGCGCTATCCGCAGTCCCGCTCTTGCTGGCGGTGTCGGAGTTGATAATTGTTGTGACCGTCAATCCAGCTCCTTGCAACGAGATGAACGGCTTGTTGTAAGGGATGATTACTTTCTCGCTGCAGAAAACATGAAATCCTAGGTCAACCAATTGCAAGAATTTATGAATTTGCACACTCCAATTTCCTTGACACTAGTTGCCATTGATTCTCACAATAAATTTCAAACAACGACCTTGGAGGTGGACTTACTGGTACACGCCGGCCGCAATGTCAATCTGAACCCACTGCTCATTGTACTCCGGAATACTGTCGATGGCAGCTTGAATTCTATTGAAATTCGCGTTCCCCGTCTTAGACACATACAAGTGATTTCCTCCGGGATTCACAACTTTCGTGTGATGATCCTCCCTTTTCCTCAAAGTTTCAGGTTCCAGATTTTTATTGCTGAAGCTTCCCCTGACAAATTTTGTGTGGCTTTGACCGGAACAGAGCGAGACAAAGAGAAGCAGCACGAGCAGATCTAGCCAGAGCATCATCACTCTCTCATGGGGTGCCATATCCAGAATTTAGCACAGATCAACAAAATGATCACAAAGCAAGAGCGCTCCAGTTAATGCGAGGTGTCAGAATCTCAAGATTAAGAGACGAAGATCGAGTGTCGCAATCCGGACAGTCTCGCCATGAACAACTCAACTGCAGCTGCAGCGATGGCGAGTACCTTTTCACACAAAACCAAGCTGTCAAGCTCTGCAACAATCTGCCACGACACAATCCGTTAGTACATGGACTTACAACTAGATCCAACAAATGCAAAGGCATGTCTGCACAGCTTTCTCTGCAGATTGCCCAAATGCTCAGCTCTGCTGCAGTGCCAGAAGATGCAGAGTGATCAAGTACCTCCGAGGTCGTGGAATTATGAGTCCCTGCAGGCGATGGCGTGCATCCAAACTCAAATAATCAACTGGGCTATTCCAAAACTGGCGTGAGTGTGTTTCCAAGTGTGCACGGTGGAAGGCTATATGGGGTGAATTACAGTGACAATGGCATTATTCTCCAGCGCTTGAATGATTCGGAGGATGCTGAAAAAAGCCATAGCTGTTGCCCGAGCTGCTGTTGTGCAATAGTGGCCTTGGAAAGGTGCAAGAGCATTGATTGGAATCAACCACACTCCGTGTGAATGCATCTTGGAATCTGATTGCGGCACATCCACTGCAATGGGGTAGTTCCGGCACAGTCACGGTGGTTGCAGTAACTGGGTGGGTTGTACTCTGATTTGACCTCCATTTGTACTGTAGTTTCAGCCGGGTGAGGTAAGGTACTGAAGGAAGTTTTAGTTTATGACCAAATGCAGCCAAATTTGGTGAGGTAAGGTACTGAAGTAAGTTTTAGTTTTGTGCCACCGAATTCCCTTATTGGAGTTGAAGCAGAAATAGGAATCAACTCAATCTAGCAGCAATTCAATCGTAAACCAGGTAAAGACAATCAAGGAACCAGTGTTAATCTCCCGATGCAGCTTCAAGAGCTTCCCAACTCTCGCAGATTATATTCAGTTGTCCATTGTCCACTGGCATTAATACATGCAGAAGAATAGAATACATGTAGAATTTTCTGTGAAGTTTGGCGGGTTTTGACCATGTTACCCATATAGTCCTGTCCGCCTTCAAAGTGAGATTGTTTGTCAGTTTTGATGTACACTTCTCTAATTTTGTCAGAGAGTGATTGCTGTTCAGCTAAAAACATGCCGCACTGCTCGAAGTACCACGAAGTACTACGGTCGGTCATCTCCTCGAAGTTAATTGCTGAATGATTAGCTTAAGAAAATATGGAGGCCGGACTACCTTACAAGCAAGCCACTCAGTGTCGTTCTGGAGCTAGTTTACTTCTCATTGAAGTAAGGCTGTCCAAGATTAGTGGGATGCAGAGTAGTTTAGGAGGCAAACTAATATGTTTGCTGAGTGCTTCCAACATTGGAATCAACAATGAGGGTCTAAAGTCTAAACACTCGTGGGTACTCCGACATTCAATCTTCTCTCAAATTATTTGATTCAAGAAAGACGATCATTTGGAAGTAAGAAGAAGAGTCTCTAATCGTCAAGTACGAAGATGAGTTTTCGACGTTGAAACTGAAATTGTACCTTCATTTTTTTGCGGTCGATTGGTTGGTGACAACTTCTCGAGTTGGAAGAGTCGCTGAAGAGTGCGAATGCGACACACAAGGCAAGTTCTGTTCAACGATAAGGACTTCCAACAATGGCAGTTGCTAAGTTAAGTCTCTGAAACCCTTATTGAACGAGTCTATGTCTAGCTCCCGCAATCAGGAAGCTCCTCGTGAGAGGAGGACCCACTTCTGAACGTGACACATGCTGTCAGGCCCATTTCATCAGTTCTGTGTATTGTTTGTATGATCGTGGCATTACGAGCAGAGCAAGAAGATGGCTCTTTTGTTACGACGTACGTCAATTTCTACAGAATGCACGTACTTGCACACTTCAAGATGCATGCTCCGCCTGAATCGTAACTCTGTGCCAGTCCTATTTTATAAGGCTTTGTGCAGATGAATGTCACAACAATTGGTGCCTAGAATCACACCATTTTTACTAAATCGATGATTTTTGTTAGAAACTGACAGAGAGAGAAGAGTCTTAAGAGAAAAAGTGAGGAGGGATTTCTGAGAAAAGGATACCTGGGTCTTTTACAATCTAACTTGGTGTGTTGGGGAAACATCATGCTTCGCCAACTATGACGGTCCATTCACTTGTCAACAATTTGCAGTGATAGGCAGTTTGATTTCATATCTCTTCAAGAACATCATGAGGTTGAGCTTGGCTGTAGGCCTCCGGCTTGATGGAAAGTGACAGGCCAAATCACTCCAACTTTCAATTATGCGCTTAAGTTACGTTCCTAGTCCCCACCCACGTTGGTAACACCCACTTGACATCATTCATAATGCATCACTGTGAGTATGAGGAGCTCAAGTGGTGTCAGGCTCTTATGGGTCTTAAAAAAACAAAAGCTTGTATATCATACTGCTTGTTATGAATCATCATGGTTGGATCCGGTGGCTGCCTTCATAGGGATGTCAGAAACGCTGGAGCTCTAAGACTGACCAGGTTCTTACTTGTCTGCTGTTCAGTCAGTGGTGGATAGGAATCATCAAGCATGATTGATTGGAAACAAAACTTGAATGACTGTCAGCCTCGATGGATCAGGGATTCTGGAAAAGAAAAACTCCAGCCCTTAAATTATTACATTAGCGATGTTGCCTCAACAGTAAAATGTGGCTCAACAGGATCAATCCAGTTAGTACTGTACTTATTGCTGCAACTTTCGCACTTGGCGTTTGGTAACAACGCTCATAAAAACGTAATACTTCTGACAAAGACCGGACCTGAAGGTACAGGTTGTATAAAAATATTTGTTTTCAGTTGGTTTGGCATCGGTTCGGCTTAAGTGGGATATTTTGAAGTTATCGATTGTTCAGACTTGGGGCATAATCTTTTGTGTTTTGTACATCGGCTACCACTGCATTTCCTCTCCACAATCCTCATTCAAAAAATTCATCTGCATCATGGAGAAGAATATAAGCATCAATACCAATGGCAATTGCCCATTTGCCACAAACAAATAAGTTTGATGGTAATATGAAGTGAATACTTCATTGACAATTGTGAAAATATTGGGTGGAGATTAAGGCTTTTTTTCTTGGCAAAATTTTGCCAAATTGTCAAAAATCTGACCTCTCTGGCTTCGTCCCTCCCAAAATTGACCTTTGTAGTGAGGCCAACAAGGGGGACACTAGTCCAAACAAAAAGCCCAAGTGGGGATGTAAGTTTTATAATCAAATTCATTGTCCATCATAAACTTTCAAAAGGTATGGGATAAATTGAAGATGAGAGCTTGGGCGCTCATTGTCAAAAAAGCTGAAATTGCATTTGGAGTAGAATTTTAGACCTCATTTAGGCATAGAAGAATGCCTTTTTAAAAAAAAATTGAATTAAAAAAAGTTGGGAAATCAAGTTAAATTAAATTTCCAAAAATCCGTGGGGAATTTTGAGCCTTTAATCAAAAGTTATGAACAAATTTTAGAGAGGGGTGTTTAAAAATGTCAAAGAAAATGTCCCTCTCAACCCCTCTCTAAAATTTGTTCATAACTTTTGATTTGAGGCTTTAAATATCAAATGTATTTTTGGAGATGAATGATAACTTGACTTCCCAACTTTTCTTAGTTCAATTTTTTTTGAAAAAAATCATTTTTCTATGCCTACATGAGGTTTAAAATTATACTTCAAACACAATTCTTGCATTTAACTTAACTATGAGCAGTTGAGCTTTTACTAATTTTCATTTACATATCCCGCATAAATTGTTTTACTTTCTACCCCCCCTCTTGTATATTAAAAGTTTGTTTTCAATAAAACCCAAAGTTGTTAGTGGCCCATGAATTTCTGCAAACAATACCTCCTAATTGGGAGCAATTGTTCTTATTTAATCGTCCATTTGGAGTCTAATTAACTAATAGCATTCCTCATTTTTTTTGACACAAGTAAAGGAGCCTTTACTGTAAGAAGAAAAATACAAGAACCCAGCCACAAGCGGCCTAAGAGGGGCAAGCAACCAAACACAATACAATACAAAATAAACAAAGCGCATAAAGGAAGG
This sequence comes from Climacium dendroides, assembly GCA_950106755.1. NCBI lineage: Eukaryota > Viridiplantae > Streptophyta > Bryopsida > Hypnales > Climaciaceae > Climacium > Climacium dendroides. The sequence goes on along the minus strand of OX467083.1, from coordinate 48,580,806 downwards.
GCGATTTCCACCCCGCCGAGGCACGCAGCGCCTTTGGTGGTTGAAACACAAAGTTGGCCCTAAGGCTTGAGAGAGCCCAACAATGAGATCCATCAACCATTGTAGCAAATAAATCATTCCGTACCCATCTATTCTTGAACTTTGCCCTTGCCAAGGCCCTACAGTTTGTGTTCCTAGACTAAGCCTACAAGTGGCTTCCCATTCAACCTTGCCATAGTCTAAAATTCCTAATTATATATGTTGCATAAGTTTGGTAGGTCGCCATTGCACCTTGTTAAAAATTGCAATGGGCAATTTCGTTAAAATGGCGAAATTCCTTTACTTTGGCAATTTTTACAATTTAGAGCGGGCGTTTTGAAGTGTACAAACGTCATAGATATCTTAAATCTAAATCATTCTTAGATGTTTGAAATCTATACCTATGCTAGATGTCACTTTTATAATTCAAATTGTGCAGTCTAAAATCTATAGTAGTCATAGATTTCTTAAATCTATAAAAGTCCAAGATTCTTGAAAACTATACTTGTCCTAGATGTTACTTTTACAATTCAAAGCGGACGGTCTGAAAATGGCACATGGAATGCCGCCATTTTAACGAAATTCCCCATTGCAGCATTCCATTCAATCCACAACATCCATAGAATCACCATACGGAGTACCATCTACACACCACTCATGACCCCAAACTTGTAGGGGATACGATCTAAAAAGATCCCTTGCTACCAAGTTAACTAACACCATGGGCCTTGGGCATCTCTGTGGATAATGAGGATATTCATAATGTGAATGCTCCATTGCCACATTTGTTGGACTGACTTGTATTTTCAAATTGGATGAAGCATTGTCTCATGTAACTTGAGAGGGCAAACATGACAACTTGTATTGATTGCATGGTGGATTCTATCCCTCCACCCATTGACAACTATTGCATGGTGCCAAACCAACTAGAGAAGCCTTGATTCTTTCGGAATCTAAGACTTTGTCCACATTGTGTTCCATCTCAAGTGATATGATAGAGGCAAAATCCCTTGCCACTTGCGCTCAATGCCATTGGAGAAGGTGATTTTATCCCTCAATAAATCAAGACCAAACTTGGTATTGTACTCCATAAAAGGAACTGTGCCTTGAGTGTCTTGCCACTTGATCTTTGTCATTTCACACTTGGATGCTTGCCTCCTACTTTGAGAACAATCAAATCTTTCTTTGCTAATTTGATCTTCACGTCTTTTACTTCATAACTTGATTTCACATAATCATGATAATTGCAAAATTACATCCCCTTCTATCCCACTTCAAATTATTCTTTAATTTTACTCTCATACATCAAATTGCCAACTCATACACACACAAAAATACTCTCCCAATTGGTAGACATTATATTCTCTTTTCAATACTAATTTGGACGAAACAAGATAACAGCATTCATACTTTATATATTCCAAATTGAACCTCTTACTCCAAACTGCTTAGTACCTTTAATTGGTGAATTAACTTAACACTCATTCTTTAGATCTCCTTACTCATACACACAAAAATACTCTCCCAATTGGTAGACATTATATTCTCTTTGCAATACCAATTTGGACAAAACAAGATAACAACATTCCACTAGTAGAAAAATAGTGACCACCATAACAAAAAATTAATAAAAAAGTGTTGATGTCATTTGTATCCTCGATCATGTTGTCTTGGACAGTTCTTAACAAAAAACTATTGTTCATTTTGTTATAGTGGTCAAGTCAAAAAATAATAATATTAATTCATTTATAAATCTTCTCAATGAATGGCCGCCACTTGGCAAGCCCAAAACCAACCGAGTACAAATTACCCCATAGGCAAAAAATGACACATAGATAGAACTATAAATCAAACTTTATAATTTGATTAGAAAAAATATTAAACTTTATAGTTTATTAAGAAGAAAGAAGACCAATTTCTCATAACTTAAAGATTAGTGGTAGGAGAGAGGTGACTTTGGTGATTGAAGAGAGAACAAGACAAGCTCTTTATACAAATGATGTGGTAGAAGGTAGAACAAATCATATGGGATATGTGAATTAAGACTATGAGTGATTCACATATCCTATATAGTTTGTTTGACCTTTTATCACCCCATTTATATAAAGAAATTATCTTCTCCTATTTTATGTCACCGAAGTCATATCTCTTTTATCACCAACAAGTGAGAGGCATGTCTTAACAAAAAAGTGTTAACTTTTTGGTTGATCTAGACGTTGTATTAATTTGAATTAACAAACATTTAATGACCATTTTATTAGCTTGTACCAAATTAACAAAAAATTGTTAAAATGGTCCCTCCAAACCCCAGGACAGCGTCCTCGCCAAGTGTGTTGACTGTGAGGCACGAATTTTGTCAATGGCCATTTTGTCCTCTTCCGCATTGCTTCTTGTCATTTTTTGTGTATAGGTGCAATGACTCCACGAGGAAGACTACTACGTGAACAGGAAAGGGATAGCAATGCTTCAGAGTTGCAATTGGTACGGGAGAGCGAAAAAAATTGGGGGCGTGGATATTCAAGTGGCTTACGCTCCAACAACAACCAAGTGCAGACACAACGTGGAGAGGAGGCGCGAGGGCGCAGCAACAATAGAAAGGGACATAGTTCAAATTTGAACAGGGTTGGTGGTTTATAAACTAGGCAGAGTGAGCAGTACAACCGTGAAGAAGAAGATTTAGGGTTTCCAGTTGTGGAGGGTGACGGCATAGAAGCTTAAGCACCTCAAGGACGTGGACAAGGGTGGGGGCGAGGGCAGTTAAATTGTGCAGCTACTGCTCAACAAGCTTGCTGATCTCTTGCAATAAAGGGCAAAAATTTTGTTGTTGAAGAGGAATGACAATGGACAAGGAGTGTTCTTGTTGTGAGCCAGGACCCTATTACAGGTAATCAACAAAAAACCGACACCTTTTGGCAATGCATTTGGATACATTATGAGGAGAATAGACCTTGCGATGAGAGACCATTACATTCATTAGAATCTAAGTGGGGGCAAATAAAACATGATGTTAGCAAGTTCATTTCAGCTCATGTAGCCATTAAGAGGTTGAACCCGACTGGGACAAGTCCAGCTGAGATTATACTTTTAGCAAAAGATTTGTATAGGACTAAACACCCAAAGAATTTAGACTTTCTTTTTGAGCATTGCTGGGTTTTGGTGTAGGATTTCCCACGTTGGTCTGACGGTTGGAGTAGTATGAAGCAAACCAACTCTACCAAAAGAATGACCACTTCTTCTAGTCACAATCCTCATGAAGGTGCAGAAGACTCTGCAAGTGTTCTTGAAGAACCGAATGCCACCCTCTAAGATTGTTCATAAGGTACAAAGGTTGCCAAGCTTGTACACAAGATTGACAAAGTTCGGGAGGGAGCAATGTATGTACAAGCACAAGCTACTAAAGTCTTGGCCGATGCCACTCTTCGGAAGACTATCCTACTTGCCAAGCAAAATCTATTGATTTTAATGACAATCCCAAATTCTCAAGTTACAAACTTGGTTGCTTTAGAATTCATGCGGATCCGCCAAGAAGAAGAATTGGAGAAGCTATTGGAACGTAGGGCGGAGGAGAAGTTGCAGAAGGCTAGAAAATTTGTGGAGGATGAGGCCACGGCAATAGCAAAAAGGAAGGCATTAAAAGAAGCTTGGGCAGTTGAAGAAAATGACCAAAATGAGACCACAAGGCAAATTGGAGAAAGGCTCGCTACCATAAGCGATGACGACGAGGACGAATATCAATTCGGCCATCATGGTGAAGAACATGTGAAGGTCAAGAACAAGAGCAATAATATTTTGCAAGCGATGTGGGTGTTGGAGAAGACAACATGGAGGGAGGAATTGGGTTGGAAGCAATGCAAAGTTCTCTGATATGAGGTCTCGGGTGAATTAGGATGGAAGTAACAATTTTGGCCTTGGCTTCGGAACAAGAGCTGTTAGGGGTTTTGTTGGAGTAAATGAAGTGGGGTGTGATAGTTTGGTACTTGGGGCAGGAGAGGAGTTGCGAGGGATTTTGTTGGTAGTTCCTAGGTGATTGAAATGGGGTTCAAAGTTGGGGAATTGGAGATATGAGAAGAGCTATTAAAATTAAAATTTAATGAGAGGTCTTGAGTGAGTGAGGTGGGGCATGGGAATTCGGGACTTTGTTTTGGAGGAGGAGATACTACGGAATTTGTAAGGAGTTTTCAAGTGGACAAGTGAAATTCCGGACTTGATTTGGGGATAGGAGGTGCTGGGAGTTTTGTTGGAAGGTCTCCGGTAAGTAAAATTGGGGGTGAGAGTTTAGGAGTTGGAGTAGGCCGAGGAGCTAATTGGGGGTGGGAGAATTGAGAGAGTTGGTATCCACTCTCAAGAGAGTGAGATGGGGGGTAGGAGTTTTGATTTGAAGATGGAGGCAGTGAATCTGGTACAACAGATGGGAAGTTCAAGGACTTCGCTGACTTCAATTTTTTTTCCTATTGCAGGTGTACAGAATGCAAGCACTCAAAGGACAATGGAGAGAGGTGGAAGTAGTTTAGATAGAACTGAGCGGTTGAGTGCCAATCTATATGCTTTAAGATTTCAAGTGATCATCATGTTTGGAAAGATATAGATCATGTTGATTCGAACATGCCCACTTCTTGGCATGTGTTAGGATCTCATGCCCATGACAATGATACTTAAGAATGGACAAACTGAAGTCACGGTTTGATCAAAGTAGAAGAACATGCCAATGTATAGCATGTCAATATTATTTAGTTGTAAACACACAAGGCTAGTATTCGGCAATGTGACTTGAGAAATTCACACAAAAAGACCTTACAATTGATTTTCTGTGTTGTTATCTTTATTCTAAAATTTTATTTAAAATATGCTCTTGACAAGTTGTAGTATTTATATCGGATTGAAAGGACCATGTTCCTTATTATAAAAATAATTCATAGGTTCCTACACAAAAAAATACAACTGTGCTTACGGTGTCCTTTGGGTCAAATAGAACCACACTTCAACCACACTTTCAATCCTCTCATTCAAATTCAATGCTTAGGAAATTGTAAAAATAATATGTTAAAAATACCACATAAATATTTTCAAAATCAACAAAGTGTGATTGAGGTGTGCTTAAAGTAGACCTCAAGCACACTTCAAATTATCTCATAACATTTGAACGAAACAAATAAAAAAAATTATTAAAACATCTTGTTCAAAATTTTAAAAAAACAAAACAAAACTATGCTTGACGTGTGCTTGAGGTAGACCTCAAGCACACGTCAAGCACACTTTCCCTAGTCTCAATGCATTTCAATAAAAAAATATAGTAAGAAAAATTGGTTTAAAAAACATCTTTAAAATTTTCTAAAACCACAAAGTGTGCTTGAGGTGTTCTTGAGGTGCATCTCAAGCACACCTCAAGCACACTTTCACTAGTCTCAATGCATTTCTATTAAAAAAAATTGTAAGAAAAAATAGTTTAAAAAAGAACTTCAAAATTTTCTAAAACAACAAAGTGTGCTTGAGGTGTGCTTGAGGTGGACTTCAAGCACACCTCAAGCACACTTTCACTAGTCTCATTGCATTTCAACAAGAAAAATAATAAATAAAATATTGATTAAAAAACATCTTCAACATTTCCAAAAACAATAAATTATACTTGAGGTGGACTTGAAGCACACCTCAAGCACACTTGCACTAGTTTCATTGGGTTACAATATAAGAGAAATTTAAGGAATATTGTTTTAAAAAACTCTGTAGTGAATTGCCCCAGAAAGTTTTTTTGCCAAAAATCGCAGCTTGGTCCTTCAGGGGTTAATTATCAGTAGGGACACATGAATTGTTGAAATTATGAAACAAACCTTTATTGAAAGCCATGAAGTAGTTAAATTTACAAAATTTCAGTTAGAGTAGAAACCACACTTGATTAGCTTCATTTCATTAGTAGTTCTAAAATTCAACATGACATTTTTTTTGAGGCATAATTGATATCAAATGTTTTGAGCAAGAAATGGTAAAACTAAACTACTAAGATAATCCTTGTATGAAACATTTTTTTCTTTAGAAGAGTCAAAAATACAACAATATGGAAATTTGCTATGCAATTAACCAAAAATGTATAGATTGCACAATAAATGTGTTCAAGTTGAAGAAAACATGGTCTTAGGGATTGTGGCAAGTTAGTTTACAAGACTTAAAATGTTCTTAACCTCTAAAGTTGCTTGACTATATTTTTAGCAAAAACACTCTAAAATTGCCATTTTTGATACAAGTAATAGATATTAGGAACAAAAAATTCTTAGATACATTTGAAATTTTTTCCACACATTCTCATAATATTAAGGTATAAGATCCTATGGTTAAATGTGCAAAAAAAATAATTAAATTTTGTTTTTACTCTTTGCTACAAAAATGGTAGTTTTGGGTGTTTTTCGGTAGAAATAAGGCCTTGGTCCTTTACGGGTCAAAGTTGCTTAAGACACCATGGTAATAGATTCATAGTAATAGGTACTAAAATTATCAAAAATAATAGATTTTGATCAAAATTTTTTGATGGAATCTCTAAAAAATTATGTGCTCACAGACTCATACACGTTCACAAAATAGCACCCTTGGTTTAGAATACTATACAAGTTGTTTAACACTTAAACAAATGTAGAATACCACACAAAACAAACCTCTTTATTTAACCCCTAGGTGCTTTAGCATCCATATTTTAAACGACGACAAGATTGAAATTCAAGTTTCATTCTCATTATTGCTTGGATGAAAGTCATCCTAATTTGTGAAGATACTTTATTAAGTTGTTGTCCTATCTAATGGTTGGATTTGGTGTTAAAGGAAGCTGATCCATTTTCAACTACTTAAGCAAATAATCATCTTTGGGATGTAGGTTTTTTGAGAGTGTAATTTTTCCTGTGTATAGAAATAAAGCTTGGAAGGATTGTATATTTTTCCACAATTTTATTACACAAAACATAATTCATATGAAATTTTTAGTGAAAGATTTTCTTTGACCTATAATAGTGATACAAACCTCTCTATTTCTGACCATACGCTAAATGCAAAATGGACCAAGGGTTGGTTGCAATATTGAAAGCCTTGCAGTCAATCATAATACACTATAAGTGCTTCAAAAACTAATTTTTGACTTTCTAAGTTGGAGATAAAAGACAGAGTTGGAAATTTGTCACCCAGAGTGTAATTCCAAAATTAAAGATTTGAGGGAAAAAAAGCCATGAAAAGGCTTGAAGTTGGCCATCTAGGGTTCATTTTATTCCAAATTTCAAAATTGAGAGTTCAAGATTATGCCAAATAGGGTCTGAAATTTCAAAATAAAGGACCAAGTTAAATTGAATTATAAAAGATAAAATCAAGTTGGGTTAGAAAGAACCAAATCTAGTGAGTTACAAAGGAGTAAATCAAGTTGAAGTACACCTAGACTAAGGCTAAAGTCAACCAAAAGGGTGGGGGCTTTCAATTTCAAAATCAATGAACAAGTCAACATGCCATACCTTTGGCCTTCTAGCACATCCTAAAGTGGAAGCACTCTCTTTGCCTATTGAACTAATCCCAAGTTCTAAGCTTTGTTTTGAATTATAAGTACTGCAAGTTCCAAATTCAAATTGTTTACAAATTACAACAAAACTAAGAGTCTAAGACACAATGTTTAGAGCTTTGAGTCATATGACACATATAAGTTTAGTCGCAAAAAAGTCCAAAATTAATTTGATCTATCTACAATGCATATGTTGAATTTCTTGACCATAGTTATATTTTCATTAAAAGACAAAAGGAAAAAACAAGTACGAGAATTGTTTGACTTTTGGACTTCTAGAATTTAGATTTGATTAGATTTATAAAATTTGCACAAGCTTGTTTGGAGTTATGTTTGACTTTTACAACCATTAGCAACTAATTAGTAAACTTAGATTTGATTTGATTTACAAAATTTGACTTGAAAAAAAAATCTTAAAAAGAAAAAAAGAACAATAGAAAAAAAGAAGGAGAAAAATAAAGAAGCTTGGAACAAAGAAGAAAGGGTTGGGGACTCTTTTATCATCATACAACAACCTCATATTAAATCCAAAATACGAAAAAAATATACAAATGGAAGTTGAAGCAGGGTTGCTAGTAGGCAAGCCTAGGAGCATGAGCTAGGAGCCTAGGAACCCATGATCAGGAAAAAAAATTGTAATTTTGTATAGGGGTCCTATAACCATGGATTTTATGCTATGTGCAATGTGGTTAATATAAGGTCTTTTTCTAAGATGTTAGGCACCTACTTTTTGTTCTTCAATCTTACTTTTTGACAAAGACCACATGTTGCCAATTTTAATTGAAATGTAGAAATTATAAAACATAGTAAGGAATTAAACACATCCAAGAAATAGCCATAAAACACACAAATCCAATCATAATAGAAATCAACACATAATAGTTTGACCCAAGAGATTCATCAATCTCATGAATCTAAATTGTTGTTGACTTAATCACACAATTGGAATCTATAGATGACTCTGTGGACTTTCCACCAAGAGATTCATCAATCTCATGAATCTAAATTGTTGTTGACTTAATCACACAATTGGAATCTATAGATGACTCTGTGGACTTTCCACCCTCAGATGCAGATACATCCATATACTGCAAGACATTTAGAGCATAAGTGTCTTTATGGCGTTTTGTTTTGAGGCAACCAAACTCGACAAAAGCACTTGCGATTTGTTTGGCATAAATTGGAAGCTGAAAAGTCTTCTCTGGATTGATGAAAAGACTTTGTTCTAGCATAGTGGCATCTTTTGGCATCAATATGCGATCCTTGCAAAAAAATAAGATATACTATTAGGCTTTTAGAACACAGAAGTCAACATGCACACAAAGATTCTATAAATTGACAACTTACTGCAGTTCCCTAAGTGAATAATTTTGCGAGGCACGACGGGCATGTCCTTTGGATCCTGTGAACTCTCAACCATCGGCGCTAAAGTTGGTGTCACCACCATGGATGTTGGTGACTTCCTCATCAGCTTCAGAATGGCATTGTAAATGTTGATGTTCCCCTCTAAAGCCACAATGTGATGGCCGGTGCCATGGCAAGCCGTAATGCATGCACTTGGAAGCAATAAAATGAAAATATAGTAGTTCCATCATTATTTTAGTATAATACAGCTGAAATGTCAAATATTTAGCACTTACCTGTAGATGCAGTGCAATCTAAAATTAAATCTCCTTTGACACTTGTGGCTTCGAGAAGGACAGTGAAGAATCTTGGATCTTTTTTACACCTGCCCCGCCACGGCTTCTCTCCATTCATGGCCATGTCATCTGGATGGGTGTAGTTCAACAACATGTCATCATGTGCAATGTCAATACCAGCTGTTACGAACGGCAAGGAGAACAAGACAAGATAAGTTTCCAGAAACAAGATTGTTATTAGAGTCAAGAAGAGTACAAGGCTGGAACTTGAATAACAAGAATAACACTCAAGAGATGTGTTGTCGAGACTAAGGATTACCTTAGTCTCGACTCCTTATATACTACTACCTAAGAGGTTCTTCTGGAACTCTATGGAGGATTCTAGAACTTTATTGGAAACTTCCAATGCAATATACCATCTTCTAGAATACTATGGAAGCTCCTGAAACATTATGGAAGCTTCTGGAACACTATGGAAGCTTCTGGAACACTATGGAAGCTTCCGGAATACTATGGAAGCTTCTGGAACACTATGAAAGCTTCTGGAAGACTCTTAGAAGACTATAGAAGCTTGTGAAAGCTTGTGGAAGTTTCTAGAAGGTACTAGAAGACCATGGAGAAGCTTAGAAGGTCTTAGAGTGTCCGTGACATCACCTCCCTCTCTAGCGACGAGTTCCAAGAGGAGCTTGTGTTATACATGCTTCAAATCTGTAAGAAATAAAGCATACGAAGAAGAGTATCTGCAACATAAGTTGTTCTTTGCTCCGGTGGTAGAAGATGTACTGGTCCTTGGAGCCAACGATTGTGACCACCACCATCTTCCATAGGGCGAACTCCAGGGCGATAGTGCTCAATATTCAAACCTTCAAAATATCCTTGGAATGTTACTTCTGGACCGTTGGGCTCAAGACTACTAACTTGCAACAATATTACTAAGGCTCTTGCATCGGGTTGAAGATTGCCATACCAGGGTTGATCTATGCGAGGTCGCTTTCGTTGTGCCGAAGATCCACCTTCCTCTTCAGGTTGTGATGCTGAAGGAGTTGAAAGTTGTAAAGGTCAGTATTTTGCGGCGTGTTGACTAAATTTTTTGTTGCTTCCCATGTTCGTTCATTAATATCATAGCCATGCTAATCGACAAGATACTCCAATTTGCCACGTCGCCATCGTGAATCAAGCACCTTTTCTACTTCATATTCTACATTATTGTCGATTTCAATGAAAGGCGATGGTGGTTGATTTTGTCCAGGTAATTTAGACTCTTTGTATGGTTCAAGAAGAGAAACATAAAAGACTAAATGTACTTTCATGGCGGCTGGAAGCTCTAAACGGTAGGCAACAACATTGATTTGTTTGACTATAGGAAATGGTCCTAGTTGTCGATAATCCAATTTGTCACACGGTCGAGTAATCTTGATGTTGCGTCGAAGAAGCTATACTTTGTCCCCAACTTGAAATGAAGGCGATTCCTTACACAACGTATCTGCTGCTGTTTTGTAATGTTCTTGAGCTTCTTGAAGATGAAGTTTCATAGCTTCTTGAATTTCTGATAACTTTAAAGTTAAATTTTCGACTATTGGATTGTCCATCTGAGAAACATTGAGTAAATCAAATTTGGGATGATATCCATAGTTGGCGTAGAATGGCGTTTCACGAGTAGAAGTATGGATGGTATTGTTGTACGCAAATTCCACCAAAGTCAAATGTGAAGTCCAATCGTCTTGTTGGTAGTTGATGGTACAATGTAGGTATTGCTCTAACACTTAATTCACACGTTTTGTTTGTCGATCAGTCTGTGGATGAAAAGCAGAAGAAAGATTAATTTTCACCTTCAAGGTTTCAAAGAGAGATTTCCAAAATTTGGAGACAAATTGTGGTCCTCGATCAGATACAATATCATCAGGTAAGCCATGATATCGATAGATAGTGTCAAAAAATAGCCTTGCTGTTTCTTCACTGGTGATTGTTTTTGAACATGGAGAAAAGTGAGCCATTTTGGTAAAATGATCTACGATCACGCAAATGGAATCGAAAGATGCTGATGGAGGTAAATCCGTAACAAAGTCCATAGAAACTGAAGACCATGGCCGCTTTGAAATTGGTAACGGTTGGAGAAGTCCATGCGGTCGATGTCTTGGATTTTTGGATCTTGAACAAGTGTCGCATGAAAGTACAAATTCTTTAACAGCCTTCCACATTTGAGGCCACCAAAAGTTTCGAGATACAAGTTCTAACGTCCTGTTGAATCCAAAGTGTCTAGCAGCAAGAAAGTCATGTCGCGTCTGAAGAACTTGAAGCCGTAGAGGGTCTTTTGGAATGTATAGACGTTCTTCAAAATACAAGAGGTTGTTTGATGACTTAAAATTGTTGTCGTCATGATCAGATCGACACTTGATATCAAAATCTAAAAGATCCGTTTTCGATGTTGTACGAACTTGATCAAGAAATGAAGAATCAACTGGCAGTGCCATAGTTGTTGCACGAAGATGGAATTGTTCAAGTTTGAGAAAAGTTGTTTGTTGTTGGTCATATGCCACTTCCCCTTCTTTTGGTATCAAATATGATCTCTGAGACAAGGCGTCTGACAATCTTTGTTGCTTTCCGGGACGATACGTGATGATAAAGTCAAAACGAGATAATGACATATTCCAACGGGCTTGACATCGATTTAAGCCGCGAGCAGTCATGAAATACTCAAGATTTTTGTGATCTGTATATACAGTCACCCAATGAGACGCTCCTTCAAGTAAGTGGTGCCATTCTTGAAATGAATCCACAATAGTAAGAAGTTCCTTGTCATGAATCTCATAGTTAATCTTAGCAGCTGAAAATTTTCTTGAATAAAATGCGGTTGGATGAAGTTTTCCTTCTTCTTCCATTTGTGAAAGAACTGCTCCTAATGCAAAGTCTGATGCGTCCGTTTCCATGTAAAATGGCTTGGAAAAGTCTAAATGAATCAAGATTGGAGCTGTTGTAAAAGCCGACTTCAACTATTGAAAAGCCTTCTTTGCTTCAGATCCCCAATCAAGTTTGTCTTTGCATGTTAGCCGCGCTAATGGAGCTGCTACTTGTGAATAGTTTTTGATGAAGATCCGATAAAAATTGGTAAATCCAAGAAAACATTGTACATCGCGTACGGTTCTAGGAGTTTCCCAGTCTGTGATAGCTTGAATCTTTTTTGAATCCATCAATAACCCTTTGTTAGAGATGATGTACCCAAGGAACTCCACTTGCGGTTGATGGAATACACATTTCTCCAGCTTGGCATATAATCCTGCATCTCGTAGCTTTTGTAATACGAGCGTAACATGTTTTTCATGTTTTTTGACATTCTTTGAATAGATCAAAATGTCGTCAAGATAACATATGACAAACTAGTCCAAAAATTTGCGAAAAACATCATTCATTAAATGCTGAAAGATAGCCGGTGCATTCGTAAGACCAAACGGCATAACGTTATATTCAAAATGTCCGTATTTTGTTCGCAATGCTGTCTTCCATTCGTCCTCGGCTTTAATACATACAAAATTATACGCTCCACGAAGATCAATTTTGGTATAGATTTTGGCTTGGCCAAGTTGATCAAGAAGTTCGGATATCAACGGCAACAGATATCGATTCTTCACTGTTATTTTGTTCAAGCCACAATAGTCTACACACATTCGTAAAAAACCGTCTTTCTTCTTTACAAAGAGTATTGGTGCTCCTGCTGGAGATTTTGAATGTCGAATGAAGTTTCTTGCCAAATTTTCATTGATGTACTCCCTCAATGCAAAAAGTTCATTCTGCGACAGATTGTAAATCGGGTCAAATGGTGGTTGGGTTCCATCCTCCAAATTGATGGTGCAATCATATGGTTGGTGTTCTGACAAAATATCAGCATTCTTCTTTTCAAATATGTCGCTAAATTCTTCATACTGAACTGGAATGTTTAAAGAGACATTGTTTTCCTCACGCATTGGAGTGGCATAAATAACATAAGAGTTGCCTTCCTTTGCTGCTTTTAAGAAAGTTTTAGCTCTCACAAGTACAGGCTTAGTCATGGATTGTATTGGAGAAGATTTTGATGTAGAGATAGTTGACAAAAATAATAGGCTTCGCTTCTTCCAGTCTATAACTGAATTATATTTCTCCAACCATGATAGTCCTAATATTATAGGATTGGACAGAGTGCTAATCACATTGAATGTGATTGTACTTGTATGTCCTGCAATTGAAACTTCTAGTGGATTGGTTTCATGTGTGACATCTCCTGAAAATAAAGCTCGATCGTCGATGGCTTCCACATGTATTGGAGTTGATTTACTGACTAGAGGAATCTTGTGGCGTTTGGCAAATTCCTTGTCTATGAAACAAGTTGAAGCTCTTGAATCTAGAAGGGCTTGAATTCGCAATTTCTTCTTGTGGTCCAAGCGTAAAGGTATAAGAAAGCAGTGGGAAGGTTGAGTAGAAAGATGAGGACCTGAGTTGGTTTGTTCAATAAAAGGCTCAAGCCGCACGGTCCCTATTGTGGCTGAGCATCCTCGTTTTCCGATACTTGTACACTCCTGGTTTTGAAAGGCCTTGTTTTATGCTTCTTAGGACAGTTGATTGCTTTGTGGCCAGAGTCTCCACAATATAGGCATAAGCCTTCATCAAGTCGTCGTTTCTTTTCTTGTGCAGTAAAAGGTCCAAATTTTACTGCATCAATCTGCATATCTTTTGGTCCTTGAGAAGATATATTTGTGACATGTGTTGCCTTGACCGAAGGAAATGTTTGTGAAGTTGGTGCGGTCCAAGAACGTCAATCTTGACGCCGTTGAAATAATCGATTGTCGCACTTCACAACTTGACTTATTGCTTCGTTCAATGTTTGAGGATCAGAAAACGATAATAATAAATCCTTCACATCGTCGCGTAAGCCCCATTGGAATTGGCTTATAAGTGCTTCTTTGCCCCAGTTGATGTCACAAGCCAACTGTCGAAATTCGGATGCATATAGTGAAGCCGAGCGTGATCCTTGTTGCAAAGTACGAATCTTGGTTGTTGCTCAGCGATTTTTATCATGTTCTCCAAATGTTTCGACAAATGTTGCTAGAAACGTTTCGAAGTTACTCAGAATAGGAGACCTTGCTTCAAATAGTGGTGCAAACCAAAACAAGGCTTGTCCAATAAGCAAAGTTCCAACCAAGCGGACTCGTGATTCGTCCATAGGATACCGTTGAGGTTGGAAGGCAATAATCAACTAAACTTGATTTACAAACCCTCGAAAATTAGAGCGAGAACCATCGAATTTTTTGGGAAGATTGATTCTTGGTTCTTTTGCAGCTGATAGAATTGGATCGAAGCCTTGAGTAGGCATCATTACTCTTGGTGTTGAGGCACCTGGTGGCTCCGCTGCTCGTTGATTAGTATCAACTTTTGCCGCAAAATCCTCTAAAATATTCGTTCTCATAGATAGAGATTCAATGGCTTTCAGTATAAGGTCTAACTTAGGCTCCGCGGTATTTGTGTCTGTAGTTCCTGACATCTTAGATCACTTAGCAACGATGACTAGCTAATTTGACAAACCAATGTAGAGATGGATAATCCACAATCTCTAAATATCAAGGTTGTTTTCAAGAAGGGCGGTGAACCGCTCACAATCGAGAAAAAACTTTGTCGAGAAAAAATAATACTAGTTTAGAGGAGGGTAATCCGCAACCCCTAAGCACTTCAGAGTTTTCAAGAAGAGGGGTAATCCACACTCTATCAAGAAAAAATCAAGTTCTAGTATTAGTTTTCCGCTTGGTTGTATCAAACAACAAGAATTAGAATAGGCCTTGAACAAAACTAAAACTTGTCCATTTGCTAAAACAAGAAAATCTAGAAAAAACTTTGCAAGCAAAGTTTTGAAAGCAGTCTCGACAAACTGTTACGAACGGCAAGGAGAACAAAACAAGATAAGTTTCTAGAAACAAGATTGCTATTAGAGTCAAGAAGAGTACAAGGCTGGAACTTGAATAACAAGAATAATACTCAAGAGATGTGTTGTCGAGACTAAGGACTACCTCAGTCTCGACTCTTTATATACTACTACCTAAGAGGTTCTTCTGGAACTCTATGGAGGATTCTAGAACTCTATTGGAAACTTCCAATGCAATATACCATCTTCTAGAATACTATGGAAGCTCCTAGAACATTATGGAAGCTTCCGGAACACTATGGAAGCTTCCGGAACACTATGGAAGCTTCCAGAACACTATGGAAGCTTCCGGAACACTATAGAAGCTTCCGGAATACTATGGAAGCTTCCGGAATACTATGGAAGCTTCCGGAATACTATGGAAGCTTCTAGAAGACTTTTAGAAGACTATAGAAGCTTGTGGAAGCTTGTGGAAGTTTCTAGAAGGTACTAGAAGACCATGGAGAAGCTTAGAAGGTCCTAGAGTGTCCGTGACACCAGCCTTCATAATGGTGTTAGTCCGCTTGAAAGAAAATTTGGATTTCCCTTTGGAACCAAGGTCTTTCATAAGCAAGGTGATTCCAAACTTTTGCGTCTGCAACATTGATAAACACTTATATATTAGAATACATTAACTACATTGCATTATGAATTGAAGATGAAATAGAAGAAGTTTGAATGGAATTTATCGACTTTGTTTTGTCAATAGTCAAGGTGAGGTGCATGCGGTTCATCCCCATCCAGTCCTTTTTCTTCACCAAATTTTATGTGTAATACTCCAGCTATGTTCTCCTTGAACTTGATGTTGTACAAGTGAAATACTATAATGCATCTATCATCTTGGAGATGCTCAACAGCAAAATTGTATGCCAATTGCAAAGCCTCATCTTCTGGATCCGCGCTCCATTTTGGCA
Organism: Climacium dendroides; assembly: GCA_950106755.1. NCBI lineage: Eukaryota > Viridiplantae > Streptophyta > Bryopsida > Hypnales > Climaciaceae > Climacium > Climacium dendroides. The sequence continues at coordinate 48,564,789 of OX467083.1, read as the reverse complement.
CCTCATCTACTGGAAAAGAAAGCCCTGGCACAGGCAAGTTCTCTGGGCAATCTATAAAAATGATGTCCACCCCTAGTCTAGCGTTTGGCACACCTTCAAACATGCAAGTCTTTCCGGTAGACATCTGCAAATATATAATACAATTAAAAAAAATTGTTTGCAATGAAATTTTGAGAGAGTGTAAGAAATTTTATTAACTTTCTATGAAGCTATTATTTGTCTTATTTGGAGTTTTTATGAGTGAGTTGTGTATGTCAAAGTAAAAAATGGTCTATTGCTTTTGATTCTAAAAGCTAAAACCACTAGGAAAAATTTCAGCCCTGGAAGGGGCCGTTAAGAGTTCTTTTTCGGCACCCCCGCAGTGCAAATACAGAAAAATAAAAAATATTTTTGAAAATATTTTTTTGAAAAAATATAATAAAAAATTAAAAAAATATTTAAAAAAATCATCAATCTGACATGGCACTAGTAGTGCCATGTCAGATTCTGAATTTTAAAAAATAAAAAATATTTTTTTAATCTAATTTTTTCTCTAATTGCACCACAGGGGTACAAAACTCGCAGCCCCTTCTAGAGCTGAAATTTTTCCTAATGTTTAAAATGCCATTAAAAGTAGACAAAATATTAGAATGAGTTGAGATGCGAAGAAGTAGAAAATTGTACTAGATTTTGAAGAAGCTATCACTCATCTCATATGGAATCATAAAAAAATGGTGGCACAAAACTAAAATTTGGCTAAGGAATTAAAGTTGAAGTTGAAAAATTTAGAATTAAAGAACTTGAAGTTGAAGTTGAAGGAAACATTGAAGAATTCTATCTTGTGTATTGTGACTTGTAGCTTTCCTTTCATTGTAAACTTTTATTGCTATAAGTGGTATAGATTAACCCTAAAGGACCAGCCTGCATTTTGGGGTTGTATAGAAATTTTGGGTAGGTATGTGTGGCTAGAGATTTGCATATTTTCGGCTAAAATTTTAATAGAAGGTGGGGGCAAGGAAAATCTTTCAAACGCACCAAATTTCATGACATTTGGACATATGACTCAAAAGTTATGGCCAAATATGTTACTTTTTTCACTAACAAGGCAATACGGGCAGATAAAAAAAAATCACTTTTTCTTAAAACAACAATTTGAAATTGGTTTTCTAGAGTTATATATGCATGGAAAGCTTTGAGCAATTTTTGTTTGCGGGCAGTTCTGGATTCTCTACTCTAAAATAAACTTTGAAGTCCTATATCTTACTTAATTTCCAATATTTTTTGAAAAAAATAAAATTATAGGATGTAGATTGTTTATAACAACATTTCAACCATTGGAATTGGCATTTTTTAATTCCATAATTAAATCCTTAACAATTTAATATTTTGAATCATTCTCTACTACTGCCTACTTACTATTTTTTTCTATATGTTGTACAATTTAAAATGACCTGAAATTTTTCAAGCATGTGACCAATTTGTCTAGGAAAAAGAATCCAGAGAGTAACCACCATTTTGGACATTTTTTCATAGGAAAATGAGCTTGTGAAGTGCAGTTGCCTTGTTTTTTGCAGGGCTAAAAAATGATTTTAGTGAATTTGAATGCTTATATCTTGCAATCTGTGTGGTGGAAATTGCTGAAATTTTTATCATATGTCTACAAGTTAGCATTCTATAAGTATCTATAGTTACATTTGTCAAAAAAAAATTCAAAAATTTGGTACTTGTATTAGAAATGGCAGTTTTGGAGCGTTTTCAATGAAAACATAGTGAAAGAACTTTAGGGTTAAACCATTGCTTAGCCTCATTTTGTGTTGTGGCAAGAAAGCACATTTTTCTATCTACATGGTCCAAATTTGTTCTCTTCTTATAGTAAAATTGGATTGATGATTAGCAAACCATGAGTTTGAAAATTTAAAATTCATATTTACCAACAATATCTCGTGGTATGCCATCAATTTTATCCGTTCCATATCCCATGGTTACTCATCCTTACCTTGACCCGTGAACTAATTAAAGCCAAAATAGGATAGGCCAATAGGGAGTAGTTCCATGGTGGTGTAGAAAATTCAACGTTCGAAACTAAAGATTTATACAATAATGCCTACTTTTGTTCTTGAGTCATCTTTGATCTTAGCTAAGATCCTCGTGATTTTTTGAGGCAAACATCTCTCTACATAATAGCACAAATAAAATAAGGTTTTCTCTACGTGGAAGGGAGTGATGAACGTAGATATGCAATGTCGTTGACAAGCTAAGACTACTCCCATTGTTGGGTATATTTTGTATTTGTCATTTGTATTTGTATATCTTTGTTTCTTTTTGGTCAATTAAAGAAATGAACAGCCCTCGTATACACATCGATGACCTCTCCACTAGATTGAATTGCTTAGTTTTCACAAGAAATAGGGTTCATGTACTCTTGAATTAAATGGGCCAATGATCACTTGTTGATTTTGTCTATGTTATCATTGTCCTCTTTGTAATCTAGCAGTTGTTTTTCAATTCGCATAGTAGATTGAACGAAAGGGATGTTAGGGTTTAGAAAACTACTTGGATTCAAACACACATTTGTAGGTGAGGAAGTTGGTTCAAAGAACACTACTATTGGCAAATGAAGGAGGTTTAGTGTGGTTGTTCTCCATAGGCTGGAACATTGATATTGCTGCAATAAAGGTGGAAAGTGACATCTTTGGAAGGGTCTTGACATCGTTGGTATTACTAAGGTATTCATCTACACCAAACGGAAAAAGTAATATTGACACTACTTATCACTTGGCCCAATAGCTTCGGAGGGTGCACTTAGTTCTACTACAACAAACCACGTGCAAACAAGTGATTTGTAATAAACTATAATTTTAACTTCAAATTTTGAGCATTGTTTACTAATGACTATAGGATTCTACTCCCAAAATTCCAAATAAAATATGGAATGATTTCTAGAAGAGATTTAAAATGCACTAAAATGACATGTTTTTTTAACTCAAATATTTTTAGAGAACACATTTAGATGACCATTGCATCAGTATTTAACTCAAAATAAGCTTTCAATAAAGAGTTATTTTTAGGAATTTTTTGTTCATTTTTTAAACAATTTTTTCTTATATAATATAAGGGTGTGAAAGTTATTTTTTTAGTTCTGCAATGTATCTTTTTACTTCAAAAATTTGTAACTAATTATCATTAATATCAATAATTCAAAACATAAACTTTCAAAGTAGAAAAATCTATTCATATTTTTTTCATTTAATTTTATTTAAAATTCAAAAAGTATATAGGAGATTCAAAGTTTTATTCACACGCTAACATCTAAAAGGGGGAGTGTACCCCGAGCCAATAGCAATGATTAGTACAACTTACAACTCAAATTATCCATTGAAATTGTTGTAATTCAAGTTCAATGCAAGCAAGACATTTATAAATATTCCGCTTTCACTTAGGTATTCAAAAGATTGATTTTACAACATTATCACTTTGGCTTCAAGTTTTAGGTCGCTTGCATTTTTATAGGAATTACTTTCTATTGCAACCCATCTGACTGAATGGGATTCAATTAGGTTTTTGAAGTACCTAACTATGAGCATTTTCTAATAGATATTGTACTTAGGTTTCTCATTGAAGTTGCAAGATTTGAATTCCAACATCATGTTTTCCATGTTTCTAGTTTTTATAGGAATTATTGTTTAATTTCCTTAACCTTATGTGAATGATTTGAAGTTAATTAGGTTTTGGAAGTATTTTTACGAGTGTTTTTCTATCACTTGTATTTCAAATATTCTATCAAAGTTGGAGGATTTCTATTCAAAGCTCCATGTTATAGGTATTTCTTTCATTATTATCAAAATGTTTTTTATCACTACTAGAAAATTTAGTTTTTTTGTTGTTTTGGTTGCGTTGATTCGGTCAAAATTTGACATAAATTTGTTAAAATCAACAAATTTCTGTCAGATTTTGACCAGATCAACGTGACCAAAACAATAGAAAAACTAAATTTTCTAGTAGTGTGTTCTTTCCTCATGTGAGTGATTAGGATTGAATTGTGATGTTGAAGGAGCTCACAATGAGCAATTTTGTTGGATGTGTAACTAAAGTATTCTATCAACGTTATTGACATTCAATTTTCAGCTTCGTAATTTTTTGTTGCTTATTTCTTTCAAGAAATTTCTCTCCATTGCAGTGTGTTGAGAGTACATTGGACCAAATTAGATTTTCCAAATAGTTGCAAGTATTACAAGTATTTCTGCCGAATCTTGAATTGATGATGTGAAGGTATTGCAAGATTTAAACTTTCAGCATCATGTTTTTCTTATTCTTTGTATTTTTTTACAAATTTTTCTTTCTAAGAACTTATGAGCAACTAAATGTGAATTTGGTTTTCGAAGTATGTTAGTATTAGCTTCTCTATCTAATCTTTAGCTAAGGTATTTTGGACAAATTCTAGGGTTTCAACATATCTCCTTTAGTGTTTCTTGTCTACTTTTAGAAATAACTTTCTCTTGGAACCTCATGGGGGTGATGTGAATTGAAGTAGGTTTTCAAAGTACAAAACTATTTTTTTTTTTACATTTAACAATGGTTTTAAATCAAACTAGTAGGATTTTAGTTTCTACTAAGTTGAAAGTCCTCCCCAAAGAAGTATCACATCTCTTTTTTATTTAGAATAGTATAAGTATATACAAAAAAATTCATTGTTCTCTAAAATGCATTCAAGCATATATATTCTTGAAGATGTATAAATCTTTAGGTGTATAAAACATTGGCAAGACTATTTCTTCTCATGTGTTCATTACTACCAAAGTCCCAAGAGGTGTTTATGCTTTATTTGTGGTTTTGAACAAATAGCTTACAAGGAGTACTTCAATATGGAGATAATTAATGGTTCTTTTAATTATAGAAAATAAATAATTTGAGGTTACTAAAGAACATTTTCATTATATGTGTAGGCATAGCAAGGTGTATAGACTAGGACACTTAATTCAACAATCGAGGTGGGTGTGAATGGTTGTACTATGGTAGGAATTCATACCCACCGTGCTTCAAGAAAGTATATATGAACCTTTTCCTTCCTCCCTACATACCATCATGGTGCATTTGTGAAGCACAATATATTGTGAGTCATCTCAAATACAAGCATGAAGCTACACCACATTGAAAAACTACATTTGTAGCCTCTTGGCTACATTAGAGGCTAAGATGACTTTTCTACTCTTGGTGTGCCAAAATTCTCCTTTAGAAAGAAAGAAGTGAGGGAAATCCAAAAGGTTTCTCAAAATTTCTACAAAATCATCCAAGAATTAAAAGAATTGAAGAGCTATAGGTTTTCTATCTACTATATGTCGATTCTATGGATTAGGATGTCATGTTAACATTGTTATTCCTCCATCTTCTCAAATGCTACCTTTTTCTTCCTTGTATAGCCTTGGTTGTTCCATTGACAAGGAATTATGTAGCTACAACAAATCCTACAATGATTGTTGGGACCCATCACTAATTTTGTCAAATTTCTACTCAAATCAAGTAAAAAGGCAACAATGCCTATAAAGAGAATTTAGAATCCAAACACGATTGTCCTACAACTACACTTGAAAAGCCGTGTGTAACTTTTTTGAAATATTTTCTTCTCAGAAAAAAATGGTTGCATTGAATGAGCCATTCTCCAATTCTCTACCAATTTCAATGCCCCTAACTAACTATAAGAAAAGAAAATGGATGAATGTTATGATTTTTATAGTTGCTAGTGTGTGCTAAAGTCATCCATTAGACCACTCTATTCCACATTGGGGTTTAGGGGTTCAGAACCAAAGTTGGTAGGCAACATCAAGATCACAAAAAGATAATGTTAAAACCACTATTCTCCAACTCTTCCCATTCCCTTGTCCTACTTATTCACCCAAAGTTGGTCACTTCATAACCTAATTCCAAGTCAAGTAATTTATTTTTTAAGACAATGATAAATCTCTGTCCATTAAATTCTTACTCTTTAATGCATGAATTTGATGCATCATTTTGGTTAAACTACAACCTTTATTTCAAAAATTCATGAAAATCCAAAAATAATAATTTTAAGTTGTTTTTTCAGCAAATTTTATTCCAAAGGACCAGTGCACACTACTTAGTTCATCATGACACTTGGTAACCTAGTTTAAGAAGACAAATTCCATTAAGGAATACCTTATAAAGTTCTTAAATATTCTGGTCAAAACCTTGAAATAAGGGCAAAGTGAGACCAACAAGGTGAATTATCCTAACGGAAAATGCAATTTTTTTTTATTTTTCATGTATGAAAAAATTTGCAAAGTTTGAATTCATATTTGCAATCATAGAGACCCCAAATTAGCTAGGAGAAGTCTAGAACATACCCTAGACATGCACAAAATAGGGGGCAAGATTTAGCTTTTACTGTGGAGAACTTGCATTTTCACCCTTCTGGTATCACTTTGTGGGATGAAATTAGCATCTTTTGAAATAAAGACTCTCCATGCAACAAGAGTATTTGGCAAGTACAGTACTGAATTCTCACCTGTGCAAGACTTTTTTGTGGGTAGTTCAGAAATGGTGTACGTAAGTGGAGTAAACATTTAGAGTCCGTTTAGTGAACATGCCAATCTACAACAACGGAGGAGTCAAAAGCCGTTGTGCCCAATGAGTAAAACTTTGAAACTTCATAAATTGCTTGTATGATATCCAAAATATACGTATTTTAGTACATTGAAAACCGTTATAAAATAGATGAAGACAGCAGACCCACAATTAAAACTTCATTCTAACATGTGGAACCACTCAAAACAGCTGAAAGCCTCGAGAATAGGTTCCCTAATTTTAGGAAGTAATGGCAGAAGGACCCATTCGCTGCAAGCCTGGCCAAGGACTCCTCCGGCAGCACTGCATTGAATTCGATCTGTAGAATGCAAGTGCCAAAGAATTCACCGTAGCACTCAAAGATGGAGAAAAGGTTGTACCCGAAGGTGGCAAGTTGCAGGGAAGCCTAGCTCCGGAACTCCTGGTCTCATCCTGTTCTGAGCAACAAAACCTCACCTTCAACAATCAAAGTTCTATCAAATATTGCAGAGAAAGCTAATTTTGCAGAGTCAATACTAAGCAAATACAATCAGCAGCAAAGCTCATGTGCGGCCTGGGATGATGACTCTGTCACGCTTGTCAAAGTTGAGCTTGCGGGAAGAGTGAATCCACGAGGGCCCGTCGATGAAATCCATGTTAAGAAACTGCTGCACATCGTCATCGTTGAGCTCATACGACCACGGCACTCGAACTGCTCGCTCGGCACCAGGACCGGAGCACTTGTATTGCGCGTAAAACGAAGTGCTGCAAACAGAACAGAAATGCAATCACAACGTTACACATGAGACAATTCAAGCTCTGGAGGACATCTTTGTGTTGTCGGTGGTTAGAAAGTTAACTTCTGGGATCGGTTGGCCTGCTGGAATTGACTTGTTCTTCACTGATGTCAAATGGAGCAATGAGAAAACTTCAGCATGCTATGTGGTTTCGTATGTTGGAATCTGCGAGGATGGCTTGTCACTAGGCCTTAAACCAAGTAAAAGAAAAGACTTAATGATAACCAGGACATCTTGGACTAGTTCGTCCACAGGTTATCAGACTTCTAACCGAGGCTTCAGTTGCTGTAAAGAGAGTGAACGTAGGCGCGCATTTCATTCTTAATTTGAACAGGCTTCTAATTAGTGGTTTTTGTGTAGTGTCATTGTGTTCAATTGACTAGCAAGAGCTCTGACTCTACCTCGCATTGTTTTGTAGTGCGTCACAGTAGTAGCTTTCATAGACGTTGCTTCACGTTCAACGTTGTCTGAGTGCTTGTAACGTTGAAATGGGAAGCTCAACAGACAATGAGAGGGGGCTTGAAACCCATCTTCTTTCAATTTTCTAATTAGAAGAAACGGAGCCTTCACTATTGAAAGCATGACGACAAGCCTCTAATCTAAAAGCAAAATGACCAGTTTCAACGGAAAAAACTGTGACAACTTCCAATGTTGGAACAGTTATCGAAAAATGCGAGTGCCACAAGGCCAACTTCTGTCCGACGATGGAGGTCGTTACTACTTCCATCGTTGGAATAAATCTTCCTGAGTGTTGAATGTGTAAAATACAAACAGAAGGCAAAGCAAGAAGGCGAGAAGAGAAGCACTTGACAGAGAATGGCGCATGGAATCGATCCTGCAAAGCAATATATTTGCAAACTAGACTTACTTGTGGACCGTGGAGTCGCCGAAGTCGGTCCATCCAGCAGGGATGATGATGTCGTCCATGAAGGTGCGCACAAACACCACGCGCGACGACGAGCCCCACGCGCGCCCCAGCCACACCAGTCCATGACCCATGATGGTGCAGTCCAGGAACACGAAGCCCGACTGGTCTTCCGGCCTCGCCCGCGCTTGCGCCGTAATGGACCCCGTCGTCTCCGCTATCACATGAATCTCGCAGCCCTGCAGGGCTCCACTCCACATTCAAATCAATTTATCAATCAATTCATCAATCTCTGAACTGAATTCGTATACTCCGATTTAGTATTTCATTACAACAGTAAGCTTAGCAGTTACAACACATCATCAATTACTTTGCAATGGTCTTTTGCAGCGGTTCCGTACTTTGCGAAAAAAACCTTATGGCCTAATGCAAACCATTGTGAAAGTGCTGCAAACTTGATGCAAAAGTCTTGGGCACGGAACTAATGCATATTTATGCCTAAACTGTGGCAACAACTACTGCAATCTCAAATAGTTGCAATGTACCTCCGATTTAGTATTGCACTACAGCAGGAAGTGAGCTTAGTAGTTGCAACACATCATCAAATACTTTGCAATGATTTTGTAACGACTCCGTACTTTGCAAAAAACTTATGGTCTATTGCGAACCATTGCTAAAGTGCTACAGACTTGTTGCAGAAGTACGTCTTGGGTATGGAACCGATGCATATCTATGCCTAAACTGTTGCAAAAACTATTGCAATCTCAAATAGTTGCAAATACATTGCAGAGAGTTTGACTAAACCACTGCAAAATAGTTAATAGATTTCTGAAGGCCATTGCAAAACCACTACCAAAACTATTGCAATATCAGCCTTCGGTACTAGTGTTTGCAGTAATAAAAGATTAATTGCAGGTGGAGCACTCACGGACCTCGTAAAGAGAGCGGCCATCGCCGAATATGAAGTCGATAGAGCCTTCGATGAAGCAGTTCTTGAAATAGTGGCGACCCGCGTAGTCGAACAGCGTGTCTTGCGCGCCGTAGAATCCGCAATCGTAGAACGCAGCCTTGTCGCCGCAGATGACCAACGCCACGGCTTGTTTGCCCATCTCCCCGGGTTCCGGCATTGGAGCTGTATTCTGCAAGAGCCCACAGACATTATCTCAATCAGCAACCCTAGTCGTGAAGAGCATGGATTCATCGCCGCTACTTCAATCAACAGAGTCATGGTGCAGCTAGGGTTTACCTTGAATCCCATGTCCATTGCTGTGAAGTGGTCGGCGTAAATGGCAACCGTGGCACTGCCTTCGGTTCCACTTTGGGTGGCCGTGTCGTTGCCGATGATGATGGTGGCGTTCATCCCCGCTCCTTGCATTGTGATGTGCGGCTTGTTGCTCGGGATGAGCACCTTCTCTCTGCAATCATGTCGATGAGGAAGCTCAATCGTTTGAAATCGAAGGTTGAGACTACACTACCCACTCATAAAATGTGGCGCTGAGGGATCGAGGGGAAGGATTGAAGAGAGCTTGAGAAGATCGCAATAATTGTAACTGTTTCAAGGCTTTCAAACTCTTCGCAATCCCTCCCCGTATCCTTCAGCACCACATCCTAGAAGCGACTCCACAATTGAACATTCTTGAAAGTTAGCACAAAATTTTTCAACTGATACAGGTTGCTGCGAAGAACTCTTCGATTCTTTAAAGCTTGTGATAGTTATTGAGACTATGCGCCCCTGACTACTGCTAAGTTTAGGTTTCACATTTCAGATGGTGGTGTGAAGTTTACTTTTAGGTTTACTTACCTGAAACATTTTGCTCTTTTTGGTTTAAGAGTCGACTCAAGGACTCACTCATAAATGCCGGCTCGGATTTGGATGATGGTGCGCTGCTCGCTATTCTCCGGCACCGCATCCACCGCGGCTTGCACGGTGACGAAATCGCCCCCCCCACTTGGATCCACGCGGAAGAAGTAGGACACGTTCTTGGACGACGTCGGGGAGCCTTGACAGGGCCGCGAGTACGTCTCGTTGCTGAACACTTGCGGAATGTCGCGCTGAAATGGGGTTGACAGCGGCAGATCAGGGTCGTTCCCATCAATCGATTTGGAGAATCCCAATCGGAGACGAAGAATTGTCGCTGGAGAGTGGGAGACGTGCACAATGAGGATGACCGTGGCGAGAAGGATGACAATCCACACACAAGTGAGGCGGAACGGACCCATTCCCATTTCTTACAAGCTCGTGCTGGGTTGCATTTGTGCCAAGGTCGAAATTGTTGCTACAGAGGTTGTCAAAGAGTAATTCGAACCATTGGCAGGTGGTGCCAAGATTTCAAATCTTTTTTCGCGTTGCTTTCTGATTTGGGAAAGTTGCTGCATAGCACAGGGGTTATGCAGGCCATCTCCATGATCAGAGTCCATCCCTCCGCCATAGCTGGTTACGTATTGCTCGTCTCTTGCGACTCCTGAATATTGCCCTTCAGATACTCATGGTCTTTGATTTTCGCGAAATGCTTATGGTTCGTGTCTCACTCTGTTCTCGTGCTTCTTTCTCTGTGTCATCTTCACATCACGCCTGTTGGTGCAGCTGCTGATTCCCTGGTTATTTCAGATGCTGATATGATCATGGTCTCATCACTATAACATTCTTTGAAAGGAGCTCCAAACAACTTGGGGCTCATTTTGATAATTCAAGTAAGAATCAGGGTATCCAGAATGCTCCGATTATCTGATGACATCTTCCTTTCACACACACCCTCATACGTTGAGTTCAAGAGTTTTGGAGAAGGAAGCTTTGACATCAATCACTTCAATATCTCCTATACAGGAGCTCCTGGATTGACACTTCTGAGCAAGGAAAGGAACACGCTGTTGCACTGCATTCTCAGGCTTATTGATTGAATCCAAATGCAAGTATCATCCTGTTTTTTTTATGTGTTTTGTCTTGAGAATCTTGAGAATGTTTTAGTGTTGCTGGCTACTTTGAATTTTTCTTTGTGCATCATTAACGAGTATGAATAATTTCTTAGTATAATTGCATCCCATCTCGTTGCAGATTGTTACAGTCCGCACATTTGCTCCTAAATTTGTAAGATGTGCTGAATCCCCGACCTAGGCTCTGGTTTTGACCCATGAAGCGTTCCGTTCCTGCTACTCTTGAAGCTTGAAATTGCATAGCTTGTGGTAAACATGTATTTCCAGAACCTACGCTGAGTATTTGCCCTTGTGTGTTTCCGTCTGCTGCCAAAGTTCGGAGGAGGGTGGGTAGCAAAGTTAGTTAGGCGTGCGGCCGGTTTGATACACGGTATGCTGACCTTTCAGCTGATACTGTCACATGCTTCTTCTTCAACGGCCAAGTCTCTGGTAAAGTTAAGACTATACCCTGCTCACTAGTAAGTAACGAAGTGCTTGCATTGTTCCATGTTTCTTGCTGTCGTACCAGCTGTTCGTTAACTGCACTGACATAAAATAACCGGCTCTTTATTACCGTTGATGACATTGTCTTCTATTTCTCATAGCAAAGAAAAATGTTCACTTTTCTACAGGAGTTGTTCTGGACATTGCAATTCTCATATCTTAACTTACGGCATGGAGAAAACATCTGGAATGTTCATTTCCAGAAGATTATTGTACGGCTGGGACGTCATTTTCTCTGCTAGATTAATGAAATCGCTTCTTTGTGTTGGGGTCAGCAAATTTGCAGTTGTTACAAACGAGATCATCTTGCACAGGTCGGTGAGTTTAATTCCATTGAAAACTAATTATGTAAGGCTAGTTTTAGTTTTGAGCAATTGCTAAAATAAAGGCCATACTCACAGAAAATTGCCTTAACATTCTTGAAAGTAACCGCTAACAACTTTGGCCTAAACCCTAACCAAGAAAAAATCACAGAATTGAAGATGCTCTAACCTCTGGACATTCCTTTTCTGGACACACACCTCTTATATATATTGAATTCCAATATTGAGGAAATACGCCCCCAATATCAATCAATTCAATACTTCTCCAATAGTCTGATAGTAGTTTTCAAATTTTGCAAGTATAACTAAGGTGGGTACCCCACAAACCGCAGCTTTTTGGTATTGTGCCTAGTTACAATTATTACACTGGACAACTTCCCATATTTTCTTGTTGGCAAGTGAAAGGAGGTTCCATCATACCAAAGAACGCCCACGTTTAGATATCATATGCAAAAGTTATGCAAGGTCAAAGTTTATTTAGGTAGATGTTCTACTATCGTTTCTTCCATATGCGTAAACATTGATTTTGGAGATGTAGTGATTGATACCAACATATGGGGAGATCCGGCGGCTAATAGAAAATCAGCCAAAAGAAATTAGCAAATTACTGTTTTAATTTTAGAATTTTAGGCCATATAACCGAACAGAATACTTGGAGTATAGGAAATCAACCACTTATGATTAAAAAAATGACAGTTTCATCCAATTTTCATTAAGAAATAAGGGATTTTGACTGCCCTATTTATGTTACCATCAATTCCTAGGTGATTAGTCCAAAGGTATAGCCAACATTCAATGAATTAAAGAATCCAAGATATTCAGCAATCATGCCCAAAAATCTTCAATGTTCATTGAATGTAAGTGCCATGAGGTATGAAGACAAGCTCCTTGTACAAGTGAGGTGGTAGGAGGTAAAGCAACCCATGTGATATATGTAAATTAAGATTAGTTAGAAGCTCAACTATTCATAGTGAAGTCATAAAAATTACGTATAGTGAATAAAAAATTTAGACCTCATTTAAGTATAGTGAATAAAAAATTTCAAAAAACTTTGAACTAGACAAATGTGAAAAATCAATCTAAATTTCATCTCCCAAAATCCATTTGTGATTTTGAGCCTCCAATCAAAAGTTATGGATAAAATTCAGAAAGGATGTTTGAAAACACCAAGAAAAATGTCCCTATTATCCCCTCTCTAAATTTTGCCCAGTCATACTAAATTGTACACCCTTAATTTTGCCATCTATTTTTTTTATTGGTAGATGGTCAAATGACAAATTGCTCTTTGACTTCATGGATTCTTATTAGATTCAATGGACTTTGGACCAACCATCTTTAATTACATTTATTTGTAGATTTGGCTATTTGGTCTTTAAATTAGTAAAAAAATTAAACACTTTTAAAAAAGTTAATGAAAGTTGAACCTGGTTTCCATGGTAGTATGCAAACAAATTGGTTTTAATTGATGAGTTGCCCTCAATTGAATTTTTGAACTTCGTTTTTGTACTTAGTTTTTTGTATTTTATTTACCTATTTTTTACCAATTGCTTTTGCAAACTTGAAGAAAATGAAGGAAGGAAGGAAAAAAATTGTTTTTTTACCGAACAAAATGACTCAGCTTAGCCCTTAAAGGACCAAGGCCTTATTTCTGCCAAAAAAACACTCAAAACTGCCATTTCTGTAGCAAAGAGTAAAAAAATTTGAAAATTATTTCTTTTGCACATCCAACCGTAGGATCTTATACCTTTATAGTATGGAAATGTGTGGAAAAAATTTCAGAAATTTTGACCACATAGATTAAAAGATATTTGCGTTTAAAGTGAAAAAAACAATTTTTTCAGCACCTTGCGGACTGGATTATTTGACTTTGAACTTTTGTAACTTAAATTTTTTGCACTACAGAGTTTTGAGCTTTAAATCCTTATTGTGGGAAATTGAGTTGAGAATCTAGAAAAAAAGAAAATTTTAAGAAAAAGATTAATTTTCATGCTTAAAAAAATTGTTAAGTAGAAGTAGGTATGAGAATGAAGAAAAATCTAAATTATTAATATCTTTAAGATGGAATTAAAATGCACTAATCCCAAAGGTGAGATTGTTCTAGCAAGCAAACAAAATCATGTAAAAAACAATTTTTAGAAAAATTGTAAAAATTGCATTCAGAAATGAATTCTATAAGTTATTTTTTCAGGAAGATGCTCTAATTGCCTGATAAACAAGATTGTCCATAACTTTCTCATAATAAGTCCAAATGGAATGAATCAAAGCTTCCCATGCAGAAAAAAATATAATCTACAAGAAAAAAAAATCCAAAAAAGAAAAATTCAAAATTTTGCAAATTTGTTTTTGCTGCCCGGACTGCCCCCCGTCCCCTACTTTGAGCTTATTTGGTCATAACTTTTGTTTCCAGGCACCAAATGTGAAAAAAATTATATTCCCACAAAGCTCATCAGTTTTTCTATCTTCAAAAAAAGTTTCAAAAAATCATGACAAAATTTCAGCCCGTAGGTACCTGCCCGAAATCTAATTTGTCCCCGAAGGGACAATGGTCCTTTAGGGGTTAGGCAACAACTGCATAACAATGAAAAATTACAGAATGACATTTGTAAAGAACGGCAAAAAGTTGCGTCACCCTATAAACTCCCCTTTCACTGATTGATACAAGAAAGAATTCTTAGGTGCACAACTGATTGGAAATGTTTTCATAAGTTCTGAAAACGCGTTAGGGGCAATAGCTCATTTCTGCCACTCAGCGTAGTTTGTCAGTTAATGAGGGAATGCCTCATTAAGACCTCATAATCATATCTTTGAATTTTTACGACTGTTGTCGGATGAACAATTCAGCGCATTCATTGCAGAACTTCAGAATATTAGGTGCTACTGCCATTAAAAATCAGTTTAAAATCCCAGAATTCATCACAATATCACAAAGGGTCTTGACAATGCCACAAAGGGACTTCAAAAACATGAATGTGTAGCTGTTAATCACAGGGTGAAGCAGCGGGGAATGTGGATTATGAAAGAATGAGACCAATCATTTGATGTAGGAGCAAAACTCTTCTGCAACTGCTATTCTCACCTATCTAAAGCCTCATTCATCAATTGAACTCTCAAGAACAGTTCACCAGTATCTAGCTAGCTACACTTCAAGATATTCGTTCTTCACAGACCAATGTGGTCCATCTCACGAACTGATTTCAGCTGTCTAAATTAGAGACCCCCCAGAGACCACCATCGATGTAGTTGAGACTCAGAAAAGGTGCGGCTTCAGCATCCGTGAGCTCACGCGCGTAGGAAGCTCTTCCAGCTTGGTTGGCACCAGGCCCGAAGCACTTGTACTGGGCGTAGTACACAGTCCTGCAAATGGGAACGGCTATAATTTCAGTAACATAATGTAAGGCAGGCTACGAAATGAGCGTGAAAGCTGTAACAAGTCTACATTGATTCAACTGTACTTCTTAGTGATAGATTACGTGACTAGCGTGGCTCTGGATGCTTACTTTTCTCTAGCTGGGTCTCCCCAGTTGTACCAGCCAACGGGTTTGATGATACCAGCGAATTCGGTGAGAGCAAACACCACACGGGAATAGGGACCCCATGCTCGCCCCAGGTATACTTGGGGTGGCATGGAGCCAGTCACCTTGCAATTTACGAATGAGTAACCGCTGTTCTCAGCTCCGCTCATCCGCTTCTGAGCTGTCAATGATCCTCCTACAGAGGGCAGCACCCTCAGCTCACAATTCTGCACCGCAAATCCACAAACTAAAATATTAGAATCTTCATAACCAGTAGTACCTTCATATTACATGTAAAAGTTGTGTCAACCACAATGACAGTTTACGACCACATTCACAGAAAACTAGCAGATTTAGGACTTTCCCGAGTTCTATTCAGCTCCCAGGCAGATAGTTGACCATCCATGCATCAAAAAAGCAATCATACTCTCATTCAGAGTTTGTGCAAGCACGGCATGTTGTCTCGTGAAACGTGCATCTGTCATCATGAAAGCCCGAAGACCACTAGGGCTAACTCTGAGCAACTGTAATGAATGAATACAAATCTAAGAGTTTTGGAATGGCTGCCGCTTTTCATGTAGTGGAAGGATTTTTCACTGACCTTATAGAGGGACTGCCCACCACCAAAAATGAAGTCCTCGGTACCAACGATGAGAGTGTCCTTGAAGAAGTGGCGACCTCTGTGGTCATACAGTGTGTCCTGGTGCCCGTAGAAGGCGCAGCCGTAGAAGGCATTAAAGTCCCCGGTGGTTCGAAGGGCCACTGCTTGCTGCTGCACCCCTCCATTGGGAGGTGGAGACGAGTTCTGCACAGTTTCTCAACTCTGAAGTTCAAATAATGAAATCGACGCATTCTAATAAACCCCACACAAGTTCTTTTTCACGAACCAGGAAGCTTAACATTTCACCAACTTCTATAGAAACCCAAGACTCTGCGCACGTGCTCTCTACAAAATAGAATTTCAAAATAGCAGCTACTAAGGACGGATCATCTTGTAAGATTTTGCACCTCGAAACTGATGTTTCTGGCTGTGAAGTATGGGGCGCTAACACCGAAGGTCGACGACGTGTATGTCGTGCCACTGTTGCCGGCAACGTTTTTCTCAGTGATCTTGGTAACATCACGACCAGCGCCTTGCAACGTAATGTGCTGCTTAGACTTGGGAACTACCACCCTCTCTCTGCAGGCAACAGAAGTAGCAGAATCAGGCCTGTAATCAATCACATGACCAAACAATGCACAACCGAAGGCATCCATGTTTAGACTTCGGAAAAACGTACACTCTCGCCGGCAACCGGCTAGTACCTGTAGGTTTCGAATCACAGCTGTAGTGGAGAACACATACAATCACATGATGTATAACCAGAAAACAGAATACATAATTGAATACAGATCATACCATTGAGTTTGAAACACTTACACATAGGTTCCGGCATTCACTTTGATAGTAACGGGAGCCTTGTTGTGCAAGGGCACAGCGTTGAGCGCTTCATTGATAGTCTTGTAGTTGCCGGCTCCACTCTGATCAACCACAATCACAGTCTCTCCCACTTTGCTTGCAAGTTCGTCCACACTCCCTGCAGTCTTGGCCGCACTTTCAAATGCCGCATGCTTCTCTCCCACGGTCTTCACCCAGTTCTCGAAGTCAGCGACCACTTCGTCTTTCGTCTCTGGCAGTTTCTTCGCAGCTTGCGCAGCTTGCAGAGAGCACGTCAATGCTACGAGAACCAGGGTGCACAACGTGACATGAAACTGAGCCATTGGAAAAGAGTGGTTAATGGAGCAATACTCACTGCAGGAGAGCCGTCGCCTTCACATGGGAATCTAGAAGGTGTACATTCTAATTACCGGGAGCGAGAGTGTAGCCCTGTTATTTCGGGAAGGCAGAATGTTGGTTATAAAGAGCTGGGCAACTGGTGTTTGTAAGGACAATACGTCAGAGTTTCTGGACCTCCATAACCATTTTCTGCTTGACTACATTCATTGTGGAGGGTCGATGAGTCCAAAGGAGTAGAAGATTGCAGAGCCAGGGTGTACCTTCGTGGCTCTGGATTCGACAGAGATCTTTTTACTCTTCATGAAAAAGATCAATTGGTGCAGTGAAACAATTGATTTGGGACAGAAAAAGGTCAATACTGTTAGCACCTTACTCCTTGAATTTTCTTTTTTTCCTTTTTTTCTTGTTTGAGCTCAAAGTGAAGGGTGAGACCTCATTGCAAGATTCCAATACAAAGCCCTGTCTTGAATTTTCTCTCATTTGTCCGAAAGAAATAAGAAATAAAAATTGCAAGCACACGAACGACGGAGCCTCGAAGTGCGCTGCCTCCGTCACGTGTGCTCAAAACTTGACATGCAGTAAGGTAAAACAGCCCATTGTGGTCGGAATTAGGAGTTTGACATTATCTTGTTGCTGAAATTTTTCAAACTTTTCCCACATTAATACAAGTGTGAGAAACAGTGAGAAATTGAAATTATGTTTTTTTGACAAAGTATGAATTTGCTGAGAATTTATGAAGTGTTCAATGCATCGTGGCCCCAAAGAGTTTGTAGACTACCTTAGAACCAACCAAATTTGAATCCATGATGCTCATTTTGTTCACCTAAAGTAGTCATTGTATTTTCTAACATAAAAGGCCTAAAAAACCATTTCTTACAATGAATTTACACTGAAAAGTTGGAAGTTCCATTATTGTCATGTAAGACATGCATTGTGACATGATTTCACATACTGAAAAAAGAAAAAACATGATGGGGGCATTCTTTAGATGCCCGCTATTAGTCATCTAACCACAATGGGCTAATTCTACCTTAGTTGTTCAGTTATAGTTATACACACAGCATTGCAAATTCTCAAGAAATAAAATTCTGGAAATATAATTAAGTGGAATGAGAACGTGCTAGTAGAGAATGATAATTGTGTGCACACTCATGCTAAATTGTACAGTACAAACAAGTTTCCAAAAAATCTCTTTAATTAAAGTAGGAGGTCCATAAATCACCCATTTAAGAGCTGAAACTGAATTTTGGGGAGGTGAAGCTTCTAGAAATGTTTTTTTAGTAATTTTTCCTTGAAAGACGAGTGGAATTGGCATCTAACCCAAGTCGTTTCATATTTTTTGGAGCTCTTGTGGAATTAGTTATGAAATTTTGAAGTTGACATGACATGAGGCTCTGAAATCGCCCACCTCCTCAAATGTACACTATGAAAAAACATATACAAACCATCTTCACTTGAAGAGGTGGACTGTGCACTTTTAGAACCTCCTACCTTACATCAATCAGTGGTGAAAGTCCAAATCCAAAGTGATGGCATTCCCAATGAAATTCTGTTTCTTTGCGGGTTTTTTACAGTACCCGGTGGAAATAAAAAGGCAGAAAAAGAAACCACAACATGCTCACGTTTCATTTGTTTCAAACCCAAACAGACAGCATGCCGGCTGTGCATCTGTAAATTATGACTCAGCTTACAACCGCCTGCGTTTGCGTTCGGGATTTCCAAATTGTGTCGACGCTTCAGACTTCAGACGCTTCATATTTGTCAGAACAGTTGTCACCTGGCAAGTCCTGCACTTCACTTGTTTTCCAGTCTGTGAGTTATCACAATTCCACTTGCTCTGTCCTTCAGGCAGATAGTTCTAAATGAGATAATGCCTGCCCGGTTTCTTCAAACTCTGCGTAAACTGCAATTAAGGAGATTGAAGCAGCCTATTAAGGGCGCTTCACACTATGGCTGTCCAAGTCCAGAGGCTGTGGGATTGAGTGGCCAAACTTTGTTGAGAGTCCAAAGAAATGAGGAATAAATAGGCAATAAATAATAGGTGTTGAAGACTTTAGCCGGCCATAGTGTGAAGCCTCCAAAGGTCAAACCCAAAGTTCGACCCTTGGCAATGAACTCCCATGGCCTCTCAACTTGGACGGCCATAAAGTGAAGCCTCCAAAGGCCAAGCCAAAGGCCAAACTCTTAGAAATTTAATGGTTGAGATCTTGTCATAAGTCGATGGCCTCTCAGCCATAGTTTGGACTTTCATTTTCAACCCACCCAAACTTCCCTTGAGAGTCCGTCACCATGTAGGCAATTATTGCCACGTAGGTAGTTGGAGGGCGTTGGCCTTTGAACTTGTGCCTTCTAGTGCGAAGGATCGAGAGGCCGAACTTTTGGTTTCTTGAAATTTTATTGGTGAAAATCCATGGCCTCTTGACCTTTGACTATAGTGTGAAGTAGCCCTTACTCTTACCTCAATTCCACCCATATGTACCCAAGGGCTACATTTCAGAACGAACATGTACACTACAAGTTGATGGGGGCGGAATTAGAACATTGGTGGCAATAGGCCGGTTCACCCTAAGTACTGGAGTTTGAAATTGAAGAAATACTTAATTTCAAATTTTGCCTCCAATTGGAAATTTCAAAATTGGAGTCATTATGGATTTACTCCTAACATAGTCTAAATATTAATAATTGTTTGAACATTATTCCTATTGTTAAATTTTTTAAGGGCAAATTGAAACAATACATTTATATTCTTGAATTCAAGAAAGGAGTTGTAAGTATATTATACATTATTGTATACCTCACACAAATCACAATATTGGTTGAAGAATTTGACTCAAAGACATGTGTTTGGCAGTATCCAATGTTATTGAAAATTGCAAGTCATTATTGTAATTTCCAATAACATTTGGACACCTTTGAAATAAGGGATGCTTTATACCTAGAGCCCAGGTTAATTTATCTTGAAGTTGGTTGCACAATTTTAGCCTTTAATTTGTCCAATCACAAATGAAGATTTTAGACCTCGTAGAGCATCCTCAATCTAGCATGTAATTAATCCCTAAAGGCCCATCACATTTAGAGGCACAAAATTGCTTCAAAATACTCATCCCCAAAACAAGGTCAAAATCTTCATCGATAGTTATTTTTTAACAAATCCAACCATAGGATCTATAGTCAACTTCCTCAAGTACATTATTCTAAAATTTTATAGCAAATATCGCACCAATTTTAAGTTCAATACACCTAAACTTCAAAATGTAGACTTTTCTAGCCTTTTCCAAAGGTGAAATTTGTCATTCAACATTTTAAGAAAAAAAAACATATGTTCTATATATTTTGTCAATACCTTGGAAAGTGGGTTGAAAACATGCAAGAAGAATTTTAACCAAAAGAACTTTCATATTCATCTTTAAAAAAATTGTAAGGTGGAAGGTTATACTAAATGAAAGAAAAAATAATATGCTAATAACTTTTAGAAGAAATTGAAAATTGTTAATCACGACGGTGAAATTCTTCTACTTTACAATTCATGTATTACATTTCTATTTTTATTTGAAAATTTTCAAAATTGAGAGCAAAAGACAACTTCGTATGTTTTTTCTACCTTCATTGCCCGCAAAATAAAACTCTTCATGGCTTTTACCTCACCGTTTTGAATTGAATGGTTTAGATTTTTGAGTAGTTATTAATCTATATAATCTCCAAAAAATAGTTATATATTTTTAGAATATACTTTTATTTTCCCGATTTGACATTGTAATAAAAATTAAAAAATTAAAAAAACTTTATAGGTTTGGCAATATTTATTGGAGTGACTTGAAACAAAGCTTTTTACATAGGTTATGATAAATAGCATCCGCCCTAAGAAATTCACGCAAAACTTCCAAGTTATAAAGTCAATAGAGACTACCCAAAGTCTAAAAAAACCCAAAGTGCTTTGTTTGGTCCTTTAGGGGTTAAAGAGGCACTACTACAATCAATTTTTGTGGATCCCAAAATAGCAACAAGAAACTTGTCTCAATGCTTATAGCACTTTCCACATTACCTTTCCAAGCATGACACTTTTTAGCTCTCACATGGCAAGAATTGGTCTTTTGTTGTATCTTCCATTACCTTGTCATTACTTGGTCTTCTTGATAAGGGGTATTATGATGACAATGGAGTTTCAAAGGGTGCAAAAAGAAAAAAAAGCTTTACTAGTAAAAACCACCCATTTCACCTCTAGCCAGTACGTGAGCAACTCCATTTTGTTGCTCTCAAATCGCTTAGGGTTTCTAGTACCATTGTCAAGTTGAAGTGCATGCAAATGGGAAGAGACATAGTTAACCCCTAAAGGTTTTTTACTATGTTTTCATCAAAACTGCCATCTTTAGTACAAGTACCAAATTTTTGACAAAAAAACACTTTTGGACACATCTACTTGTAGGATCTTATAGTACTCTAGTTTGAAAAGATGTAGAAAAGATTTCAAAAATTTTCACCATGTAGATTGCAAGATATTAGCGTTTTGAAGTGACAAATATCATTTTGTAGTCCATGCAAAAAACTGGGCAAGCTACACTTCACAAGGTCACATTTGTATGAAAAAATGTCCAAAATGGTGTTTACTCTTTGGATTTGTTCTTCAAGGCAAGTTGGATACATGCTTGAAAAATTCAAATCATTTGAATTTGTACAATATATAGGAAAAAAGTAGTAAGTAGAAAGAAGTAGACAATGATTCAAAATACTAAATTGTTAAAAATTTGTTTGTGGAATTGAAAAATGCCAATTCCAATGGTTGCAATGTTGTAATAAACAATTTACAACTAATTTTTTTATTAATTTTTTTAAAATATCAAAAATTTAGTTAAATAAAGGACTTTGAAGTTTATTTTAGAGTAGAGATTCCATAACTACCTTTAAACTACCCACAACTAAAACTCCTCATAACTTTCATCTCATTAATCAAAATGGAATGGTTCAAAGATATCCATGTATAAATAAATCTAGAGAACCAATTTCAAATCTTTATTTTTCTTAAAAGTGATTTTTAAAGAAGTTTTTTTTCTACTTGGACTTCCCGCCGAACAAAGAAAACTACATATCATACAATAACTTTTTAACCATGTAGTCAAAAGTTATGAAAATTGTTGGGCCTTAAAGCTACTCCTCGGGCACATGTTGTATGAAAATTTCAAAGAAAACAAATAAAAATTTCATTCATAGTGAGCTGCCCCCAAAATGTCATTTGGTCCTTTAGGGGTTAACAAAAAAAGGGACATGACATATACCGTTGCAGTGTGTAGGTATCAGCATAGCATTGAAGATGCTCATACACAACAAATTGGCCCGACCACTAAGACGTAAAGAGGCCATACAGTAACTGAAAACACAATACAGTAATGCTACTCAATTTATCACACAACATTTGATTTTCAGTACGGTATGTTAAATTTGAGTTGCATCAATTCCGGTGGGGGAGGCCACTTGGAAACTTAGAAATGTCATTTTTCTCTCCGTCTGGCAATGCCAAATTCCGTGTCACTTCTAAAAAAATTAAAAACAGAAAAATTAAAAACATGGAAATGGATGCACCTGGAATCTCCCCATCTCTGCAACTACTATGTTACTATGGTATCCAAAGCTAAGCCTGACATGTTGAAATCAAACTGTCAGCCTGCCAGTTGACAAGGAACGCTTCCCAAGCATTGGCACTCCTCTTCTTGCCAGCCGTTCTCCTCGTAAGTATCGATGGCTTGTAATAACGCCCAACTTGATTAAGGTACTCCAGTGAATACTTCTAATTAAGGCACCCCAGTTGGAAGTTGCTCACCACATTCTCAACGTTTGAACTGAGAATATGGTGAGCAACTTCCATCGGGGTGCGGGTGCGGGTGCGGGAGCGGGATCAGAGACTTGGCAGAAATTTCAAAAGGCTACAGTGCAGGGAAGATGCAAATGGTAGAATTCTTCTTAATCTCGTCAATCCTGCAAGGATCTCTCCCTGAATTGGAAGTTATGCATAGCCGCCTGCCCGACTCCCTTTCAGAAATGCTCGTGATCTCGAAATTAGCTCCGGCAAACGACACGACTACATTTGCTGTTGTAATTTGTAAGCTTTAAGATATATACTATCTAGTGCCAGTCCATGCATGCTCTGCTAGTCCGCTGGGTGCCTGCCGATTCATGATAAGCTTATCCGATCCATGATCGGTGTCGTATCGAAAAACTCAGAAGAGTGGATGTCCATAAATCTTACTCAGGGAATAAGAGCAAAGCCAGCTACCGGGGCGCCTCATCTCCTCAGTCCTCACAGTCCTCAGTCTGCGTGAACAACACTCATGTGCTGACGAAGGCCAGGAGCTGACAACTGAAGCCCAAGGACACAACCAGGGTAAGGTAACAGCACCCAACTGTGTGGTTGAAGATAAGGTAAACCAGCCTTATGACAGTCCAAATGCCAGCCAATCCATCACAGGCAAAAAAATTCTAGTGATGCACATTTCAAAAACTGGAATGTACACCATTAGCACAATTTTGCTTGTGATGAGATGCCTCTGTCATGGGCAGAGTAACCTTAGTCCGCTCTTAAAGCAACCTTTGAAGATTTGTTTGCCTTTGGGGAAGCTAAGGGCACTTCACACTATGACCAAAGGTTGAAAGGCCATGTATTTTCACCAATCAAATCTTGAAAAACCAAGAGTTTGGATTCTCACTCTTTCATACTAGAAGGCACAAGTCTAAAGGTCAATGTCCTCCAACCACCTACATGGCAATAAATTGCTAACATAGTGACGAACTCTCAAAGGGATTGATAAAAATGAAGATCCAAACTATGGTTGAGAGGATGTCCACTTACATTAAGATCTCAATTGTTAGATTGCTAAGAGTTTGGACTTTGGCTTGGCCTTTGGAGGCTTCACACTATGGCTGGCCAAAGGCTCCAACTCCTATTATTTATTGCCTATTTATTGCTCATTTCTTTGAATTATCAACAAAATTTGGCCACTTAATCCTTTGGCCTCTCAACTTGGATGGCTATAGTGTGAAGTGACCCTAAAATCCTTGAAACAATTTTCAGTAAACTTTCATACAAAGAAAAATGGAATTGGCATCTAATCCAAGTCATATCATATTTCTTGAACCTCTGTGGAATTAGTTACAAACCTTTGAAGATGAAACGCAATAGTCACTAGAAGTGACCTCCTTCATAAATGTACATTGTTGGTATATTGAAGAAATAAAAATGCACATATGTACAACATCTATTCGCAAGAGCCTAAAATCTATTTTGAATACATTGATTTTTAACAATTTGAATATGGATAGTTTATTCATAAAATGTTTTAAAAAGGAATTGTAAGAAAGTTTCAAATCCCCTTTAGATTACCAACAAAATCTAAGCAAAAAAATTTAGTTCAATGATAGGAACTACCTTTAATCCTCTATTGATACAATTTTAGATGTTGTTGGTTTAGGAAGTGCACAAATTGTCTTGACACATTCTAAAAGTTTATCCTAGTCAAATTCATCGTGACGTGTAGACCTATGGTGTGATATTGGATTCTCAAATGTATAGATATTGTATATTTAAGGCTAAGGGTAAGCTCTTAGAACATTAAAGTTATAGGCTTTCAAAGTTTATATTTGATGTCATTAGAACTCAAAAAATGTGAAAGAATTCTGATTAGATATAATTTCCATTTTTTTAAACTATGTCCAAAAAAATGGAGGATATAACAATCCAGGATTTATTATATGAGAATTCATTTGCATCCTCAATAATTAAAGCAATTTTAGAAAAAAACAAACTATAAACTTGTTGGCCTCCTATATAAAAAGGGAATAACTTTTCAAGTCAAGTGTCCAAGAGTGATAGCTAGTTTATACTTTTGCCAAAATATTTTAAAACATTTTTCCAATAAGATGTTTTCAACAATCAAGGTTAGCAACCAAAAATATTTTGAGAGTACATTGTTCAACTTCATCAAGTGTATAGGCCAAGGGTTTGTCGATAGAAGCCTACAAGATTTTTGAATACAATTTTGGGACTTATCTTGCATGATGTGACAATATTAAAATTTATAGGGTGCTTTTGCAAAAGAAATGGCATTCAAGGAATTAAAGAACAAATGTTGCATTTGTATTATTTTACATTTACCTCGTTTTCTTTTAAGAATCTTTAGTGTTATATTTGACTTGCTTTTGTTCACACTTCCGCTCATGACACATAAGTTGGGTACCTCCAAACCACCACTTTTTGTTCTTGTGCCTAATTATCATTACTAAATTGGTCAAATTTTCATGTTTTTTTTAGCAATTGAAAAGGAGGTTCAATGCACCCAAGAACGTGCATTTGGATTTTGTGTGCAAGAATCATGTAGGGAAAAAATTTGATTCTAGAATAGTTTGTTTCACATAGATATATAATCGATTTTGAAGATGTTCATAGAGTCAAGATGGTGGTTTAGAATCAGTGGTGCACTTAAATCCTTGAAAACACCTTCCTTTTGCATGCAATATGAGAAGGATACGTAGATTGACCTTTTCATTATCAGAAATCAGTTGAACTCCACCATAATTCGGACAGAGTTGGTAGATTTGGAGTCGCAGGAAGCCAGATGTATCCTGGTGCACCAGGCGCGGATGCGTAGATTGTGCTTGAAAAGTGTAGATTTTGTATTCAGTAGTTGAATATGACTACAACCTGACGGTGATATGACGTCAATTCCGTAGATGTGGAGTGACTCTTGCGTATTTCCGTCCGATTGCAAGGGGTCTGCGCCCGCGGAAGGTCCGATTGCGCCTAGCCACCCCAAAACACATTTGCCGCCTCATTGTAAGGACTAATCCCATGTAAGAGTATCTTCAATGGAACATTCTAAACAACTCTATAAAAAAAACTTATTGCTAATATCTTTTTTTGGTATAAAATAAGAACTTGTGATTATTATTATCTTTGGAAGCATATTCAAAAAACTCTATATATAGATGCAATTAAAAAAAGGCCGTTGAAAGCAAGCTAAAAGACGATAAAATTTAAGTGTCATGGTAAATCATGCTTAACCCCTAAAGTCCCAAGGTCATTTTTGTGTCAAAACCACTCTAAACTACCACTTCTACTACATTCACCTACAAAATAAAATTTTAATTTAAAAAAAAATTGACCGTAGGATATTTTTCTACATTTGTCTTAGATCATGTGATAATTTTTTTTTGTGATTTTTGATTGTACAGATTGAAAGATATTAGCATTCAAAGTGAAAGCAATTCATTTCTTTTAAGAAGTTGCTATGATTGCCTACAAAACAAAAAGCTCCGATCCATAACTTTCACATCTTTAATCCAAATGCAATGAATAAAAGCTTTCCATATACAAAAAATATGATCTACAAGAATAAAATATTAAAATTTTATTTCAATTTTTTGTAGATTTTTTTTGTTGCCCGGTCACCCCCATTTTGAGGTTATTGTGGCATAACTTTTACTTCCAAGCACTGATCGAAATAAAAATTATATTTTTAAGAAGCTCATAAGTTTTTCTATCTTATGGGAAAGTTTGAAAAAGTTTTAGTAAAAATTGAGATTATAGGAACCTGCTTGAAATCCATTTTGTCCCTTGTAGAGACAATGGGACTTTAGGAGTTAAGAAAGAAAATTCATGGAAATGGCATGGTATTTTTCGGCACTTAAATTTTTTTTTCTTTTAGCTTGCTTTCAATGGGCTCTATTTTGATTGTCCAACTTTCAAATCCAAATTTTATTCTTCATAACTTCCACCTTTTTTATTTAGAATTTAATTATTCAATTGTTTTTGAATAGGTACTAATCTATTCAATTCAACAAAATTTATTAGTTTTTTTTTAGATTTTTTTTCTTACCCTATTTGACATTGAAATATAAAAAACTTCTAACTTTTGCAATATTTATTGGAATGACTTGAATCAAAGCTTCACGCATAAATTAGGAAGATTAGCATCCATCTTAAAAAAAATTATACAAAAAATTCCAAATTATAAAGTTGACAGAGCTTGCCCAAGTTCTAAAAAAATCCAAAGTGTTTACTTTAGTCCTATAGGGGTTTAAGAAGATTTTGATGCACTTCCAATGATACTCATCACTAGTTCTAATATTACAACAAGCAAAAGATAGTAATGTATTTAGTGAGTTGTTTGGACTGTTCCATTGAAGATGTCTAAGAGCTTAAGGACATTTTCAGAAATACCTATTTCCAATACTTTGAAAGTTCACAATTTATCCATATGGTGTCTTTATGAATAAGAAGCAAATTTAGAATATTCTTTTGACTTTCAATAAGATCCAATAAATTTAATAGACAATTTTATAATAGGAAAATTGTTGAATTGCTTATTTGTGCAATCAAGTGTAGTTGTCTTAATACCTTTGCCATGTTAGTGATCAAACAATGGCCATTCACTTCTATTTATGTAAGTGGGAAGGGAGAGCAAATGAAAGAAATGGATTGCCTTGTCAATTTTTTTTCACTCGGTGAGGGAGTGATTCTTTTTGTCTTGATTCTTCATGGGACTATTGGAACTAAGAAGAAAAAATTGATCACCTTCATTCAACTATCTCAAATTCCACCATTTTTCTATTTTACCATTTTATCATGGGCTATGTGAATGATGCCATTTGAAGTCGAAAATTGTCTTGTATCATCAAAGAGATATTGTATGTGGTGTTCATTTGCAATTTTGAACCAAAAAATTTGTTGCAATTAACTTTGTACGAATTTACATTTTTTGGAAAAATATTTAGAATATCCAAAAAATAGTTTCTAATATTTTTAACTAACCAATAGCCTGAATCTGATGTTTGCCTTGCTATATGAGTTTGTATTTATAGGAAATAAAAATAAAAATTATTGAAAAAATTAACTAGGGTTCTATGACAACCTACCCATTTATTTACCCCTAAATTTTGTCTTGTTTAGAGGTTCAAAATTGTTTCAAAATAACAGTCTCCAAAGTAAAGCCAAACTCTTCATTATATATATATATATATATATATATATATATATATATATATATATATATATATATATCAAACAAAAATAATTTCATATTTATGCTTGAAAAAAAATAGTAAGTAGAAAGAAGTAAAATATGATTCAAAATACTAAATTCATTAAAAATTTAGTTATGGAATTGAAAAATTCTAATCCCAATGTTTGTAATGTTACACTCTCTTTGTCCCAAAATGATCTTCCTATTGAACAAAATGTTATGAATTAAGGCTAAAAATAACATTTTGTTGACTTTAATAGTTTGTACAATGATTTTCTTTTCATGTCTCCTAACTTTGACCGCCCCTACTTCATAAATTGAGAATTCGTCTATTTTTTTTAAATGATAGATTTTTCTATTTCATATTTTGTATTATTGATATTTTTATTTGTTAATAATAATTAGTTATAAATTTCAAAGAAAAATTATGTATTGTAGACTTAGTTGAAATTAATTTTTGTCCCCATATAAATTGTTCAAAAATTGAACAAAAAGATTTCAAAACATAAATCTTTATTGAATGCTAATTTTTCTTCAATGCTTATGCAATGCTCATGCAAAGGTAAATCCTATAAATGTCTAAGTTACCTTTAGGTAGATGCCATTTGAGTTCCTTTTTTCAACCTATTCTATAAGTCATTTCATATGTTATTTGAATTTAGAATTTTTGACAATAGAATCTTGTGGCCATTATTAATCAAAGATCAATAATATAGGTTGAAATTATAGTTTAATTATAAGAAATAAAAAAGGAGGTCAAAAACTTACTTCAATGCACGTGGCTTACATAGATATAGTAAAAGAATTTACTAAAAATAAACCAAAACTAATTTTTTTAATTCAAAATAATTTGAACATTCAATATATTGTTTGCTGTGAGTGATAGTGCTAATGACAACATTACAAAGTTTAGACCCTACAGTTTGTCAACAGTTATCATGCGGTTATAGTTGTTTCATAGGTTCACATGTTAATTATAGCTCTTAAGGGGTGCACTTAGTTCTACAACAAACCACTTGCGAATAAGTTGTTTCTAATCAAGTATAATTTTAACTTCAAATTTTGAGCATTGTTTACTAATAACTATAGGATTCTACTCCCAAAATTTCAAAGCCAAATAAAATATGAAATGATTTTTAGAAGAGGTTAAAAATGCACTAAAATGGCATGTTTTTTTAACTTAAATATTTTTAGAGAACACATTTAGATGACCATTTCATCAATATTCAACTCAAAATGAGCTTTCAATAGAAAGTTATTTAAAAAAAAATTGTTCATTTTTAAGACAATTTTTTCTTATATAATATAGGGATGTGAAAGTTATTTTTCAATTCTATAGTGTATCTTTTTACTTCAAAAATTTGAAACTAATTATTATTAACAAAAAAAATATCAATAATTCAAAACATAAACTTTCAAAGTAGAAAAAATTATTCATATTTTTCATTTAATTTTATTTAAAATTCAAAAAATATACGTGGTTCAAAGTTTTGTTCGCACGTTAACATAAAAAAAAAGGGAGAGTGCACCCCCCAAGTTACAATTTATCACATCATTACAATGCATCACTTTGCATTGTTACAATGCAATTGCAAGTTAAGCATTGTAATGATGTGATAAATTGTAATTAACGTGCGAACCTATGAAACGATGATAACCACATGATAATTGTCGACAAATTGTAGGATTTAAATTTTGTGATGAAAGCATAGTTCCTACACTTCAAATAATTGCATTAGGAAAAATTTCAAGCTTCCAAGGGACTATGAGTTTTTAATTTCTGCCCCCCCCCCCCTCCGCGATGCAAATACAAAAAGTAAAAAGTATTTTTTTAAAAAACAAATAGCCTATCTAACATGGTACTAATGTGGTACTAATTGTGACATGACCAAATTAAACTGGAGCCACTTTCTCTTTTTCTTTCAATGTAGTGTATGAAAATCATGAGCTATGGCTTGTAGTTTAGAAAATCTAAGCCTCATATGTCTTCAACCTCAAAAGAGAATGATGGAAAAAAATATGTAGAAGTTGTTAATATTTAGAAGACATAAGAAGCATGACCAAATTAAATCAGAGCTTCTATTTTTTAATATTTTAAACACAATACATGAAAATCATAAATAAATTCAAGAAGTCAATACACAAGAATTAACTATAATTTTGCTATACTTTTTAGAACTGAGCTTATGAAACAGTGAAGTACATTAGGAGGAATATGAACCCTCAAAGGGGCTGCAAGTTTTTTTACTACGACATAACTAAGTTTGGAAAAAGAAGAGGGAAAAAAAAGGTCCACAGTGGCATGAGTGCAACCACCTAGACTCAAAGTAACTCAACTTCCCTATAACCAGTCTCTATTTCTAGTTTGAGACTTCAAGGAACATGGTTGCAAACACTAGTAAATTGAATTCCATTAGGACACTTGCATTACAATTTAATTTTAGCATTTGGGACTTGAATCCAACACTAATTATAGCCTTTGAGAAAAAGCATGACCATCGCTTGTGTAATTGGAGCAGCTCGTTTGAGCCACAAGTTTAATCAGCTTTGATTCATGTATCTTCAAAGGTGCTGAGCTTTAATTGGAAAGTGAGGTTGGAAGGAGACACGCTTTATACCAGAGGAACAAGCATGGTTCAAGTCTGAAGAAGGAGCTAGACTTCACACCAAACAAGGAAACCAATTCAGCTGACAAGTCGGAACAGATCGACTTAAAGTAGGACATATGTTGAATTGCACTGAGGGTTCCCATTTTCGGGATGAAATTTTGGACTACATTTACTTCATATAGTGGCTAATTTCTCAATAGTTATCCAATGAGAGAGTAGGTAAAAAAATTTCCCACCAAATGCTTTACACTACGAAGTAGCCCCTTTGAGGGTCGATTTTTTTCCTAATGGGATAAGTACATTAATGGGTGTGGAAAAA
Source organism: Climacium dendroides (assembly GCA_950106755.1). Classification (NCBI taxonomy): domain Eukaryota; kingdom Viridiplantae; phylum Streptophyta; class Bryopsida; order Hypnales; family Climaciaceae; genus Climacium; species Climacium dendroides. The sequence goes on along the minus strand of OX467083.1, from coordinate 48,533,630 downwards.
TGAACAAAGAATTTTTTCCAATTTTTTTTACTTTTTTGTATATATGCTTGGAAAAAATAGTAAGTACAAAAAAGTAGAGAATGATTTAAAATATTAAATCATTAAGAATTTAGGGACTGTGAAGTTCCTAATTAGACTTGTTTTTGTTGATTTTCTTTGTTGTTTTGATGTTCTTTGGGAGTATAGTAAACAATCCAATTGCCCAAATTGGTATTTAATTTTGTGAATCGAATTGTTTTTATGCCAAGTTGAGAGTTGAGTAAGCCTATAGGGATTCAATGTTTTGAGTGGTGGTTGCTACGCTAAGTAAGTTAGCTTGTTATTCAAGTTGGAATTCCAATTGGTGAATTAGTTGTGGTTTCTAGTGGGTGGATGATTTTGTGCGGTTAGGAGGTCAAGTAGGGAGTTGGTGGCAACCACTTGTTTTGGATTCCTATTAGGTTCATGAGGTTTCATTTGGTTGTCACCCATTGCTAGAATCAAATGAGAGTCTTAGTCCAAGTAGGCTGTGTATTCTTTTTGTTTGTGGAGTTTATGTGATGGAGATTGAGGAAAGAAGAAGATAATTTTGAATGTTAATTGGACGAGATGTTACAAGGTGATGAACTAGTTGTGGAGGGAAAAATGAAAATTGAAAATGATGATTTATTCACCAATTCAGATTAATATGATAAAATTTCAAGCCTTATCGGTTGCAATGGGTGTGAGTGAATTCAAGTTGGAATATGTATGTCATGGAAAATGCTTGTTGAATGCTGAAATTTGGAGTGAAATTCCAAATTCTAGTTTGAAGTGTTGTTGTAGTGATGGTTGTCATTGTTTTCCAAATCGGAATATTGTCTCTAATGTGGATGAGAATGTGGAATATTTGGAATGTCTTTGTTGAGTGAAAAAAATTGAGAAACTGTGATTGGTTTCATGTGTAGCGCAAAGGTAATGACCAAGTTGTAAAATGGTTGTTTTAAGTTGGAAGTGAGCATTAAATGTTGATGGGTCTGCAAGTGTTTGATTGTATGTCTTGTGAGTAATTGAAACAAATGGAATATGTTGATGATGTATAAGAAGTTTAATTGGAGTATTTAGCAATTGAATTGAAAATAGATTCCCTAATTGGAACTAGAAGTTAAAGATCATTTTTCTATTGATACGAAATTCCCATTGACAAGCCTCCCTTGGTTTGAAATTATTATACTGAAGAATAATTTCCAAATTGATAATCTCCATCCTATGATTTTATTTTTTGAAGAATATTGAAAATTGAATTAAATAAAAGACTTCAAAGTTTATTTTACAGTAGAGATTCTATATCTACATGCAAACTAAAACTATTTATAGCTTTTGTCTCATTAATTGAAATGTAATGATTCAAAAATTTCTACACATATAGAGATCTTAAAAACCAATTAAAATTTTTTGTTTCTTAAGAAAGAGATTTTTTTAGCTACCCAAGATCCAAAAAAAACTACATACCATACAATAAGTCTTTAACCTTGTAGTCAAAAGTTACTGAAAATTGTTGTGCCTTAAAGCTATTACTCAACTGCATGTTGTGTGGAAATTTGAAAAAATAATGTAAATTCCATTTTTAATGAGTTGCCCAAAGTTTATATGTTGCCAAAAATGTTGTTTGGTCCTTTAGGGGTTAACAATTGAATGAAGATTTAGGACTTTTGAAATGCTAAATTTCAAAATTTCAAACCCTTAAAAGTTATGAATATGTAAGTTGTAAATATTTAAGCTTGTAATTTTTTAATGAGTTGTTGTTTGTAAAATTGTAGTTTATTCATTGGTAGCATGGAACTTTTTCTCTCTATATATAAAGTGAAAGATATATATAGAGAAAAAGTTCCATGCAAGTGAAAAATTGAACAAATATATTTTAAAATTTCAAATACTATATTTTTCAATTTCTATTATCAGAGTTCCCAACAAATTTGACACATTTATGTAGTATTTAAGAATAATTTGTACAATTTAATTTTAATTTTTTCAATTTAATTTTAATTTTAGTAGTGAAGTATTAGTTTTTGAAAAAAAAATATGCATGTTCTTTAGAGGTTAATGATAGCAACACCTTCCTTTCCACACATTCCTATAATATTTGGAATAAATTCTATGAGAAGTTATTACCATTTTTCAATTTTTGACCAAAAAAAAACATAACATGTTCTCTAGGCATCGACTTAACTCAATGATGCATACATGCCACTAACAAAGTTGCACTTCAAAAGTTAAATGAATGTCATTCACTTAATAATATGAAAAAGAACAATTTTGACCATTCATGAGCTAATTTTTGCTCCTTCAACTTTGCATAATTAAAAAATCATGTAATCATAGAGTCAAATTACCTCAATTGACATGGGTGCTTATAATATACCCCCAATCCCATACTTGTATTTTTGTAACATGTGCTTTACTTGCAAATAATATGCCCTCCTCTAATGCTGTTGGTCTTGAAAAATAAATAATATAAATACGTTGAGATATGGATATAGATACAAAATATGGAAATATACAAAATATGAAGCACATATACTGATGGCCATACATTGTCCCATATTGTCCCTCAACCCCATACTTGTATTTTTGTGACATATGCTTCACGTGTATAGGGTTGAGGGACAATATGGGACAATGTATGGCCATATGTATATGTGTTTCATATATTGTTCATTTCCATATTTTATATCTGTATCTATATCTCAATGTATTTTATATATTGTACATTTCCATATTTTATATCTGTATCCATATCTCAATGTATTTTATATATTGTACATTTCCATATTTTATACATACGTGTTTCATATATTGTTCATTTCCATATTTTATATTTGTATCCATATCTCAATGGATCCATATACATACTATTTATTTTTCAAGATCAACAACATCAAGGGATTTTTGTTTTATCTCAATGTATTTTATATATTGTACATTTCCATATTTTATACACTCAATGGATCCATATACATACTATTTATTTTTCAAGATCAACAACATTGAGGGATTTTTGTTTACAAGGGATTTTTGTTTTATCTCAATGTATTTTATATATTGTACATTTCCATATTTTATACATACGTGTTTCATATATTGTTCATTTCTATATTTTATATCTGTATCCATATCTCAATGGATCCATATACATACTATTTATTTTTCAAGATCAACAACATCGAGGGATTTTTGTTTACAAGGGATTTTTGTTTTATCGCTCTCGGTTTTTACAAAGAGTATATATGCATTAATTGGAGGGGGGATTTTTGTTGAATTTTACAAAGAGGCGATTTTTACAAAGAGTGTGTGCATTAATTGGAGGGGGGATTTTTGTTGATTTTTACAAAGAGGCGATTTTTACAAAGAGTGTGTGCATTAATTGGAGGGGGGATTTTTGTTGATTTTTACAAAGAGTGTATGTGCATTAATTGGAGGTGAGGATTTTTGTTGAATTTTACAAAGAGGGTGTGTATGCATTAATTGGAGGGGGGGGGATTTTTGTTTATGAGATTAGTGGCTTTTGGATGCATCATTAGATGAGATAGTGTTGGTTACTTCTAAATGAAGTTTGTATAAGAAGTGATTAGAAGTGATTGATTGTGTTTCATGAAGTCATTGGGAGAAGTTGTTCTCATTGAACAAGAAGTGATTAGAAGAAATGATTGATTGTGTTTCATGAAGTCATTGGGAGAAGTTGTTCTCATTGAACAAGAAGTGATTAGAAGAAATGATTGATTTTGTTTCATGAAGTCATTGGGAGAAGTTGTTCTCATTGAACAAGAAGTGATTAGAAGAAATGATTGATTTTGTTTCATGAAGTCATTGGGAGAAGTTGTTCTCATTGAACAAGAAGTGATTAGAAGAAATGATTGATTTTGTTTCATGAAGTCATTGGGAGAAGTTGTTCTCATTGAACAAGAAGTGATTAGAAGAAATGATTGATTTTGTTTCATGAAGTCATTGGGAGAAGTTGTTCTCATTGAACAAGAAGTGATTAGAAGAAATGATTGATTTTGTTTCATGAAGTCATTGGGAGAAGTTGTTCTGATTGAGTTCTTTTCAACACAAGTTGAGTTCTTTTCAACACAAGTTTTGCTTGATTCATGAGTGACCCTATTGTCAATTATTGGTATTCTACTTGGATAACCTTTGGAAGTGAATGTCTTCATTAATGAACCAAGTATCTCTACTTCTACTTCAACAACTACAAGATAAGAAGCATATATCATTCATGCTATCATTCAAATGTCATACAATTTTTCAATAAAACAACCTCTACATAATTGTTTCACATGATAATCCACCATAGCTCCATCCTCCATGATCTCTACAAACTTAGTAAGGTGTGTGCACCCACAATTGACAATTATTGCAATTAAGCAAAACATAACTGAAATTTGAATGAAGGATGATGCAAGTTTCTTAGAAGATCAAAGAGAAGGCAATCCATGCTGAAGGAATAACACATGTATCTTATAATGCAGTGTTGAAGTAGAAGTACTTGAGAGATTTTTGGCCCCAAAATGAAGACTAACATACTCACTTCCAGAGCTTAGTTAAGGAGAGCACCAATAAGTTCACCCCTGAATCAAGCAAAACATGTGTTGAAAATAATACAATGACGACACAAAATAATGGATTCATTGAATGGTTCACATTCATTAACTTCAAGTTCATGTTTGTACTAACACAGCATAAGGGATTCTCAAGATTCTCAGAGAATGCGCAACTGCAGATAAAAGTGTGTAAGTTGAGAGAGGATTGTGTGCATAAGAATCTCTGGTGCATGCGGTAGGAACATCGCAATGATCTGGAGCAAGCAAGCATGAATATTTAAAGGGTTATCTGCCTCTTTAACAAAAATAAAAAATAAAATTCGTAACGGAGCAACTGACCATTCGTTTTCGTCTTGGTACTACAGACTTCGATTGGCGATTTCACTTCTCATCTAAGTTACTTAGATTCTTCCACATTCCCTGAGAAGCTCTTCGCATTCCCTTGTACCAGAGAAACCAGATCCTGTTAATTCATTGAATACAAAGAACTCAATAATACTTTCAATTCATGCAGCAAGAGGGGGATTAATTTCTTACCTTCAGGATTCAATCACTGTTTTATAAAAAGAGGTGCTTCAATTCAGTGAATGTCCAGAATCTGCTTACTCCACTAGGGCGTACTGTGATGAATGCAGACACAATTGGCTTAATACTTTGCATATTAAGCCTCATCTTCACAAGTACATTGAAAACTTTTCTCAGAAAGCAGAGAGAGGGCAAAAATCATAACATAACTGTATTCGAGGAAACATTCAGGACTCACAACTAGAAAACGCTTACAGTTCGAACGTTGTCACGATAAACCCTCGCAAGGGTCTTGCATTACAGAATGTTCCGAGGAAAGAATGTGATTCATAAGAGCATTTGGAGATACCACTAAATCATAACTAGAAAACGCATGAATTTCAAACATTGACACAAAATACCCTGCAAGAGTTTTGCATTTTCATTCTGTTCTGAGGAAAGAATTTAATTCACAGTAGTGTTTAGATCCTGCAACCACTTACACATATTATCTAGAAAACGCTCAAATTTATAACGTTCGTTGTCACAATACCCCCTCGCAAGGCTTTTGCAACAGTTTTGAATTACAGACTGTTCTGAGGAAAGCATTTTATTCACAAGAGTTTTCAGAGCAACCACTTGAAAGCTGCATCCGAAAATGCACCTACAAGTCTTGTGGCCTGTAATACCGGTATTGGTTTTCATCTTTTGCATGATCACGGCCAGCTATCGCGGGTATTACTGGCTCTACCACCGAATCCCATGCCCTGTTCGGACAGCTCCAATACCAGTTGCAATGCCAGTTGCCGTTGCAGTTCCAACTCCAATTCCAAGCCCTGGGAGCTCTAGTGCACATGGATCTGAAAATTCAGGGCAGACGGACCCATTAGGAAGGATGACGGTGTCCACTGACAGTAGCCTTGCAGAGGAGGAGGAGGCGGACGGTGCCCATGAAGACATGGAGTTGGAAGAGCCAGCAAGTGATTCAGAGTTTTCTGATGTTGACATAGATGAGCCTTACAACAGATTAAAGGACCGTTTTATTGTACCTCGTGCTGCAATTACCGAATGAATTTATACATCATGCACGAGATCATGCAGCGGAAATGTCATTTTAAATTTATTATAACATAAATTGCTGTAAAAAGTTTCACAGACTTCAGAATCTAGTACGTACGTAAATATCTAGTTATTGATCGACATGTAGTCTTAGAAGACTTTCAAGCAACTTGTTGCAACTGGACTCAGGCACAGTTAGAGTTTTGTTCAAAGCATATCGAGATACTTTAATTGTTCAATATGACTTCTGTGCTCGTTCATGGTACGTCTTCTAATTAACGGATAGTCGATTCTTTGAACTCGATCCGTCGATCTAATGCATATTGAGAATTCATCGAACTCCGAAGTTTTATTGAGAAAATGGCAATGAAACTCGGTCTCGAGAAGAAACTCATTCGAGCAAAGTTCTTGTCAGTTCAGCAAATTTGACTGTCAGTGCTGCTAATATATGTATACAATCAGAGATTAAGAAGATTTCTTTTGCACCTGATCGATCGAGGTCAGATTCAGGAGTCAGAGAATTAATCAGTGGAAGGGTCGTTCACTGTCCCTGGGATGTGTCAATTAATTAAAGTTATGTTGTGATTGCCATTCGATCTTAGCCTGCATTGTGGAGATTACTTACAAGTGCAGGCTCTGAGCTCACTTCATTGGACCACGAATTGAAATCATGGCTTGCAAATGATCTATTCGATTGATCAAATTGTAGAAATTAAACATGACTCACATCTGTTAGCATACCAGTAGAATCAGACGTGAAGAAACTAGGACTCATGTAATTATTTAAATAACTGGGGCCTCCCTGTTGAGGGGATAGTGATCTTGAACAAAATATAGATATGGGGGAATGAAAAAAATATATAGGTATGGGATTAAAAACCATATCTTGTACTCCATACCAATATCAATACCTCCATATTGTATATTGCATGTAACATCCATATTTTGTGGGCATCCATACAGAAAATGGTGATATTCCATACGCCATTTTTAGACCATGCAGTCTAAACTATCTAGGATAGGTATAGATTTCATACAGATTTCTAGTCTAAACTATCTAGGATAGGTATAGATTTCATATAGATTTCTAGGACAAGTATAGATTGTCTAAACTATCTAGGATAGGTATAGATTTCATATAGATTTCTAGGACAAGTATAGATTGTCTAAACTATCTAGGATAGGTATAGATTTCATACAGATTTCTAGTCTAAACTATCTAGGATAGGTATAGATTTCATATAGATTTCTAGGACAAGTATAGATTGTCTAAACTATCTAGGATAGGTATAGATTTCATACAGATTTCTAGTCTAAACTATCTAGGATAGGTATAGATTTCATATAGATTTCTAGGACAAGTATAGATTGTCTAAACTATCTAGGATAGGTATAGATTTCATACAGATTTCTAGTCTAAACTATCTAGGATAGGTATAGATTTCATATAGATTTCTAGGACAAGTATAGATTTTATATAGATTTCAGACCACGCCATATTTTACATATCATATCGGTGGTGTAAATGTGCCAGCCAAATTAGCCAAATTTGTGAAATGACTGTCAAACGAAATTCTCCATATCCATATTTTACATATCATATTGGTATGTATTCTATGTATATTCTATATGCATTTCATGTATATTCTTCCATATTTTGCATATCATACCAGTGTATATTCTATATATATTCCATGTGTATTCTATATGTATTCTATATGTATATTTTATGTGTGTTTTGTATGCATTAAGTATCATATTCATATCAAAGTTTTTTTATTTGGGAGAATTAGGTTCTTTTTCAAGAGATCCTCTTAGGCCTCTTGGTCTTCAAACTATATTTTCTTGATTTCTTCTCTTGGTCTTTAAGCCAAATTTATTTGATTTCCTTTTAGGGGGATTGATTTCTTCTCCTAGTTTTCAAACCAAATTTGCTTGATTTTGACAAGGGTGTAACTTAGTCTAAAACTATTGTTTTTCATTCTTCCAAGTATTGTTGAACTTTCCACTACCTTCCCAATCCTCAAAATGAGGTAAGCCTTCAAATCTTAATCAAATTAAAATTAAAATTATAAGGTGATCTATAATGAATAAGTACAAACAAGTTTTAAGAAAATGAGATGAGTGATTGGGACAAAAATCATTTTTGAAGAGGTCATTCAAAAAGCCATCTATAATAAATAAGCACAAGCAAGTCTTCAAACAAAAATCATTTTTTTAAGGCCATCTATAATAAATAAGTACAAACAAGTCTTAAAAATAAGATGAATGATTGAGACAAAAATAATTTTTTAAGAGGTCATATATAAAAAAATTCAAAAGCCAACAATCAATTTGAAGTTTTCATCAAAAGAAAATGAAGACAAACTATGTTGTATGTATATCATTTTTTACATGTGCACATATTGAAACTATAGGTCTGTAGAAGGATGTTGGAACCTAATTCGGAATTACCCAACTAGTATAGTTCGTTCCAAAGGAGACTATTAAATAGGATTTGATTCTAATTTGTACCTAATAGGTCATTGCAACCAAGATTTATAAAAGAAATTCATTAACCACATGCAATAGTTATCCTCACGGTAATTCTAATTGCTAAATTTGTCACTCCACTCTTAAAGGCCACAAGGGTTAAGTAAATCTCCCAAGCTATTTATTATTCTTTAATCTTCTTTCTTTTGATCATCTTTATTTTCGTTCTCTTTTTATATGTCCAATCCGAATTCTTCATTCTTTAATGTCTTTAATTCTTTTCTTTCCAAATCAGCCTTCAGTCTTCTAACTCGGTACAGCCAACAAGGCTAGCAACTCCAAATGGGTAGTTAGTACTCTTCTTGATTAGACTGCCTTCACCAACTCGGATCAACCACCACAAGTACAATGCAAACCGAATCACTTCTTCACCAAATTGATCTTGGCAACCAATTCGGGAATCAATAAGCTGACAAGACAACATTCAGACTTTACACAACGCTCCAACTTGGATTTGGACATACATTCCAACTTATCAACAGTATATAAATTCATACACATGACACGAAAATCACTCAACAGATCTACAATTTGGACTTCTCAAAATTACTACAATGACATCCATAATAATCCAATTCGTCTCAAAATATTTCCATTACATCAGGATTGGAATACAAAGCATTCTGATACAAACTGTTACTTTGTAAACATCATAATCTCTCTTTTACTTCTTAATCATTCTACATGGCATCTTCCTAGGATTTACGATTGATTCTATCAATCTGCACTAATCCATCTTTCTAACTTTCTACAGATTTAAATTTGCCTGCATTATTTTACTTGAACCACTGATTAGGATTTATAATTCCTCATTGAATCGTCCCAATTCGGCTAGCTGTTAATCTTGATCAACTTCATAACGGCACTACTTTGCCAGATTAATCTTCACAGTACATCACTCTTTCCAATAGGATTCCATCATTAAAACACACATATCAATCCAAATTCCAAAACCAGATCTAACAATCTGCACTAACTTGGATTATCTCACATTCACTGCATCTCAAATCTTTAAGTTCAAACTTTCATAAATTCTCCATTTCAGACTCGTCACATTAACTCCCTACTTGGATAAATTCTTCAATACTTCATGCTTCTGCACAACTTGCACAATCACACCACCGCCATCCACTGGCACAACCATCCCGACTAGGACACAGACACACACCAACTGATCCGACCTTGGATCAACATCAACTAACACAGACACAATTCCCAACTGGGAATCACACACTCAACCACAAGAACACACAAGAAAACAAATACGCAACCTTGATTGACTGGGACATGCATTGGAATTCGCTCAACAATGGGTGAGGAAAAATGGACAGAACCCAACCCAAATAGGAGCCAGGGAAGACGAAGAACAACTGCTTCAACCAACTCGGCCGACCCGCCCAAGCCAACTGACATCCAATTCGGAATTTTACACATCTGACTGGCCATGCCCACATCTCCAATTAAGACCCGACTTGGAATTAAGCACACATTGAAACGAATAGGGGCTGACTTCAAACCCCTGAACTAGTACCAACTCACTTACCAACTTGGAATATCCTTTTGGTTGACTTGACCTGACTAACAACTCGACCATCCTAATTGGATTTCAATTAGTAACCAACCACCTAAACTTCCGACTTGGAATCTAAATCACCCATCACTGAGATACTCAACTCAAATCGGACACACTTTCACCCTCTCAAATCAGCCAAATAGAACTCAAAATCTACCAATTGGTTGCCATTTACTGCTTATTTACACCCCAATTTGTACAAAAACAACCAAAAAATCTGACCCTATTAGACTATCTACAAGGTCTTAAATTTTTCCTAAAAGGATGATGGTCAACTTGGGGTATCACTTTTTAGGTGATTCTTGTTTAAAACCTCCAAAGTTTGTCTAATTTGTTTAGTTTGATCAAGTAATAAAATCCTAAAATGAAAATAAGAAATTCCTACACCTCAACATGGTCAACATGTATATTTCTATTGAGTTTATTTTTTTTCAAAGTAAGTTTTTGGACCTATTGATAGAAGTGAGAAAAACTTCTAAATTTTGGGATTTGCAGGCATCATAGTGTACAATTTATTAAATTTTTATTGATGAAATTAACTTTTTTATATGTTGGACCACAAAATGTAAGTTATATCCAAAAATGATATTAAAATAAAATGATTTGATATTCCAAATGCTTGTTTCTAAGGATTTTAGGTACCTGTGACAAAACTTACTTTTTCAACTAAAAAATTAACTAAAAATTCTTAAAATTCTTTGATTGTCATGAATTTTTTTTCTTGACACATTATAAGTGTTGAAAACTAAAACCACATTTTATGAATTCATACTTTATAATATTTAAAAGATGAAGTCATTTGACACAGTGACATGGATTGATATTGTAGTTGAGACAACCTTTTGGGGTACCCAAAGCTAACCATCACCCAAAAATGAAATTTGTATGCTGATGATGTTTCAAAATTTTCTTCCAATAAAGTTTGTATATCTTTGATGTTCATAGTAGTTGTCAAGGTAATTATGTGCATTTTAACTTTGATTTTAGATACCCATGGGACTAGTGCTCAAGAGTTGAAAATTTTAAGATTTTGCTTAAGTATCAAAACAATTTAAGTAGGAGAGAAAGCCAAGCGTCGCCTTAATACCACACTGATTTCTTTATGAATACACAAGAAAATTTGCCCTTCAAAGTTATGTGTGTAGATTCTTTAGACATTGTATTGGATCAGTAGGCTTTTCAACACATTAATTAATTCAATCTTTGGCTTCTATAACTTAATTATGGCAATTGGTTGGAAAGGTTTCAATTTTTTCACCTTCATGGATATAACAACCCTTTATCCATATGTACACATGTACACATCTAATGAAACCTAACATCTTTATGCAGCCCTAGTCACGTCAGTGCCCATATAACCAAGGTAGTCACCAAAATGCTTGGATTATTGGACTAATAGGTGTATTCTTTGTTTCTACATTAAATATTCAAGTCATCCATAGGTCATTTTTTGACCTCATTGTCCTTTAAGGGTTATGATGGGCACTATGCCTACTAGTTATTATTATTATTACTATTACTATAATTATTATTAGACTAATCAAATTTTCATATTTTTTTGTTGGTACCTGAAGGGAATTTTGGAGCACTAAGGAACATGACATTTGGATATTATATGTAAAAGTTAAAAAGGGTCAAAGTTGCTTTTGATAGATGTTCTAAAATCTTTTCTTCCACATATGTACATATTGATTTTGGAGATGTACACAAAATGATGATGGCACTTTTAAGAAAGATGCAATTTGGGGCGTACCTACCTTATGCACCAAAGTGGGTGTCTACATTAAGTTGTTGCAAATAATTGCAAAGTATTTGCCCTCCCAAGCCATAATTGATAACACATTCAAAGATCAATCATTGCCCAATCACATTGCAGTGCCCATTAGAGAAAATCCAAACATTGCACAAGGTCGTTTGACTACATAAAAATGTGCAATTATAAAAAAAAAACTAATAACATTTTTGGGGGATCCATATGATTACTTGGTATACCACGAAGGATTGGGATTAAAGAAAATTAAACAAAAACAACAACATTTTTTTCCCCCTAGATTTGTACATCGGTTGAAAGCCAAATAATCCTCCACATGGGCCAAATTTTCTCTAATGATATGTGCAATTGAAAAGCCTCATGTGAGTATTGAATGAGGTTGTGTAACTCCTAGTACTTCTTTCAACATTTCAAACAAACTTGCAATAATAATTTTATCCCTAAATGGCCAAGGCACTAGATTTTGGTGTCAACAAAATTTTGAAGTTAAATATATAAAACCTTATTAAATTATTATTTTTAAATGAATTCTTTTTCAAGTCTATTTTTAGCATAAAAATTAGATTGTGAAAATGAATGATTACAAGTCACCCTATTTGTGTGTGTGTGTGTGTGTGTGTGTGTGTGTGTGTGTGTAAATATATATATATATATATATATATAATTCAATCTTGGGTTTTTTATGATATTTCTATGTTTTCTTTATAAATTGCAAGCTTATAACATTTGAAGTTAGAAGGAAATAAATTTTGGGCCTTGCACAACAAGGTCAACATAGTTTGACTCAACTTTCATTAGGGAGATTTGGGGCTTATGGAAGGTTGTGAGTTCCCAAGTTCCTAGGAATCAAGAAACAACGTTGTAGCAACAATATGACGTAGCCGAGAAATTGCCAAGTCATTTTTTTTTGGAAAAAAAGAAATTCAACTTTTTTCTCATTTTAAAAGATTTTTTTTTCTTTGAAATTTTCACACAATGTGCGCACGTGGAGTAGCTTTAAGGCCCAATAATTTTCACAACTATATGGTTAAAAGTTATTGTGTGATATGTAGTTTGTTTTCCAACTCGTGCAAAACAGGGCAGCCCCCCAAAAAACACTTTTTTCATAAATAAAAAATTGAAATTGGTTCAATAGATTTATATATATTTGGAAAGCTTTGAATCATTCCATTGGGAATAATGAGATGAAAGTTGTGAGGAGTTCTAGTTTGCAAGTAGTTATAGATTCTCTACTCTAAAATAAACTTTGAAATCCTTTAATTAGCTCAATTTTCAATGTTTTTGGAAAAAAATAAAATTGTAGGGTGTAGATTGTTTATTACAGCATTACAACCATTGGAATTGGTATTTTTCAAGCATATAGACAAATTATCTTGAGGAATGAATCCAAAAAAGCACAACCATTTTGGACATTTTTTCATAATGATTTGACCTATTGAAGTGAAGTTGCCTGATTTTTTGCAGGGGCAAAAAAATGATTTTTGCGACTTCAAATGCTAATATCTTGCAATTTGTTCAATGGATATTTTTGAAATTTTATCCCCATATTTCCAAACTTGGATACTACAAGATCGTGTGGTTACATATGTTAAAAACAATATTTTTCAAAATTTTGGTAATTGTACTAAAAATGGCAATTTGGGAGCATTTTTGGTGTAGACATAGTCAAGGAATTGCAAGGGTTAAAAACTCTTTTTTTGGAAGAGTCAAAGTTCCAATGGTCAACACAAACCTTTCTTTCTCTTAATTGAGTTTATATAAATAAGTTTTATTACTTCATGCTAGAATTTGAGCTTATTAATGGTTCTAAAAGTTTCAAAAAATGTCATATTTACTGCACATGATGATAAGTAGGAAAAAAAATAATTTTCAACTACATATTATTTCTCTATAATACTATGAAAATGTGTACCAAAAAATTTGGCTTTGTAGAATCCAAGATATTGGCATTCAATGTTAATGAAAAAAAATTCATAACTTATGTGATTGCTTACCTTATTGCTTGCACTCTCTTTTATCACATTGACCAAGTTCCACCGCAACTTCCAAAATCAATAGTTTTTTTATTCAGGTATCCAATCAAGAAAAAAATTATATTTTCACAAAGATAATACAATCATGCATCTTTGGTAAATTTTGACTTTCATCCATTCAAAAATAACTTTGTATAAACCTACCCAAGCCTTCAAAAAGCTCCACGAGAACTTTTTGTTTTTTGGAGTTAATAGTGAAAATTACATATATTATGTCTACAATCAATTTTTACAAAAATTCTCAATTACTGGTATCTAATTTATTGAAAAATGCTCATTAGTTGGTTAATTGAATGGATATGGATTTTATCTATGGATCATATTTAAAAATTTTGTTTCAAGATGCTCATATGTGAGCATAGAAATGGGAGCGTATGAGCTTGGAGCTTAAGTATAAGTAGATACCCTGCAGCCATTGAAGGTGTTTATAATATAAACACCTATAATATAGGTGTCTAGACACCTAAGTTCATGTACTCATAATCTTAGGCTTATATATTAGCACCCTAGTTTTAATAACATGAAATCTATAATTTGTACAAATTGAAAGGATGTTAGTAATCTTGAATTCCAACAAAAAAAACAAAAATTGTTACATTCCAAATTGTGAAAGATATTCAAAGACAAAATACTATGACATCCTAATGATGCATAGATATACCACAATTTTTACTAATATGTTAGTTTTTTTTTATAGTTTTGTTTCTTTCATCCCAAACCACCATAGCCTCCTAATAACTTGGTTAGAAAATAAATAATTAATAGGGTGCCTAAAATTTTGGAAAATTATTGACCTAATTTGTACCCCATATATATATATATATATATAACTTTCTCCACACAATCTTGCATCTTTTTTTTTATTAATAATTATAAATATACATTGCAAAGGTTTTTGCTACGCCATTTTGACTGTTTTAAAGCAAAAAAATTTACAAACACAAACATATCCCTTACATGCAATAAAAACTTGACACTAAAGATAAAGAATTTAAGGTTTGGAGGTCAAGACAAAGGTTTAGATAAATGCAAACACGTTAAATGAAAGTAGCAACAACCATCCCAAGAACAACTTAAATGAATGCCTAACTTATTTTAATGATATTTAAAAATTTTCAATTATATAACTAAATCCTACATTTAAAAAATTAAAAATTATTCTTTATTTTTTGGATTATCTTATTGTTTTTTATACTTTAATTAATTATTAGGTAGAATACTACCCAAGTTACTGTGAAACTATGGTACATGCCATTTTAAAGAAATACTTAAATCCACGTTATAGATTCTACAAAGGCTATAGTAAAATTGAAGCTTTTCCAACAATTTGAAGTTAACTTTGCAAGTCCATCACAACAAGATATAGAGACCTTGTATTTTTTAATTTGTCAAATTTTTAATTTTATCTATTTTTGGTACGTGTATATTCTTTTTGACATACATGTTTTATAAACATTTCAAACTTTTAAGCCCATTTTGTAAAGATGGAATATTTCAACTCATAGAGTTTTCCATAATTACCATTAATAGAAGGTTCATTTTTTTTCCAAATTGTGAAGACACATTGCTCATTCACTATAAAATCATTCGATCATTCAATCTTAAGTGATCATTTCATCTATTAAAATTCTTCACCAAATTCCATTATTATAAAAATATTTAATTCCATTATTGTAAATTTTATCACATAAAATTGTAAAACTATAAAAATAAAATAAAGGGAGTATGAGTGATAATATACTATTGTATATTAATAGCATTTGCAAATGGAATTTGCATGTATTATTTTTTGATTCACCAACCTTCTCATCTTGTAATAAATACATGAATCAATGCAAGAAGCAAGTATAAGCTTATGTCATGAACTGTAAATGGATAGCATTTTTAAGCTTTGAAATTTAACAAATAATTAAGAAAAAATTATTTGTATGCTTGCAATGTACACTTGGAAAGCTCAAAATGTCAATTTTCCGGGAAATTTTCACATCCCAATTTGCCTTGCTAGGAAAAAATTGTTTTGACTTTTGTATGGCTATGAAGATAGAGAGGTGACAAAATAAAGTACTAATTCATTCCAATGGAATGCTTTTGAATATACAAAATCTAGTACAAAATGCTCCCTTGAATGTGTACCAAATTTAACTTACTATACACTAGTGGAAGCTTGGTACGTATGGACTAGGAAAAGACCTACTAAAAGTGAAGTTTGTCATGGATCTTCTTGTGAATCATTTCCCTAATGTACAGGGCTCAAATGTACAGGGCTCAAATTTGTTCGATTGATAATGACCATGCCACCAAATCCACATCCACTTAAAATAGTTGAAATCTATACAATTATATACTTTTGTGTTTCCATGAAGGGCAATGCTTTGTAAACATGTATTGAAAATCACATATTTCAAATAAAAATTGTTTGGAATAAAAAAAGGTTGTACACTCATAACACTCAAAACAATAATGATCTTAGTACATTGTGAAGCAAGTTTGTTAGCCTAAGGGGCATGCACAATAGCAAGCTTTACAAGTTGCAAGAAAAAATGAAAAAAATCTAAAGTAGGAGGTCCATAAAGCACTCATTTTAAGAGTTCAAAATTAATTTGGAAAAAATAAACTTCTTGAAATAATTTGAGTGTATTTTCCATGAAAAAAATGGAATTGACATCTAACCTAGGTCGTTTAATATTTTGTGGAGCTTTGTAGAATTAGTATTGAATTTTTGAAGTTCAAATGTATGGGGCACTAAGAGCATCCATCTCTTGAAATGTACACTATTTGTACATTGTTGGTGCAACGGGAAAGCAAAATAGACCTATACGATAGAGGATGTTTTTAGAGATTAAGTGCTTTATAGACCACCTACCATATCTCTAGTTCATAGTTGAATGGGTTTTTTTCATCGCCTAAAGGAATGATTAGAAAGCTTTGAGTCCAAACAACATGAGATCAAATTTTACAATCTCAATCATATGATGGTGAATAATAACTCAATCACATGTTTTCCACGTACCAAGGTGTGAATTTGGGGGTTTTGCACCCTGAAGCCTATATATGAGTAAGATCTCGAGGGCATCCACGATGGAGCATATATATAGGCCCTCCATGTATGTTGCTATCTTTTCATTGGTTTATAATTAAATCTTAGAATTAATATAAGTGAAAGCACATCAAAAAGTACCTTGAATAGACACAAGGGAAACTTATAATTGAACATTGAACAACCAAAATATATCTCACCAAAAGTAAGCTCATAGACAAAAATTATAAAGGCCATGGCAAAATCATGCCAACAGCACACCCAATTGATCTACCATTGCTATAATTTTGCTTGATTTGCCAAGACCTCCACATTTATAGTCTTACAACTTGCTTTTGAAGGTGTTTATTTTGGTCATTCAAAGTCTCAATCCAACTATTTATTTTGGTCTATTGAATGTAATTCTATGTTCTAAATCGATAAAAATAAAGTTCATAACTTATTTGGAGGGGCAATACATAGTTCGGGAAACTTTTTGAGTTTTACTGGCTAATTTCCTTCAATTCTCATATTGAACCGGTTTTTCCAGAATCGAGTCCGGTTATTTTCTCTATTTTTTACTCAAAATAGAAATTTTATAGATTTTTGCACCGGTTTCTTGCCGATGTTTTCAAATTGCAACCGGGTTTTTTCCCAATTCCTCCGGCTAACTTTGAACTAGCCACCGGTTTTTTCCGAACATTGGGGCAATATGCCGCTTCCATTGTGACAGCAATGTTGCATGAACTGAATATTAAGTGGCAGGAGATGCAAGTTGACCGAATAAATAATGCAATTCAATGTTTTAGATTTTTTTAAATTTTAACATTCGGTATTGTTTTTGCTTTCATACTAACCAACAAGCAATGGACATTTATTATTCCTTCGCAAAGAAACAGCATCAGCCTGAATAATGTGAACTGAACCTAACGAATCATTGAAGCATAAAAGGAAAAAAGGAAAAAGGAGCATTCCTCAATTGGCAGGCATTGACTTATTTAATGAGGACTAGGCATACAAAAGCATCACCGCTCACAAGAGAAGATAATTGTGGAAGTCCTATTGTTTTTGAGCCCAAAAAACATCACCCGGAGCTCATTTCTTCCAGACTAAATGATTTTCTTAAAAACTAAGGTAGTCTGCTCTAAAAGCGAGCGAGCGGCCTCTTCAAATTGCCCCTATATTTAGGGCTGAAATGGATATAGGTGGTCCTGAAATGGACCTCTCAAGCCATTGAGAGAATCAAGAGAAAAAGCATTATTTATTGCAAGAGCCAATTGTTGGCCTTCGTTTACTGAAATCACTTTAGAAGTTGCAAGTGGTCGGATTTTGGAAGACCTAGGGTCACAAACAGGTGCCTACAACAGATTTTTTTTTTAAATGCATAAGTAATTCAAAAATGATTCAAAAAAATATGAAACCACTTGTGTGACATTCTGCATCCATTTTTCTTTCTCTGAAAAATGATCCAAAAATATTTCTAATCATGGAAACCTTCGAAAAAGGGGGACCAGCCGATAAATGGTCGCTTTAAGGCCATACTACCTAGTTATTCTTCACTCCTAAAGCGAAGTGGGTGGTGGGTGTTTTGCAAGAGAAAACGTCAAAAATTGTCATTTTTTAGTACACTATCCAAAATTAAAAATTAAAACCTTTTTATGAACTTTAGCCGTTCAAAAGTGTAGAAGACTACTATAATAATGTGTTGTGAAAATTTTCAATCCATTTGAGTAGGTGGATTGAAAGGTTATAATGTTTGAAGTGAGAAAAAAAACACTTTGTTTTTGCAAATAGGGTTAGTAGACTTTGAGCTCTCTTGAAGTAAAATTTTTGCTCTTGATGAATTTGTGTCTCTTCACTATTGAGTTTTAAATCTTCTTAGGTACACTTATGCAAAATTTCAGAAACAAATTTGGAGTCTAACTTACTCTAAATTAGCATGCAATGCATGGAGGCTAAGTGAATTAGCAACATACTAGTCATTTTTTTTGATGATTTCTCGTGCAATAAAGAAATATTTTATTTAAAATTCAAATGTTGAAATTTTAGAGACAAACATTTGGAATATGTGGGGAAAATTTCAAGAACTTTGACTTCACAAATTGCAAGATAACGGGGCTTGGAGGTAAAACAAAATGTTTTGGAATTCTTGAACCACTCCAATAAAACTAATAAAGTTTGACTCTATTTGGAATGTGATTTGAGAGCTATTTTTAATTTTATATAATTTTATACCATATTTTATCACTTGCATACATGCCAAATTTCAAAAATTGATGAAGGTTCTACCAAAAGATATCTGAATTGCTCAATTTTTTTCCAAGTAGTATAACTTTTGATCCAATACATCAAATTGGAATCTTTTGTAATTCCCATGAAATAGGTGAATGTTTCCATCTTATCCATATATCCATGTTTATATGTTCGTCGTAAACCATGTATCATATCCATTTTTGGACTCCAAATTTAAAAAAATCTAGTAACCGTAGACACTCCTAAATTTTTAGAGTGGAAGGTGGCTTTTGATTGAGAGGTTTGTAATCTATAAGAATTTTAATTTCTATTTTCCAATCCTAACTTTTAATAAATGACAACATGAACTAAAAAGCAAACATTACCATAATTTATATAGATTCTAAGTATATGTTTTCAAAAGTGTTTTTGCAAAATGAAGTATGGTATCACTAGCAAACATAAATCCATGAATCTATAATTTGGTAGAATTATCTACACTTTGTCACTTGTCATATTCAAGATCATTGAATTAACCATAAAAAGTTGCAATAGAATATTAAAACAAATCTATCTTTTTGCTATTGGATCATCTTAGTATCAAAAAAATAAACATACACCAATATTATAAGTGTTCAAAACAAAAATGCATAATTTCACACTATGAACCATACATTATTTATTCCTCGCTTTTCTAATCCTCTCTACTTCAATAAAATCTTTGTAAATTCCAATGATTGTGAAAAACATCATTCTAAGACATAAGACAATAATTGAATGGAGTCTTAGCTAATGAATGTTGGTTGGTAGTTGGTAGTTCCCCCCTAATTGACTACGAGGCCCACTTTGGGCTTTTTGAGAACTTGGACAAGGTGAATGCATAGTTGAGTGGACCAAAATCACTATCACAAAGCCATTTTTCAAGGAACTCTTTTTAGAACAAGTGCTATTGTATATAATAATGTTTAAAAAATCATTCACATTAAGTATAGGGGGGCTTTTGTATGGATTATTATGGATTGTCACAATGTCAACATTGTGTACTTTAGATTGTTTTTTTGTATATATAAACTTTTGCAGGAAAAAAAGGGACTCTATAGAATATAGATATGATAGTAAGTATTCCAAATTGATGTTTTATATATCATTGATGTATTGCAATTGTGAGCTAGGAACTTTTTTATAGTCTGAAATGGTATATATTTTCAAATGTCCATTTCAAAGCCTTACTTTATTATTTCTTCATTTTTTTGGCTAATCCCTTTAGTATGGAATCTGCTACATGGGCGTATATTTCAATTGAAAATTATACAAGAATATGGGATTATTCTAAAATATAATCATTTGGAATTCTACCACCTATAGGAGCATCCAAATTGAAAATTGAAATTTCAACTAAGATTTATGGCCTATCACTTTGTGTATTTTATCCATATTCATCTAATTCAAATATATACACATTATCTTGCCTTTGTAGGGTACCATAGCATGTGGAATGGCTACTTGTCTATGGACTTCTATGGAGTCACCCAGTGCCCCTTTTAGTCCACTCAACCATGCAAATACCCCACAACTTCTATTGACTTCATTATTTGAAATTCTTTCATGAAATTTTAGGATGGATGCTAATCATCTACCTAATCTACGTGTAAAGTTTTGTTTTACACCATTCCAATGATTATTGCAAATAATATAAAATAAGAACAAAAAAATATATACAAACTATCTACAAAAACATTCTTACCATTGGGATTAGCAATTCTTGATTTTTGTAAAATTTATTAGTGCTTTAGTTTTACCTTTCATCTAATATCACCTTCCACATCATAATTTTTTTGAAGATGAATAATAAAATTATTAGCTAAATGCTTTTACATATATTCACAACATGTTTTTTTGACATATTCACTAAAACACACAATTTATGGGACACACACATGTTTTTTTAAAAGTGTTTAAAGACAGAACTTTACCCTTCAAAAGGGTTGGAGAAGTCTATATTTTGAAGTTTAGGCACACTAAACTTGCAATTTGTAAGGATATTTATCCTAAAATTTGGAAAGGGTGTATTTTAATTTTTTTGAAGGATCGTATAGTTGGATTTATTAAAGAATAAATAGAGATGAAGATTTGAGCCTTGCTTTGGGCAGAAATAGTTTGAGGTTAATATTGAGGAGGTTTAAATTTTTATGTAATATATACTAGCGGTTGGTGCTTGCTATGCTATGCATTCACCATTAGAATTTCATTAGAATTTTTTATGTATTAGATAGAATGTAGATCGAGCAAGAATTTCAATAAATCTTTAGATAAAAATTACTAAAATCTTCATATAATTTTTTTTTATAAATAAGCATATACTGAAATAAACAATAGAAATTTAATGAATGATGAATGAAATACATGCAATGATGAATACGGTAAAAGATACACATACATTAGAATGCATTAGAAATTTGACTCAATTGTTACAAACAATGGCAACCCAAATAGAAGAATTCAAAGGAAAAACTTGTAAATCTCAAAAGCTTTGCGAACAATTTAATTGTTGTGAAATCCAAAATCGGTTCAATCTAATAAATTTCTCAAATCATTTGGTAGTAGCAATAGGAAATTGAAATTAGAAGCTCAAAGCTCACAAAAGCACAAAATCATAGAA
The DNA here is from genome assembly GCA_950106755.1 of Climacium dendroides. NCBI lineage: Eukaryota > Viridiplantae > Streptophyta > Bryopsida > Hypnales > Climaciaceae > Climacium > Climacium dendroides. The sequence goes on along the minus strand of OX467083.1, from coordinate 48,511,692 downwards.
ATGCAAAAGAAGTGTAAAGCCAAGAAAAGCAATGGAATTGCTACCTTTATAATATCACCATATTGATCCTCTTTAATGTCACCTCAATTGCAACAACTATATTGTTTTTATAATATCACCCTTTGTAAAAAGTGATATTATAGAGGTGATTGTGAACTGCTACTCTATTTTAGTAATATCACATTGTGTGAAAATATGATTTCTATGTATGCATGATTGAAAATATTTTTATAGAATAATTAAAATAATTATTTTAAAGACTTATTGAAATCATTATCATGCATTCTATTCAAATATATCAAAATTTTACTAATATGTGATACAATGAATGCGTAGCATAGCAAGCACGAGCCCCTAATATTAATGGTAGCATTTGTGATATTATAGAGGGACTTATGATTTTAGTAGTATGATTAAGGGAAATAAGAAAAATGTTCTAATCAACAATACAAATACTTCAAGAGAGTTTCGATTCTTTATTATAAAATTTAAAAAATAATCTCATTATTTTTAGTTTGATCACTTATAGGTTGAAGTATAGTCACAATTAATGATGATTTAACAATTGTCTATGTTCCAAGTTCATATATTTAACCATAGTTTCTTTGCTATCATATATGATTTATCAAGTTCAATAAGCATAATCTCAATGAATTCTATGTGGTAGCAACCAAACATGCCAGTATCTAATAATATCTCTTTTGATTGGGTAATCAATCAAGGCTATAAAAATGAACTCAATAATGGAAAAAAAACAAGATTATTATGCTTTTGACTTGAATCAAATTAAACCCTTCATATTAATTTTGGTGAAAAGAAAGTATATCCTTCTTGTCAAAATAATATCCTTTATTATTTCTATCTTTATAAGTTCTTGCCATAGTGGGGGTTTAATTAAGCATTATGTAATCCATAATTTATTGTTTTAAAAAATCAAAGATATTTTTTACAATTGTAGACATATGTAACACTATAGAGGCATTCAAATTTATAAGAAGAACAAGGACAAATGTCTATATTCCATATATCCCACATGATTAACAAAATAAGAATAAATAAATCACCAATGCACAAGTAGAAAGTAATTCATGCCTTCTTAATAGACAAAATTCAATGTAATTCTAGTATTGTACATGACTAATAGGATTGATCAGCATTTCATGGCAACTAATTAATTAAAGTCCAAACTAAAATAATATTGGTAGTTTGCTAATCGCTTTAAGAACTAATAAATCAATTTTCAATATTCTTCTTCAAGAATTCAATGCCTTAATTATAGAAACAATAAGAAGGTCACAAATATATCATTATGAGATTTGTATGTGATTCATTTTCTAATAGTTTAGCACTTTGCAACTTTAATCTATTTGTTTTTTAGCTCTCTCTCAAAGTAATTTCTAAGAAAAATCAACTTTTGTTTTATTTAATTTTTTCTACCCTTGATTGCCATGTGTGGTATATAATCTTTACTTAACATCAGTTTTGTAATCACTTGAAGAAAATGTTAATAACTAATGGATCATTGGTGATAACAAATGGTCCTTCATTTCTACAAAGTAGTCCTCAAAGTCAAGAAAAAAGGCCCAAAAACTTGACATTGAATTTCATTAAAATATGAGTCTAATCTAATTTTTTGGTGATGTGGTTGTTTATCCTATGGTTGAGTTATTTGGACATTGAATCTTTGATTTTCACAAATTTGTTGCACTAATACATCCATGAAAAGTTTTGAAAATGGTCATGATATAATATGATTTTTAAAATTTAATTCAATTTTTATAAATGATGATAACCTTTATTCTAGTGTTATTATTTTTAACTACTAACATGTCATATATTAGAAATGAAGATGAAAAGCTAAGGATCATGAAATGGAGTAAAAAATTGAATGAAAATGATATGTTGGTATACATTCAAATTACATATAATTAAGAACAGAGTAAAAAATTTCATAGTATATATATTTTTCTTATAGGCTAGAACCAACATCGTGATTGTTTTTGTAATCATTTTAATGAAGATTTTTTTTTAATAATCATTTGAATTGCATTGCATTGCTTGAAACTCAAGGATGAAGCAAATAAATCTTTTCAAACCATGCCATCATGGAAGCTAACTTCCAATATGGATTATTTCTTCCATGTGAATTAATCTCCAAGTGCTCTCACTTGGAAAAAATGACCACTAGTAATGTAAACCTTTCTATTAACCCCTAAAGGACCAAATGGCATTTTTTGGCAACATAGCTTGAAGGCCCAAAAATTTTCATAACTTTTGACAACATGGCTAAAAAGTTATTGTATGATATGTAATTTTCAACATATGGTGGGCAATCCAGGTGGCAAAAAAATTCTTTAAAATCACTTTTTAAAAAAAATAAAAAATTGAAATTGGTTCTCTAGATTTATTTGTATATGGAAAGCTTTGAATTATTCCATTTTGATTAATGAGGTGAAAGTTATGAGGAGTTTTAGGTGTGGGAAATTTGCCGGTAGTTATGGAATCTCTACTCTAAAATAAACTTTGAAGTCTTTTATCTAACCCAATTTTCAATATTTTGGAAAAATATAAAAATAGAGGGTGTATATTTTGAATCATTCTCTATAAAGCGTAGGGCAACATTTTGGACAATGCCATTGAAATAATAATATTCTTAGTGAAAAATTAATTTTAAGTATGTGGAAAATTGTAAAATATGAAATAAAATTCACATTTGATTTCTTGAATTATAGATAGTAAGATCATTTATATATATATATATATATATATATATATATATAAATTAAAACTCCTCTAAATGTGTATATTGTTGATTCAATTCATGTACAATATTTTCTTCCTTTCATTGATATATTTCATCACATGATTTGTTTTCAAGTTACTTCAATGAATATTAATCAAACGATTTGCGTTGTTAGAAAATTACATCATGGAGGGCTTGACCTTGAAAGGTTGCACTTGCACAAAAGTGGCTTACGGATGATTTCAAAAGAACAATAGAGGATGAAGTACCACATTTTTCTTTTTAAGACTTCTTTGATTTTTTTGTAGCATATGGTGGTGGAATTTCTCCATTTGAAGTATTGCTGATTTTTCTAAACATATTAAGAAATACACTTTTCAATATATTTTGGCAACTTGAACCTCTTTGCTTTAGATTTAAGTATTAATCAAAATAATTATCCTTTTTGAATTTGATTTCAACTAATGTAATAAGTTCACAAAGTCTAGTATATTCCAAAAAATTTCAAAAATTCTCGAAAATTATTTGTCAAGAATGCCAAATGTGAAATGGCAAGAATGCAATAATTCATTGTCCCAAATTCCATACAATGTTAATGACATTGCCCATTTACTTAGCCCCCCAATCAACTAGTTGGCATTCAATAAAATGGCCAACTTCCAACTAATAAGCCTCCTTTTCAATAATTCCCATGCTCATTGGGATCATTTACATGGAAATTCGCATCCAATATTATTTTTAGAAAAATGTTTTGTGCAAAAATAAAATCAAAAGAATCCATGAATTTATGAGTTCTTACCATGATTTCCATTTCTATACATGACTTCCTATCTACAACACCCATATATAAATCTTTTTAAATTCCACAAAACCTTAGGGATGAATGCCAAATTTTTAATTTTTTAAAAGTCAATTTTTTAATAAATTTTCTTACAATGTTCAACCATTTTTTTTCCAAAAACACATTACTTTGACACTTGAATGTCAAATTTCTCTCAACCTACAATATTCAATTGTAATTTGAATTATAGGCCTATAATTATAGTTCACTAATGTTTTGATTAATAAATGAAAAGTTTTTTTCACGCTATAATGTTCTTCAATATATACATATGGTAAAATTTTCAGATTTTTTTTAGTATATTATGTATTTTATATGATTTTATTCCACTTTTTCTTCCATAATTCACATTATTTTCAAACCATGACAAAAAAAATTCAATATTTCATGGTCTTAAAGGGTAATTATCATTTCATCTCAAAACATAAAACCAACAAAAATCATTCATATATGGAAATAAAATTGAGCATAATGCACATTGTGCATGAATTTGAAATTTGCTTGTATGATCATAGGCAAGATAAATATGAGTTCCAAGTTTTAATATACAAGATGATCCAAGTTGAGTGGGGTGCTTTAAAGCAAGTGAAGTTAGTGAACCCATTGCAGGGCAAATAGGAGTAAGCCTATTGTAGGCAAAACTATATTAATTTAAAGCATCTCCACTCTTGCATGGGAGAGTCCCCGACCCACTCAAGCCAAAGCCATCCCTCACCGTAAACCTTGGAGCCCTAAAAAATAGTCCAACCCCACTCAAACAAGTAATTAAACTAAAATCCTCAAACTGCTCATCTCTTCTCCAAGTTTGGATTCTCCTTGTCTTACATGGTTTTTGTCTCCCTTTTTGAAAAGTCTAACAACTATAGCAATTCCCACCAATGAGAATGCTAGCAAAGATATGAAGAGAAACTATTTATTGGTGAAGTGCAAAAAGAGAATTTGAGCTTTGCCAAAAGCCATTTGAACAAGGCAGTTTCAAGTGAATGAGTGGCAATGTTCTTAATGGTGTAAGGTAAATAGTTCCAGAAATTGCCCACCTAAAAGCTGAAACTAAATCTTGGTGAGGCAAAGCTTCTTGAAATAATTTTCAGTTCAAGGCAAGTGGAATTGGCATTGAACCCAAGACATTTCATATTTTTTTAGAACTTTGTGGAATTAGTAATATAAAATTCCGAAGTGGAAATGGCACAGGGCTCTAAAATTGCCACTTCCTAAAATGTACACTATTTGTGCATTGCTGAATGGCTATGAAAAAGCAACACGTACCCATAGTGTACAGTTGAGGATGTGGGTGATTTTACAGCCTGTATGATTTCACAGCCTGGTACCTTACATTGTAAGTTCTGAAATGAAACTTGGTTACGAAGTCGGTCCCCAGCAACACAATGCGTTACAGATTTTATTCTTCTTCGCCCGGCAAGTTCATTGCCTGCCCCTTTCTTAAAGATTTCATCCACCAAATTAGAACTGAATTGATGGCCGATGGACTGTTCCGCGTCAATGCAGCTACAGAAAACCATTGGGTGGTTCATTTGACTCAAATCTCAGCCATGCAAGTCAGCTCCGGCCTTCAATTTCCCTCTCAAATGCAGCCATTGCCGCCGTTGAATTGTTCTTTTTTCCTTGTTGTTTTTCTTTTGTTTTCGTCCTTGGAATGAATTTTCTATAATGGACTAGAGTTTCACTTTGCTTCTCGCGAGGGAACAGTTTGCTTCGGAGTACGATGATTTGCTGGATCGATTCCTTGCTTCGAATGCCCTCCGATTGCTGACAAATTTGGGGGGCAAAGTACTGCCTCATTTTCCAGCAGCATTCTCCAAATTTGTTCACATTGCGGTGGCAAAGACGATTATCTCCGGAGATGCCGACGGCAAAGAAGAGACAAAGAGTGTGCGCGCTCTAGGTCAGCGTTCAAGGACTTACTGTGTGAATCATTGGGTTTAGAAATAGCAAAATGCATTCATTGGAAGTCAAACTACTATAAGAAGATTTCCCCTTTTCACAACCAAATTCCAAAGATGAATAGTTGCACTTCTATCCTAAGGATTCTTTGCCATTCATCGGACACGTCTGTTGCATTGTTTATTGGTTAATCTTCAAAGAACAAACAGGTGACCATGGAAATCATTCCTTTTGCTACCATGTGAATCATTAGCTTACAAAATTATTAAAGCACTCATTGGAAGTCAAATTGCTATAAAAGACCTCCCCTTTTCATAACAAAAATTTCAAAGATGAATAGTTGCGCTTCTATCCTACTGGAAGAATTCTTTGTCATTCACTAGATACTAAATGTCCTCGTTGACATTTAAAGGTTACGATGTCAATGTTGTCCTCGTCAATGTTTCTAGAAAATCTAGCCAAAATCTTACTTGACTTTGGAATCAAGCACCAATACACAAAAAAATAATAGGGATTTTTTTTGATGGAATTGTGAATTACAACTCCAATAAAATGTAAAATTTGTTGAAATTTCAGTAATAATTTTTTTTTAATGCTGCATAATATTGTAGATGAATTTAAAGTACATGAATGGATGTCCAAAATATAGGTGATTGTTTTGAACAACTTATAGTTTAAGGTGCATGGATGCTTTACAATTGACAAGAAAGCAAAAATTGAATGCAACAAGTTTATGGTTGATGATAGTCTGTGGTGGTGGCAAGCAAATAAATAGTTGGGTTTACTTGAACAAGAGTTTCGAAGTTTCAATTTTAGTGTGTAAGGAAAGTAGAAGTTAACATCCTTGTAGTTTTCTTTCAATTCTAGTTTACTCCCATGATGTCATGATGGACACTTTGAGATTGTTACCAAATAAATTCTACTTCAGTGACTGCTTTCCTCTCCAAAATGATTGGAAAAACATGCACTGGATCAATTTCTGAACCGCCAAATGCAACTTCACAATTCAATATAAGAGTTTCTCCTTGTAAGGCCTATGTGAATTAGATTCTATCACGACTTTGTGATTCAGAGTATGAAAAAAACCATATCGTTTTTCATCCATTTTGAATTCTTGATACAGTTGCAATATTGACCACGTAAGAAATGGTTAAGGTCAACTGATGAAACTTATTGAGAGAGGTGTCAGACCCCAAATCTTGCTTGAAGAGTTTAAAACTAGAAAATCAAGTTACCAAACTATCCTTGACCAAGACAAGGCTTCGTCTCACTCATTCCCGCATTTGCACTTAAAACCCATGTCTCCTGGCAAAGCCAACCACCAAAGTACCAGACCCCATTACGATCCTTAAGCTTACTCAGGGCACCCACAGGACTACAGGAGCATGCCAGCACCACTGGGCTTCGTAATGGTGATTAATTACGTCCATTAATGTCTGCCCAAATCAAAAAGCCTCAGGCTCTGCTCCTCACTGGCAAGGTCGCGGCAACCGGTAAAGTTCTCGTGCATCTCTGGAATACGTCAATACGATGGCTTCCCAGGGCAAAAACGCAACACCAATTTATTAGCTTAATTAGTAACCCATGCCAAAGCAAACTTCAAGTGGGCAATACGAACATCAATACCCGACTTACTGTATCCGAAAAGAAAGCGTCAATAATTGTGCATCATGTGGACATGCTAATTCGGTTACCCTCCCAGCGATGAATGCCTCCAGGTACGGTGTGATCCAAGCGACGGAGATCGCCCTGAAACCGGGTTCCGTCATCAATGAAACTTGCTTGCATGGCACTTGCACCAAAAAGAAAAAAAAAGGAAACCAAAACCAAAAATCACTTTTTTATTACTCCGTAATAGTGTTGTCATAACTGTAATACTGATGACCGGTCCATTGTCTACTGTATGATAGCTTCCCCGTCGCTGGCACTGGCTCAGGCAGCGGCCATATGCACGTGGTGTCGTGATTGGCTGGCCACTAAATTTAGAATTACGGCTTCTCGACCAATCCGATGTCAGTCATTTTTAGGCTGTCTAAGAATGCCGAATCTCTACTAAGTTATCTGCCTGCCTCGCTATTCTCGTTCTCCACAAATTCATCAATCTCTCACTCAATCTTCCCGACTCCCGAAAATTCCCGGTTGACTGCAGCACACGTAGCTACCTCCCTCTGATCCGAGAGCCGTTGCACTTGCATTCATGCTTCGTAACCCCACGAAGTGAAATGATATGACATGCACAGTCTATTTGGTTAGCTAGCTAGAGAATGCATGCGCACGTCTGTCTATGCAGCGCCATACCGTTGCTCATAAATTCTCATATCGATCCTGTTGGATCAAGCGCCTTGAAGCAGCTATAGGCGAAAACTTGCCCCGAAGTGTAATCGTTCCTCGTTATAACCATTTGTGACCGGGTGTGTGCAACTTTCCGCGCAATCAGCGCGCTATTCAGGATTGAAGAGTCCTAAGCTGGCAGTATTCAACTTTCTTTAGAGTACACAGTAAGCATCGTCTACATTCCCCACCGTGGCAGTAGGTATTTCAGCAGTTCAGTTCGTCGCGTGCATCCATGAGCCCAGGTGGGGGTTGTCGGGGATTCAATTGGAGGCGACGTGGGACGATGATGAGAGAGAGCCGTGGCATTGCAGAGAGTGTGCGTTTGGATTAGTTACGTTACAGCAGGCCAGTTTCTTCTTTGTTCAATTTTATTTCTGTTTGAATATACGTGCTATCTGTGAATTCTGCGTGCCCATTGTGGAGACTGTCGAGTTTTGAAGAAGAGATCGAATTGGCGAAAGGTTGTCATCGACACTGCCATCCCCGACGCCCACCATGGGCGTGTACAAACTGAGCATCGTGGACCTGGACCCGAAATCCTCCTCCAAATCACCCCCTTTCTTCCCCAAGTCCAGCTTCCTCCGCGGCACCGCCACCTCCTTCATGGGCCGCCGCTTCAGTACCAAGGTGCAACCCACGCTCCGCAGCTTCCTAGAGGCTCCCGACATCGAGGCCCCGAACCTCCCCACAGACCGCATTAGCAGCTCCGAGGACGACAACAGCTGCAGCAGCTCGCACTTCACCGCCAGCAGCACGCGCACGACCAGACACTTTCTCACCTCCGATGATGACGCCTGCCTCCGTGAGCTTTCGAATTCGCTCCGCGGCGGCGGCTTCGACAACAGCGGCTTCGCCTCCCTGGCGCGTCACAGCACGGCCTGCTGCACGGACGGAGGGGTCCGCCAGGAGCTGCGGCGGAAGTTCCACCTCGAGGACACCACTAGTACCCGTGCTCGCAACAGCTTCGCCATGGGACGATGCAGCTTCCGAAGGGAGCTCGATACCACGGAGGATCGGGTGGAGAGCTTGGCATTGTGGGAGGAGATTTCGGAGTCTCCTTTGTCGACGTCTGCAAAGGAACGCGTCGTGAGAAAAGATTGGAATACGGCGCAATCGTGGCCGCATGGACAGGTTACCAGCCCGTCGGTGGGGTACTCGGATAAGTTGGGCTTGGAAAGCTTGTTTCGGAAACCCAAGAAAGCGACGTCGTCGTTCTTCAGTGGATTCTTCTCCGGGCTATCGTTCTCCTCGTTGCGGCGGTCGCGGAAGTCGTAGTATTGACCACCAGGAATTCTTGCTCTTGGAGTCCCGCTTGTAGAAATATTCGTGGACTTTTAAAGCTCAATAGGGACACATTGTAAATTATTGTAGATTTTTTCACACCGTGTAGTATGGCTCTCCTACGGCAAGATAAGCAATTTGACTTGCGTACATCTTCTGCTCTCTATTGGTTTCAAGAGAGCTGACCGTGAGTTCATGGTGACATTAGAATGTAGCTTTTGCTTCTCATATTGATAATGCATTGGACTGCTCCTCGGGAAGGAGTTGTTTTTATGATTGACTTGGATATGATGATACCACGACCGTTCCTTGAACCCTCAAAACAATGTCCACCAAAAAATGGCGTGGTGCAAACGATGATGGTCTCAAAACCACGGTCGTTACACTTAAGTATCTAAGTGCGGATATGGCCAAGGCAGTTTCAACCGAAGGAGTTGCCAATCCTGAAGGGCCTGAAGATGGTGAAATGGTAGAAGCACCAACCTGCCCAATTCTGGTATTCATTAATTCCAAAAGCGGGGGTCGCTTGGGTCTTGAGCTCATTGAGCACTTTGAAGAACTCCTCAGCCCTGAGCAGGTTACATATTCTCGATTCTCGAATACCATTTGCCTCTTGCCTCGTTTTTCCCTTGCTTTATGATCTCAGTTTGCATAAAGATGTGCTTTTTTCAGCTCAACAAGTACTGTGCTTGCTCTATGATTCAGGTCTACGATTTATCGAAGCACTCGCCCGCTGCTGTTCTTCAATATGGAGTAGGTTGTCTGGACAGGATGGCGGACTCAGACGAGTGCGCTCGACAGACATGACAAAACCTTCGCGTTATTGAGGTGATAAAACGTTATTGACATAGCAGAACTTTCGCGTTGTACTATTGAGGTGACATATTTTTTTCATAATTGAGTCTCAGCATTAGGTCAATCTTGCTATTCCGGATGACCACGTTGTAAGGATGTTGACGTATGTCTACAGTACTAATCAAAGATAGAGAGCTGATGCAATGTGCAAATCCATTTCAGGTCGCCGGTGGGGACAGGACTGTTGGAATGGGTTCTGTCAAGACTGAGAGCACTTCGAGAGCTTTCGGCAACTCACAGTGTTGCTCCAGTTGGGGTTACCTCCCTTGTCGCAGGAAATGATCTTTCCCCAAACTTTGGCTGGGTAAGATTACGACAAGACTTAGTAGACTCTGACGCTGAAATCCTTAGTATGTTTTGTACAGTCTTTGTAAATGGAATTTTATGAGCATGTGGAAGATTGCGTCCTTTTCTCTTTGCATCTGAATAACCTTTGCGATTTTCTGTGAGTTGTTGACGGAATTCAATTCCTGTATATTTCTCTGTTCACAGGGAGGAGACTTCTCCTCAACGGCTAAAAAAACAACGGCATTAGATTCCAAGGTCGTACCTCTTAATTGATAAGTAAGTTTTTCTTTCTCTTAGAGAAGATGGAGCTGTTGCTTAGATTGAGATCTAATTCGAAATAATTTCGAATTAGGAGTGACCTGCTACTGGTACACTAACCGATTATCTGTGTAGTTTAGAACACTTCACATTGATAGTGTTGAGTAGGCAAATTTTGATGTGTGTGTGATTCTCCAGATATCTGATACTTTCGCTGTTGAGGGCAATGTGTCGTAATAAATTTAGTGAAAAGTCCTGGCATGATGATCTCAAGCAGGAAAAATTTCTGCGTCCATCTTCATTCCTATTTATGTCTGTTCTGGTTCCTTTGGGATTGATTGACCCTCTTCTTACCTTCATCGGTAATCTTTTAAGTCATTCATACCGTATCTTTAGTTTTTCTATAGACTGCATTGGGTGCTTTTAATGATGTTGGTGATTTCCTATCTACTTTCAAACTTTGTAAAGGCCTGATGACGGTTTGCTAGGAGTTATGGGGTTGAAGGATGGTTGGCACACTTACTGCTTTTGCCATGCTCGAAGTTAGCACTGCTGGTCGTCTCTGTCAAGAGAGTGTTTTGACCTACCTCAAAGTTTCTTTCTAGCCACACAAGACGAAATTTGTTCGATGAAAGCAATGATTTAATTGGTGCCAATGTCAAATAGCTTGCTACCAAAGTTTGGATTGCTTTTGAGGGAGGAGTTTTTTTTTGCCTACTTGCTTAATAAATGCATTCAATTTCTTGAAGAGATCATTCATGCTCAACTTACAGCCGTTTTTGTGCGTGTTTCTAATACTGACTTGATTCGCATCTTGTATCTACTGAATGATCCGTTTAAACAACTTGCCCCATCGAATATTAATCTGATGTTTTGCTCTAGGCTGAATCAGTCAAAACTTGAGCTGACTGGTAGACCTAGAAGAAAAGCCTACTTGCAAATGGATGGAGAGCTACCTACTCATGGGTACGAACCCACCGTTGGTTAACGAAATTTTAGTTCCTCTAAGATTTCGTTTGAAGAAGTGCTCGTTTGAAATACAATAACCTGTTTGCATTTGTCTAGTTTGTGCAACTTGACGTGTGAAGAATTATCTTTTCCAAGATAATGTTGGGTCATTCAACACTAGTTTCCATTAGGTGACACCCAATTGTGACCCTAAATATGGTTATGAGTGTTTCGCACCAGTTGCAATATTGCACAAACTTGCTGGCCTTGTATAATTTAACGAAATTCAAGTTATGTTCGGAAGATATCATTATCTGCGACCAGAGTTATGTATGCTCAGTTCATCAGTGTCGTTTAATCACGCTTATATGGGTCTACATAATTTCAATTCTTGCAACGGTGTTTGCTATGGTGAGGAAGAATTTGGTCTAGCAAGCAGGTCATTTGAAATAGGGATTATTGGTGAAAATTGTAGCCCACAAATACATCTTTTTGCTGAGCCAGTGTATGAGCAATTTCGCGAAACAATGCATGTGCTATGCTGTGACGCGTCAGAATTGGCCGAAAACTTCTACTTAGGGCGGATCGGACTTGTTAAAGTTCATTGTTCTATAACTACAATGTTAAGGTTAATATATAGACAGTTACCATTTACCAGTATTGTGCAGATTACTCACGTTTTGGGACTTTGGATATCCAGTCCCGTCGGTGCACGTGATCACTTCCATTTGCTCAACCCCGTCTCGACAGACTACACTAGCATAATTACGGATTATCATTGTTGAATGTCGTCGAACCGAATGTGGGGTTCCTCAGTTTGTTTTGGCCCTTTCAATAGTTTCAAGTCCATAGAAAGGTAAGGAAATTCTGCATCGCAAGGGCCTCATCAGTGACAACTTACTGGTGATGCCACTATGTGCCACATTAAGTAGACCATTGAACCCCAGTACCCCACTAGCTTTTACAGTCACGCCATCACGTTCTCATGTGAAAAGTAAAGAGGCGAGATTCAGTGAGCATGCACCGGAGTGATTAATTATTACAGGAAGATGTAGTAAATTGTCACCGGCATTAATTACTGTGAGATCGATCGGTTTAGTGGATCATCGCTTAATGGAACAGCTGGGAAGAGGCTTACAGTACGTGATCTCCTTTCCATAAAGTTCGAACATGGTTTAGCGTAGTGGGGTGTGTGAAAGAAATACTGTCATCTGATTATATTTGGGTGCGTAAAGACGTCGAATACAGATGGAAGAAGTACTGTGTAACTTGCAGGAGTGATCATTCTGCCACAATTGCAATTTGCAAGACAGTGCTTTGAATTCACTAATGAAATTATAGATATGATCACTGGGAAAAAGGAAAAAAAAAATGTGGCTCTCATTCATTCTCTGAAAGTGATTCATCGAATTAATTTGCACAACGCAACGCAACTCATTTGAAAGGAGACATTATTGCTCCTTTCAGCAGTAATGACTAATGAGGATCCACGAAGTTATTTCTTCCAAAGTAGAAAAGGGGTGACAAGTTACAACGTAACATACATTACATGCGGGCTACAGAAGTCAAACAGAGGACTGATAGTTTGTTTGGGAGTCCATTATGAAAAAAGGGCTCGAGAGAGCATTTATGAGTGAGCAACTTCCGTCCAACGAGACACACGGAATACTGTAGTGGAGTCTCCTTTCTGCAAATTGGCTTGACTCTTCCCCGGTGGCGTTGGCTTTGTGAATCTCTTTTTCGCCTTTGAAATCAAATGTTTCATTGGGTGCTCAAAAGAAAAAGAAAAAGAAAAAGAAAAAGAAATGGGCTTCATAACATTGAGTACACTAAAATTGGTAAATAGTGTTGGCTACACTAATTGTCAACAATAACACTAATTGTGATTTGCAAGGTTAGTGTTAGAACATTATTTACCCATTTTAACACTATTTTAGCTCTATAGTAAAATTTGGTCATTTCAGCATTTCTACAAGAGTGCATTTAGAGTTATATGGGAACAAAATATAGAAGTTGGAATGGTAATATAATAAGTTAAGGCTATGATCCAGTTCACTACAACACTAATTATCACCCAACACTATTTACCAATTTTAGTGTAGCCTTCTGAGAGGCTGCCTTCAGTTAGTTTCCCTCCTTGGAGGCGTCATCCACAAAATTCATCCATGCATCATTATTCTAAGCTGCAGTACAAGGATTGTGTACTAGTAGATTTATGGCATGCTCCATTTTCTTTTGCTAATTCTAAGACTAAACATATAAATCAATATGATTTGTAAAGAAAAACGATTTGCATAAAATCCTAAGCTAGAATCCATTGAGTAGCATATCAATGCAATCTACCATGTGGCCATCACAATAATTTACTTTCAATTTTCAAATGTGAAGAGAAGCTCTTTATATACCTATAGGGTGGTAGGAAGTAGAAATATCCATGTGGTATATATAAATTAGAATCTGTAATTTCTCAACCATTCATAGTTAAAATCAAAAGTAGGAATTGTGATTGAAGTAGAATTTCATACCTCATTTAAGCATAGTATATTAACTTTTTAAAAATAAAAATAAAATTGACGTATAAAAAATTGGTAAATTGAGATCAATTTCATCTCCAAAAATTTGTTTGAGATTTTGATCCTCCAATCAAAAGTTATGGAAAAATTTCAGAGAGGATGTTTGAAGATGTAAAAAAAAATTCCCTTCCAACCCCTCTTTGAAATTTGTCCATAATTTTTGATTGGAGGATCGAAATCCAAAATGGATTTTTGGAGATAAAACTTAACTTTATTTCCCAACTTCTTTTAGTTCAAAGTTTTTTGAAAAAAGTTTTTATACTATGCCTAAATGAGGTCTGAAATTCTACTTCAATCACAATTTCTGCTTTAATTTGACTAAACTATGAGTGGTTGAGAAACTACAAATTCTAATTTACATATCCCTCATTGTTTGTTCTACCCCATATGTATATAAAGAGTTGTCTTTTCATTTAAAGTCTCTAAACACGAATGGCTTACAAAGTTTAATGAGGAAGTTCCAATATTGAAAATGATTACCACAATGATTAGATAGCCACTTTGTTTAAAATTTATATTTTGTGCACTATTTGAATTGAAAATATTTGAGTTTTTATTACCCCAAGTCTGCAGATTTTGTGCACTATTTGAATTTTTAGTATTTGATTTTTTTAGTACCTGAAGTTTGCAGTCGCACTGCAATTGAGCAGAACTTTGACAAATATGGACACATGGATAGTTAGCTACTAATGGTGCCGAATATTCCACACCATTTCATCCAACAAATGAAATGGTGTGGAATATTTGGCACCACTTTGTCAAGGGAAAGGTAGCCCTTCACTCTGCTAGTGAATGTTATATTAACTGGAATATTAATCTCATGAAACCTCCCAAAAACACCGCTTTTTAGTACAGTGCCTACTTACTAATACAACAGTGCTCAAATTTTCATATTTTCTTGTTGGCAAGTGAAACAAGTTTCCAATGCACTAAAGCATGTAACATCTGGATATTGTATGCAAAAGTTATGAAGGGTCAAAGTTTTTTGGGAAGATGTTTTAAAATTGTTTCTTCAACATATATATACATATAAATTTTGGAGATGTACATAGAGTAATGATGGTGGTTTGGGATGTTTACCTTAGTATGCTTTAAAGATGTCTACTTGATTGAACCATAATAAGCTAACAATTTTAGTTTATGAAGTTTTTTTAGCAAAGTCCATGAGTCTTTGTACTCAACTTCATTAGAATAATAGAATGATAGACATTTTCATAAGTCTTCACACTCAACATCATTGGAATGTTAGACATTTTAAAGCTTTTGCATGAGTTTTGACATTTTGAATTATCCAATTTTTGTAAATATGAATGAACTATAAATGCATTTTTCCTTTAATTTTTCCTTGCATGGGGAATTTAGTTACACTTGGTTGACTAATTCATGAAATTGAAATAAAACTTGTACTAAAAACTGGATGTGATGGGAAACACTACAAAAAGACAAGTGTCTACAATGACTTGCCCACAATGATTGTAACACAACAATGACTACAAAATGATTGTTTTGCAATGATCATTGTGAACAAGTCATTTATACCCTCATTTTTATAGTGAAATTGAGTTGAAAATCTCTAAAATAATTCTCCTAAAAAATCAGTAACTTTCAATCTTTAAAAATTCATTATATAAAAATAGGTACAAGATGGAAGAAAAAATCAAATTGTTAATAGATTTAAAATGGAATTGATATACATCAATTTGAATGGTGAGATTGTTCTAGCAAGTTATGTACACTTCATGAATGTTTTTATTTTGAAAAAAATATTAGAATTGACTAATTGTACAAGTTTGTTTTTTACTACCAAAAAACATATAGATTGCTCCCCAATCAAAACTCTCCATAGCTCTTATTTTGCAAATTGCAATGTCCAAAATGAATCAAAGCTTTCCATACAAATATAAACATATTCTAATAGTAATAATAATTTTGATTTTTTGCAATTTTTTTGTTGCTTGGAGTCACCCTTAGGAGGGCATAAATTTTTCTAAAAGACCCCAAATAAAACAAAAATTACATTATCCAAAAGATAATATTTTTCTTTGCCTTTATGAAAAGTTTCAAGAAATTAGAATAATATTTGGCATCATAGGAACCTTTCCAAAATCCTAAAATATTCATTCTAGAACTTTGAACCTTTAGGGAAAATTTTCCAAGAATTAGAAGGCATAGAAATACTTAATTGGGACTAATAAGCCTTTAAAATTAGGCTTTTTAATTTTGGAATGTTGCTTAAACAAATGAAACTTACATATGTAGTCATAGGCTTGTCTCCTCATGGTTAAGTATAAAACTCCTCGTCAAGGTTTTATGAATCATGTCTTGACACACATGGACTACACATTGATGGCATCTTATTTGCAATACCAAATACATGAAATTTGTCAAATTAGAGCAATAATCCTAAGAAGTTATGGGAAAAAAAAGGTTTGATTAGAGATCAATGATGAATATTACTCAAACATTTTATTACACATAAAACCATCAAAAGTTCAGTAAATCAAAAAATTTAGACGAAAATGCCTTGCAAATAGAGAATTCTTTCTCATTTTGTAATAAAAATAAAATGGGACTTCAATCATATTGTCTTTATGCTTTGTTGTTTTGATGCTCTTCAAATTATGAATCAAACTTCATAGTTGGTTTAATCATGACAAATTGTAGAATGAGCAATAATGATCCAAGTTGGAAGTAGCATGTATCTTTAGATCCCACTCACAATAAAAAAAAATAGTAATGTTTTTGCTATATTCCTTAATTTGTGCTCCTTTTGTGTCAAATTCAAAAAACACTATGTTGAGTCTAAAATTGGCCTTTTAGGGTTAAGCATCTAGTCAAACCTATACATATTAGTAGAACATTGGAATTTTTGTAAACGCAATCTTGTGAAATTAAATAAAAGAAAATCACTCATTCAATTAAGGTGAAAACACTAATAAACAATCGATTTGGTGCTTTTTCACTTTAGTTAGATACAAATTGGGGGGACAAAACCTCAAAGAATGAGTGCCACAGTCATATGAAATTGAGATGGAAAGAAAGAACTTGCTTGTGTGCACATGATTACAGTAACTACACCTAGAACGGATTACTCCTTAAAATCAACCTCTTTTTTTAAAGGGAAACTAAATAAGGAGGATATCCAAAATGGTGCACATTATAAGAACGAGTGTAAGGTGGAGTTGGGGACCATTTTGAGTAGTGTGCAACTCTATTTAGAATATTGTAGAGGTAACAACCTTTCAAGTAGTCAATTTTGGGTATACTTTTTGTTATTTTAACATCTTCTCTATGATACCAATGGTGTCATTTCTTCACGTGCATCAAATGCATTTTGGCATCACCTATTTAATACTTTTAGCACCCTACACCTTGCATCTTTGAAAATTTTGTAACTAACTTACAATGCACCCAAAAATTACGAAATCACTTGCATTTTGATTCATAGTCCTTCACCAGTGTGCAAAAATTGTTGTTCATTTTTTAAAGCATATTGATTTTCCATAGTGCCATTTTAGGTATAAAGTAGGAGGTTCTAAATGTGCATAAGCTCTAAAACCACCCACCTCTTCAAATGTACACTATTTGTACATGTCGCTTTGTTGTAGCCTTCAACAATGTATAAATAGTGTACATTTTAGGGAGTGGACAATTTTAGAACCCTTTGCCATTCCAACTTCAAAATTTCATAACTAATTCCACAAAGCTCAAAAAAAAAATATGAAACAAAGACTTGGGTTTCAAGGGAAATTTACTGATAAATATTTCAAAGAAGCTCCACCTCCCTGCCTTAGTTAACTTAAAGTATGACAAGTTTGTTCATACATATGCACCATCTGCCCCACTCAGCTGTCACAAAACCATCTTGTCTTGCCAGATAGTATGAGGTACAAGCTTGTCAGTTACTGAATCAGCAATTCAGCACCTGGCCAGAAGAGTTTCGTATCAGAGAAGACAGAGAAAAGCATCAAGAATTGCAAAAAGCATTGGATGCTCTCAAACATCAGCAGCATCTACTCAATGAAGTAATTTAGTTTAGTTCATCATAAAACCCTTGCGCTATGATTCACATAATTGATGGTACTGGCTTCTGTGTGCTGTTGAGTATACATATTACTGTGTATTGAATACTGTATGTCCCTTCCATTTGTTTTTATTGTGTGACTGAGCATTTTTGTGCCATAATATAGGACTTTGTTTGGATCCATTGGTAGCCATTCACTCTCAATGCTATAAAACGAGGAAGCAGGAACCCTAATGATAACCAACCTCTATTAAAGAAAATGTTCCTTGCTGTGCATGCTCAGGTGAATTGGGCCTTTGAGGAAGGAAATTCCACCTGCAGCTGGTAGTAAGGAAATGGCTTGTTTCTCCCTCCAAAATGGTGTCATTCACATTCATGTAAACGGTGGTCCCAAATGAGATTTCAATCAGCTTAAGTTGCTAAACACACAGCTAAATTAATGTGCTAAAGTTTCAAATTCATCGATGTACTACAATTTCCAATTCAACTCTTTAAATTCACAGATAGTTTTTGTGTCTGTAGTTTGTTTGTTTTGGAGAAGTTTTGCAACTCTTTTAACCACATTTGTTTGTGAACTCTGAATAATACATGACTTAACTTCCTAAAAACCGTATAATAACACCAACATCTTTGTCAATGGAATCTACTTGCAATCAGCTCATCCAGGACACCCCCAGGCCCCAGCTGGTTGTGCACAGCTGCATTCATGTCCATGTTGACTGTTTTTCACATCTCCTCACTGTCCTGGGCTGTCAGTTGTCACTCACATGTATACCATTTCACAAAGTTTCTCATAATCACATGACTTAGTTATGGTACTAAGTACTCCCACTCTTCCACAGCCACATAACGGGATTTCGAAAAATAATTGTTCTTGAAAACAAAGTGACACATGTCTGTGCTTGATTGATTTGAACCCCTGGCTAAAAGTGACATGGACGCAGAAACCCACCCTTTTGTTTTCTAAGGTACACTCCTGCTATTCAGGTACAGTGTATGATCGTTGTTGTCCGACAACTGCTTGGAGTGAGTACTTTCATTTATCCTAGTTTCAGTATTTTGTCAGGCAGTCTCATATTTACTGTAAGTATCCTACTGCTCTTTCTGCATCAATTTCAGTGCCTCCAAGCAACAACTGTTGTTCTACAGTACATGTCTCCTCACATTGTGTACTCCAGGAAGCATTCAATTACAGATAGAACCTGACTCCTCGTCACTAGTCCTGATGAGTAATGTCACACCACGGGAGGGTCCTGATCACAATAGTACTTACAATCCCCAATGCCCTGTTCTTGCATCAGAATCTCCACATAACTGCACTAACATTGCATACATTTCACAAATACTCCGCATCTGCACCCCCTGCCTCATTTCCATTGCAATTGAAGCAGCCCCTGCGTTTCTGACACCCCAGATGTGGTAGATGGGGAGTTGCTCTAGGATCATCGACATGGGGCGCCACTTTCTTTCTGCTATGGCAATAAAGAGCTTCAGAGCCAAGGATTATAGCTACCCGGCGGTGAACTAGTAGCTCCGAGCAGGGAAATACTCTCATTTGTTTAGAGCGTAACTCATGTCTTCACAAAGCTTCAAACTTGCTATTTCTATTCTTTTGCATTCTTTGGCTTTCGTTCCGCGATTGAACAAAGAAAACCTCCATCGTCTCTTCTCCGAGACAGTCCGTAGGCTAGTTTGAAATGATGGCAATCAGCGTTCCCGTTTTTTTCGTTTTCTTTGTCTACAGTTTGCTTTCTCCAGTGATAGTGAACTGCAATAAGGAACACTTGAAGGGGCGCGGATTGTTAGCATTGACTGAGGAAAGCCCTGCGTCAGCGTATGCAAACTGGATTGCAAGCGTGAGGTCGAAGCATGAGTTGAAACTGAAGGCGAGCTCCCTGGTGGGGGAGCCAGGCATGGTGCAACCCGACCTGTCGCTGGATTTTCCAGGAATGAAGCAGTATGTGGATTGGGAGAGCGTGGTGACGCCCGCAACTTACATTATTGTAGACCAAACTGGTGTAGGCAATTTTTTGACCTTAACAGATGCAATCAACTCCATTCCAAGGGACCGATATCGGCAGTACCGCATTACCATTCAAGTCAATGCTGGTGTTTACAGGTACAAATTAAGCAATGCTTTCCTCAGTATCCATTCCAAGCTTCAATGAATTACTCTGCATTTGTTAGCTAGAATTGTTTGCTTGCTGGACGGTCGAAGAATAGTGGAAGAGGAGAAGAATCGTTGGTCGCAAGATGACCGTTAAAGAAGAAGGGTAGCAACGGCTACTCTTGGGTAATGTCACAATTTTGGTCCTTGTGATTTTTTTAGTTTTCTGTAACGTTCTGGTGTGCACTGTGCAGAGAAAAAGTGTTTATTGAGAGGACAAGGCCTATGATCACCTTACAAGGAGTAGGCCAACCTACCATTGTCTGGAACGACACAAACTTCCTCTCCGGCAACCATACTTTCGACAGTGCCACTTTCGGAGTTGCTGGGAATTTCTTTCTTGCTCGCAACATGACTTTCCAGGTAGGGAATCCCGTAAGCATGCCTTGTCCACAAGCAATTAATTAGACCCTAAAACTATTACACTAATCGAAAATCATCCTCTGTTTCAGTGAGGAGTATACCCAATTTGGCTGGAAATAATTAGCTGTCATCGGTTGTTTAATTCCATCCAAGTTGGACGTCGTGGATATGACTCCCCCAGTGAATTAGAGAATTTTTTCATAAATCTTGTGCATGCGATGGACATTTCATTGAGCCTGAATTTTTTATAACATTCTTTAGGATCCCACAGATGCACCTAAGAATCTGAGTTCATCATCCTCCTACTATCAATGAAATGTTTAGGTTGCAATTAACAACGTAACAAAGAGGCAATATATATATGCTGTTGCATGCTTAATAAAGTTCCAGTTGAGAGAGACGCCCAATCTTAAAGCCAGTAATGTCATGTCAGAATGTGATGCTGATTCCAATTCTCAATTGCGAAGGCATGGTTTTAGGGCTAATGAATGTGAGGTGTTTCCTCAAGAATTATGAGGAATTTTTAACCTATTTTTCAGAGGTACCTTGGAATTCAATTGTGACAATTGTCGGTGCAGAATACAGCGCCCGCTCCTCCACCAGGAGCGGTGGGCATGCAGGCGGTAGCTCTGCGAGTAACGTCCGACTATGCGGCCTTCCAAGACTGCACCATCATTGGCAACCAAGACTCTCTGTATGACCACAATGGTCGCCACTTCTACAAGGACTGCTTCATTCAAGGCAGCATCGACTTCATCTTTGGAAATGGCCTTTCCATGTTCTATGTGAGCCACCATGCCACAACTCAAAATGATTCTTCACATCCATGATCAACATTGAGGATATGGAAACCGTTGGCTAGCAAATTAATAGTATCCGCTACCTACGTTGACCGTTCTTTTGTCCGTCTTTTGGCAACAACTATCTAGAATCCTACAACTGGAATTAAAGCAGCATGAACTTCTCACATGAACAATGGGTTAAAAAAATGAATTCCTGGTGCAGAATTGTGAGCTGAATGTGATGCAAACAACGTGGGGGGCCGTGACCGCCCAGAAGCGTCAGAACGCCAGCGACAACACGGGCTTCTCCTTCCAGAACTGCCGCATCACGGGCGCAGGACAAGTGTACTTGGGCCGCGCTTGGGGTCCCTTCTCCCGCGTGGTGTATTCCTACACTTGGATGGGCGACGTCATTTATGCGCCGGGATGGTTCGACTGGGGACTGGCCGACCGACAACTGTAAGTGACCATTGCTCACTGAATTACTTCCTTCCCCTCAAATCATACTTCCAATACTTGCAATGGGCTGCTGCTCCTCTTCTGCACTTTGAGAGGGGGAGGAGGTGAAGCAGCTTTGCGAGAATACTTTCTTTCTTGTGCATGGGCTTCACAACTGGGAACTTACTCCATACTTTATACTTCAGGAGACTAGTTGTGAACCAGCTTCTTAATTGTGAAACCATTTGGACTAATGCCCTTAGATAGTCCCACTTTGCAAAGTTCATCTCTCAATGTAACATGTAGCTCAAATGTAGTAAGAGCGTGATTGTTGAAATTTGAGATGTTACATGGCACTGTTTTGTTCAAATAACTTCTCATTCATCCAAAGCAAACTCTTGAATCCTTACAAAACAACCTTCCTTTACGACCAATTGGATGAAATTGAGGTAAGTAATGAATATGTCGAAAGGAACACTAATAAACAATCGATTGGTGTGCAGGTCTGTGTATTATGGGCAATACAGATGCTCGGGCCCTGGTTCTAATGAGGCCGGGAGGGTAGCCTGGTCCCGTGAGCTGACTGACTGGGAAGCAGCACCGTTCCTGGCGCTCAGCTTCGTGGATGGAGAAGCTTGGATTCCGCAAAACATCAGACCAGTACCAACAGTGCAGTGTAATGGAGTCCCTTGTTGATCCAGCTTCGACTTCAAATTGAATGTTTAGTAGTCTGGGTTAGAACCGTCACCTCAGTAGAAGGAACTTCCCACAATCAAATTCGATCACAATAGAAACAACACATTAGCACTAAGCAGTCACAATAGTTACAAAACATTTCCCCATAGTTAATGTAGAATATTCTGCAGTATGATCGAGGTGGAATATTCTGCACTACTCGTTTGAACACTTAAATCGATCTCTAGCAAACAGAGGCCAAATTAGCAGACCAATGAGCTGTATTGTTCATGAAAGACACCCCATTTGAATGGGTTAATAAGGTTGCGTTGTTTTGTTTTGAGCAACACGAACATCGCAAAAGAGCTTGGGTGTACGTGCAAGCGCTTGCTCATGTAAGCGCCAATATTGCTACAGGAGTATTTTTTCAAACATCTTCATGACCAAACGATTTCTCGTCCAAAGTGAGTTTACACATTCAGGTGTCACAAATCATTTCTTGGGCAAATTGCATTCTTTGAAAAATCAGCCAACTGTCGTGTAAGAATTGTAGCAAAGCGTTCAGTTTCCAACCGGAAACAGATTTTCACTTCACCCAAGATAATGAAAGTTAGTAGTCTGTTTGCATGCTCTTCGCATCATTTTAACACATGTTGGGGAGATTCTTAAAGAGCCCAATCATGCGTAACTTTCTTTGTACAAATTTGAAGTGAGGGTAGAAAACTATGGAATACAGGTAGAGGGCAGGTAGAACATGTACACTAAATAGTGAAATTAGGTTGTCCCACACTAGTTTCTCGACATTCTACACTATATAAATATGTACAATTATTAGAAGGATGCAGTAATGTAGGAACCATGTGTGTTGTATGGCACTATAAGAAAACCTTGTTTTACGTGACGGATTGACATCAAAAGGAACGGATTTTAGGTGACATCAAAGGTGACATAAAAAAAAACCCCATGTTTTTATGTCAACAACGATGTCCATTGATGTTATATTGGACATCATTGTTGACATAAAAACATGGGTTTGTTTTTTTCAATATCACCTAAAATCCATTCCTTTCGACATCAATAAATTTTGGTTTCTTATAGTGTGGGTTGGTGCACTAATTCATGGCTCGGGTTTAGAGAATTGTGTGTGCTTCCATCAAGACAAGTGGTGAGTCATGAGGTAACTTTCTTGAGTAAGACAATCTAGTTTCACTATTTAGTGTAGGTGTTGGGACTATGTACTAAGAGAGGTTTATGCATATTAGAGAGGTGTAATGAATGACCACCTAATAAATGTCAACTTTGGACACTACTTTTTAGTGAATGTCTTTCAAATTGGACCCACCTACAAACTCCATTTATTTATTGCAAGTTATGCATAAAAAGGATATGCAGTAAGAGAGGTTCTACTTGTATTTTTGCACACTTCTGATTTGGCTTGAAAATATTGCATGGGTACATTGAGTCATCATTCTATTTCTTGAAATCCAGAGTATAGAATTGGTGATTTCAACTATCAAAATTGTTGATCATAGGACAAATGTTTGTGTAGGGCATAAAATTAAAAGGTTTAGGGGTTTGCGTGAGTTTCATAGAATCCTACAAGTAATTTATGAGGCATAAAGAACATACTAACTTGTTATTTTGTTAGCCCATATCCATACAATTGTAGACTACACATGAATTAATGCATCATAGACTGTATTGTAGAAAGTAGGCACATGTGCGATCTACAATGCACAATAGAAAATAGTGGTCTTCGATTGTAAACCCTACACCTAAAATTTCCAAATCATTGCTTCCAAATTGTGATTGCCCATGTGTACAATCAAATGTACAAAAAGTATTCCATAGACAAACCTATTTGTGTTCAAAGATGAGGAACAATAAACATAAATCCCTAAAGGACTCTAACATTTTCTTGTCCTTTTATGATTTCAAGTTGATTTGTAGGATGGGAAAAACCTTTTTTCATCCAAATTTTTTAGGGAGAGTTGCTTGAATGCATTTTTAGTGAATAGTATTGCAAAATCTACCATAATGAAGCCATGGTTTGCTGATTTTCTAATTTCACAATGCCACTAACTTCGTTTCGTACCATGATGTTCCACACCTCAAAATGTGTTCAAAAAATCTATTTTATATTTCTTATCAATTTTCTTCAGTTTTCCTTAAAAAGTTCATGGTGCTTTCAAAAAACATGAAAATTTTAACATATATGAAATTTAATTTTCATCTGGTTGCAAAATGGCAGCAAACAAAGAGAAGGATTGTGAAGCTTAACCATCCGTTTTGCTATATGCCTGCAGGGCTTTTGCAAAAAAAAAAGCAGGCTTTAAGAAATTTCTCATTGCTTAACAAATGCCTTTTACAAGATCAGGCGATTAACGAAGAAATTTGATCGCTAAACGTAGAAGTCTATGACTAATGAAATGCATAATCTGAACGCCACGATCATGATATACAAACCATGATATACAAATCCAATAATTATACAGTTTCTATACAAAGAACTATGCTCAATTGATGGCATTAGGTTTCAAGCCTACTCTACATTTTAGCATACCACTCAAATTCTTGGAAAATTAGGCTAGCGTGTCCTCAAGTTTCCTGAAAGGTTTCTTCAAAATAATGACGGTGGAAAGCGCTTGTCATCGAATGGAGTTCACACTCTCAAACCAAATGGTTGTGTCCAACCAGACCGATGTGGTTGAACCTGCGACGGGCTAAACAGCACGACAAAATAAAACCGACCTAATGGTCACTCGGAATTACTGTATCAAAATCTATTTTCTGCTTCACTATGGTTTGCATCAGCCACTCCCCTTTAAAAGTCCTCAGTCCTGCTTTTGTTGCGACGTCGCCTTCCTCCTTGTCCTCATCACAAGTCAAAACAATAGTGCGTGATGTATCATTTTGTTGCAAAGCTTCATCCAAGCTTGAAAGAACCTGCAGACAGACGTAGTTAAAGTTGAGGTACACATCTCAAACAATGATGAGATTCGGTGAAGCTTCGGATCAAGGTAAAATTAAGACGATGGAAAGGGCTTTCAGCAAGACAACCTACCTTTCCTCCTGCCACCTTAGTTAACTTTGTAACAATGTCTACCGGAGGCTGCACATGTGGTGTCGGGTAAACGGAGAATCCAGAAAACAAGGAGCGCGGCTTTCGTTGTGCTGCTTGAATCGCAGTTGCCAAACTGACTTTATACTTGGATTCAAACTGCTTGTCTCTTAGAAGGTACGACTCTTCCTCTGATATAAGCACAAATCCACGTGTGAGCGTGGTATAGTTGAGACCCATCAACAACTCATTGATCAATCATTGAAGAATGACTTGACCTCATTTTCAACCCAAAAATGTTAGTAGTCGGGAAGTAAAACAGTGAAGGGACGCTCACCAACAAAAGATTTATGCCTATTGCTTGCTTTCAGCCAGTCTGGAGTGACTACCCATGCCCTACATATTGAACGGAAGCACGTGAGATCTTAACATGAAACGAGGAACGTGAAAACAAATGAACAAAACCCTACTTCCAAGCACGAGGAATAGGATACAGTCAATTCAAGATGTTAGGTTCATTCGACTTCAGCAGCATGATCCTAGCACTCAAAAGTAGGTGAAGATGAACGAGAATCTTACCCTCTGCAAAGAGCGGTGCAAAAATTCAGAGTTCTTCTCACTTCGCTTGCGATGACATGTGTGCATTCCCCTCCATCCCCAGTTACTTTCCCTCCAAGCTTCTCCACCAACTGTCCAAACTAACAAGAGAACCACCTCATTTTCCATCCCAACATCAAATAACGGCAGGAGCATTTACTAGGTGACGCAAGTACAGGAAAGGCAAAGCTATATACCAAATCAAAAAAATTGCATGAGCAATTGAAACCACAATGATGCAACTGAATCTAAATCGAGAATTACCAGCATGTTAAGGGACCAACCTGGGCTAATGCTTTTTTCTTTGGATCGTTAGGCATATTCATGAGGAACACAACTGGTGGGGTGGCCTTCGCAAAATCTTTTATGTAACCTGAAGCCAGTGGTGAATATTCTCCAACCTCAGGTACATGAACTAGCCGAGTTGATAACCTCTTTCGGATTGTCGAATCCTTTCCTTGTTTCTCCAACCTCAAATTCATGTGCTGTTCACCTAGACTAGAAGGTGAAAACGATTCATGTGCCATTGACTGCATGCAGTCCACAGTCTTAGCATTTGGAGTGTCTGAGCCAATCTGTCTATTTAGAACTGCTACATGGTTAACAGTTCCAGCCTTCCGATTGGTTACAACCTGTTCAGAAATTGAAACAGGTTTTGGTTCAGACGTTTGAATCACCGGATTGGCAGCTCTAGCCTTTTGGGCAGGTGGGACATGTTCGGAAAATGAGGAAGGCTCAGGCATTCGAATTACAGGCGCTTGAAACACTGGATTGGCAGCCCCAGCCTTTTGCGGCGTTGCAACCTGTTCAGAAATCGAAGCATAGTCGGGCAATTGAGGTTCAGATGTTTGAAGCACAGGATTGACAATAGAGGGACTGTCGCGCCTTGGCCTCCTCACTGACCTTGTACCCGGAGTTTTCTCTGGAAGTGCTTCTGCTCGAGGGCGTTTGCGACGTGATTTCAAAGCGTCAACGGTTCCATCACACTCCATTTCAGAGACGTCTATCCTGGCCAACTCCTTGTTCTCTTTACCAGGACCACATCCTGAAGAACAGATAAAATGTTAAAATAGTCCACGAGTTGAAAACGACCTCACTCTTCTTCAAAACCATCCAGAAAATCTAAATCAAGGATCCTAAACTGCATTATTTCGATATATTACTTTATTGTAGGCTACCTGCACAAACGAAGGTTGTACCTGTGTCGGCGGATTGAGGTCCGTCAATCGCAGTTGATGCTTTGGGATTATCACATTGTGTTCTTCTCCAGGGCCGCTTCTTCACAGGAGCCACAACATCTTGTGCTCGAACGTTTTGCACATTCCCCAGGGGCTCCCTAGATCCTAAGTCAATATTGGATGGAACATCAAACGTGACTGTTGGAGTAACCTTCTCTTCACGAAGTCTCTCAGTGCACGGTTTGACAGCAGGTCCTGAGTCCTCACGTGCTATCGTCGAAGCTAACTGACCAGGGAAAACAGGGTTTGAACTTTCGGGAACTTTCTTAACTACAGGAACTCTATCGGTATCTGCAAATCTGAGAGTGCGGTTAGACTTTGCAGGAGAGGACGTAGAGCCTGGAGTCGGGTTGGCCATTACCGAAAATTTACTGCTAGATGTCCTCCCTTTCGAAGTTGCACCGTCGCGGATAGGATAGGAAGGCAAGGGCTCTCCCGGTGCAGGACTCACGTCTGAAGAAAGGGGCGTCTTAAGAGGAGTACTTTCAAAAGAATACGGATCCAGGACGTCGCTATGTGCGATTGGAGACAGCTCAGCCCCTACATGGGATACCTTACGCCTTGCCTTCAACTCTTTCTCAATCGTCGGGGTAACATTCTTTGGCACAGGAGTCTGATGAGTGTTCCACCCGACACTCGTGGACGTAGAAGTGTTCAGATGGGGCAAGTTACAAACCATGAGAGATGAGTTTCCAGGAAGAGACATTGCCTTTCGGATTTCATTTTTTAAACGGAGCTTCTGCGGCTTACCCTGGGCATTAACTTCCGCAATTTTCAAAAAACCCTGCAGCATATTTTAGGCGTTGTGAATATCCTCCCTATACACATGATGTTCATACAAAATATATCAAAGCTAGCATTCTAGCTAGGACAAGATTACAGGTCAATCGTCATGAAAGAAGTGAAGAGAACGTTACGGCAGATGAAAAATGACGTACCTGCTTGTTCCAAAACTTTTCAGATTCTTGATCGCCCCAGCAGAACAAAGTCAACACACCCACATCCATCAGTCTCCTTGCTAGCTCTCCAACCAGCAACTTCCCTAAACCCTGCACAAGAGGAGATATCACTTTTAGAAATAAGGTAATTACAGACGGAATATTGTTCCTCACAGAATTTCAGTTAGTTACCATCGAACTTGGTGATTAAGAAACCTAAATATTAAAAAATGTATACGGTTGTAAAGGGAGTGCTCACCTGACGCTGACATGATTGATCAACAGCAGCCAGTGGAATTTCGGCATATTGCGTACTAGTAGGCAGAATCTGATAAGTAATGGCCCCTACCACAATCTGCAGCGAATCCAAATTCAAAGTCAGGAATGCAGAGAATCATGCAGACAACCCCGTGGCAAAATACCTAATTAGGGCATATTAATTTCAGAAATAAGTAATGGCCCCAACAGCAATCCTGAGAGATGAAGCGCACCTCAGGATCGGCGGGAGATTCGCCAGGTTTCTTCAACAACAAAGAACAGTATTTCCTGCGCAAGGATGCCAGTTCAATAGGATATTATCACAGCAGAAGTCTCTCACACCAGACGTAGATCACATGTTGACGAAACAAGGAAAGCGGTCAAAAAAAACTGCTAACAGGTTCCACCCACCCGTTCATCGTGCAGTTTCTAAGAAAATCAGATTCTTTGCCAGTATCAGCTGCAAAGCTCATGGCTGGTAGCTCCTGCTTGTATAGCTGAGTCGTACTCTGGATTAAACATGAGATAAGATTAGACGTTGTTTTCAAACTTCCAACAAAACGCCAATTCTGTGAGAAACTAAGATTGAAAAGTAGAAAACTAATGAAGTAGTGACTATAGTAAAATGAGTAGATAGATAAATGTCCCAGGGAAAATGAAAGAACAGTAATACCTCAAGCAGCTCACAGTTAATCTTATCTAAGCTTTTGGGATTAATTAATTGAAACGAAATGTCCGAAGGCAGAGTTTGACCTGCGATATGGCAACAGGCACTTCATCAGCAGAGTATGACTTGCCGAAAGAACCTGATTACACTCTTCAAAAGCGCTGCTCACTAAACGTAGCACGAAGATGATCCTAATATACCCTTGAGGAAGATTGCTCTCAAGGATATCATCTTGTCAACATAAAGAGAGGAAAATGTGTATCCTCACCAGCAGCACAAGGATTTGGCGTCTCAGGTGCTTTAGTCTTCGATTTATCAACTGCATCGCCCAAATGAAAAGACTGTAAACCTTATGAAATGAATGTAGAGTTGATTTGTCAATTCCGACAATCCCACACTGAATTTTTGATTGAAAAGCCACTAAAGATTAAAATGTGCTGAGACCATGCGACTTATACGTTTGAAACGTAAAAATCAATCACAGCAAGTGGCAAAGAAAGAAGCTCTCTCATCAGAAGAATGATAACTAGCACAGCCCAGTACACGAGTCACTATTAGACAGCAGTACTTGCTTTCAGGTAAAGGTCAGAGAATATACATGCGCAGTTGTCCAGGCACACTGTTGAGCTGAGGAAGATTAGAGATACGTACCACTTATTTTGACCGATGCGAACTGATTTACTTGCAATGAGATCTTTTCGGCGGTAATCTCCTGATCAGCGTCACTAGGAAATTCTACTATACAGTTACCTGCACGGCCACAGATAGAATGATATCTTAGATTCACAAAACTTAAAACTCTGAGGATGACAGAATTGTTGGAAATGCTACAATTCTTAATTCAAAACGAAAAATATCCCTACATAATTTTCAGACATTTGTTTCATTTCGAGATCGTCTCTGTCAATATGCAAGCCACATTCCCTCAACCGACGGTATAGCCTATCCGCAGCTTCGTTAACCCTTGAAGTAGCCTATTGTTCATGGTACTTTATCATCAGAAATTTCTTGAAGCTGAATACGACCCTCTATAGTAACTAATACAAGTAACTCTCCTACGGTCGCCATAAGCAAATAACCCACCTATAGAGAACGTTTCAGTGGTGGGCGCTGACTGAACCATCTTCCTCTTCCTAGGAGGCACCATCCTGGGCAACCCTGGAGAGGTCCTTGACGCTGCTGGATTCCTGTGGGACCAAGCTGGCAAGGCTAAGAGGCGTTCCCTGATCTCTCACTGTTCACTCAGCAACTGAGGCGGAAGTCACTGGGCAGCAAGCGGCAGGACACGAACCCTAAAACCCAGAACCTGAATACAGCTACGACAACACCCGACCCTAAAATCTAACAACCCTGCAGAGTGCCAGAGCGCTCAAGGCAAGATCAGGCACAGGAGAGGAAACAGCAATCCTCAAACCTCCAATATTCATAAGTCACAAATGTGCCTAAGAAAACGAGAGAAAGTCCCTCAAGCAAAACCGCAATGAAAGCGCATAACTTGGAGAGAAGAGAACATCAACAAATACTAAAGCCCCGTTGCAGATCACAGTACCGCAGATCTCATCTACCACTCAACTAAAGATCACGAAAGGAGCAACTAGAACTCTGCACTCTGCAATCACAATCGAAGTGAGCTCCACGGAGCTACAGGACCCAACTCCTTCAAACAAACTCGTCCACTCGTCCAGCTTCAGAAGCAAGTTACTGAGGCGGCAAAGACAAAATTCTTGGCAATTCAGCACCGAAACCCAAGAAAGAATTAACTCAATGAATTGTGCAATTAAAGAAATCCTACGACTCCAGGAATTCAGATCAGATTGTAGTGGTCTTGTGGGTGGAAAATTCGAGAGGGTGGATACTTCTTGGAGAAGCCAGCGAGGGTGGCGCCTCACCATTCAAATGCGATGGTGCCCAGGCGCCGCATCATCGTGGATGGCGCCAAATTTGAATTCGACAGCGGGACCCCAAAACCGGCTCCCACCTGGAAGCCACGGCCATGAGGGGCAGAAGCGGCGCTGTGCCACGTGTTCACCGCCTCGTTTGAAGTTTGGCGCGAGTTTCTAAGCGTAGTTCTGTTTTTTCCAAAAAATTCAAATTGATAAGCCCTGTCAACAGATTCGTTCGATCCATTCAATTTACATCCATCCATTCATTTGCATCCATTCATCCATTATCAGAAATTAGTATATTGTTGTCGAAATTAAGGACAAAAAGTGTCTTTTGAATGACTTTCACAACTTTGTTTTTGTTTTGAAACATATGGCCTTCAAGGACCGACATGATGTAAGGCAGTAGCACCCATAAGCATCACCTCTAAAATTTTGGAAAGCGAATAGATGTAATTACAAAGATGTACTACATCTGAATAGTGTGGTATTAGGTGCATATATGGTTGGCTCTTTAAAAATTGACAACTTTGTCTCATGTTGTTCAAATAATACATATGAAAGTGCATATGAATTATTTTTTTCTTGCTAATAGGGTTTAATAATTTATTGGAGGTGTATTAGTAAACATCATATCTAAAATCCTTATATTGATGGATATGGGTGTTGCTACTTTAACATCCATGGCAACCCAATTTGAAAAATTTTAGGGCATTATACATTATGGGCTTCCTTATCATACCACGAGTGGAGGAACAAGCCTATTGAACAATAATAGTTACTAATAGGGAGTCAAATTTGGAATCTTATGGATTCAACTAGAAAATCCTACCACTTAATATCCCATCATTCAAGGTAGTTTAAAGTCATTTCAAATGATTTCAAGGTTGTTTTAGAAGCAACAAATGCAACTATTCATCTTATGAGAGTATAATTCCTAGTGCTATAAAAAAACAAGGGGTTTTTAGATGTCTGAAAAAACGTGAGAGTATGTTTAGTGTGACAGGCTAAATATCAACAATAATGTTCATTATAATTGACAAGCAAAAAACGTGCAAAAATCATAAGAAACATGCAAGACTTTAGGTCGTTTTTTTCTTAACAAAAAATGTAGTCTTTGAAGCTCTCTAAAATGCACCACGTGTTGAACTAGTCACCACCACCTAAGCATAATATGGGCAGAAAGTGTCATGTAAAATACTTTTTCATCCATTTGATACATGATGTGGGTTGTAACTTAAACCCCACCGATTTTTGATGTGGGTTGTAACTTGAACCCCACCGATTTCTGATGTGGTAGTTGATTTTGGTTTAGGGTTTTTGAGACATCAATTTAGGCGTTTTTTGAGACATCAATTAGTACATACCCTACCCACAAGGCAAGATAAAAAAATTATTAAAATATAAAATAAACAAAATCATTGAATTCAACAAAGATTAAAGAAATCTTACCATTTACTATCAAAAGAATTTTTTATGGCAAAATGAAGGAATTTCTTCATTAAAAGTTAGTGAGAATGAAGGGTGGAAAGGTCATATTTATATTCATTCTTTGTTCATGATAAGACAAAAGATATGGGATAACTAGAATATGGGAACTTGGCCATTGTATTGTACATGTTGATGTTGTTTTAGACATTTAGATATTGTTTCAAATGTCTAAATGTTGTTTCAAACATTTAAAAAATTTTACATTGAAGACAATTCTTGCTTTACATCTCTAATATGGATTGTTTCACTTCCTACCACCCATTAGTATAAAGACCATCTTTTTTCATCCTTGGGGTACATCCATCCATTTCCCTCTTTTTGCACAACATGCCATGTAGCTACCCTCTCCCTAAATTTTTCACATATGGTCAACATTTTTACGATAGATTGTAGTAATTTTTACTAACTTATCTATAGTCAAAATGGGTCTATTTGTTGATGTGGCAATCTATATTTTTTTGGACATCCCAAAAAACATTAGTATGTCTTCAGTCATGTTAAATAAAATGTGAGCATTAATGATAACATCAACTTGGATTTTTAGTGAAGTGCCAATATTCTCGCAACATCCATGAAAATTTGCCTTGTTGGGCCATATGTCCTTTGACATCTTCATGTTTTGTCAAACATCGCACATTAGTGATAAAAATGCAACCTAAAACATGGATTTCTTATAGTGTAGGCTAACTATATTATCCTATAATGAAGTTTAATATTTTCCTATTGAATAATTAATTAATATAATTTGGCAAATGCTTAAACATAGAAAGATTAATTTTTTCTTTTTAACCATCAAAAACACTAGGTACTATTCTTTAGTGGTTTGTTTGCCTCTCATGGATAATGAATAGATGTTTGAATAAACCACCTATTAAATCAATGCATTGCTTATTCATCCATTGGTTAAATGATAAACATTTGAAAAGTGTATTGTATCCAAATAAAATTTACGTTGATTGAGGAAGCTTTAGGAAAAAAATCATTCAAGACATCAATGGAAAGAAGAAAAAAATGTTTTTATATGAATTAATGATATATGGATATTGAAGAATTACTACTCCCTCCATCCCAAAATGATCTTCCTTATTAGATAAAATGTTCTAGATTAAGTTTGAAAAAAACGATTTTTCAATTTTTTTGACCGGTAAGTAGATTTTGCTACAGTCCTATCATACTACTAAAATCATAAGTCCCTCTATAATATCACAAATGCTACCATTAATACTAGGGGCTCATGCTTGCTAAGCTACGCATTCATTGTATCACATATTAGTAAAATTTTGATATATTTGAATAGAATGCATGATAATGATTTTAATAAATCTTTAAAATAATTATTTTAAATATTTTGTAAAAATATTTTCAATCATGCATACATAGAAATTATATTTTCACACAATGTGATATTACAGAAATAGAGTAGCAGTTTGCAATTACTTCTATAATATCACTTTTTTACAAAGGGTGATATTATAGAAATAATATAGTTGTTGCAATTAAGGTGATATTAAAGAGGATCCATAGGATGATATTATAGAGGTAGCAAATCCATTGCTTCTCTTGGCTTTACACTTCTTTGCACTTCTATGATTTTGTGCTTTTGTGAGCTTTGAGCTTTCATGGTTTCAATTTTCTATTACTACTATCAAATGATTTTGAGAAATTTGTTCAATTGAAGCGATTTTGGATTCCACAATAATTAAGTTGTTCACAAAGTTTTTGAGATTTATAAGTTTTTCTTTTTCAATTCTTCAATTTGAGTTGCCTTTTTTTGTAACTATGGAGTCAAATTTCTAATGCATTCTAATGTATGTGTATCTTTTATAGTATTTACCATTGCATATGTTTCATTCATCATTCATTAAATTTCTATTGTACATTTCAATATATGCTTACTTATAAAAAAAATTATACAAAGATTTTAGTCTTTTTTATTTGAAGATTTATTGAAATTTTTGTTTTGCACTCTATCTAATACATAAAAATTCTTATAAAATTCTAATGATGAATGCGTAGCTTAGCAAGCACCAAATGCTAGTTGTTCTAAAAATTTCAATTTTGGATTAGGTTTGAAAATGGAGTTTGTGGTGGATTGAATAGAGGCAATTTTTGACCATTTTTTGGAGCATTGCTAGCCAATCATTCCATGAATTCCCATGCTATGGATTGCATCCTTTTCTCTTCCCACAATGTGTGTTGGCATTCCCACAATGGCTTTGGACAATTCAACTTACAGAATCACCTATCCCGAAAAGTCATTTGAAGTTTATTGTATATAACTTTGAATCACCTCTTAGATTACCAATCGATGGAAGCTATTGTGAATTTCCACCCACTATATCATGCCATTATTAATTGATTCCACTCAATGTATCATATTGTCTTCAATTATTATTTGATTTTTGGGCCTAGCTACCCCTTGTCATGATGGCCACATTGTCCAACATGGGGGGAATTTTTGTGGTCTTAGTGTGCACAATTAAAGGCTTGATTTCCTAAGCACTTCTTCTATGTTACAATAAGAAGATTGTTTTGGGACCAAAAAAAAAGGCCAACAGAAAAATCATTTTGGGACAGAGGATGAATAATTGCACTTTTGTCCTACATACAAGGATTCTCTATCATTAATCAACCCAAAAGTGGTTGCAATGTTGTTTATAGGCTAGAAATTCTTTTAGGCCAACTAAACAACACACTTCAAAGACTTGTAACAAATTCATTTTTTGTCAAAAAATAATAATATAATTTCAATTGCTCCCCCCATTTCTCACATTTGTCTTTCCATGAAAAAAAAAGTTTAAATTTTTTCAAACATGCCAACATGGCAAACCAGTCATTCTGCCTGTCATACATAGGCTGGTTTACCCCAGTTGCTTCTACCTTACATTCAAGTCCTCAAGTCAAATCATCAGCATTGTCACAATCCATGTTGCCGGCTCACATCGAGAAGCTTCATTGTTTGCAATTCTCCGTAGTTTACAAGGATGGTTGTATCTGTACATTGGAGATGATTTCCTTCCCCGGGTCACCTTGGAGCAGCAAAGGTTTGTGGGCTAACCGAGGAATTTGCTTGGGACAGAATCTTGATGCCTGAATTAAAAGTCGATGGCTGCTTGCGTGTGAAGATCCAGGCTTTACAAGTACTCATTCAAGTCAAATCATAAGCATTGTCACAATCCATGTTGGTTCACATGGAGAAACTTTTTATTGTGCAATTCTGCGTAGTTTACAAGGACGGTTGTATCTGTACATTGGAGATGATTTCCTTCCCCAGGTCACCTTGGAGCACCAAAGGTTTGTGAGCTAACGGAGGAATTTGCTTCGGACAGAATCTTGATGCCTGAAAAGTCGATCGCGGATTGCGTGTTAAGATCCAGGATGCGAGCGAACTGCGTGTTGAGAGCAAATTGCATCGGTAGAGGTGGTGGACGCGGAATTCGGATCACTCCTTCCAGCATTTGCACCACCATGGGCATCGATGGCCTGGACAGCATGTCTTCCTGTAAACACGTACAACGTCTTCACTGCGTTAGAACATGCAAATCACACAACACCGGAGAGAATAATTGTGTAAGATAGGAGGTCTGTAAAGCAATCTGGACACCTCCTGAAATGGGCAGTACTTGTACGTTTTCTTTTCTCACTGCTTCAGCAATCGTGTACAATTCAGGAGGTGGACGCTTTTAGTGACCACTACATTTCAACTTCGAAAATTCATAACTGAGAAATTCCATAAAGCTCAAAAAAATATGAAATGACATTGGTTAGAAAATGACAATGTCCACAAAAATGCAGCTAAGTTAGCCTGCACACTTGCAATCACTAAGAAAATCACAAGAAAAACAGTACCAAACCAATACTCCATCGTGACACCTAATACTGGAAAAAAACAAGTTTCAAACATCCATATTTGCATCCAATATCCACACAACACGCTGGAATCCTCTTTCATTCACCGATAAGAACATATAAGAAATTGACTATGCCCAACAACAAGGTGACAATTCAGGGTTTAGGGTTTCAAGATCTAGAATAGATACCTGAATGCAAACCATGGCCACTCGCAACACACGGTCTGCTTGCTGCAAATCGTACTCACTCAGCTGGCCGAGTCGCGCATCCACGATGTCCGCCACGCTGCTGCCTTCGTCGAGTTTGCGGCACGCCCACTTGGGGAAGTATTGCTTCTCCACGTCGCTCTCTTCCGGACTGACGTTCCTTCTGCCGCTGAGAATCTCCAGCAGCACCATGCCGTAGCTGTACACGTCGCTCTTGTCGGTCACGGCGGAGAAAATGAGCCATTCCGGGGCTAAGTAGCCTGGGGTCCCTCGCATTTGGGTCACCACCTGCAAATCCCACTCACCATTGTCAGATTAGGGGAGCTGAAAAAATGGGGGTTTGAACACCCAAATGCACCACAGCTATTGAATCTCAGATCTCAAAAAGAAAATAGAAGCATTTTAGTTATGTCGGAGAGACCGATAGCAGAGTTCGTTCTGCAATTTTCAAGCTTCCGTGAATAAATCATAAAGTTTCCAAATTTTTCTTAGGCGAAGCTACCATTGGTATTGCAAACCAGATGGTGTTACAATTTGGAGAGAGCACATTACCAAAAGACGACTGCTTGAAGTGGGAGGTATATAACCTCTCAAGGACCAACAAGCCCAAATTAGGTCTCGTAGAGTTTTAGAGGTCGGGGAGATTTCAATTACATTTTGATCAACACATGCGATGCTCCATGAGTACTGATTCTAAAGACATAAAATATCACTTCATCTGAATTGTTAAATTTTCACAACACAGAGAATTGATTTAGTCGTGTTTAAACCATGATCGCTTACCTGACTAGTATCCGACCTGCTCATCAGCTTGGCGAGGCCGAAATCCGACACCTTCGCGTTGAACGTGTCGTCCAGTAGGATGTTCTGGGGCTTGATGTCCAGGTGCACAATCCTCTCCTGGCAGTCGTGGTGGAGGTATGCCAACCCTTTGGC
Source organism: Climacium dendroides (assembly GCA_950106755.1). NCBI lineage: Eukaryota > Viridiplantae > Streptophyta > Bryopsida > Hypnales > Climaciaceae > Climacium > Climacium dendroides. Next base: position 48,474,093 of record OX467083.1, on the reverse strand, counting down.
TGTTCCCATGGCCATGTTGAACCGCGTGGGCCAGTCCAGGAATCTCCCCGAACTCGGGTCGTCCAGGAACAACCACTGATCAAGGGAGCCATTCACCTGAAGTGTATTCCATCACCATTGCAGCACAGAATGTTACAACCTTCACAGGACACAAGGAGGAGAATTCTGCAGCTGATCTTATCAACTATTGAATTCCCACCATACAACTCTTCTCTTTCAATCAACACTTGCTTGGCCTTCAATTAGCACGCTGGGCGTAAACGTGACTTGGCTAATAATGCCTAAGGCCACTCATCATTGAATGGAAATTAGGGGTTCTCTACTGCCCCGATAATGCTGATAAAAGAACTCCCACTTTCACTGGATAGTTATGCACAGGAGTTCATACGAATCCCATCTGTGAAAGCAGGGGAATCAATATCAGACCTTTTCTCTGATTACAGTGCAATCCATACGAGTCTCCTGTGGCCTCACTCCCCTCAGGTTCCAATTTTGGATGGAGTTTATTCATAGAATTTCCTCGGTAAGTTTTTGATGATTTCAATCCAATCCCCCTCCCCCCCTTTTCTTTTGTAAAATTCGCCATTGCCAATTTCAGGTAAATTTCTGGTGGTGATAAATTAGGGTTACGTACCATGTACTCATACACCAGAAGTCTGTGAGCTCCTTCCAAGCAGAAACCACGCAACCGGACCAGATTGATATGATGGATGTTGCCAATAGTGGCAACCTCGGTGCGGAACTCTTTGTCTCCTTGGCTGGCGCTTTGCAAGCTCTTCACCGCCACTTTGACGCCACCAGGCAACACTCCTTCGTACACTTGGCCTGAACCTCCTTCTCCCAGTATTTTTTGGAATCCATTAGTAGCAGTGAGTAGATCACGGTACGTGTACCTAAAAATCGATCCCACAAAAGTGTTTGCCATATAAATACAAAATTCTTGCATGGCTTGAGAGATTGGAATGAAAAAGATTACACCTAATTGCACTTTATCCTTACCCAACAGCAATACAAAATAGTTTTTTTTCCCTAAAATATACACCTGTAATCAACAATTTTGACAATTCGAAGTTTGTTCAGATGGTGTCCAAAACATAAATTCTAAGATGCGTTCGAATTGTCTTTCAATGACCCCACAGACAGAATTTTCGCAGGGTGGTTAAATTGTGGAAGGTGAAGAGGGAAATTGGTTACCTGGGTGGGAGTCCGGGTAAGGCATCCAGGAAAGCATTCTCAGCGGCAATCCGAGCTTTCTGTTCCGGAGGGTCAATTCGGATGGTTTCCAGTCGCTGAAGAGAAAACCCGGGTGGAACGGCGTACGGTTGTTTCGAAGGTTTATTCGTGAGCTTACAGCACCAACACACTCCCAAGCATGCAAGCACACAGAGTATAACCATTGCTATGATCACTAAAGCCACGAAGACGATCACGACGTATACAAATGGTGGAAGTCCCATTTCGGCACTCCAAAGCCGTCAGCTCCACAAAGATTCTACAGAAACATAATCCTACTCTGAAAAAAAAACAATCCTTCGACAAGAAACTCCGAAGTGACAGTGGAACTACACATGTTGGAGTTATCAGCGACAGAAATTCAATTCAAAAACGATCATCATCTGTTTCCAAACGCGCTACAAAAACTTTCCAACTGAAAACTACGTTTCCAAATCCAGGAAATCATACGGTCAACAAATCCTCCACCATCTTCAACTGACAGACAATTTTCAAGCGAGCTTGTTCTGACATGCAAGAATCTGGGCAATTCTGAAGTTCAGAAAACAGGGAAGTCTGCACTGTGGTCGGTGTCACGTTGCCAAGCTTGCATCACAGACTACCAGAAATTGACAAGAAAGTGTTATGATTTTCACGGGCGGAGGCGTGTGAGCAAGCCAGTTGAGGAGCTTTAGTGAGGTGAGTGAGCTGGGTGAATTGACGCCACGACACCTGGCCCTGCGTCTCTCAGAAAACATCCGCAGGAAAGCATCAATCCCTTAAAAGACGCAGGTGGGTCTTGGCTGCATGGCCAGACATCTGGTGCCTGGAGGGGAGGAACATGTTTCAGGATGCTGCGGGCGAGCGGCGCTCGGCTCAGTACCAACTACCGAGTCTTCGCACGAAGCTCAAAGCACATTCAGAATGAAAGGTTTACAGTTGGACCAAAAGTGTCACAAAAAACTAGATCTTTGACAGCACAAGATGTACACAATCAGAACATGAGAGTCTAGGAGAGCCTAATTTTGTTCTTTGGTAAATTTAGGGACAATCTACTTTGAAAATTCATTACTTGTTCATAGAATGAATGGTAAAGTGCATTGAATTTCTCTTGCAGCTACCAATATGAATCAATAAAAATAATGTATGTTCAACGATAGTAAATATGCTCAATTGTTAGTGGCATCAATTATAGGTGAGCATACCTTCTAGTACCATTGTTTTTTCAAGAGTCACAAGCTAAGTGTGCCCATAATTGAAACTAATAGCAACTAACATTAGAAGAAAGTTAGGGCTTCTAAAGGGTTGCGAGTTCCTAGGCTACTGGAAACCTAGGAACTGTGCCACATGAGGCGCCACAATAGCAACCTAACGTGACCAAGAGATTGCTACATCAAAAAATATTATATTATTATTACTTATATGATTTTTTTTTAAATTTAAAAATTATAAAAAAATTTAATGATTTTTAAATTTTAATTATTTAAATATTTTTATTGCAGCACTATTCAATAGGACTAAAACAATCCTTCCACCTTCCAAAACTCCTCTAATGGTGTATTTTTTATGTAGCAAATGAAGGAAGATTCCAATTGAGCTTAGCATATATTATTTGGACGCCTTAAGAATAAATTATAGATTTTCAAAGTCATGTTTTTAGGTGTACTAGAAATTGACATTGGTTGGCTCTTATATGCTCTCACATTTTGATTGTATGCATCTTGTGCCATCAATATTCAGATTTTAGTATGGTTTTATAGTTTTATGGTCCAAATATAGTGTTGTTTTTTAGTCATTGGTGATTATAGATGCATATACCATACCAATGTGTTTGAAACAACATGGCCTAAATTGTTACATATAGACCAAAGAAACAACCTACTACACTAAAATTGGTAAATAGTGTTGGCTACACTAATTGTCAACAATAATACTAATTGTGATTTGCAAGATTAGTGTTAGAACATTACTTATCCATTCTAACATTATTTTAGCTCTATAGTAAAATTTCGTCATTTCAACATTTCTATGAGAGTGCATTTAGTGTTAGATGGGAACAAAATATAAAAGTTGGAATGGTAATATAATAAGTTAAGACTATGATCCAGTTCACTACAACACTAATTATCACCCAACACTATTTATCAATTTTAGTGTAGTCAAAGTAACTAAGACCTATTGTAAGACTTTTCATAGGTAGTTTCCTACTCATCCATTGTTGGATATAGTACAATAGTATATTTGCACTTTCTTTGAGGATCTACAATTACATTTCTAAATGTAGAATGACATAGAAGGTTTTATTATTAGAATCTTCTAAACTATAATATACCTCTATAGAATGATGTTTTGAACATCTTTTGTATTTGATATGAATTACCATCACTTATTCTTCAATGCTACTCTTAATACTTTGTTGTTCTTTGTAGAAACCATGGGAACTTGAAATTTTCACAAAAGAAATTAAATTTTTTATAACATGTATGTATCAGATGTATATAGTGTCCTTCAAAATGTTTCACACACTTAGAAAAATTGCCATAGTTAATTGACAAATTAGAGATTAAAACAAAATTTGAATATGTGGTAGTATAAGTAAGACAATTGCATAAAATAATTTTTAAATTTCAAAATTTTAAATAATTTAATTAAAATTTATTTTTAACCCCCCCTTGAAAACAAGTAAAAATTTAAAAAATAATTAGTATAAACTAAAATGAGAATTCTTTTTAGAAATTTTTGGTAAGAATTTCATGAATTTTAAAATTTTATTAAGTGAAATATCATTGACTAAAATACAACTCCAATTTTTTATATTTTTTTATAATTTTCCCCTATAATTTCCAAAAATTATAGAAAATTTGGAAAGTATATAAAATATTTATATATGTTATTTTTTCATGATTTTTTTGGAGATTTTTGGAATAAAATTTTAAAAATATAAAAAAATTGGAGATATATTTTATTCACTATTATTTCACTTAATAAAAATTTTAAATTCATGAAATTCTTATCAGAAAATTCTAAAAGGAATTCTCATTTGAATCATTTCACTTACTAAAAAATCTTGATTTTTTTTTTTTGTATTTAATTATAAAAAACTTGATTGCATTTTTAAAATCTTTAAAAATCATTTTATAAAAGTGTGTTACTCATACTTCAACATTTCCAAACTTGTTGGGAAAATCTAATTTCTGAATTAGTTATGACAATTTTTGAAGCATATGAATATTCATGAGAGCCACTGTATGTGATTTCATCTTTGAAAAATAAAAATTTCACTCACAAATAGCTGCAAAATGAAGGATATAGGGTAGACAATTTCTAGCTTTGACTTCACAATCGTGACCTCCGTCGACCTCTGTCATTTGAGGGTTAATTTTGGTTGAGTCTTGATGGTAATTGAAAGAAGATTTAACCCTCTCCCAATATACATTTTTTGGGACACTGCATGAACAAAATACAAATTTTCGAAGTTTTGACTAAATCTGCTATGATGTGTAGAACGTGTACATTTTACACAGGAAGCTACAGGAGTCCGTTTTGGCAACAAGGTCACAAGGTGTGGCTATCTTAGCTGAAAAGCAGAATGAATCTTACGCAATTCCACATGGAAGCCTCGAACAAACCAGAGCGGAATATTGGATACCCAGCTACCGGCAAAGGCCGTCAAAGAGAAAGTGCTTCGGAAAGGATTTTTAAACTGTTTGAACATACCTTATTTTAATATCTGCTGGTCTCTTAGAGATTGCCACGAGAAACTTTAAGGAAGCCACCTGTCAGTGGGGTAGCTAAGATGCACACATTCAGTTTGTGGCATGCGCTAGTACCCGTCTTGTTCTGTTGCTACAGTGAGCAAATTGACCTTCCAATCCGTTATTGTTAAGTTAGTAGGGGACGCGAACGAGCTGACCATATTAATACTGTAAATAATTATAAGCACTTGTTGACTTTTATTTGAAACTATAACGACGTCATAACATTCTTGGAAAAGGAATCCAATATTTTCACACATTCAATCTTGGGCTCATCTGGGATGTGAGGTTTCAGGTAGTTCTACCTTATGCCACATCAGTGCGACAGCATCATCTGCAAATTCAGCTATGATATTCAGACATGTCGATTCGCAGAAGCTATGGCAAGCAAACAAATTGATATGGCAGTGACAAAGTGGTCTCAGACGATTGATGCCTACATCAATGCATGTTAAAAATTAGTATCGAATAAGTGAACTCATAAGAGTTCTTTCAACACCTACCTATTTCCGCATCCTTCCTAAGCATTAATAAACACTAAATGAGATCGTATACGGATGTTGGAACAAGTAAAGCTATCCTTACTTCTGTAACCGTTCTGTCTAGGAACAGAGATCGTAAGCAACTCGAGGTTGGGCACAAGACATATGTAACAACCGGAAATGACATCATTGTTGTTGACAGAAGAACGGTCAGGTGCAAACACCCAAGTGCCAGGAGGCAATAGAATCATCAGACAGCCACTGCTTCTACCACTTGCTTCGTTTCCGTTGTTTCCACTGGTGCATGGTTTTCATCAAGCTGCAACATCTCAAAATAAAAAACGACGGAACTTTAGGTGGCAGACATGTAAGTTTGACCCAAAAAATTGCCTACAGAGGGAGAGGATCACAAAGGTTCAAACAAGTCGAGACTCGACTTAGGTCGAGATAGGCAAGAATTTCCTTGGAGTGTGAAAATGAAACAACAACGTCAAAGGAATTACCTTTGCCGATTTGAACAGCTCATCCAACACTTCGGACAAGGTGGGGTGGGCATGCACAGCATATTTGATCTCCTGTAGAAGAAAGAGCAACCGACTTGTTAGAGAATATAATCCTTGACAGCATAACACAAGTGTCATTTTTCATCCTCATCGTGCCAGAGATGGGCAAAGAAACACCTCCGAAAACGTTCCTTACCCAATTTTTACTAAAACAGCAAAGAACAATAATTTTACTACAAACATGAGAAGGATTTGTAATTGTCAGGACTGCTACAGGAAACAAGAAATAAATCTAAGTGTTCATGAGCTTACTTTAATGGAGGTGCCCATGGCTATAGCATTTGAAGCTTCGTGAATGAGGTCAGCGGCATGTAAGCCAAGAATGTGAACACCCAGAATTTCACCAGAATCTGGCCGATAGATCAACTGTTTGTAAACAAGGAGTTATATACATTAACACAAAACTCGAGAAATAAATCCAGTGTCTACATGCATGGGTTAGATGGTACGCCTATTAATCAAGAGGACTGAATCAGATAGTATTTTGGACAGAAGGAAGACTGCATTCCAACCTGCTCTTATTCTTATTCCAACATTCGTTAGTCATCTCAAGAGCTGAGTATATCATAATATTAGAATATCAAACCTATGATCGTATGTTCACACTCACAATTTTACTCTCTCCTGCAGAGGATTCAAAATTCTTCCAATAATGCCAAGGTTGATCTGGACATATATTGTATCTAACACAACTGCACATCTTATGTAGTCGAAGCATACAAGGGTATCTATGACTAAGCCGGAGGCGTAACGGCGATGTACCTTAGCCAGTCCGTCACCTTCATTCTCGGCAAGAGCCTTGGTGTTAGCTTTGAAGCTAGTCTTCGCAACGCTAACTTTGAAGCCCTCCTTTTCAGCTAGTGCCCTCGCTTGTGGCTGCCAGATAACAATAAGAACATCGTTACTAACCAGTTCTCAAAACTCTAAACTGATTATCGAATATAAGAAGCCAGATGTTGATCCAAGACGGCCAAGATACAAAGAAATCTGATGTAAACTCCAATTTAACTTAGAGCAGTTGAGTTGCAAATCACAGCAATAGTAACTTTTTGAGCAGGTTAACAATCGCACCTCCGTCAAACCGACCATGCTGATCTCAGGGTGCGTGAAGCAAGCCGCTGGTACACTGTTGTGGTTCAAAACGTTGTCTCGACCAGAAATCTGCTCAATCACTGTTCACGAAGGGGCCGGAAATTTAATAAACGAAACGACATATCAAAGCCATAGAGAAGATCATGCAGAACCTATGAATGAACCTTCAGAAAGATGGTAGAATGACTCACCGGAAATGCCTTGGGCACTAGCTGCATGAGCAAGCATCATCTTGCCATTTGCATCACCAATGCAATACAAATGCGGCACCTGGAATACCATCACCATCAATCATATAGTCAAATTAAGGTACGCCGCTAACGTGGACCCGTTCACGCTACGTAGACATGAGAAGAATAAATTGCATAAGGAGTGTAATTGAAAGTAGAGAGAGCACTCACCGGTTTGCCTTCTGAATCAAGTACTTGCATTCGCTCATCCACGGGTACAAATCCCCTCTGCGTTACTACATTGACCTGCACGACCCCGAGGAATACCCCGATGTTTGTGAGCAAGGATTTAGTGCAAAAAACAACGGCAAAGATTCATTACAATTCCAGGACGGTGTACAGGCAAGTGTTTATTGCATCACCTTTTCAAGACCCAGGCCTTTGGTGAATGGAGAGCGGCCTGTGGCAATAAGGGCTGCATCAACCTGTATTGCAAATCAATATTAGCCACTCGAGATAAACATCCGACTTAACAAATTATGATCACAGAATGCAAAACTTACACGGGATAACTGCACGGTCAGTAATGAGAGCTGGAATTGATACCTCGAGAACGTCTTTTGTTTCCTTGGTTTTTGTATCGACGAGTTCAATTTGAACGGGCCTTCCATTCTTAGCTGGTGTAATCTGTACACCATAGCAGCAAACCGCACGCATTGTGAGAATTAGCACATGTTGAGGTAAAATAATTGGATTGTTTTTAAAGGACTCTGACGAGTCAAAACTACTCATCTTTTGGAAATGCACCTCCAATGAAGTGCTACAAACGCCAAGCCTTGAGGCAAAAAGAAAACAGCAGTAATCACCTTCTTAGCCAATACACCAACATGATAATCAATTTTACGAGGATTAATCAAGATCCTCTGTGCAAGCTTGCCAATTTCAGGATCAAACCCGGGCATCAAACCGTCAAGGGCCTCAACAAACGTAACCTGCAAGGGCACAGCAAGAGGAGAGTGAGCTCTTAAGACTTGACAATACATTAGCCACTCCCAAAAGAAAGTAAACAAGCATACCTCACTTCCCAGGGCAGTGTAAACATCACTGAACTCAAGCCCAATGTAACCGCTTCCAACGATCGCTATCCAGTCTGGGATCCACTCCAGCTTCAATGCATGGTCACTTGTGAATACCGTCTTTCCTGGAAAGCCATAATTATATTCAGGGTTAATCAAATGGCGTAAACATTGAAAGAATAAAAAAATCAGCGATGATATGGAAGGCAAGTAGCGAATCCACGCATCTCACCCAACAACAGAATCTGTGATGAACAATGCACGTATTGCGCAATAAACAAATAGAAAACTTAAAAATGAGTCCCATAAGACGTACTCAAAACAAGTGAAAACCATGAGACCCAATCTGGACTTTCTTCGTCCTCTGGGGTTTATCCATCATGCTTACCGTCGACTTCAATGCCTGGGGGAACAAATGGCACAGAACCGGTAGCAATAATAATGTTTCTTGCTGTAACGGTTTTATCAGAGAATCCAATTCTTCCATACTTCACCACTTGAGGAGCCTGTGAAGGATACCAACAAAATACACTGGTCAGATTGACGAATTCGGCCAGCCGTCTTCCCTCAATGTGCTGCAAGGGTTTTAGGCTTAGGGTTTAAGGCAGGTTCATCATGCCCACAGCATAAAATGATATCCCTGTATTGTATCTCGAGACCGTGTCTTTTTCGTAGATAACCATAGAATCATAGCATCTAATCACTAAACCAAAAAAAATAAAAATAAAAATCTCTAAATCGATAAGTAATTCCTAGAATGACTAGGATCTTCTCTTGCTACGAACTAATAAGAACTTAATCCAATAGGTGCAAATTTTGAACGTAGGTGAATATTCCTATTTCAAACAGCATAGTGAAGCTTATTTCGTCAAAAAAACGAGGCTTAATAAGCAGAATGGATCCCCCAATCAGATGTCACAATTGTGGCCAGTCATTCATGCAATTGACCCTATCAGCAATAGCAGTCACTGCAAAACTCAAAAGAGTACATACCACAACGGAGCCAACACCAGTCAAAATATCAACGCCAATGGCTTTCATGGAATTGGTCAGATTGCCCCGGATCTTGGTGGCCAAGTTGTTGGCGTGGTCTGCCACGGCCTGCCTATCATAACTGGCTGCTGCCACCTGACCCCATCACCCCCCCAGAAGAAGCTTAAGGCATATGCCCCAATTGCACCCAGTTCCTTAAACCGCACAGCTATAATTTTACTCAAAATAGCAACCTTAAACCAATGAAACCTCCAAATTAAGATTCCATTCATAGAAAGTACATTGGATCGAACCCTCTCATATAAGGCTTTAAGAAGTTGAGAAGGTCAGTATAACCATTAGCCTAGTACGTGGATTTGAGAAAGACTTCAAAAACCCGCCAAAAATTACGAAACAACTTGTGTTGGGTTCCATTTTCTTTTGACAGCAACCAAAATATTCAGAATTGGAATTTTCCAGATAAACAGAGTAGCTGCAAAAACGGAGAAAAGATGAATACCTGGATCCCGAGAGCCTTGAGGTGGTGCTCATCTCGAAGCTCACGCATGCGCCCACTCACAGCCAAGAGCGCTTTGGAAGGCACACAACCACGATTCACACAAGTGCCGCCCACTACGTCGCCCTCGATGATTGCTGTCTTTAAGCCCTGCATCCCCATTGACGTAGAGTTATACCTCATTGAGACAAGTCCTCACCTAAATGCGACACTCTAAAATCTTGCACCTTGAATACATATTGATTATTGAGAATGTGCAACGTAAGAATTCATGTCAGGTTTAGGTCATCTATCAATAAACCTTCGAATCCATATAACATTTGCATACAGTATCCGAACAGCGCATTCTCGAGTGCATTGGAATCCTATTCGCATTGCTAACAAAAAATATATCAAAATTGACTAGTAACCAGTGCTCAGTGTTGCTTTTAGCTGTGGCTCCTTAGCGCGGATTGCATTCCCCAACACCCAGTAGCTAACGTGGGCACCAAAAGAGTAGAACTCACCTTCTCAACGGCGTGAAGAGCAGCACCATGGCCTCCTACGCCCGCGCCAATGATCACTACATCGTAATCGAACTGCTGGGGCGCTGCGCCATTGGTGCCACTCGCAGCGCGCACACTCAAATCTCCGTTGCACGACACAGCAGCTCGGTTCTGGAATGGGGAAGAGACGCGAAGCTCCTTTCTGAGCTCGAAGGAGATCAAGCCTGTTCGCGATAGTCCGGTGAAAGAAGCGAAGGGAGTGCGGGGGGAAGAGGCGCGAATCGGATTCTCAATGCAACCACCCACGGTCGGGGCCAGATTCCTGTAGGCCAGCATTGTTGCCGCCATCTCCTGAGGTGAACGTAAGGATCAATTTCAGGGTGGAAGTATACAAATGCAGACTGGAATGTGCCTGCGAAATGATATGAGAAGAGATGGTGCGAGAAGAGTGCGCGGGCGGAGTGACCAGAGTGGTCGTGTGGTGCGAGGAGCCTCGGTTTCTTCTTCAGCAAAGGGGGAACGAACGGAAACGATCAAACTGACGGACGGACGAACGGACCGACCGGTTGAACGAAAGTTCTTAACGAACGAAAAACTCTGCCGCTGGTAACTTCGTCGTTAGTTGTGGACTTGGAGCATCGTCAATGGCTCACTTCAGCATGTGTGCTTTACGGACCCAACGGAGTCTTGAAACACAGCATTATTCTTGCCGTCCTTGGCATTTTACCCTAATGCACTTGCCCTCAGATTTCTTTAGTATTTATACAAATTTAATACCAAAGGTCTGTTTGCACCAAGTTGTAGATAGGAGTGTAGCTATTAGGTGAAGGCCCACCTCGAACAAAGGGAAGGATAGTTCACATTGAAGCAGCAATAGAAACAATTCAGACAACTAGTTATTGAGGTTGTATGAAGTGGGCGTTCAAGTGTGTCACACGTTAGGAAGGCACAACATGGAAGAAGAGGAGGGCGTTTTCACTGCCTTTGTCGGACATAGTGGTGGGGCCAAGAGTGGTGTGTTTGCAGCATCCTCTCCACAGTATGCACCATGCTCGCAAGCGTTTGGCACTTTTATTAGTCCAAGTCACCATAGAGGAGATTCTTGGAGGAAGTCCTGTACTGTTGTGAGTACAAATGGCCACAAGTATTCAAAGAGTGGTGACTAAAGCTAGAGTGAAGTCATCCCTGTGAAGTGCAAAGCATCGATCGGTGACAACAATCCCTCTTGTGAAGTTTTGTATACAAGGTTGTAGCCAACAGCGTGAACTATTAGCACTATAACATCACCAAGGAGGTGTTGCTATGCAGATATGTCTTCTATGGTTGCGATTTGTACTCTTCAGTAGTGACCACCTCTCGCTTTGTTTTGGCATGTTGCTGTAACAACATTTTCTAGGTTTTTTTAGAATACTTTAACATTTCGCTTGTATGCAATGCCATTTTCAATAGAGTGATTGGATCGCAGTGGTGTAGGACTTCCAAAATTAGGTTTTAGAGGAGAATACTACAACATTTTCAACTACTTCTCCTTACATGTTTTGGCTTTGTGTTTTTCTCATTGGCCAATTAGAGTTGATCATGTACGGTTTGCAAGTGTATGCTGCCTCACTATTGTCTAGTTTAGCATTTGTTTATTGTAGCGATAGTGATTAATTCATAGTTTTTGTAATGGCTTCTAAGGAAATCATTGCGGACATGTCTACCGCAATGGATTTATGGAACTACCCAAACACTATCCTCATTTTCACAACCTAACTCCTGTTGCTCCTTCTGAATGCCAATGATGACTACCTTCTTCTAGAGGAATCAGACAGAGGTAACGAAAAGAAAGACCTACTCCCCACATTGCTAGAGGATGACGACAACGTTGCTCGTGATGCAATGACCTTACTGATAATGACTCTTCTAAATTTCAAACTATGTACAATATTAAATGTTTACTATGACAAGGTGGACTTTTGGATGAAACCACAATCTACTATGTAGTTTTTAAGGTTTCTTGTTCAATAGTATGACGATAAGCGTTGGGTATTAATGTTTAAGATGACAAAACCTATTGTATTTACTCTAACTGAAGTCCTAAGACTTCATGTGGAGAAAAAAACACAAATTATTGCTTTGTTGTTCTAGTGCTAGTCCACATTGCATGCACCTTCTTCAAGCTAACACACGGTACAAATCTCATCGTCTGCAATGAGATGTTCACCATTGGAAAGAGCATTGTCTCTAATATTTTATGGGAGATTGTCTATAGTATAAATGAGTGCTTGTACCAAGAGATATCATGAAGATCAAATGTGAGAGACTCAATAAAAATTCCACAATGTATGCTCTCTGCCTATTGTAGTTGGTGCAATTGACGATGTGGAAATTTCAATTGCAAAAATGGCTCATGCTTTCACTAACTACTTCTATTTCAGAACAAGAGGATACAACATGAATTGTTAGGCAGTGGTGGACAATGAGAAATTGTTCTTGGATTTATATGTTGGTATGTCCAACTCTACAAACAATAGCCGCATACTAAGGAAGTCTTCATTGTTCTATTTTACAACACACGGCAATTTTTTTAACGATGCTTCTTTAATGAACGGCTTTAGTCCCTACCTTAGAGATGATTCTAGCTACCCACTTTTACTTAAAATTGTATAGTTCCCTACAAAGAGGACACTAACTTGTTGGTTGTGGAGGTACTACTGAATTGGAAACTTCAGAAAGGTTGGTGTGTCGTTGAGAATGCCTTTGGAATTCTATTGTAGTCTTTTCGAGAGTTTCTTGGAAAATTAGATCTGCAACTCATTTTTTTGCCTAACATAATTGTATGTTGCAGCATCTTATACAATATCCTATTTCAACAATTTCACGATGAAGTGGAAGAGTTTCTGAACATTTCTAAAGAGGAGGGTTCGAACAAAGAGAAGTTGGTGAGGAAGAGAGTGCACTTAGGACAGGAACCACAACATTCACCAACTCTTTATCCTAACAATGTTGTTTCTACGCTTGCATAGGGGAAGTGAAGAGAATAGCAGGCATTTACTTCACAACAAGGCGCTATAGAGTCTTATAGTGTCTCTAGTAAGGAAGTTTACTCACTATAGTGAGGGATTGTTTTTTAGTGGCAATGTTCGTTCCAATTAATCGTGAATACTGAAGAGTATTATTGGAGTTTGAAATGGAAGAGGTTATAGTATATTATTCATAGTAGGACAAATACTTTTTATTTATTTACAATTCGTACAAAAGAAATGCTAAAGATTTGTAATATTTGTATATATGTGATGTGGCAAGGTGCACTGGATGAGCACATGACCAACCGATGATACACGATGTACCAACTGCTTTCTCCATCACTAACTAGACATTCTACTCTTCATTAACTATAGTCTATTAGTAGTTAAGTATGTGTAAACTGCAAGTACTTACTATGATGGTCACTTACAATGGTATTCACATCTGCTCTAACTTCATATTGTAGGGATAAGCTAGTGGTCCGCTATACCATGAAGACGGCAATGAAGAAGCAAAGGTTACAAGACAATGGCTGAATGTAGGGCGGATTGTAGGAAGTTAGGCGAGGAGGTTGTTTCCCATTTTGGCGTCCATACTGTCAAGTATTATATAGTCCACAGGTGTAGAGCTTCTCGTAGCTTCAAGGTCATAAGTAGGAAGTCTGTTGGTTGCAATAGTAGGTTGTTGTGCTAGACCATGAGATCCATCTATGTTCTCTATATATATGTCATTTTTATAAATATTTTCATTGTCATTGTTGCAAATATTGTTGTTGTTGGTAATTGAAAGACCTTTGTCTAGAACTTGCATCAATTGTGCCAAACACTTCACCATTTCTGTTTGTCTAAGGATTGCCGTACGAGCATTGTCATTAGCCGTGGTTGCGGACTCATGTAGTCGTTTGTCTCTTTCTCGTTGGTAACTCATTTTCTTGGTAAAGAGGCGAAGGTGGATATCTAGTTTCGAGTATTCTATAGCCAAAGTCGAGTTTTCTATAGCCTACATCTAGGATGCCATGACGGCCCCTTTTTTTTGTGGCTTCAGTAATTACAATGTGATCGGAGATGGTTTTCCTTCTAACTGCTAAGTTCCTTGGTTGTTGTAGAATTGCAGTTGTAGTTGTATCAAAAGAGCTAAGTAATTGTGATATGATGCCAAGTAATACACCCATGAAAGTCCTACCAATAGTGTCGTCAAGTATTGAAGTGAGTACTATTCTCCAAGATGGATTGGATTGATTACGTTGGTCAGATCTGGAAGCTAGGCTAATTGTTGTACTTTGAAGTGCGGAGTAGTTAACAGGCACCATCATACCATCCACATGAGGCTTGTTCATGTCTTTGTCATTGTCATTATCTTGATTATATATAGATGCATAATAATTGCCATCTGAAGAGGATAACAAATCTCAAATGTGAGGAGGTTAAATTTGTGGATGAGAGTGAAACTACTTATAGATGACATTGAAGAAGTTATGATTGAATTGTTGGAAAAACCTTTTGACTTCTATTCTACACTAGTCATATCCCAATACTCTGATATATTTTGACTAGAGCAACTATAGAAGTCCGCAATCCTCTTATAATATAGTATGAATTGGTTCTATTTTGTTTTGTCCACCAATCCTTCTCGTAGGCAAGAAGAGTTACCACCTTGTATGACTTGTTGAGAAATGTGCATCTACTTTATATTGTCAAAAACCATCATGTTTCATAGGTCAATTGATTCCAATTCTTGAAAGTGTAGCTCCCATTTGATTCAAATGAAGAGAATAACTTCTTGCAGACTCTAGTTGGGTTCCTTGTTTTTTCTTGCATATTTAGAATTATTGGAGCCTACGACAACTTGTTGCAACATTTGTAGTGGTGTTAAAAGACTTCTTTTTCTTAATGGTGATATATGGCTACTACCTACAAAGGTAAACACTAAACTTCCTATGCTTACAATGTTTATAAAGAAGCATTACGCTTATATACATGTAGATTGATGAGGAAACAAGTTCATCATTGTCTGCACTAACAAACTAGCTATGTAACATGTACAAATGAAAAGAAATTAATTTGAAGATAAAACAATCAATATAATGATGACTGCTAAAAAAGATATAGGGAATGACTTTGTAAACACATTCTCTTTCATAATGAATTTTCCTTTCAATGCTATTCAATTCCACTTCTTACCTCTTTTGACAAGTAGGAAAAATAGAATGGTTGAGTCCAACTTCTACAATATTGAGCTGCAAACCACCATTTCAACAAACTGTCTAGAATGCTAGCAAGTCATACACCACCAGAGTTCACTCATATAGAAGTGTCATTTCATTTTACAACTTTGCGTTATAAGTTATTTGGTTCTCACTTTCTCATTCTCGATATTGCCTGATAAGCTTATCATACTATATAGATGTAAAAGAACTTCATTATCCTTCTCTATAGAAAGCTTTTACTTCTCTTTTCTATTGAATGGGTGACATTTCCTATAAAACTTATTTCATGAACTAACAACGTCAAAAAAGTAAGCAGGAACATACCAAAGGGAGCAACTAGTTGGAAGTGTGGAGGGTCTTCTTGCCAGCTTGGAGTTGCATGATTGTCCATTATATAATATGGTAAATATTTAGAAGACAGGACTAGCTAGAACTGGTGAAGCCACACACTCATGTACCATGCTCACTATAGTGCATTCGCTATGTACAATACAATAACACTAGTCTAATGTAGAATCTACTTTCCCTAAGCTCTCTCTACCACTTTCATTGAAAGCCATTGCAAAGCCAACCACTATGACATGTCAAACTATATAAGTTTTTTATGCTTTTGACATTCATTGTTGTGACAACACTAACAACAACACTTGTAGAAATTTTAGAATTAACTCTGTTACCTTTACATGTTTGATTCTTCATGTATTTATTGTTCCTAATGCATGTGAAAGCATAGTGTACATCTTTGCTATGTACATTGTTAGTTCTCTGTCAAACATAACAGATGTTCAAAATTTTCAAAGGTAAAACAAAAAAGCCAAATCTACTTTCCAATTGTCATGCTTTATCCAAAGACAGAGTCATTGGTATAGGAATTGAACCTAGTCAATGCTTCTCGCTTGAACTCTTGTACTAGTACATAGTGCTCCACATCCTGCGCTTGTCGTCACTCACAGATTCTTTGCAACAAGAGAAATCTCACATAATTCTCATATCTCCCACAAACTACGTTGCCTGCAATGGAGGTGGTTTTCATGTTGTAGTGCTCGCAGGTAGCCCACCGCAGCTTCATCGCCGTGAATTTCTACTAACAACTCATTAAAAAAAGACAGTTCTTTCTTAATGGGTCTCCTATAGGCCCATTATGTAAAACTGCCGGCACTTGCTGAAAATCTTCATTTCTTGAAGATTTAAAAGTGCTTGCAACAGTTGCCTTACTAGAGCACCAGCTCAGCACCCACGTAGTCTCGACAAATACATTAATGCTTTGATGTGAACTCCCCCCATCTGTTACCTGTTCCTATCATAACATTGTTGCCATAAGGACCGGTGCAAACAGACCCCAATTGGTATAGTTAATGGCTAGCTCTACACTAAATAGTGAAATTAGATTGCCTGAACAATTAGGTTGCCTTACTCAGGAAAGTTACCTCATGACTCACCACTCGTCCAGATGGAGGCACAAGCAATTCTCTAAACCCGAGTCATGAACCAATGCACCAACCCATGCAACACACATGGTTCCTACATTATTGCATCCATCTACACTAACTATACATATTTATATAGTGTGGAATGTCGAGAATTTAGTGTGGGGCAACCTAATTTCACTATTTAGTGTAGCCCTCCGACCTGTGAGTTGCAGCCGTTGTCTTCTGATACAGCGCGCACACAAGAACAGAGCCTGCTCCATATCATCTAACCTCGTATTTGAACGAAGACAACATGGTTGTGTGAAACCGATTGTCATGAGCATTTCTAGTCCGTTTGCTCGCTGGAGTGGAATAGGATCTTGTAACACTACAGTACTGTGACGTAGGCTTCAACTTCATTCTTTTAGGCGTGCAGGAACTTCTATTGAATGGGTGACTTCTTGTCTTGAAGCTTGAATCTGTTTCCGTGTCTGTTTCCTTCAAATATTAGGGTTTTTTAACATGGCATGAGCTTAGTGTCAGTGGCGTTCCGATTTGGGCTTTCGTGATCGATGTGGTAGCATTTGTGATATGGGTATCGAGGGCTTCAGCTGCTTGTTTAATTGCCACTGTGCAATGCGGATGGGCCACTAAGTTTAGAGAAGCTTCGGTTCACTTGCGCATAATGCAACAAGTAATCGGCAGTTGGGCATTACTGTTGGACGACTGCGTGCAAACACTTGGTCGTTCCCTCATCACATTTGCGACCAAATTTCCAATGCTTCCGCCAGATGACGAACTTAGGATTTAATTCGGGTTGATGCAAGCTGGATGTGCTGCACGAGCCCCAGAGTTTGCAGTTGCAGTCTGTCTTCTCGTTGGACTAGAATAGTGGTTGCGTGCTTCGAGAAGGTGTTGAACTCTTTATGGTTTGCAGCAGTGTGCTGAATTGCAGACGGAAGCTATAACTTATTGCACATTTGCACATTTGCACATACTGTGCGCTAGCTTCTTTGCCTCTCCCTGCGCCTGGACAGTTCTCCGAACCTCCCTCTGTGTTTAGGGTGCGCTTCTTTGCCTCTCCGTGCGTCTAGACAATTCTAAACAGAAGCTTTTTGTTTCATTGGTGTTGAGCTGCGCGCATCTTTTCTTCTCTTTGATTCAGGACAATTCATCGAAGCTCCCTTTAGCTAGTGTGGGAACTCTGCGCTTCTTTGGCTTCTCCGGCGCCTGGACAAATTACAGGGGATTTCGAAGCATTGAGTCTGAGTTCAAATACTATGAGTCTCACAACTAGTCCATCAAAGGGGCTGGCATCTCGGGACGTTCATGGCTGGATTAGCTCAGTTGGTTAGAGCGTGCGGCTGTTAACCGCAAGGTCGGAGGTTCGACCCCTCCATCTAGCGAGAGTTTTGCTTCTCTGGCCCTCTCTTTATCTTTTAAAGAAACTTCTCGGATCCCATGACAGTAAAATGGTAATAAAACCACCTATTCCCAACTAGGGAACCATACCCAACTTGTAAGGTATTCTCACCTATTTTCTCACCTATTTTCTCACCTATTTTCTCACCTATTTTCTCACCTATTTTCTCACCTATTTTCTCACCTATTTTCTCACCTATTTTCAATCCTATTTTCAATCCTATTTTCAATCCTATTTTCAATCCTATTTTCAATCCTATTTTCAATCCTATTTTCAATCCTATTTTCAATCCTATTTTCAATCCTATTTTCAATCCTATTTTCAATCCTATTTTCAATCCTATTTTCAATCCTATTTTCAATCCTATTTTCAATCCTATTTTCAATCCTATTTTCAATCCTATTTTCAATCCTATTTTCAATCCTATTTTCAATCCTATTTTCAATCCTATTTTCAATCCTATTTTCAATCCTATTTTCAATCCTATTTTCAATCCTATTTTCAATCCTATTTTCAATCCTATTTTCAATCCTATTTTCAATCCTATTTTCAATCCTATTTTCAATCCTATTTTCAATCCTATTTTCAATCCTATTTTCAATCGAGGCTGGAATACATTTTCAATCGAGGCCGGAACACATTTTCAATCGAGGCTGGAACACATTTTCAATCGAGGCCGGAACACATTTTCAATCGAGGCCGGAACACATTTTCAATCGAGGCCGGAACACATTTTCAATCGAGGCTTGGAATGTGACTCTTTCTCCTTTTAAAGGTTGGGACTAATAAGGTCATGACACATGTTTTGAAGTAGTGAACAAGAAACTAAAAAGTAGTGAATGGGAAAGTAGTTCTTGAATGATCAAAATTAGAAAAAACTAAAAAGTAGTAAATAGCAAAGTAGTTCTTGAATAATCAAAATTAGAAAAAACTAAAAAGTAGTAAATAGCAAAGTAGTTCTTGAATAATCAAAATTAGAAGAGGTTGGGACTAATAAGGTTATGACATATGTCTTGAAATAGTGAATAAGAAACTAAAAAGTAGTAAATGAGAAAGTGGTTCTTGAATGATAAAAATTAGAAGTGTCTATACATTGAATATGGGTATAGACCAACTTTTAGCTTCCAAAACTCATAGTAATTAGAATTTAAGGAAAAAAATCACAAAAAATTTGCAATGCCTATCATTTCTTACTATCTTCCTATATGGCAAGGAAATTTACATTGCCTTCTACTACTCCAGAATATGCACAGAATCGCTTAAGTAGTTGTCTATGGATGATTTTACCATAATCAATCATAATTTTCTAGATTCAAAATCAAGTAATAGGGATTATTATCATGCTATATGTAATTTTTTTACTTCTATAGAAGTTGGAAACTTTGCTTTTTTGAATCAAAGAATATATATATATATATATATATATATATATATTTGAAGTTTAGGGTTTAGGATTTAAAATTGTTTTTTGAATACCACAAAATTATAGTCATTGTAGACAAGTCATTGTAGCCACATTTGTTTTTTTAGTGTTGGTCACATACCTTGGCATGTCTTTATACATTCTATAACACCAACCTTTTGTGAAATTATCAAAAATTAACCTTTATACATTTGAAAATTGTTTGGATTGAACTTTTTTAAATGCACTTAATACTTGTATAAATGGAATTTGAGGAAATTAGATTGAATATTCTTGGCAATTGTAAAATATCTATGAGTTGTCTATAGGCTATTGTTAGATTGATATTACAACGATATTGACTTAAATGTCAAATTAAAAAATCTCTAATAATTATTTAAATATATGTTTTTCAATCATGCTTCCACTTTTCACTATTCACACTCAACAATGATACTAGTGCCCAAAAATGTCAACTCCCTTGATATATTGAATTGTATCTAATAATTTTCAATCTTTTTGTACTTGTATCAAAAATAATCTCAATCAATAAAACAATGTAGTAAATATTTTTGAATAACAATAGGATTCAAAGTTTTCGTCAAGCATTGACTTCAAGTAGCAATCTTGAACCAAGGCCAATGTTTTCAAGTCCACCATTGATTTCTAAGTGGGACAAGGCCAATCTCAATATGTCCACCAATGTATTATTTTTTTTCATTTTTTATGAAGTGTCACAAAAATGTTATGGTGGTGCTCCAAATTTAATCCATAAAGGATGAATTGGACATTGTGGAAATCATTTGTTTGGGGCCTATGTAAATCATTGGCTTAAAAAAATGAAAAAGCATTCATTCGAAGACGAACTATTGTAAAAGACCTTCTTTTTTCACACAAAATTTGGAAGATGAATAGTTGCACTTCTGTCCTACATGGAGAGATTCTTTGTCATTCATCAGCTAGAAAACATCCTCTACATTGTTTATAGGAAAAGCATTCATCCACATATTGGATAGACTAGACTCATGAATATTCTAGTTACGAGCACTTGACCGGGCAATGCTTTCAGTAGTATCACCACTTTGAATTTGAATATTGTCATTGTGAAGGATTTTTAGAAGATTTGGGACATTCTCCGAAAGTGAATTCGATTTAGTTTCTACTTGAGTTCCAGGAATACTTTGAATGATGCAACTGGACTTGGTTGATTCAAACTTTTCTCAGTTGAACTTAAATAGTCTAGTTGCTGATCATTCTCAAGATCAAGATGTGCATCCATAAAACTCATTTATAGAATTCATTTTTGACAATCATGGCATTCATTTTCATAAAATAAATCTCAGTCTGTACTTTGGAATTTTTTTGGATTTTGTCTGTTTACAACGTATTTGAGCCTGATGAATTCAACAAAATTCTTTCCATTCCATCAAGAAAACCAAAACAATTGCAACAATATTGCAATAGTGAGGTGGGAATTACTTTTGCTTGTACGACATAAACAATATTGTTTCAAACGCAGTGCAGTACTAAAAGCCTATTTACTATTGCAATGTTGCTTTCGTTGAGTTCTTGCAATAATTTTGAAACTATACAATATATAGAAACTCATATTTTAAAACCTGCTGTAGTATTAAAACTACAACTTACTATTTTTTTCAATACTAATTCAATTTTGACCCATTATTGTTTAGAAGTTAGATTTTGTTCTGAATAACAATTTGGCATGCTACGCCCAATTCATGTCCAATTTGAACAGTGGGAAGTCGTATATCAACAACAATGAAAGCCTTCTCTTCTCTCATGAGAAATTGTTACTTCATTGTAGACATAAGAATTGGCTACAACATACTCTTGAACTAATACAAACTCTTCCATGAAAATGACCCTCCAAATGCAAGCCAACCTCCCAAATTTGAACTCCCCTTACTTCAATTTGGCTTGGAGAAACGTCACAGTGCATAAGCAAAACTCTATTGTTCTTATACCAATTGGAATGCATAAATCTCCTGTAAGATGAAATCACTCAAACAATGCATATAATGCCTTTACCAAGTGAATTTGATTTTTCTCACCTAATCAACTCTATTATTCTTATACCAATTGGAATGCGCACATCTCCTATAAGATGAGATCACTCAAACAATACATATACTGCCTTTACCAACTATGTTTTTATTTTCTCACCTAATCCATGTTTTGCCATAAAAACATTAAGATTAATGTAACGTAACCTTTGCCACTTGACAACAACCACAATAAGTAACCACCCCTAAAGCCACATGCGATTTTCCTGAAAAGGTTCTGGAAGAAGTGTTGCCGGGTAGCTGCACAGTAATAGGGGTCCCGTTGCCGCAGTGAACAGATTGATGCCCGGACTAGTCACTTGATACCCTGCCGTGTATATACGTCGCTGTCCTGGCATTCATGGGTTTGGGGATTTAGGGTTTTTGTTGGGGTTTGGTGCCGGTTCTGACCGTGTTGCTCGTCTTGCGTCTTGCGTCTTTCCCGATTGTGTATTGACGTTGCGGTGAAAGAGACGGTGCGGAGGGCGTGGTCCTTCACTGCGAAGATGGCGCAAAGTAATTGGCAGAAGCTGAAAAATCGGTGGAACGCCGAGACGAAGGATGAGGAGAAGCTCGCAGCACACTTGGTAATGCTCTACTGAAACCCTACCGTGGGTGGCTTATTCAACAAGTTAAAAATGACTTGGTAATTTGTGATGCGAGCTGGCTGATCACTGTGAACTCTCAGTTGCTTTTGTGCCATGGTAGTGTTTTAGGGTTTACTGCCGGAGCCTTCTGATTATATGCAGCTATGCCTGGGATGAAGCCTTCAGGCGTGCGCACGTGCTTTTGAATTTTTCTTGAATTTGTGTTCGCGTTTTTCTGGGGTTTTTTAACATTTTGATGGTCTTCGGTATTGATGCTAAGAAACAGGCTGGTGCTGGGACAGGAATAGTGTAGAGGTCCTGCTGTGTAGATCCGGCGTTCTATAGCATATCGAAGGCATCAAGGTCCTATCCGAAGCACTTTATAAAGCACCCTAACGCATTTATTAAAACCAAAGTCATGGAGATCAATCCCTAGAGGACTTTTTTTTTATAAAAAGATATTAGACACTAAGCGGACCGCTTGCAAGGTAGTTCTGGTTTTCTCTCAAACCCTAATCGCTCCGCTCCATAAGGTTTGCGATTTATGAAGGTTTTCAAGCAGTAATCTGAAGCTGGGATTTTCGAAGCATGGAGGAAAGAACCTTATAGTATTGGGGGGATCCTTCTTCAGTTCCTCTACAGTACAAACGAGCCTTACCTCCAACTTGCTTATTTAAAGTTCAGAGCTTGAAACTGATCGTTATCTCTTCTTGAATGCAGAGACTTCTGCGAGCTGTGGGGCTGTTTGCAGGGTCTGTGTTTTTGATGCGCAATTTTGGTGACTTGATGGCCATTTAAGCCAGAATGAGCGTACTGGTGTTTCGCTCCTGGCCGTATTTCCTTACGGAAAGTAGTGGCGTGAGGAACGTAGACTTGCGATGAGTATAGCTGTCTACGTTAAATGATTATTTTTATACTTGGTTTGGAAAATTGCGATCCACATATGGTAGAGATCGTGATCAAGATTATTTAAATACTTGCAAGGTTTTTGCAGCTTGAAGTACGAGTTTGTTTGGTTTATTGCAAGTATCTCATTACATGTGAAGATTGCCTGTGAATCTCAGTGAGTTCATTTTGCGTGACCAGTGGGATAGATCCACAGTTCATTTGGTTCATTTTTCCCACACAGCTTCAATTACATAGTTTTCAGGCTGTTCACAGGGTCGGTTATTTGAGGAATTCAACGTAACTCGTGACCGACGCTTGCTATAAAGCTCTTGTGCTTTGCCTTTTAGATGCCTTCTTTGCAATCTTGCAGATGAGACCTAGTTTGTGCAGTGTTATTCCCACAGAAATGACTTCGTGAGAAGAAGCTTCTCGTTCAACTGCACAATTTGACGGAGCAAATTGCATGCAGACCAGTCAGGGTGCTGGATTGGGTTCGGGAAGTTGTGGATGATCATGCTCGCAAGCCTCTTAAATACATGACTTTCTCTGGAATGACCTCTAGACTTTCCTGCTCACTTGGCAAGTTATTATTGACTGGAGCGCACTTGTCAAAGTGAAAAAGTTGGGACCGGGACCCTAGGTGATAGATTAGAGTGGTTTGAGTGTGTAAGAGTGTCAGATTCCTCCTTCATGATGTACAGGTTTGTTCCTCCTCCAAGGTACCATCCCTCGTAGAATTGAGAAATCTCCATGATTGGCATGTTTGATTCTTCTTTCTCCAAAGTGCAAGCCTCTCGAAGAGTTAAAAAAGTTATAATCTGAAATTGCCTCCTTCGACGTGACACCCAGGCAACCCTGTAGACTCTCTTTTTGAGATGGTTTCAACTTGTCATTCTCCTGTAAGAACTCGGACATCTCCAGAGACTTACAGCACTCTGTTGGTTGCTGCTGAATCTGGACATACAGTATATAGATTCTTTTACGAACTTTATTGGGGTCGTAACCTCAGAGTACGTGAGCACCTGCTTGGATTCCAGCAAGTCTTGGTAGTTGGTAAGCTTACATTGCACTCCTTTCTATTTGGCTTTAGAGCTTTTAGAGCTTTTAGAGTTTTTAGCGTTTGGGGTTTAGGCAAAAGATAAGGAAATGAACATATTGTCTTGTTTCTTCTACTTCCATTTGAAATGCCCTTAATTCCAAATGTCCTTGAGTGAAGTGACTATATTAACCATGAATTGTGTCTTATCAAAAATAAATTTGAAATTACAAAGTGTTATTTGATATGTTGGGGTGACAATGATATGACTAAACATAAGCAATCGTTTCATAGTTGACAATGCATCATTAGATGCAAAATCTATTTAAAATAGAAAAAATAGAGTCAAATTTTGTATCCTAATTGTCCAAATATTCATCTATTATAGTAAAATTCATCCAATTCAATAACTTTCATATAGTTTCAACCTTAAAGCAATATCATTGCTACTATTAAATTTGCTATATTAAAAAAATTACAAAGGAATTCCTAAACTAAGAGCATCCCATTACCAACTAATGATTGTAATAAGGTTTTTGGAGGGCCTCAAATTAAGTATTGGGTTGTATCCCTTTAGAATCCATGTATTTGAAGCCTATGGCCTACAAAATATCATTGAGGTTATAATGATAAGGGTTTGTGATTTTAACAGCGACTAAGAGTACAATAAATCAAGACTACAAATAGAAAAAGTCAAAGTCTAACTTGGTTTCATGGGTTTGGTAAGTTTGTGAAATCTCTTCCAGACAATAAGCAATAAGATTAAAAATGGTAGGATTGTGAATTTAAAGGTTTAAATATTGGACCACATGGATTCATTTTTATTAACTATTTGATTGTTGTCATCTCTTTCTAGTTTTGAGGGGTTGTATTGTAGTAAGCAAGGGATGCTCAAAAACCACAAGTGAAATTGTTTTTTGAGCACAACATTACATTTGTAGGGTAAGGTATCCAAAATCACCACTCTTTCTTGTTGTATCATTTTCTAAGATCAAATTCCAAATTTTTTTAATGCATTTATTAGTGACCTTAAGAAAATTGATCTAATTGAAGTGATCTTTTGACACTCAAGTAATGTTTTGTGAATTCTCTACTTATGCCACTAGACTCACCTTTAATTAAACAAATATCCTTGAATCAAAAGATGCTTCAATTTTCATTGGCTACTTGAAAAAACTTTTCAACTACCATTGTTTGTTGTTGAGAGATTGTAGTGGTTTTAGAGATCTTAGGATGTTTTACACTACAGTAGAGAAGTATACTAGACAAGAATTGTAGGGAAATGGAACAATATGATTGGAGCAAATTTTGTTTATCATTGAATTGGGTTTATACTATGGCCAAGACTTGTCCAATGGAGAACTTCAAGCATGTATGAAAGAATGACATGGTTACCTATATGGAAACATTATTTATAGGAGTTCTTTAGAGGTCAAGTTTCTTGAATGGTCTCAATTTTCTAGACAAGAAACTTAGCCTTTACAAAAAATCAACTTCACTAGAATATTATTGCCTATAACAAATCCTTTGGAGACAACCAACTTCACTAAAGTATTATTTCCTATGACAAATCTAACTTTTCTAGATTGCTATCAACTTAAAAGAACTATAATTTTTGCATCTAGTGTCTAAATGCAATAAAGATTGTTGGAGAATTTATTTTTGTCTTCTAGTTTTTGTAGTTAATATTTTAGATGATTCTAAATGTATTGAATTTCTAGGATTCATTTTTGTACATGGAGCTTTGATTTGATTCTCCAAGGTCCATTTTCATGACTACAAAACCATGACTGTCTTTTCAAAAAAAACATTCCAAACTTGGACCTAAATTGGAATGAAAATTTTGCCACAATCATCATACTTCAAGGGGAATTTAAACCTACAATTTTTTAGTTGCAAATAGACATTGGATGAAAGAAAAACAAATCCCAAAATTAAAGCCATCAAAAAGAACTTTAGTGAACTCAAATTAAATCCCATGTACTTAAATGATTCCCAAAAATTCAATACATACTAGATTGATCTAAAAATTTTACCACATAAATTAGACAAGTAGGTTCGTTTTTTCCAATAAGTTTTTATTGAATTAGGCATTGGATGGAAAAGTTGCATCTTCTCGAAGTTCATTGTAGATTAAAAACATACAAAACATGTCCATGGAGACCACTAGGGGTTATGGTTTCTATTATGGATAGCCAAAACTCTCTTCTTGCTAAAGTTCGCTAGTAAACTTCAATTTGTAAGGTTGTCCATAAAACTTCTCCAATTAGGTCCAATTCAAACTTGGACATCCAATGGTAGAGGACAAAACCCTTAGTCCACTACTTTGTCCACAACTTTGTCCACCTTGGTGTAAAGGGAAATTGCCATGTCATCTTAGGTCTTGTCTATCTTGTGCACAACGTCGCACTAGAAACTAAACGTTCAGTGAAATCATATTTGTGAAAGCTCCTTGTAGTTGCATTATTTTTCCATAAAAGTTCCTTCACAACTCCTTTTTTCTTGAATAAATCCACTTTGTCCACTAAACAAAATTTAGAATCACCTTCCAACTTGATTCCCAACTTGTCCACTACAAGTATGGCTTCATCTTGAATTTTGGCAAGAGTAAGTGATGAAGTCATAAAGATCTCATAATTGCCTTTCCATGTATCTATTGGCACGTTGAAGTACTCACCTTTACATAAGTACTCACTTTTAATCTTATAGTGCTACTACAAACACTAAATGTTTGATGGATGACTTCACTTGGCATTGTAGGACAATTTTTTTTTTTAATCCAATTTATTTATTTGGAGGATACTAGAGTACATTTTTAGTAAATAGTATTCCAAAGTCCCTTATTATGCTTTCATTAGCTTTTCTAAAGAAGATGCTCAATTCACCCTTGTAATGTATTATGGTCATTTCTTGTTATTTTCTCTTGATGTGAGATACAAAAATGTTGTTTGAATCTAAGTCCAACTAATGAAATGAAGCTTACCAAGTGCAATTTCTGCTCCAATTGAAAATTTTCTAAAATTCATAAATTTCAATATTTTATAGTAATATGAACTTTGGACCTATAACCATGGTTTGTTAATTTTCTAATTTTAGAGTGACATGATAACTTTGGTTTATACCATGATGGTATACACTATAATATACATCTAAAGTGAAAATTTTAGATTTTTTGAATATATTTTGTATTTGATGTGAAATTTTCTCATTTTTTTATTAAAATTTTTATAATAATTTCGAATTTTTTCCAAAAATTTGAGAATTCTATAACTTGTAGTAGACACATGGTTTAATCTCTAAAAAATAAACATAAAATTTTTAATTCAAATATACTTGAAAAAAATAACAAACAAAGTGATGACAATTGAGGCTTAAAATGAATGGTCATGGACCCATCTCTTTAGAAGTTAATCCTTAAACGACCATCGAGTCACCATGGAAATCATTTATTTGGGTACCATGTAAATTGCTAGCTTAAAAAAAAAATGCAAAAGCACTCATTAGAAGACATTCCCTTTTCACACAAAATTTGGTGAATGAATAGTTGCATTTCTGTCTTACATAGAGAGATTTTTTTTGTCATTCATTAGCCCAAAAACATCCTATGCATCGCTTATGGGTTAACCCTTAAATGTCAAGGCGGACATTTGGTGTCCGATGGATAACAAAGAATCTTTCCATGTAGGATAAGAGTGCAACTATTCACCCTCAGAATTTTGTGTGGAAAGGGGAGATCTTCTGTAGCATTTTGACTTCCAACGAATGCTTTTGCAATTTTTCTAGCCAATGCCATTCACATGTGCACGAAAACTGATGATTTCCAAGGTCACTCCATTGTCCTTTAATCCATAAAGGACACGGCGGACATTTTTTGTCCGATGAATGACAAAAAATTCTCTTGTGTAGGACACAAATGCAACTATTCATCCTCGGAACTAGGGGTGGAAAGGAGAAATCTTCACCAATAGTATGACTCCCAATGAATATATATATATATATATATATATATATATATATATATATATATATATATATATATTTATATTTATATTTTAAACTAGATGTATGTCGCAACAGTCCAAAAGGGCTGATTTCCACGGTCACTAGCCCGGCATTTTAAGATTTAAGAGTTAAATATTGGTAATGAAGGATTGGCACATTACCCTTTGTAGGCATTCATGCACTGATTTTGTTTGAAAATAAGCAGATTTGAATATTAACCAAAAGTAGAATGACAAAAGTAGGCAATTCTAGGCCAACCGTATTCTGACAGGTGGCGCTCAACGAAAAGGAGTGACGGCATTGGGTGCCTCACCTTAATTCACCAATAATCAACACTGCCTCGCAATGCAGCGGGGCACGTGGAGGCCAGTTGAAAGCTCCAGCAGCTCCAGAGGTGCTTTCCTGGCTTCAGTTCCGTGCTCCCCCCTTTCGTGGATAGATTGGCCGCTTGTTTTTTTGATTTTGTTGGCTTTCGCCACTTTGCTCCTCTTACTTTTTCGACACTCCCAATTTTGAATTGATTTTTTTTTTCCTATTCATGTGTAAATATGTTCCTTTTCCTAAATTGTCTCAAGGATGTGTTTTTTTAAATTTCAGCATTGGCACCATTGAATTTTTTTTAGATTTTCAGAAATAATTGTACAATTTTTACAATTGTAGACACGTTCCGAATTTTCTCTGTTTACTTACAAAACCTGACCAACGCATAGGATAGCAGTCGAGTATTGTTCCCAACAAAAAAATTGTGCAGAGTTAGTAAGAGTCTAAAACTCTAATTGGGCAATTTAAATTGACCTTATGAGAGCTTCATAAATGGTGCACTGCAGAAACTGAAATGGACGAGAATTTTCTTAGCAAGATATAGTTGTCATATGTGTGTCATTATATAGTGTACAATGTGGTCAAAAGTTGGTATTGCTATGTGTTGTTTCAACACAAAATGAAGTTTGTTTTTTCAAACATGAAGAAAAAGTATAGTGATGACATATACAATGGACACTAAAGTACTTCAAAGCGTGTTGTGAATCATTTTAATGTTGACTTTGTCTATTCTAAGGTGTTCTATGATTCATAGATGCTATATTCTATGAATAGTAATAACTACCTACTTGTGTTTCAATTCGAAAAGTCGTAAGTAATTTAATCTAGGGCAAAAAATTCCATGAAAATTGCCATTGACTTCTTTCTCATTTCTCTTCATGGCATAAAATTTCCAAATGTGTTGACCTAACCGTTGCCCATAGTCCTCTCTTTCTCCTCACTTGTATTCTTTATGAGCTTCCTACTTTAGTTTTTTTGTTGGATCTTGTTGGAACTCAAAAGGAGATTTTGGACTCTCCCCTTATGCAATTTTTGGATATTGTAGGACTAAATTATTAATTTTTAAATTGATGAAAAATAGAAGTACTTAAAAATGATCATAAGTTTCCATAAATAGTGGTTACACATTTTAGGCACGAATTTGTAGGGATTAGTTTTAGAAAGAAGTCACTCAATTAGATGCACTTACCTTAAATAGTAGTTAAGGTATGCATAATTAGTATAGACCTTCTACATCATTTCGTCCCTGATAAATATTACATCTCACCCACTTTTAATTTGGCCTTTGAATCCAAATATAAATTCAAAATTTTTAAGTTTGATATTAAATTCTAGCCATTAATTGTTGCATTTTTTTTCCCATGTGGAAAATTTGCAATTGGCTCTACTCTTGCAATAAATGGTAGGGAACAATATTGAAGTGGTAAAAATATTTTTTCATTATTAAAATCATGCCATAGTACTCAAGCCTATTTACAAGTACATCAAACTATTGACTATCTAACTTTATTCTACAACACTTACGTAATGGTCCTATGAGGATTGAAAAACTATGGAACCAAAGAAAAGACTCAAAATTGACATCAATTTCAAAACCACCCCACTTTAATCTTGAGCAATGGTGCATATTTTTTTAAGAGAATGAGTGGAGCACCAAAAATTTGTTAAAGTAGTGGCATTTGTCATCCATAATTTTCTCATGTATTATCCAAATAGTTTCAACTCTTGAAGTCCGAAGGCCTTCTTTTCATTAAATTCCATTCAAAACTATCATTTCTATTGCAAAACACTTTAGAAATTATTTTTTCACATATTTAAGTATGGGATCTTGTAGTAGACTAGTATAATAATGTGTGGAAGAAATTTTAGAAACTTTGACCTGTTAGGTTTCTAAAATTTACCAATTCTATAAATGTTAGCTTTTTGTAAATAGAATTCATTATCTTAGAGATTGACAACTTACAAGTCTTAGGTGTCCAATCTTATGGAACCCTTGACAATTGATATGGAACAATTGCATCTTGTTAAAATCTACCAAATTTTAGATGGAAATAACTTTGAAATGTAAGATGTGTCAATGTGTTGCAAAAGTCTACCAATTTGAATTGCATATAGGAGATTTGGAGAAAATTTATGAAAATTCCTACACAAAACCAACATTTTTCTTTTGTATATAAATTCTTTGAAGATCCCTTCTACATGACATCAGAACATTGGGAAACATAGAAATTGGCAAAAACTAGCAAGGAAAAAATACAAATTAAGAACTCCAAATCAATCAAAGGGAATTTCACAAAAGTCCAATATAAATCCATGTGGATATATAAATTAGGATTAGGAGGAACTCAATGACTCATAGTCAAGTCAAAAGTAGAAATTGTGTTTAGAGTAGAATTTCAAACCTCATTTAGGCAATGTAAATTATTATTTTCAAAAAAATTTGAACCAATTTAATGTGGAAAATCAATCTAACTTTCATCTCCAAAAAATTGTTTGAGATTTTGAGCCTAAAGTCAAAAGTTGTGGACAAAACTTAAAGAATGTGTGTATATATATACATATATATGGTCATGCTAAATTCATAAAATATTTAGTAATTAGAATTGGTGTAAAAATCTAAAAATCATAAAAGTTGAAAAATTGATAAAAGTGTAACTTTTAGTGACTACTATTCATTTACAAGTCATCCACGAGAACTTGAAAACACCCTTTCACAAAGCACATGTGGAAGCAAGACTTTGAGTACCTCTTCTGGTTTTGAATTTGAAAATTTCCACCCTCTCTGAAAACTCTTTTTAGTCATGATTTTCTTATTTAATTTGAATATTTTAGTGAATATTGAGTTTTTTGGGGTGTCTAAACTTTAAACATGGCTTTTCTTCAAGCTGAACTTATGTCAAAACTAAAATTTGAAAACCTATGTTAGCATCCTCTTTTAATGCCTCTACTATTCTAGTAGAAAAGGTTGAGTGCACTATTATAGTTAGCCCCTAAACGACATTTTGTATCTTGGATAGTAGCCCGCATTTGAATTTTAGAATCTTTTTTATATGGGCATTATTAGAAGCTTGTTCAAATGATTGGTGAATGATGAGCTTCTCCTCTCTTCAAGCCTAGTAATCAAAAATCCTAACGGACCTTTTGACTAATGTAAGATTTTAGATATTTGAATTATGTTTTGAATTATCATCTCCTAGGGATAAAAAGAATGATATTGAAAAGTTGATCTTTAGTTGAGTAATAGAGATGCTATCATGAAGATTTTCTTGAAACCAAGCTTCTTAGTCTAGGTGTGTCCTTTAAGGATTAAGGTAAGTGCATGTAATTGTGAGATGTTTTATTTTATAGTATTTCTTATAAACTATTGCCTACATGATATGAGTTACCTCTATTTAAAATTAAGAGTCTAGGATTGATTTTAGATATTTTTATTTTGAACAATTTCAAAATTCATAGTTTAGTCATAAGGTGTCCAAAAATTGCGTGCTAAAAGTGCTTGTACTTTTAAAATAAGTATGTCCATAATCCACACTACTCAAAGCGTGACATACATGTTTGGACCAAAAAGTGTCACAAAAACCTATGTATTAAATAACCAATGAGCGGCGCTAGCGGCAAATAGGGTGTCATACATAACCAGTTGTACATTTTTCAATCATAACCTTTGATCTTCATGATCCAAGGGTGTATGAAGCAAGTTGAAATGAAAAAAGGTTATGAGTTGCAACTTGTAATGGCAACAGTGACGGGTTGCCAATAGGATGGTGCCATATCAACATTGAAAAGTCAACAATCAGTTATGTATCGATGACACAATACATACACAATCAAAACATGATAGTCTGCGAGAGTCAAGTGTTGATTTCTGGTAGTACAGTCACTGAGTGTCTGAGTATGAGTCCTAACTTTGAAAACTTGCAACTTATTGATACGGTGTCCAAATAATGCATGCTAAAGTGCCTTGGAATCCTCTTTCAGTTGCCCATCAGAAGCATCCGAAATAAATTCAGCCACAATTACAGGTGCTCTCATATCTTACCACTATTGCCAGTCGTGTAATGCTTCTTCTGCCCAATTGTTTTCCTCATTATTAGTAGTCGTGCCTGATAGGATTGGATTAGATGTAACTAGACGTACTTCTACAGTGCCTTCCACAGAAGCACAGAAGCACCCAATCTTACAGTTTAGCGGATGCGCCAGTCAGCCAGCCAGCCAGCCAGTTTGGTCTTCGAGATGAGCATAAAATAAAAAGAAGTGGATCTCCACCTCCCCTACGACTTGTTTGGACGATGACGCGTTCTCAACCCTTGCCAGCTCCGCGGCTTCAGCACCGAGTGAACGTGACCAAACCTCAACTATCTATTGTAGCTCTCCAGGGCAGGTCTCATCTTAAGCAGGTCGCACCTCACATACCTTCAGTTAGCAGCGCAGGTCTCATCGTGTCTCTTCCTCTCTTGCCATTTGCAGGTGTTATCCTGTCGTGTCGGTGCACAATTTTGGTACAAACCAAGGTGGTACGTTGGATGGGTTGTCTTTCGAGGACCGGTGGCACGATTGGGTATGGCATAGGTGATCGATCGTTCTGCAAATCATGAACCTGAAATTGTGTACCTTCACTCCGGCCAACTCTCGTGTCTCTGCGAGGCGGGACGCTTCTTCCAGGGTACGTTTCGCACTCCTGGAATTTCGGGTTAAGTTCTAGCTTGCGGGGTAACCAACGAACGATTCTGTAGAGGATCCCAAATGATATGTTTGGTATTAGCTAGACAGAAAGCAGACTGAGATAGACAGACAGATAGTGGTGGTGGTGCTGTGTTTGCTGATTGTCGATCGATCTTTTTTTCGGGAGCAGGTGACCGTTGAGGGAGTTGTTGGGAGCTGCAATGGATTCATGTGACTTGGGTTTGGAGTTTGTGGCTTCAAAGTTAGGAGTACGAGAGAGGGCTTAACCTAACACGTGAAAGCATTGGGCCGGGGAGGATCTCGGAGTGATGTGATTATGAATTAATTGTTTATATTCGATTACATTGCTTTGAGACTGAGGCAGTAACGTACGTTGGCCGTTGATCATTGGATAAATTGCTGGCCGTGTTACGGTAAACCCTCTCTCTATTCCTATCTTTGCCTTACACAAGTGGGCACCAGCTGCAACCGGAGCGATAGATCTATGCCAGCTTTAATTGAGTCGTCTGCGAAGAAGCTAACTCATGGTGTGGACATTATGCAATTAAAGGTACGCTATCAATTTATGTTTCACTAGATGTACACGGTTGCATGTCCATAGGTATGATATTTTACTGGCAATCAATCTAATTAGAGACTGAGTAGTCATGATGTGCAACATGATGCTTGCTTAAAGGTGGTGACATGATCTGGACAGTGAATTCTTAATTCCTATCATGGTAATCACCACTCGATCCTTGAGACACATATTTGGAGCTTATTAGAATGATCAGATTAGTAACATTCTTGTTAGCAAAGCAATAAGTGGAGTCAAACGCAGTTTAGATTGCGTTATTATTTCGATACCTTAGATAGAAGTTCTTAGGTATTCAAGTTTTATTGGTAAATGATCTAAAACTGACATTGGTTTTGATGTTGAGGCGGTGTACAAATCTCGAAATTAATATCCAATTATCCAGTCCTTCGTGTAAGATTGTGAATTAGGTTTTTGCAAGTAGTTGTGGTTACCTTACTTTGAATTGTTTGGAGGTGCAACATCCATCGATCTGGTTGAAGTTGTATGATTCATTTGAGAATGGTATTTTCTACTTCTGGAGTTGAATTAATGTCTGAGATACAATCATGTAGCGATAGCTGGAATCAATTGTGTTATTTGCTGCATTCGAGTCTCTGATTGTCTCTTTCAAATCTTTGGATCAGACTTGACCTGAACTCCATTTGAGGAGGTCCTGATGCCCAAACCTCCTGTTGTGTAGCATTTTGCAATATTATCACGGTGATTCAAAGTTAGCTCATGCTCAATCTTGTGTGGAAAACGAGTGGAAAACGAGTGTACTATTGTCAATTTCGATAAAACTGCCGACATTCGATTATGAGGAATTTCGTTGCAATGCCAGTCATTCAGCAACTTTGGCAGTTTAGACCCCCGCGATTTGAAATGTATACCAGTCCAAGATGGTTTAGACTGAGAGGTTTGAAATCTATACCTGTCCAACATGTTTTAGATTAGATGGGGTGGTCTGAAAATGGTGTATGGAATTCACTAATGGAGAGTTTCATTAAAATGGAAAATATTCTGTGACTTTGACATCCCACAGTTCAGACTGGGCGGTCTGAAATTTACTACATAAATAGATTTCAGACCGCCCGGTTTGAACTGTAGAAGTGGCACACTATGAAAATGGCACATGGAATATTGTCATTTTAATGAAATTCCCCATCCTATAATTACTTTGGCGTGGTTTAGGACACGTGGCTTGAACCTAAACTCTAAAATCTATATATGTTCAAGTTTGTGGCTTGAAATTAGACTTTTGTGAAAATATGTGTTACAAATTTTAGCACATGGAATAATGCCAATTTAATGAAATTGACATTGTATGTAGTGGGGACATGATTCCATGATTCAGGGTGTAGGACCATGTATTCATTGTGTATATTTTTACACAAGGGAGTTTATTTAGTACAACAAAATTAGCTTTTTGAAACCATTAATCATTTGACCTTTAGCAGTTAAAGTATTTTAGATATAGTAATTAATTACTATATCAATTGGATGTTTGAAGTCAATTAGAATTGAGGTAAACATTCATGAGGCAGTGGCTAAGGTTACCCTTGTGATCCCTTTTTGAAACTAATTCATATAGATTGTTTTACCTACAATGTATTTAATCTTCTATTCATGATAGTTCAAGGTCTTCATTAGTATTTTGAAAATTCATAGATGAGGAATTTCATTAAAATGGAGAATATTCTGTGACTTTGACATTCCACAGTTTAGACCAGGTGGTTTGAAATCTAGTACACTAATAGATTTTAGACCACCCAATCTAAACTGTGGGAATGACACACTGTGAAAATGGCACATGGAATATCGCCATTTTAATGAAATTTCCTATATAATTTATTCATCTAGTGTCCATTAAGTGTATAAAAGGGGATTGATTCCATTAAAATGATGACATTCCACAACTTACTTTAGTAGTTTTTATGGTTTAGATTAAGTGGATTGAAATATACATTGGTCTTTGATGTTTGAAATCTACACCTATTATACATGTTACTTTCTTGATTTAGATCAAGTGATTTAAAATCTATATAAGTCCAAGATTTATGAAATTTATACCTGTCTTAAATGGCACTTTTATGATCATAGACTGAAAATGACACATAGGATATTGATATTTTAACAAAATTTCCTCTATAAAAAAAATCTAGAATATTCTTTTAACATCCATCAATATCCAACAGGAAATTAGGCAATTTAATAGTAAAGAACAATGCTCATTTGTTTATTTAGATGCATTTTAGTATACTTACGTTATAACAATTTTGACATCAAAATTCATTACTAATTTTTCGTGTAGTGCTTATTTTATGGATAATTAAAAAAAAAATTCTTTTTTAAATTTTGGTTGGATATAGAGAAGGAACTCAAGGAAGTACAAATTGAGAGAGGGATTAATCTGATTAATCTGATTAATGTGAATGCTTAAAGTAAACATATGAAGTTCAACTTTGAAGCATGTATTTGGATATAATTAATTCTAAAGTTGATTTGTATTGTTTAAAAATATAAAATTATGAATTGTTTTTTCTATTGACGTACATCAGTTGCTATCTTCTTTGAAACTTTTTAAATGACTATTCACTTAGTCTCTTGCAAAATTGGAAGTGGTCACTTTTGAAAAGAAAAAAAGTTACCGGCAATCATTTTATATTAGCATTTTCAAAGCAAGTAGCTAGGATGCAAAAATTGGTTATGATAAATTTGTCACCAAATCTGCTACTTGCTTTTAAGGTATCAAAAAATTTCACCATTTGTTTGATGGTGCATTCCAATCCTTCTTCCTTCTAGGGCTCATTCTTATTGTCAATATTTGTAAAATGTGTTAAGTGACTCTTTATAGATTAAAATTTATGCATGTATAGATCATAAACATCTAAATTGAAATTTAGGGTGTTTTAAATTATCTTTCATTCCCATACTCAATATATATATTTCACATTGTAATTTGATTATTGCTTCTATTTAACTCCTAAATGTTCAAGGGACCAAATTGTGGTGTTCACAATACTTTGAAGTTAAATAAAACCTAACCAAGTTGTTATTTTTAGTAGTTTAAATTTTTCTTAAAATTCATTTTGAAGTCTAATTTTAGCATCAAAAATTAAATTTCGAAAATGATTGATTATGATTTTTCTATGTAAGATTTTGTGCAAGGGTGTTCATTGCAATCTTGACTTTCCATATTGTTGAGGGCTTTTAGAAATGAGCCTCTAATACACTAGATCTTAGTGAAAAAATCACATTAGAAATTCATTTCAAAAAATTGTAGAATAAATTTTGAAAAGCTATAAATTGATTAGGGTTGTGAATGTTAGGTCCTTTGTCCTCATATTTTTGTGGTGACCAATTTTTTAGATTTGACACGTTAAAAGAGGATTGAAAGACTTCAAATCACTTTTGCAATTTCAACACCTTCATGATCAAACATTATAATTTTTCAATCCATAAGATTTATTTAAAATTATAACCATACAAATTCAAATTGACAGCAAATTGAACATGTTATAGATCACATAAAAAAGAAAACACAACAAAAAATCAATAAAACATATCAAAATGTTGACATTTTGTTCAATTCATAACAAATTCCTAAAAGCTCAAAAAAGGCCTTGGACATTTAGGGATTAACCTGCAATTGCAATTTAGAACCTTTTTGGAAATTTTGAATGATTTTGAACCTATAATATTAAAATTTGTTCCAATTTTTCTTTAATCATTGGATTTCAAAACTCTAATTTGAGGTTTTGAAGGGTTTTGTCCAATTATTAAGTATTATCAACTTTGATTGTTGACCAAGGTCCTTACATTTGTACTTTAAAGCAAATCTAGGGCCTTTGGAGGGCTGCTTAACATTCATCATCAATGCAAGTCCAACAAAAGTAGGAATAAAAATAAATAAATTTCAAAATATAATTTTTCTATATTAAATGGCCATCTAGAGATTCCAAATTTTCTCTAACAAATCATTATTGTTCAATATACAATCCCTTGATTTGAACCTAAAATCTACAACCAAACTTAGTTATTGAGTGTACAAGATGTCATAATCAAAATATGAGAGTCTAATGTCAATTTTTAGTTCATCTAGAGACAATACTACAAAATTCATCATTTTCTCATAGAAATTCAAATAATTCATGCTAAACCATATTGTAATTATCTTTCATATGCCAATAAAACTCAAAAAATAATTTATTCTTAATAATAGTAACTATGCTCAATTTAAAATTCAACATCATGGCTTAATGTGGAGCAAGACTCACTATTTGGGACTCAACATCATAGCCAAGCGGAGAATAGGATACAATCCAATTGATGTCAAAAAGTGCCATTAGATGGGATTTGAGGCTTGCAAAAGGTTGTTTCAAGCCTGTTTCCTTGCTATTCCCCTGCAGTGAGGGAATAGCTGGCTGTCAAAGAAAAAAAATTCCAAAAAAAAATTAGTTCTTAGAATGCACAAAAAAGTTGAAAAATTTCTTTTAATTTAAAAAAAAAAAACCTTGGCTGGATCTCAGCCATGTCATTCGGCTACGCTAGCGCTGCTGCAGTACAATTCAATGAGTTCCCAGCTCGTGATAACTCATGGCCTTCTAGAGGCCTCAAATCTCATCTAATGCCTAAAGTACTCCTTAGTCTCATGAAGGTAATAGTGAGGCTCTACCACCAACCTCTCCACTTGTAGCTACTTTGGCTCACTACGACATCATCATTAAAGGAAATTTGGGGCCTCCACAAGGTCATTTGACTTTGGACTAATACCTTTAAAAAGATTTTTTTTTAAATATTTAAAAGAAAATATTTAGAAATATTTTTATTTATATTTTGGACAATGATGGTCCAAAGTCAAATGACCTTGTAGAGGCTTTAGATATTTTCTAATGTTCAAGAGAGAGGAGGAAGTTGTATTTTATCTAGGATTTGATAGACCCTACCCTATCTATAAGTCGTCAAAACATTAAAGATACACTTCCTCATTGAAAATGTATCACATTGCATGCTTTAGTTTCAAAATTGAGTTCTAAAGGACTTCCAATCTTTTCATTGGATAACTTTTAGCTAGAGGCTTCCAATTCAAAGAACAAGACCATTTTTGTGAATTACTCTTTCCTTAAATCACTAGTGACTACTCATTTTTCAAATGCCCCAAGTATTGAACAAGTTATAACCTTCTGAGTACTTGAGTCCCTTAGGAGTGGAGGAATTCTCAAGAGACTTTGTTTCCTTTGTTTGCTCATAATTTATAGCTCAATGCCAGCTTGTATGAGCCTTTAACATTTTGGAATCCTCATCTTTTTATCTTTCCAATGAAATGTAGCATGCCTTATTTCGATGAGAGATTCCTTCCAAAACCTTCATTCCCACATCCCACACTTTAAAATTGTGGCAAGGGCATTTCCAACTTTGAGATGCCATATCTTTTTATTCACAACTTGGATCCTCACATTTTTTAGAGCCATGGATATGTCTTCTCACCATCTTTGTAAGTATGTATAATATGTTATCTTATTCATTTCATTAAATGAAATTCAGGTGGTCTATAGGGCCATAAGTTCCCTTAAGTTCACGAACTATGGGAATTTGGCTACAATACTAGTCTGACATGGTCTATGTTAAATAATAATAATAAAATAAAATTTTAAGTGTTTTAATTTTTTTTTAAATTAATAAATAAAATTTGGTCAACATTTGCTAGTTCACAAAATGGGGAACAGGCATAAAACAACCCTCTAAAGTCCCCTCTAAACATCTAATACAACCAAAGCACTACAATGTCTTGTTCACTCTCAACTTCTCAATTCTCATAAACAAGAATTTCCCCCAACAATGTTGATATTGAAAAATATATAATATAGATACTTTGGTATATATATATATATATATACACACAAAAGATAGATACAAAAATATTTTCAGACATTAATCCATATCTATTACTCAACAAAGTCAATCTAAAAAATACAAGATTGGGGATCAACTAGGCTCAATTGGGGGATGCTAAATAAACCAAGCCCTGTGAAATATAAGAATGGGAGGTAATAAAAACTAATTGAAAACTATTTTTGTGTCACTATCATAGATAATGTATGGAATTCCAACTTGACTTTTCAACTAAAAGGCTAAAGGCATACATTTTTTGCATCTTCCATGCCTTTTCAAATTCTAAAAAGTATTAGGTCTTCTAACTTTCTACTTCCAACATCATCGTATTTCCACTTACATTACAATTTGTGCCTTTATATACATAGAGAGCTCATAGTTGCGAACGATATGGGTTAACCCTTTAGTGACCGTGGCTGATTTGGGGGGTGGGTGTAGTTTTTTAAGAAAATGAATTTTGTGGCCATTCTAAAGATGCATTCTAAAGATCAAACTGTACAAGGTGTTTCCATAAGGGAGATTCTTCAACCTAATAAAAAATCAAACTCATACAACGGCACAAATTGCTATAAATAAGGTAGGAGGTCCATAAATCAACCTTTTTAAGTCTAAAATTGAATTTTGGGGAGTGAAACATCTTAAAATATTTTTTAGTAAATTTTCCTTAAAAGACAAGTAGAATAGGCATCTAACACAAGTCGTTTCATATTTTTTCAAGCTTTGTGAAATTAGTTACAAATTTTTGAACTTCACAAAAAATGGTCATCTGTGGTCATCAAAACAAATACCCTTCTAAAATGTGCAGATTTGGTACATTGAAGAAAGTGAAATGTACCTCTAAATCATGTTTGCTTCTAGAGCCTTGTTGGAGTTTAAGTTGCTTTCCTTAATTCTCAAAAATCAATGACTTGAATGACCCTTTAGAATTTGCACTACATAAATACCGATGCATAAGTTTACTTTGAGCATTCATGAGATTACAAAGCAACACTTATGCCTTGTCAAGACATCAAGTTACAAAAAATTTCACAATTTGGTTGATATTTTTTTGTATTTTGGTTGAACACTTCCCATTTGAAGGTCCAGGCCATTTGAGTTTGCAATCTCATAGCTAATACATCAATGTTCCAATTCTCTTGAAATTGGTTTTGTTTGAAGCACACAAAGACATTCTAATTGCGTTCCTCTTTGAGATTTTTGTGATCAAATGTATTTTGAACAATATTAGACCGAGAGTCCAAAAATCAACCAAAAAGTGGTTGACCGGTCACTAAAGGGTTAATACTAAGCTTTGTTTGTGAAAAATATATGTTTTTATGTATCATGCTTTGCATTTGTATTTTATATATGTATTTTATATATGTATTTCATATAGGTACATTGTATACCACATCCATATGGGACAAAGATTTAGGACATTGGGGGTGGTTGGTAATTTTGGGTCTATAATAAAGACTAAGTTAGATCAACCTATGACCACCCAAATTTGCTATATAGGTACCTTAGAGAAGCTATTGGTAAAGTCAAGTATTTTTCAGAGATTGAAAAGTTTGAGAGAAGTCTTTTGCAAATAGAATCAAGACATTCCAACAAAAAATGAATTTTTTAAATTTTTTTCAAGTTTGTTGGGATGAAATTGGTAAAGTGTGAGTAGACCCATACTAAACCACATGTTCACATAGCCCCTCCCAAAGTGCATTGTAAGAATGCTAAAGGGTTGCTAAGATTGTAGTAATGGGTGGGTGATTAGACCTAAATGGGAGGGTCTAGTAGATGTTGAAATTATGTGACTAATGGCATTGGATTAAATTCTATCTTAATTTAGTCTTGATTATTGCAAACCTTGTTGAAGTGCTTGTGATTTTAAATGACAAAATTTCAATTGAACATTCTTTGCAATGCATATAATAGATCCTCCTAAAAGTAATAGGGCTAAGATTGGGTTGACTATAATACATTAGAGAGGTTATTACATTAAGAAGGTTCATTGCATTAATGACATTTTTATGCAACTTAAAGCATGCTTGAGCAATCAATGTTACCTTAAAGAGGTTATTACTTTAGAGAGGTTCTATCATATTGTACCTATAGGACAAGGCTGGTGGAAAATAATTGTTTTATAGAAAGTTGAAAAAAATATGAACAAGAGAAATTGTTGAAATCAATAAAAATTAAATGATTCAATTGCTAGAAAAATACAAACGTCTACTATTAGCTAAAATATAACCAAAATAAAGTTCAAAGTCTAGTGGAATAAGGGATTTTGAATACTAATGGTACCAATCTTTCATTTTTCCATCTACAAAGAAATTTTCGATGGCCACATGAAGGAATTACTTGATTGGTATATACTTAGGATGATAGATGGAGAGGTTGTTTTTGTAATGAAATCCATTGTCCTTCATGAATCCTCAGAGGGTATGGTGGATAATTTGAAGATGAAAGCTTAATTGCTCAATGTCAAAACATAAGAATTATATTCAAAGTTGATTTCAAATCTCATTTGGTATAATAGAACAGATTTTTCCAAAAATCTTTGAACTAAGAAAAGTTGGTAAATCAAGCTAAATTTCATTTTCAAAAATCCATTTGTGATTTTGAGAATTTGAGCCTCCAAAAAAACATTGTGAACAAAATTCAAAGAAGATGTTTGAAAATGTCAAAGAAAATGTCAAAGAAAATGTCCCTTCCAACCCATCTTTGAACTTTGTCTATAACTTTTGATAGAAGGCTCTAAATCTCAAATTGGTTTGTGGAGATGAAATCTAGCTTGATTTTTCCACATTAACTAAGCTCAGTTTCAAAAAAAGAGTTATTCTACCATAAATGAGGTCTGGAATTTCACTTTGAACATAATTCCTACTTTTGACTTAACTATAAGTGGTTGAGCTCTTACTAATCCTAATTTATTTATCCCACTTGGGTTGTTTTATCTCTTGCCACCTCACTTGTATAAAAAAGTTTGTCTTCTCATTTGCACACTCACCAATAAGTGGCTTTTGAAGCTATGTGAGATACTATCAATTGTTGAATATTTTGATTTCTTTAAATTTAATGTCAAATTCTTTTTAAATAAATTCTCAAATACCCAATCTACTTTTTAAACTTTAATTAATTATTTAACATCAAAATGCCAACCCTATCCTATAGATAGGGTAGGACATCTTGTAATTTTTTAAATTTATTTTGGATAAAATATTTCCTCAACAGACGTCAAGCTGCACACACATCTGATTGAGCAACGTCCAAGTTGTGAACTCATGCAACAGTGCATTTAGAAGCTCAATCAGTTGCATGCACCAATGGAGAGACTCTATTTTTTTTTTTTTTTTTTTTACATTTGGGGTTTCTTATCTGCAATGGAAGGTCATCTTGATTATTAGAAAAAATGATTCTTGGAAAAAAAAAAAAAAATTTACTAGCTAGTGAAAAAATCTACATATCATGCAATAAATTTTTAACTATTTAGTCAAAAGTTATAAAAATTATTGGGCCTTGAAGCTACTCCTTGTCTTCATGTTGTGTAAAAATTTTAAAGAAAAAAAAAATCTCAATTTATAGTGAGATGTCCAAAATTGCGTTGTTGTCCCAAAATGCAGTTTGGTCCTTTGGAGGTTAACTTAAAAATTTTGCACTATAAAATTTGAATTTCCAATTTTTTATATTGAAGAATTGAGTTGAAGGATTAAAAGAAAAAATTGAAAAAAAAATTTGATTTTCATTTTTTTTTAAATTGTGAAGTAGATGTAAATACAAAAATAGAGTGAAAATTTAAATCATTAATCCTTCTAAGATGGGATTGAAATACACTAAATTCAATCATGGTAGAATTGTTTTAGCAAGAAAAATAAACTATGTGGAATTTTTTTTTAATTATGAGAATTAGGTTCACAAGTGAATCCTATACATTATTTTTTTAGGAAGCTTTACATCTAGATAAAAATATAATCTTTGAAAAAAAGATTTGAGTTTAAAAATATCCAATTTTTTGTGATTTTTTTGTCCAACCAACTACTTTTTGGGCTCAAAGTGGCATAAATTTAGCTCATGGGTACTAATTGAAATAAAGACTATATTCCTAGAAACCTAATGTGATTTTCTATCTTAAGAAAGAATTAGAAAATCATGTTAGAAATTGAAGTCACATATATCTATCTAAAAATCCCAAGAGTCCTTTAAGGGAATTTTACAACCAAGGGTTGAAGATAATGTGATTCATTAGAGTTAATTGTAAAATTTGTCTTGTGCTTGTGAACCTATGTCAGAGGAAAGTTTAACTAAGGATAGAACAAAACAAACACAATGCCAACCTCAATCAAACTTGAGTTTAGGTGCTTTGAAGAGTTTGGTCCTATGTTTTTCCCAAACTCCAGCTCCTAGTCTTGCCTTACACACACTTTACAATTAACTCTATTATTGTAAAATTATTTGCTTGCTTGCATGTTCACATCTCATTTAGAAGGTGTATGAATCATTGGAATGTCCAAAAATTCTCCACATTTATCAAAGAAAACTATTGTCATGGAAGTTTGGTACTTTTGTTGACTTTTGCCAAATGCAAACACAAAGAGTTGTCCCTTAAAAAAGTTGGAGCTACATTTAATTTGTAAACATTTTGTTTTAGTATAAGATTAGTTGATGCAAATCACCATCATCATATATGGCTTGCACATAGTAGGATCATTTGAAGGAGATTTAAACTAAAGAAGTAGGAGAAAGTACAACCGAAGTATTCAAATAGCATTGTGTGAGAATTCTAGTGAATGATAAATTCCTGATGGCTGTTTAGTTGGCAATGATACCACGGGTGTCGTCATGATGGACGATACATCCTCTATGGTTTGAATCTGTTGCAATAATCTATTTACTTCTCCCATAGAAGGTCGAGCCTTGGGATTGGGAAGGCAACAAAAGAGTCCCAATTGAAGTAAACTTACAACCATCCCCATTTGGATTTCTAAGTCAACATTTGCATCTATTGATCTAGGTGTGGTATTACAATT
Source organism: Climacium dendroides (assembly GCA_950106755.1). Lineage (NCBI taxonomy): Eukaryota > Viridiplantae > Streptophyta > Bryopsida > Hypnales > Climaciaceae > Climacium > Climacium dendroides. The sequence continues at coordinate 48,429,289 of OX467083.1, read as the reverse complement.
TAAATTGTAAGAATTTGATGGTAAAAAAGGAGCTTGTGTTCCATATGAGGTTTCATCAAGAAAAGGTATAAATTTGCTTGAAGCCTCAAACATTTTTGGATCTACCAATCTAAAGAGTGATCCATCTTCATGAGCTTGCCAAACCTTGAATAACAACACACGATCCTCAGGTTCTAATTTCTGCAAATCCAAGGGATGCTTTCCACACACCACTTCCAACACCAAGATGCCAAAACTATAAACATCAGATTCCTTTGTGGCTTTTCCAGTGTATAACAACTCAGGAGCCATGTAGCCAAATGTCCCCGCTGCCAAAGTGGACTTGTCCAACTTCTCATGATCCATCAAACGAGCAACTCCAAAGTCTCCTATATAGGCTTTGAAATTCACATCCAACAACACATTGCTAGACTTGATGTCTCGATGCAAAATACAACTTGAGCAATCCTCATGCAAATATTCTAGGGCTGCACCCACCCCTTCCAAAATAGAATGCCGCATTTTCAACGATAGTACTTGTTGGTTACCATTTTTGAAAAGCCAATCATGGAGAGTTCCATTGGACATGTATTCATACACCAATAGCAATTTCCCTTTTCCTTGACACCATCCATACAATCGCACAACGTTTCGATGTCGAATTTGGCCAAGACTTGCCACCTCGGCATGAAAGAGGGATTTTGCTTTGTTGGATTCTAACATATTCATTTGCTTCACAGCAACCAAAACACCACCTATGTCAAACACAAATTCCACAAGTCAAATTTTTTTCCACAAAGAATTGATTCATCAATTTGGAAGAGTGCTCATAAAAGGGTAACAAAACTATATCAAAATACATTTCATGAAGAGTCATGTATAATTTTTTTTAATCACAAGTCTTTCCAACATTTTCAAAGAGACAAATAGGTAGGAGTTCTTGCATTCATGATTGACTACCTAGGTAGGAATATCATAAATGGTTTCAATGTACCTACTCTTGTCATCTATATGTTAAAATGACATGAACAAGTACTTTGAAACTATTTATGGACCTGCATAGCTTATGGTGTTTCTACCTTAAATTGCCATTAGCTCTCCCATACCACCACATATATCACTTATTATTGATGTCTAAAAGTTAATAGAGTTAATCATGAAGTGTGTACAATGCAGGACCACTAAGATAAACCAACACATCATTGTTGACTTCATTGTCCAATTCCGTTTCCCTAGTTTTGGCCCCTATTCCACTCACTACAACATCCAAATCCATTCGTTTTTTTTAACAATTTCGGTGCATTAATGTCAGAAGGGATGACATATCAATCTATCATTGGTGGGAACTCAAGTGTCAATAGATACATGTTAAGGTGGTAATGGGTTGTTTTGGGGACATTTTTGATCCCACTCTACAAGTGGTTTTGTAATTTTAAGGCGGACCACATCAAAAATTCACAAAAATTACAATTTTAATGAGAAAATTAAAATTCCACTTGGGTTTGATCCACGAAACAAGTGAACACTTCTGAAAAATGTGTACCCCTCTTGAAATTGGCTACAAGATACTCAGATTCCAAATTAGGGTGGTACTAGCCTACTAGGCTTGTTTGGGAGAAACACGGGATGAAACTCCTTGGAGCACCAAAACTGAGGTCCCATGGAGTTTGGTGCTGTGTTTCTGTTGTTCTATTCTTTGTCAAACCTTCAATCCTCTAAGACTTGTTTACAAACACAGGATGAACTTTACGATTAACTCTAATTATTATAGCAAAGTCTGATTTCACTGAAACTCTTGCTCTCACCTTCCAAAGAGCCTTTGTAAACAAGTCCTGATCCACCACGCCCGAGCAGATTCCTCTCCCCAAAGTTCTCAGTTGCCTTTCGGAGCTCGTTGTATGAGAACACATGCGGTCCAGTGGAGTAGCCTACTGCACTGTAACTGCTTGACGGCGTTGCAAACGAATAGATGGACCAGAGAATCGCCAAGGCAGCCATCGTTCCGACTAGAACTCCTCCTGTCGTTGCACCAATCTCGCCTGCTCTCGACTTCAAATTGTGAAGCAGCCTGTGGAGCTTCGACTCTGACAACCCGGTGCTGAAGAAGTGCCACGACAAGAGCTCATGCGCTTCCAAATGGTTGACATCGGAGCTTCCCCAAAACATGACCAACACATCATCTCCAACCATCGACTTTGGGAATTCGTAATCCGAAATGCGCAGCAGAGGTTGCAGGGGTTTGCCGGCATTGGATCCGTTTGCCATCCTGAATTCCAGTGTCTGAGATGGGCCCGTGAAATCAAGCCAAGCCGTGAAAACTCTCCCATTGGAGAAGTACGTGCAATGCGTAGCATTGCCACAGAGGTTGTGTGTGTACGCTTCGACATCGTCCTCGCGATTTCTTCTGGCCACCCTGATGAAGTTGTTGCTGGGCTCCTTGTCGTGACTCGGATTATATTCCGTGTCAATATAGACTGCAAAGCTTGGTGGACTCATTCGGTCATTCAGGAAAAACTTGCAGGCCTTGAACGCTTCCACTTGGGAGAGAACAGCACGCACTTTGAACATGGGGAAGTTTCTGATAAAGGCAATGGCGAGCCCACTCCCGTCCATGGGGTTGTTCCTGTTATCCCAAGGCAAGCCGTGCGTGGTGAATGTGAAGGAGAATGAGGTGCTGAAGGAAGCCACTCTCCCCGTGTATCCATTCCGAATGTGGACTGCTTTCCGATACATCATCGCTCCACAAGCTCCTTTGGAAGCAAACGGCCTGGCCCCTGCGTTGATGACGTAGGAACGATTGGCGGGATTGTATGCAGCATCTCCAAATGTGAAGAAATCGCCATTTGAGTCAGGCGAGAAAGAGGGGAACGTGATTTGCGTGTCTGCAGTTGCAGTTGAAAGAAGAAACGCAAACAGGAAGGAGAGACGTAGAACTAACTTCCGAGAAAACATTGAATCAATCAGTGGTGCAATTGGGGCGACCTTAATATCGATCTCGATGTTAATTGCTCCCACGACACGCACGCGCGTACCTCCAAGCTGCCTAGCTCCTCTTGCTCTTGGCTACCGCAGGCGAGCTGGGGGATATGCTTCTCTCTCACCTGCTTCACGCCAGAACGCAGTCACATTAATTTGCTCGCTGTTCCCTACCGAATTGACGCTAGCTACCACTCCCTGCACAACGTTACTTTTCCCAATCTTCGCATCTCTATCCGGTTACTGATGTTCCCGATCGAAGACAAAGAGGGCTTGTCAATCATACGAATTCCTTTCGGAGTTCCTCTCGTTGTTGGCTGCTCCAATTCGTTGTTGCCCTCAGCTCAGCTCAATTCTGAATGACAATCTGATCTCTGTACGTGGTATGAACTGGATCCCTCGAACCTTAATTACATTCTGCTTCATGTATCATTAGAGTGAAATAACTGAACTTGCACTGGTGACAACCAAGGTGGTAAACTGCGGCCAGGGCTACCCAAACCTTTTCATTTCCAAGAGCACGAGAAGAGACTGATGTACAATACAGTACATGCCACGGGGTGTGAGCCGAACTTGGACACTTGTACCAAGTGCTCAGGGTCCATTGAATGGCACCATAGCAAGCAACGTGGAACGTGAGTTTCGTAAACATTCACAGTAACTTACCTTATTCCAGTGCTTTTGGCACGTTTTAGATCGAACGTGCATTCTGTAATATAAATTTTTTATTGTCTAAAAGCTTGTGCTGCCATCATCAAATACATCACACTCGGTCACATGCTCAAGGTAAACTTACAAATCTTCCTCCAAACTCTGACATTCATGCATTCATAGGCTACAGACTGAGGTATGGGCAATTTCGTTAAAATGGCGGTATTCCATGTGCCATTTTGACATGAGAACCGTTGAGGTGATTTTGCTTTGTCGGCAATTTTGTTAAAATGGCGGTATTCCATGTCCCATGTTGACATGAGCGACCATTAAGCTGCCTTTGTATTGTGCTATGTACTAGTCGTTGGGCGTAGCGCTAGTGAGTGGCAAATGGGCCCCTTGCATACGAGTGCAAATCCTTAGGATTTCTATACAGGACTTGTGCGAAAGACAATGACTATAGATGTTGTTAGTGAAAGTCTTGGTAGACTAATAGGTAGAACGTGGAAATCTTGTCATGGAGTTGTTGGTGCTTAACATGGGGGTCATTGCCCATTGAAGTGGGGGTGGGGTGGGGATCATCATCATGATGGGCACAAGTTTGGGTACTTGTTTAGGTTTGCATCGTTCATGAGTGCATGGTCAATGAAGTTGGTATCTAAAATATGTCTTGTTGGAATGAATGCAAAACAGAAGGGCAAAAACTTGTATTTCAGATCGAACAAAATGGAGGTTGCATACAAAGATCGAGGACCAGGCAACCTATGATGCCTACAGTCTATTCAAAATTGTACAATCCGTTGCAATGTCATCGGACGAGAAAAACTATCACTACCTGTTGCATAATATGTGAAGGTCCACCTTCTACAATACAAAGGGGCATCGCAAGCATGAAATATGACTGTTGGAATAGTCGTCTCCCAGGACTTCATATTCACCAACCTTGTTCTTCTTCAACAATTCGACGTAAATGATCCACTGCAAACTGCACTTGTTGACGAGGAGCAATGAAACTATTTCCATCGTTCTTCTTTGGTTTCCATGATGCCATGATACTATCTGTGGAAACATAGTCAGCTTTGTCGGCCGTTCGGTCAATCTTCCATCTGAAATTAGGCTTTGTGTCCCACCCCGTATACAACCGTTGCACATCTTTGGATGTTCCACATGGGGTGTACCATTGCACTAAGACTTTGCGAAAGTGAATGGCCGTGGGATCAAATTGTGGATTTTCTACTGTCCTTCCGAGCCATACGGGCTCAAGACAATCCAATCCTGGCCTCACAAAGAGGTAGAATCCCTCACGAACATCAGTGACTACATTGTATGCTGGTGGGGGCCTTCCCTCTAGAGTACCAATGTAAGGATCTTCGGCCTCCAACTCTTGACGTGTCCTTCCATCTTGCATGAAATCTGTCATAAGATCTCCGGGTTGTCGAGTCTGAGGCCAAAATCCTTGCTGCAATTCATTAGATTGGGGGGAGTCTTCTTCGCCTCCATCCAGCATGGCATTTCTCACGCGGGTCCAATACGTGACCAAGTTTGACATGTGGGTTTTGTACTCCACCGTCCCATCTTCTTCAGATATGTTTTTCCAATGTTGGATGTATCCATCAAGTCCACGCAAAATCTCAGTTTCGTTTGTCATCTTCTTGGGGGTCACGCGCGGTGGATCACCTTGAGGAAGTATAGGTCTATGGTCGACATCTTCCTTCCATAGCTTCAATCCCCCTTCAGGCAACCATGGAATGTCTGTACACGCCAATTTGTATTGCATGATAGGCCATCCGTTGTCATCCATGAAGAATTTGTACTGTCTCCCATGAGAGTGGCCCACCAATTGTTTATTGTGCATCCCAATATAAGGTTTGACATAGGCCTTGAAGTCGGGCACTTCTTCAATTAGATGTGGAATGAACGGACCTTGTTCCATTTCCATATAGGATTGCATCAATGATGGTAGGGTGGGATGGTCTTTCTCGCGGAGTTGCATGCTCCATCGCCCAAATGATGCATCCATGTCATCATGGGTGTGACCCACTATCATGAAGGATACCACCACTTCTTTCACAATGCGTCTTGCCACCAACAGGGACCAAAAACAAAAGACATACCTGTTTTTGTTTTCCCTCCAAGAGTTGTCCATCTGAACGTGTAGCACCGGTGGCAATGGTTGAGCCTCAATAGGTTGAGGAAGAACAACTCCCAAAGAATCAACACAGATCTCGCTACCTTGCAGCAACGCTCGATATAGTTCCGTGCTTCCGGCTCCTTCGAACAACGTCCGTGAAGACATTGCGGGGGGCCCTTCTAAATCTCGTAACAATTTGGCGATGGATCCCACTGTAAAGTTGCTGTCGCTGGGAAACACGTCCAAATTGTAATGTGCATATTTGCCATCCCCGTGTCCATGTGCAAAAATCCCTGATACCTTCACGAGCAACTTCATGAACCCATCTAGGGCTTTTGTTTTGCTTGCCAATGTAGGACATGCTGTTTTTGAATGATCCATTTTGTCGTGCATGATAGATAAAAGTTGCATAGGTCGTAATTTGGACAACCATCTACTACGGTAGTAGGCATGTCGACAAGCTTCTTGTAGAAACAAGTGCTTCTCGAAACGCCTTTGGATTCGTTGATAGTCCTCCGATCCAGGAGCAAAAGAAGCTCGTAGTTGCTTTAGATTGTCACAAATGCTACATTTTGCGAAGGAATCTCCCCTTCCCTTCACGACGTACTCAGCAAAATATTTTGTTCGAATTTTACTAAAACATGATTGCGAGAGTGTTGACAGCCCGAATTCTTCATTGGCCTACAAACAATAGAAACACGCGCACTCAGTCTGCGTATTCAACAAGCACTTCATTGGATGTTGGAGGACTCTATGAGCTATTGTGGTCGATGCGACAATTCGACCATGTCCTTTTTATATGAATGCCATAGGTGACATTGCGAGCCGTACCTTGTTCACGGTGGCTAGTAATTGCCTCCATTCGGTACCGGTCGGAAGAACTTTGAGGCAAACCTTTTCACCAGTGGGCAAGGTGCGAGACAAATGGGGCATGTGGTCGGCCATTGCCTCCAATAATGAGCGCAAAGTCTCGATGCCTTGAACAGTGGCAGTCCTTGTCTTTTTTCGATTGGAGTTCCCGTGTGGAGCGCCTCTGACGCCAGCCTTGGCCTTAGCCCTGTATCTTTCGAATGTGCGGAGGGGGATGTTGTGAAGAATCCTCCAAGCATGTGGACAGACGTCTATGCCTTCTAAGGTAACAACTTGCCTCCCCCTCGGAACTGCTTTGTGCATTGTCCTATGAACATCCAAATTTTTGCTAGATTTCACTTGAAATGTCTATAGGTGCATTTCCGTGCGAAGCACACGGATGGTAGAAGGACGGAACTTACGAGTGCATTCATTATCGCAGCAGATTTGTGTGAAGACCTCTGCAATGGATTCATGAGATACCATCTTCATCTTCTTATCTAGTAAAGTGACAGCTTGAGCTCTCCTATCATAACGATACCGTCGCACGCCCCCATGTTTTCTACTCCCTTCCATTTCTTTATCCAGAGCTTCTCGCTTGCGAGCGTGATCATAAACACTGACGCACCCATTTTCGCCGTGGTGAAACACTTGCCGCATAGGCCAGCGTAAGCACATGTCTCCGACGTTGGGGTCCCCGTTGTACACGTCCAAGACAACAATGCCAACGTCATCCATCCCTAGCCTGCTCTGTCCATCAATGCAAGCGTTGGGATTGGCATTGATGATGATCACTTCCGCAAAGTCGGAGCTGTCCGCATGTTTTGCGAGCAATGCCTTCCCAGACCATCCGTCTCGATCAATGCCCTCGCAATCTGGGATGGGACTATTGTCTACATTTGCCTCGGCATATGCTTCCAAGTCCACGTCCTCTTCCTGACATTCTGCAAACCCCTGCACACCGAACGATGAAGAATTGACACGACATCAACGACAAAGGAACGCAATGTACAATAAGAAACGTGAAAACTGACGAGAGTAAAAAGTTATATACAATACCTCATCACCATCAGAGTCGTCCGAAGAAAACATAGGAGACGTTAAAATCGTAAGTGTTTTCTAATGATAGAAAATAGCGGCCTCGTAGGAAGGATGAGAGTGACACTTGAAAGAATTGGTAGCATATACGTCCTCTTCGTTCAGCCCACAAGGGCTAACACGCCTGACAGCAGTAAAATAAAAAGTATTAGAAGCAATGACAGATAGGCGAGTGGCGAAAGCGGGGAATATGAGGACATCATTACATAATCAAATACAATATGAAATAGTGTACCATCTGTCTTGAACCCGCCCACTTGCTGTGAGGTTTGGTATAGAATGCAATGAAGTCTGAAACTAATGGTTCCCATAGAACGTCGACTACCGTGGACCCCATTCAGCAGTGCAATGCCACTATGTCCAAGAAAGACAATCAACCGCACATGAGTATGGACCGAACAGTCTAAGTCCGAGGAGACTGGAAGTCTACGCACAAATTTCCCTAAGGCCTGTTCACTGAGCCACTCTGAACTACGTGGAAGAGTTACACCTCTCACAGATATTGTTCCACACCCAATATAGAGGAAGCGCGCCAAAGGATAGACAACACAATGTAACGAATCACAAAGAAGAACTCGTTCCTACAATGAATGCTGAACAGTCCAGAGTCTCCAAAAAAGACCTCCATCGAATAACAGTTTAGAATGGCCGCTTTGAACTGCGAGGAACAGGATGCATGCGTAATTTATCCATGTGATCGCGCATAATTGGGAAAACAGAGGACTAGGATCTAAATAATGCGCATGCAAAACATAGATCAGAGCGGCCGCTCTGAACTAAACAGAGGGTGACAAATCATGAACGCTCGAAACAGACGATGACGGAGCTCTGTGATCCTCCCTTAAGCTTAGAGAGGCCTCTTTGAACTCCAGGGAGGGTCACAGAGCTCCGTCACCTTCCATTCAGTTCAGAGCGGCCGCTCTGAACTTCAGGGAGGGTCACAAAGCTTCGTCACCCTCCGTTCCGAGCGTTCATGATTTGTCACCCTCTGTTCAGTTCAGAGCGGCCGCTCTGAACTGAACGGAGGATAGCCTTCGCCTCGGTCATCTGATGTGCAGTTTAGAACGGAGGATAGCTTTCGTCTCCGTCACCTCACGATCAGTTCAGAGCGGCCGCTCTGAACCGAACGGAGGATAGCTTTCGTCTCCGTCACCTCACGATCAGTTCAGAGCGGCCGCTCTGAACCGAACGGAGGATAGCTTTCGTCTCCGTCACCTCACGATCAATTCAGAGTGGCCGCTCTGAACCGAACGGAGGATAGCTTTCGTCTCCGTCACCTCACGATCAGTTCAGAGCGGCCGCTCTGAATCGAACGGAGGATAGCTTTCCGAAACGTCACCCCTTGTTCAGTTCAGAGCGGGCGCTCTGAACTGAACGGAGTGTCATATTGCTTCCCAATCGTCACCCCACGTTCAGTTCAGAGAGGCCGCCCTGAACTGAGTAACACTAATTTCGGGTGACACTAATTATCATAAATTAATCTGGACGGAATGCCATCCGAACTTTGTCTCATGTAATAGATGATAATGCTAAGGTATATCAGCATTGTATAAATCATGACTCTGAAATACCACAGCACTGTGGATAATTGATTGTCTACGAGAATGTGAATAACTATTCGGAACCGAATGACAGAGCATTTCGAGTTTACAATTCACACAAACTACAATGAGCACAGTTCTAAAATTCGCATTTCAGCAAATGCACCATTTTGTCTAACGCGAAGACACGACTCGCCGGTTGCTAGTGTGAGATTCTAGGAATGTGGCTCAGGTAGTACTACAGATGCGAAAAAACTGAAGAAAAACATGAAATTTGTTGAAATCCGTTGAAATTGAGTTCTTAGAGACAAAAAACAATCCTGCGAACCGAGAGAAGAGAAACAGGGGATAAATAGTTCATCGAACCTGAAATGAGGACGTACAACGTCATTGGCGCTTCTCAGCAACAAAGATGGCCTCCAGCGGTCGACAACGTGCTGCACAACGCCGACGGAAGAGGAGAAAACGGTGCGCGCTCTAATATCGACATACACAATTGCAGACGACGAAAGAAGAATGACAGAAGTCAGTTTCGGTTTTGTATTCTGAGGCTGTACTTCAATGCGGCAGCCGCATATAGCGGTTGCCACGTCGCCAACGTAGGGCTACGTTGGTTTTCGACAAAAAAATAAATAAAATTGAAAAATTCGGACATCTCTGTCACGCGTACTTTCTACGCTAGGTTATTCAGTGTGTTGTCAGAACCAGTTCTCGACCGCATCGTTTTTGCATTCGGAGGGTACAAGATATTTTTGCACAACCCCAATTGCTTTCCCAAAGTCATTTGCATCCGGTGAAGGGAGTTGACAACGCTCCAGCAAGTTCTATAGCAGAAGGGTGAGAGCGGAGGACATTGCATGTGGAGATCACAATCGCACGCACTTCAAAAAGGTTTGTTCACCGCCACTCTTGAATTTCCATAATCCTCAGCAATTTTTTTGGGTTTGAACTCCAAAGAATAGTTGTTCTGGCTTTCATCGTGGTTTCATTTGCCACCATCACCACTTCGCTACATCTTCTATAATAGCTTGAGATTTCTTCATTTCGAGTTTGGGAATGGAAATGCTGGAATTCTAAGTGGTAGAGAAGAAAGGAAGGTTTTTTGATTTTGTTTAAGGTTTGCGGAAAAGTTTCCAATGTAGTCAATTTCCAATGTCAATGAACCCACTTGGAAGTGGTTTTGAGATTCCATTGGGAATGCTTCTCATTTGCAACTTCTCAGTAGCCTTCAAGTTCTCATTTTGTATTTGTTAGCACATGTAGAAGAGATTTATATTTTCTTAAGACTTTTTCTTTTTCATTCTTGTGAGATTGTATGCTATAAAAGAGCCCTTGTAAGGGCTCATTTGTCTTTTTCATTGTTCTTCATGGTCTATATTCTTTCTAAATCATGTTTTTTAGCAAGAAACAAAGATGTGGAACCTAAGAAAATGCATGTAACAATGATTTTTAGCAAGATGTTGCAAATTAAAAGATAAGGATTGTTGATTGTAATAGAATAACAATTTTGCATCTCTTCATTCTAAGGCTGAAGGATTTGGTGGAAGGATTGCCTCATCTTCACTCTCTACCTATTAGTAGAGTTGATGTGTTTCATTGTAGGGCACTTTTGGTTCTAAACAGATTCAATGGCTGGCGCTGCAAACTTCAGTAAGTGCTCCGAGTAGCTTAGAGTTCTTTTGGATAATGAGGACTTTGGGTAAGTGACTTCTTCTTTTTCTACACATGTTTTTTGGGCTTTCTGCGTTTGCAACTGTTGCATGATTTTCTACCATACTTATGATTGCTTCATTGGAATTGCTTCAAAATTGCTTGAAATAGGGCTCGTGATTTTTGGCAAAGCTACAAGCTATATTGCTTTGCCCATTATTCTCACTGCGAGACGTCTAAGGAGATGTTCCAAGACACCAAGATGGGTAATACTACATGGGTTATGTTTTCCTTCTTCCATTTGTAGAATTGTGTACTTCAAAAGCATGTGCAAAACTCTAAGTTTTGGATAATATGTAGGTATCACATGCATGGTTGTTCCTTAGTGCAATCTTTGTTGGTTTTTTGTTGTAGGTCATGTTATGTGTGCATTGCAAGGCACACTTGAAGTTCTTTGGGAAGCACAATTTGATGCTGCAATTCGAGATGTGTGGGCCATGATGGAGGAGTATGTCCATGTGCGTCACAACAAGGATTGCACAAACCTTCGGTGAGTTTTTTTGGTTGTCAAGTACAACATGCTATACTATATATTAACATTTCTTGATTGATTTTGATGCTCAATTCTTGTTAGCATTGTTTCTTTTTTAGTTCATTTGTTGATAATTGTTTAGGTTTGCAAAGGTTTTGCTTGGTTTTTGAGATTTCAGTATGTACGTACTTGGACATGTTAATTTTTTATATGATAATATGTCTTGATTCACATGGCATGTAGGGCTCTCATGGAGGAATTCGATGATGAGGATGAGTTCGCCGCATCCAAGAATGGTTCCTTGCTTCTACAACTCATTGAGGTTTGTAATATAGATTGCTTTTGACCTTCCAATAGCAAAGGAAAAAATGATGTCCTTCGATATCTCTTCATTCTTTGATTTTTTTTTCATGATATTGAATTTTTGATGATGTCAATTTCTTGGGTAATGTTGTGATTTTTTGAATTTTGAAGGATTTATAAAAGATTTCTCATTGAAATATGTCTTATTGGTACTTCATTGTTTAGGATGACAAGTACGAGACTGAACATTTGCATAGGGAGTCTCAAACAATTCACTTTCGAACGGATATTTTTGATGAATTTCGTGCCCGGCTCAATCAAGCACAAGCAAATTTGGATAACCTCACACCTGAGCGTCGAGCGTCCCATCGCCACTATCGTTGAAGGAAGACTTCTACTTACTTGTTGTATGTACATAATGAATTTTTGCTAAGTACCATAGTATCGGGAGTAGTTTTATTAGAAAAAGACGTTATGTTTTGTTTCTTTATTTTGTACAAGTTTTTCTAACAAGTAGCTTTCTTACTTTTTAGATAAACTGGAGTCACTTTGTTACCTTGGGATTTACCTTTTTGTAGGCCACATCAGAAGAACATGACATTTCTATTCAACATGTTCAATTGGATGATTAGTAGATCCCCCCAAAGACTTTACATGCAGAACTAATTTTTATCAAACATTTAAAGTACAACATTATCTGTGTGTTGCTCATTAAAAGTGAACAGTTGATGAGATTAGTATGGTATGTGGAACTTCTTCCAAGCATTCAGAATCTTTCTAATGCTCTTGTGTTTTACATTGTAGGAGATGTTCAAGTATGTACTTTTGTGCAAGAGATGCTTACATTGTCTTCAAAATACCTTCTTCTATCACTTCTTGCATTTTGGGGGGACTTATAGTGGCATAACTTATATTTTAGGACAATTATTAAAATGAATATTACATTCCTTGATAGCTCATTTGTTTAAGTATCTTCAAACTATTTCATAAAATCATGTTCGAAATTCAAATCACATGAGGTAACCCTAAATCTCCAAAGTCCTCCATAGTTCTTTTTGGTCGTTAGATGCTTTATTGTAGTGTTGACCCAACAAATTTATGTTGTTGTAATGAACTATGCAAAAACATTAAGTTTGCAGATTAGCAAATTAGCAAATTCTTTTTTTTTAAAATTAAAATTATTTTTATGTCTTAGAAGCTTTTAACTTATTAAAAATCTTATTTATATTAATAGTAAAAAGGAGTTTTCATGAGTAACGATACTATTGCTAATATGATTACATGTATAAGAAATGCGAACTAGGAAAAGAATCGTTGCAGTATTGGACTAGCGGTTGGCGCTTGCTATGCTACGCATTCACCATAAAAATTTCATAAGAATTTTTATGTATTAGATAGAGTGTAGACCAAATATTTCAATAAATCTTCAAATAAAAATGCCTAAAATCTTTGTATAATTTTTGTTCTAAGTAAGCATATATAGAAAAGTAGCATAGAAATTTATTGAATGATGAATGAAGCATATGCAATGGTAAATACTATAAAAGATACACATACATTAGAAATTTGACTCCATTGTTACAGAAAATTGCAATTCAAATTGAAGAATTGAAAAGAAAAACTAATAAATCTCAAAAACTAATAAATCTCAAAAACTTTGTGAACAACTTCATTGTTGTGGAATCCCAAATTTCTTCAATTGAATCAATTTCTCAAAATCATTTGGTAGTTGCGATAGACAATTGAAATCATGAAAGCTCAAAGTTCATGAAAGCAAAAAATCATAGAAGTGCAAAGAAGTTTCAAGCCAAGAGAAGCAATGCATTTGCTACCTCTATAATATCATCCTCTGGATCCTCTTTAATATCCCCTCAATTGCAATGACTATATAATTTCTATAATATCACCCTTAGTAAAAAGTGATATCAGAGGTGGTTGTGAAGTGCTACTCTATTTCAGTAATATGACATTATGTGCAAAACATGATTTGTATGTATGCTTGATTGGAAATATTTTTATAACATTATTAAAATAATTATTTTAAAGACTTATTGAAATCATTATCATGCATTCTATTGAAATATATCAAAAATTTACTAATATGTGATACAGTGAATGCGTAGTATAGCAAGCACAAACCTCTAAGTATTAATGGTAGCATTTGTGCTATTACAGAGGGAGTTCTAATTTTAGTAGTATGACTAGCAGTTGGCGCTTACTATACTACGCATTCACCATTAGAATTTCATTAGAATTTTTTATGTATGAGATAAAATGCAGAGCAAGAATTTCAATAAATGTTTAGATAAAAATTACTAAAATCTTCTTATAATTTTCTAAATAAGCATATATTGAAATAAATAATGATGAATACTATAAAAGATACACATACATTAGAATGCATTAGAAATTTGATTCAATTGTTCCAAACAGTGGCAACCCAAATAGAAGAATTTAAAGGAAGAACTTGTCAACCTCCAAAGCTTCTTAAACAATTCAATTGTTGTGAAATTGAAAATCGGATCAAGTCATTTGGTAGTAGCAATAGAAAATTGAAATTCGAAGCTCAAAGCTCACAACAGCACAAAATTATAGAAATGCAAAAGAAATATGAAGCCAAGAAAAGCATTATCATGCATTCTATTGAAATATATCAAATTTTTATTAATATGTGATACAATGAATGCATAGCATAGCAAGCATGAGCCCCTAGTATTAATGGTAGCATTTGTGATATTACGTAGGGACTTATGATTTTAGTAGTATGACTAACATTTTTGAATTCCATAACTACATTCTTAACACTCTAGTGTTTTAAATCATACTGTAGCTTCTTCTACTTATTATTTTTTTAGCATGAATATGAAATATTTTTTGTTTGAAATTTTGTATATGTATTTCCAACTCATTTCTTGAGAGCAACAAGCTATAGAATCTCAAAAACCTTCTACAAAAAGTTTGAAAGATGAAATCTAACCAATTTGAAGCAATTTTGGATATGAAAACATCGAATTTTTTTGAGGGTTAAAAAAGTGTAGATACACTCATATACTTAAGTATTATTTGACTATCAAATGATGGAGCCCCCCCCAATATTATGATGCTTCGTTTAGACTCGGCTTAGGTTCGGCAGAGGTTCGTTTTGGGTTTGGTTTGGGTTTGAGGGGTTGGGTTCAGGTTCGGCGGAGGTTCGGTTCAGCTTTGGTTTGGATTTGAGGGGGTTGGGTTCAGGTTCGGCGGAGGTTCGGTTCAGCTTCGGTTTGGGTTTGATGGAGTTTGGGTTTTGGTTCGGCGGAGGTTTGGTTGGTCGTCTTCCCTGTTCCGAGGGTTTGCATGCACACTCTTCCCACCGGTACCGCGCCTCTCTCTTCCTTTCTTCTGTTCCCCCACGCGCAGTGCTCATTTTTTCTTGCGCTCGTTCTTCTTCTCATTTTTCTTGCTCGTTCTTTCTCGCGCTCGTTTCTTGTGCTCGTTCCTCCCCGCGCAGTGGCCTTTCTTTCTTGCGCAGTGTGATTTCCTTTTTGCGTTCCTCCCGCGCGCAGTGTAATTTCCTTTTTGCGTTCCTCCCGCGCGCAGTGTTGTTCCTTTCTTGTGCTCCTTCCGCGCGCATATTGGTACCTGGTGTGTTGCTTCTGGACACCTCGTTTGCAAGGTACGCTCTCCATTGGTTTAGGGTTTAGGTCATTTCATTGCGAGCTATCTCGTTTCTTTGCTTTTTTGAATCTTGGTGCGAGCTACCCTAAATCCATATACCTCTTGCACTGTAGTTCGGTGGCTTCAATCTGCGTTGATGTCTGTTGCTGTGATTTTGCGTTCTCTCAATGCATTTGCGTATCTTATTAGTTTTCATTGAGTTCCATTGCACTTCATCTACAGCTGCCAGGGATTCCGAGTTCCTGGAGTCTTCACAAACGAAGCAATTTTGCTATTCGAGGCTGAAGAAGCAGAGTATTGAACAGGCACCTAGCCCAGGTAATCACCACATCCCAATTGATTGCAATGCCAACCATTCCTGAACAATTTGAAACCATGCAAACATAGAAGAATTTGCTAGAACAAGGACCCCCTATAACCGCGCACATGTTGATGCTGTTGGCAGGGTTCAGAGTGGTCGCTCTAAACCTCCAGCTCTATAATGAGCGCTGTCGAGGTTCAGAGCGACCGCTCTGAACTTGCACTAGTGAAGTCGGCCAGACTGATTCAGAGCGACTTCATAATGGAGCAGGAGGTTCAGAGCGACCGCTCTAAACCTCTCCCTGAACGAGATCAAAACTCTGTCATTTCGTTCACAGGGAAGTTTAGAGCAGTCGCTCTGAACCTCCTGCTCCATTATGAACCTACAGCATTGGAATCGAGCACAAGGAGGATCAGAGCGGTCCTTCTGAACCATGAGCGACTTCATATTGGAGTAATAGGTTCAGAGCGGACGCTCTAAACCTCCCTGTGAACGAAATGATAGAGTTGTGATCTCGTTCAGGGAGAGGTTTAGAGCGGTCGCTCTGAACCTCCTACTCCATTATGAACTCCCTCACGGTTCAGAGCGACCGCTCTAAACCTGCAGCATTGAAATCGTGTACAAGGTGGTTAAGAGCGGTCTATCTAAATCGTGACCATGCTCATCACGAAGCAGAGGTTCAGAGAGGCTGCTCTAAACCAAAAGATATCGGTACTCGGAATGGTAGAATTGAGCGCAGTCGTTCGTATGGAGCGTGATCACGGTTTAGAGCGACCGCTCTGAAATGAAGCACTCGCTAAAACCAGTGCAGCAGATTCATAGTGGTCACTCCGAACCGCCACTTCCACAATGAGAGTGGAAGCGGTTCAGAGCGACCGCTTTGAAGCTTCCAGTTGGTAGTTAGGATCTAGGTTCTCATCGGTCGCTCTGATTCTCAACAATGGCAATGAGCGCTGTCAAGATTCAGACAGACCGTTCACAACATCTTGAGGGTTGGAATTAGAGCTACAGGTTCAGAGCGGTCGCTCTGAACCTTTATCGACATGACCGAAGCTTACTAGATGTATGTGCTCCCTACAGTGAAGAGCGGCAGCTCTGATCCTGTAACATCTTTTTCAACATTACGGAGGTTTAGAGCGGTCGCTCCAAACTCATTCGGATGGCTCACTGAAGTGAGCATCCGATGTGATAACATCTTTGCGTAGATCGGGTACGGTGAGACCAATATCTCTGACCGATGAATTGAATGATTCATCTGGGAAGACAATAGAGGATAGAGGGGCATAGAACTTAGGTTATGATCATTTCACATTGTACTATAGGATCCAGAGAACCCGATCGATTAGTATAGTGAAGCTGCTGTGAAATTTAATTGAAACCCAATTAAATAGCAGGAAACCAAGCCCAAACACTAGATATCACGCACGGTCAATGGTACAGAATTGTCTACAAGCAGACAGCTGTGAACATCTACACTGAATAGGTCGTGGATCCAGATCAGTTCAGAGCGGTCGCTCTGAACTAATCGAAGGGCTAGAACCCCAGTAATACGGGGCCGCTGAGAAGATTGCAATTTTAAGCGGCCTGTCTGATTTTGAGCGGCCTGTCTGATTTGATTCATGTGGACAGTGACATGGAGTCCTTCCTCGAGAGCAAGCCACCTCTCACGGGCTACATTACACAAATACCGCCTGAGCGGCTAATGGAGTCGTGGAAGGTGCACGTTGAAGGGAAAATTCCGCTGACCTTCATTGCAACCAAAGCATTGTGGACCGTGGAAATGAGTTACCTTCACGGCTCCCTGATATTTAATTTAGAATTGGGGTTCACAAAACTGGGAGGGCCTAGATGGAAATCCTTTAAGAACTTGGTAGTCATTAACATTACTGTGATGCGAGAGGCCGTTCTCGTCGACGTAGTGAATTCGTGCAACAATGCTCTGGGAGTAGTCATCATCCGCGTAGAGGACGAGATGATTTTCTGCCATGAGCGCCTCATCAAAAATTATGACCGGGTTCCGCATGTGTTCCAAATCCTCATGCTGGACATACAAGCTAGGTGCGAAGCGCACGTTGGGGACTTCGTGAAGACCGCACGGGTCGCGAGTGCGTACCTCACTAATGCAAACACCTTATACGTGTCGTCGCTGACTAGTGGTAACGCATCACAGGGAGTAGGGAACGCCGACATGGATGCGCAAGGGCGGGCCCAAAAGAAAAAAGCGGTCGCGTCCGCCTCGATGCCTGCCAACCATTCCCGGCCGCCAGTAGCGTCAACGCTGCCAAGGTCCGCAGGCATGACAACTCATACGCCGGCTGAACTTGCACGGTCTGCTCCTGCAACGGTGGAGCCACAGACGACTCCATCCCCATCCCCTCCGTCCCGGCCCAATCCACCTAGCACGGTAGTAGCAGAGCGTCCCAGGCCCACGGCACGGGACAAACAAAAGGCGCGGAAGAGGAAGTCTGCACTCGTCGCCACCGGTGACCACTTGGCCTCACAAGATGAAGGGGCATCCCGCTTTCACAAGACACGACGGACCTTGCACGATGTGGAAGAGGGTGAAGGTGCCCCAAGCGCATCCACGCAGAGCGCCGTCCCGGAGTCCACCGACTTATCCGAAGAGGAGGCACAGAAGGTGGCATTCAAGAAGGTGAATGGCCACTGGGTTCACAACCCGGTGACCTTGCCGTTCGATGAGAAAGCTGTTCCGGATAAGCTGTTTGTGGATCTGGAGATCAAGAAGGAGCCCAAGCGCAGCGAAGAAGAGGAAGCCCGGAAACGCCTCAAGGCCGAGGCAGTGGCGAACAAGAAGTTCAAGGAGTTGTTCGCCTACATGTACATATTTGGATGGGGCAACTTCTTCGAGCTGGACCTCGAGGACATGACAAGTGCGGACGAGACGTCGGGCATGATCTTCAGGCCACTGGAGAAGAAGGGTGTCCTAGCCGTCCTCGACTGCATGGTGAAGGTCAACTTCACCAAGCAAATCCTGACCGTCATGCCGGACATGCTAGAGAGGCCTACCTGCTAGGCAGATTGCATCAAGGCCTTCCCACTGAAAATTATCAACGGCCAGCACACGTGGAAGGCTGCGACCGAAATCATTTCAGGGATAGCATCCGTCGACGATGAGGCGGTCAAGAAGCGGGTGCAAAAGTGGACTTGTGAGATCGTCTGGTCCAAAAACAAGGACCACCTGCACGCGCTCTCCTGCAAGTGCAATGACGGGAACGTCACCGGCCCGTACCTGTCGTCGCTCCCTGCTACGATCCGCCATTGCCGATATCTGTGGGACAACGCGCGGAGACCAACCCAATTCCGGAAGAACATGAGGCAGGCGGACAAAGGAGACGAATTCAAGGCCTACGAGGTATGTCTCTTCCACTTGGTCAGTTTAGACCGCCTGGTCTGATCTGTGATATAGTAGATATTGTCGAGTCCACGTTCATGTTGTTCCAATGCCTTAGACAATGGCACAATCGTGTCACATTGTTCCACTGTAATGGAATGAATCCAACCACTTCAGAGCGACCGCTCTGAACTTTCGTACTGTATACCTAGGATGCTGTCCTTCAGATCCATTCAAATAAGCTTAGTGCGGGAGGTCTGATGCATGTTCTCAGAGTTGTGATCCTCTAACCTAGTCAATTGCGGTGTGCAGGACTTCCGAGACAAGGCGGAACAGAGCTTCGAGTCCACTGGCCTCCTCAAGCCGCTGTCTGGAAACCGAAGAACGTACGACTTGGATAAGATGGGGGAGAGGAAAATCATCATGGCCTAGGAGGAAACTTGGTCGGCTTGGCTGAAGGTCTTTGAAGCTCACGAGCAAGGCATTCTGCACGACACGGACACGGGCGGTCCATTCAATGAAGCGGTGAGCAAGGACGGGAACGCCAAAGTGTACAAGTTCCAACCTATCACAAATAATATGATGAAGGCCTTGCTCGGAATGGAAGATGACGCCATCGGCGAGCTGGCCCAAAAAATCCTGGACGTGCCGCCCAAGGTGTACCTCAACAAGAGACCCACGGTCTGGACGTCGGCCATTCCTTTCCTCATGTGGTGCACAAACAAGAAGCACAAGATGCAACTGGCGAAGGAGATTGTCGACAAGGCCGACACCTTCGGCATCGAGGAGGCCAAGGGCGTATTCCCCGAGCCGGGAGACATGAATGTCAAGGCTTGGCGGAATCTGAAGACCGCGTTGTGCATCGGTGGCTTCCACATGTGGCATCTCATAAGTCTCGGTTTGGATTGGGTGAAGTCCCAGTGCCGGTCAGGGAGGACAGTGGAGAAGCCCAAAAAGCCATTCCTGGCGGCGTTGGATCAGGTCGTGCAAAATGCCGACCGATGCGAGAAGGTCAGGAAGTGCTCCCAAGCCACCGTCTGCCGATGGATTCGAAGCGAGAAGCACTTCGACCCACAGTTGTACGTGCATAAGAATGGGGCGTGGTCACCATATCGATCGGAAACTGGAGCCGCGAAGACGGAGTACTGCGAGGTCGGCATTATTGACTTCCGACTATTTCCGAAGGTGGAAGGCATGGAGGTCACTTCCGGGCACGCAAAAATCATGGAGGAAGTGAGGGAGGTCTCCAACTCCACTATGTCCAAGACCGTGCACACGTGGATGTTCATCTTCAACTCGAAGCAGGCGGCTGCGGTGGACAGATTGGCGACAGAACTCTTCCCGTCCTATTCACTTAGGCGGGAATGTGACTACGTGATCTGCAAGGGAGAGCCGACCTTCAAGGAGAGGAACAGGGACAAGGTCATGTACTTGCAGCGGAGTGCCAAGAGCTTCATGAACTCCAAGTTGGTGGACGCTAAGGGCAAGGTGCCCAAATTGTCCAAGGACGAGGACAACGACCTCATAGCCACGGATCCCATGTATAAGACTTAGGAGGTCTGCCGCCACGATTTCCCTCGGATCCTATCCAAGCGCGAGCTACGGTACGACGTGTACTTGCGCTTCATCGATAAGTTCTGCAGGGATCAAGGGACGGTCATGCTCGTCTTTGCTGGAGTGAAAGCAGTCTCAGCATGCACGGTAATGATTTCACCACTCGTGTTTTGTTTCTTTGCAGGGGCTATATGGTCCAGAAGAATAGATATTCCACGTTCACGTTTTGTCCCTTCACTAACACTGTGTCCTGCAGATGTTGTGTCGTAGTTCCGTCTCCTTCATGATCTCCACCGAGAAAGTCCTTCTCCTCCATTCCGTGCATCAATGAATTGGTGCGGAAATGTGGCCTCATGTCTTCATGCCGGGGTACACCCTCAAGTACGACTACGACGGGTAGTCCCCGACACAGAGGTGTCGACCGACCATAGAGGAGGAGCCCGCACCAACCGAAGAGGAAGCCATGTCGGACGAGGCGTTGGACATCGTCGATGCCGGGCATGTGGACGCGGAACACCCCGTCGAGGATGAAGAAGCGGACAAGGGGGGAGAAGAGGACAAAGAAGAAGAGGAAGGGGAGGACAAAGAAGATCTACTCGAACGAAGGGGAGAGGATCTTCATCAAAGGGGAGCAATATTGGAGGAAGTGGAGGGGCTCGGAGATGATGATGATTACGAGGATGAAGAAGAGGACGAGGATGAGGAAGACGATCTAGACGAAGACGTATTGGACGATCGAACGCTCGACCGTGACGAAGAAGATAGCGGCCCTGAAATCATAGGGGAATCGTCACAAAACCGTATGGAGAGCGAGGCAACGGTACAGTCTGAGGAGGCTGCCATCAGATCGGCGGGTGCTCCTCGTAACGATCAGACTGTGCGGTCTGATCACGCGTCTCCCACTGCAGCAGTTCAGAGCGGGCGGTCTGATTCAGCCCCTTCCTTGTCTCCCACTTCACCATCCTCCCATCCACAACTTCAAACTCTGCGTTTTGATTCTCCTCCAACACGGCTTCCGGAACTGCAGAGGGCCCAGACCGATCCTGCCTCACCCCTATCGAGTCGTAGTCATCCTCGCCTCTAGGAGGTTCAGACCGTGCGGTCTGAAGTGAGCGGCCCCATCTTCAAAACTCCCGCTCCGCGTACCTCCACAGGCCCATCTTTCAGTGCGGGCACTTCTCGTGAGGGCTCTCCTCCCGCCTTTCCCAAGATGCAGATCGAGGATCTCCAGACGGAGTTGGACGATCTCAAGGCGAGACTCTCTAAAGAGCAACGGGTGGAGCTGGAGAATGTCCGATCCAATGTCGGAGACTACTCCACTGAACCTACGCGGGGATCGATGGATGAAAAAATTAACAAGGTCAAGGGCGTTCTTCAGGAGTTGAAGTCTGCCGGACCCCCACTGGACTCCGATGGAGTGAGCAAGCTCATCACGGTGCATGTCGCCGTTGATACCTTGCGGTCGCAACTGCCTCCCGTTGGTCCCGAGGAACTCATTCTCTTGGCTCATGTGCGGGCCATGAAGCAGAAGCTCAATTTGGCTCTCCAGAATGCCAAGGAGAACCTGATTGACCTTGACGACGTGGATGAGGAGGATTTGGATATGCGGCTCTCCGCGGCGAAGGAGAACAGGGAGGAGTACAGCCAGATGGTCAGGGCTGCCACCCAAGGGGGGGATTGCACTCCGTCGGACGCGGAGACCGCATCTGGAGGTGCAACGACCGCACCTTAGACGTCGGGGAGCTCGGACGTGGGGAGGAAGGAGATGAAGCTTGACACCATGGACACGAAGGCGGGCCTCAACCTCTCGTTTGTGGAGATGATGTCCGAGTGATTAAGGAGGAAGCATTCCGTGGTGGTCAACAAGTGTGCCGAGACCATCGAGGCCCTCCAGAGGGAGAGAGAGGAGAAGAAGCGGCTGGAGCAGGAAAAGAAGGCCAAGCGCAAGGCCAAGAAAGCGGAGAGGGACCGCGAGCTTGCCGAGAAGGAGAGGCAGTTGGAGGAGCAGAGGAGGCAACAGGCGGAGAAGGATAGGCAGGACGAGGAGGACAGGAGGCGCAATTGGGAGTTGCTAAAGATTATGAACGAGCGCTTCGAGATGTTCACCTCGGCGATGCCCAAGGCACCTCCCACACCCATCACTCCCACGGCCCATCCTGCCAGCGAAATCCAGAACCTCTCTGGAGTGTCCACCACCAACTCGGCTTCCGCGACGGCGACAACGGCGTCGGGCCTGCAATTGCTGGGGACCGTGGAGCCTGCAACTATTTCGGTGAGTGTCACTCACGACCCAGACTACGATGACTTGGTCCTCAGTCAGTTTCCGTTTATTCATGTCCCTGAACCCATGCATCGTCCCAGCGTGGTCGACGATGATCCTTACGACCTGGACGTTCAATTGGAGGATATGGAGGCCTCGTTCACTAACTTGACTCAACAGTATGCTCCTCTGCAGGCAGCAGTTGCTCCACCGCAGCCCTCGATGACGCGAGATGATCAAGCCTCGGTGGACTCGCCGGCCAAGGACGACGAGGCTCCCGCGGTGGGTAACCCCTATACATAGCTCCCATCTTTGTAATTAGTCGTAGTAGTGTGGACGCTATGTTAGGGTGTTACGTCGGGACGATCGAAGATCATCTCGACGAGTCTGTCTTGAGTCTGTTCAGCCGCGAGACCGGGAGTCTGGGGACTCTCGTCTTGGTTAGGATTGTAGTGGTCCTGTTAGGTGTAGACTATTAGACTTGGACGTGACCACTGAACCTCTGCATTCACCGTTCAGTTTGTACAAACTTTGTATTCCACTTGTAATATATTGGGTGCTTTTCTTTATACATGACTCTTGTTTCGTTGAAATGCTCTGTGGGATTTGTCTCCGATTACTTCTGGACGTTGTAGTTACGCCCTTTGCATTTTCGGTTCAGGTTGTCGATGCTCTCGCACGTGACAACGAGTCTCCGTTGTCCCCACTTCCCGTTTCGGCCCCGAGGAATGATGAAGTCCTACCTGCCATCCCCATGGAAGTCAGCTCTTCTGCTGTTGCTGTTGTCGAGGTCGTCCCTCCCGTTGACTTAGAAGTCGCCACTCCGGTGCCTCAAAACTTAGTGCCTCCTTCCCTCGTAGACGTCCATGCTCCCGCTGTCGATGAGGTCGCCACTCCGGTACCTATGAAGATGATGCCTCCCTCCCTCGCAGATGTCGACACTCTCGCTGTCCTGGCGCCACCGGCACCACCTCCTCTCGTGGCCACCACTCCCATGGATGTAAGAAAGGTGAGACTCCATGTCCTTGCAACCCTATGCTCGTTGTCTCTGTCCAGCACTTTCCTAAATAGTTTGCAGGAAGTGCACATCTCATTCAAGATAGAACTAGGATCTTTATAGAGAGGGGGTTGTCGTCTCTCTCTTAGCAAGGCAAAGCTTGAGGAGTCGCATGTTCATTTTTGTGGACTTCATTTCTTCATAAAGAAGAGGACTTTGAGCCCGGGATTTCGCATACGTAGGCTCCACTGCCAGTGTCCGCGACGGCGCCCCTTGTCGCTTTGCCTGTGTATAGTTATTTCGTCCTTCTGGAGTTGGAAGGGGTCCTCGCCCAAATTGAGGACGTTGGGCGCGTCCAGCCAACTCCCTCGACCACGAAGGCGAAGCCCTCGAAGGAAGATTACCACCCTCGACGGCGCCACGTCTTCGGCAAATACACGATGCATTGCCATCTCGACTTGCACCGCTTCCTCACGGGCTTGACGAATCGATTTTACATCTCCGTCTGGACTCGGCTGCCCGCCGTCGTTGCCAAACCCATGGTCGATTTCCTCTTTCACGACTTTGACCGCACTTACATGCGGGTCCTCGCGCTGGAGAACTGCACCTCCATTATCGAGAGGCGGCCGTGGTGGGAGTGCAGGTGCCCGCCCTTGCCGTCCCTTCCCGACCCACCCTGCCCGGGGCACCCCGCCCATATCTCATGTGATCCTACTGTCGACGTGAACACCTACTCTCGACGTGAACACCTACGTGCAGTTCCCCGACCATCCGGAGGGGCAACTGCGGGTGAAGGTGTTGCACAAGGTTGTGTGGGACACTGGGATGTTCATCACCAAGAACTTCCAGGCCAATTCGTCCAATACCCTCCTCATCGATTCCTCTCCGGAGAACAGCATCCTGAACCCCGTGCACAACGCTGTGTTTTCCTTGTCGTATGTGGGCAGTGAACACGATTCCACTCTCTTGGGGACTGTACGCCCGTATCTCGAAGGCCTACTCGCATCCGGTCCTAGCGTGTCGCAATACGTGTCTCAAAACGCACTTTTCGGACACCTCACGATACCCTTGAGACAGACATATCTGGGACTGCGCGTTCATGTGTTAGCCCCGTGGCAGGACAGGCACCTCGTGCTGGAATATCCGGACTTTGTCGGCAAATACACTAGAGAAGGGGACGATTATTTCACCCAAGAAAGAGGGAAGAGGAAGCCCAAAAAAAATCTGATGCCCCCACAAAAACTTGATGCGTGTACAGGGGCGCCGACGCGTTCACGCTCTGGGCGGGCATGCTGCCGCCGATTCCCGAATGGGCACCGGACGCGGCAAGCGGCGACGGATGCAGATGACGGAAGGGGTGGGCTCCTCCGACGGTTGCATGACCCCCGACGAGGCAGGCCAGGACGTCACGTCCGCTCGAATTTAAATGGAAGACACGGTCGGCGGCCGCATGGAGATGCGACGGGCTACACATATTGTAAGGTGGGCTCATCAATAGCTAATGGGGATGGCTGAATTCAGATACGCAAGGGCCGACGGGTGACTTTGATGGAGAAATAATTTTTTCCCGCCCTACCCTATGACGTAGTCTAGGATGGGGAGAAATTATTTCTCCATCGAACACTCTGTTGCGCTCCATTTCCACTCTGAACATGTCCTGGGCTTATTTATGTCGTCATTGAACGGCCACTCTTGTCCGACGGACCCTCACGGTTGGCTTGTTGTGCAGGATCCTGGGTGCACCATTCACATTTGCGGAGCCGACCTCCTCCCAAAGCAACCCACACAACGAATGAGCAAGTCGATGTGGAGGTTCGAATGCCACTACAAGCGGTTCAGCCCGCCTACTCTAAACCGAGGCTGACATCCTCGACTCGTTTGCGGAGGTCAAGATGGAAGGTTGCGCGGAGCTTCCGCCTTGGATATAGAATGTAGTTGAGCTATAGAACTGTAGATGAATATTGGATTCTAAAATCATTTTCATTTGATCATTCTTCTCTACAATACACTCTAGTGCACCCCCCACATTGAATATAGAAATAAGAATATCCACGTTGTTATGAATAGTTTGGCTTCCCCATCACTACACAGCATAGCATTCTTTCCCAAAGCATAGTGTCATTGGTATCATTGTAGCAAATCGGCCCCCTCTCAAATTGCATCATCAGGGCTCTTGCAAATAACAAGAAGCATCTACGGATCACCATTAATTTCTCCAATGCCAGCAGGCATCTATTGTCAATCATGTCGTTGCGAGATCCATGCAGGGCACTATGAGAACCTCGGACACACGCTCGTCAATTGCGGTGCCGACCAATTCTGACGCTGTCTATGTGCGGGATGAATCATTGTTAAATTTGTGGCTTGTGTGGTGAAGAAGCGAGAACAATGACAAGCCATCCACATTCCTATTGGGAATATTCATAGGGGTAGTTAGCTTTATCTTTCAAGATTCCGTGGTCGCGCATAACTGCAAGCCCTCTACATATGGATGGGTGCGGCATTGACAAAGTGGATGTAGTGTTCACGGAGCTCGTTTGTGCACAATGAGCAAGTTCTGAGATAGAGCGATCCTCCTACCATTACCGCCAATAGTACATCTGGTCCAATCGAGCTGACGGACGCAAAGGGATGTGGCATAGAAAATGGATGACGGTCGCTCCTGCCATCCCATTTTGAATAATATACGGTTCGGGCGTGCCCTTGACTACCCTCCGTCATGCAAAGGAGCTCTGTCAACTCTGCATCCACTCTGTCAATGCGGCACCCATCCGTATCTAGAGGGCCCGTAGTTATGCGCGACCATGGAATCTTAAAAGATAAAGCGAACTTTCCCTATGAATATTCATGATTGGAATGTAGATGGCCTGTCATTGTTTCCGCTTCTTCACCACACAAGCCACAAATTTAACAATGATTCATTGGGCACAAAGGCAATGCCAACATTGGTTCGCGTTGTTGTTGACTAGCATTTGATCGTGGACTTCACAATGCCCTGTAGAGTCTTCTCAACAACATGCTTGGCAAATAGATACTTGCTGGTGTTGATCAAGCAGACGACTCCCCACACGTGCGAGGATACAATCGATTCAAGAGGCGCGATCGAAAAAATGCCGAGTGCAAATTTGCTGACCCTCCAGCTTATCATATGGCAAGCTACTGGGCATTGGAAAGCTATGGGTCACCGTGCAAGCTTTGGCCAAATAAGGTAGGGATGGTCAGACCTCCTTTTCAGGAGGGCACCTCTCCTTCCTCGTCCCTCCCTTCTTTCCTTTCTGGGAAAGAAAGTCGGTGCACCATGTATTTTGAGGGGAAGCTAGGAATGATGTAAACAATGGTGGATCCCTCCAAGAAATCCATATTCAAATTGAATAAAGTATTTGTTCTTCAAACCAAAACCGTGTTTTGGTTGGCATGCACGCACGTTGATTTTAATGAGCTTTTTTGTTCCCTGTTGTTTTATTCATTCATTGTTTGTTCCCACAA
Source organism: Climacium dendroides (assembly GCA_950106755.1). NCBI lineage: Eukaryota > Viridiplantae > Streptophyta > Bryopsida > Hypnales > Climaciaceae > Climacium > Climacium dendroides. The sequence continues at coordinate 48,401,975 of OX467083.1, read as the reverse complement.
TGCACCCCCACGACTGACTCAAATGTTCAAGTATTGAATAAAACATATCACGTTATTCAGTGCATATCAAATCAAGAAGGCCATCCGTTGGAGTGGTATTCAATGCACTACAAGAGAAAGTGTCCGAATTGTCTAAACTTGTCAATTTTTTGTCAATTTTTTGTCAATTAGGACTAGTTGATTCAGGTCAGTTTCTGTCAATTTGGACACTTTCTCTTGTAGTGATGAAATTGAAACAAAAGGATTAGACAAGTTGTAGGGGATTCCTCCATTGGGGAAATTGTGATAGGCAAGTGACCGCGTACATGCTAGTTTCTATGTGAAGGAAGTAGCAAGCTGGCAATCATATTCTATGGTCTGTTGCAATCTTTTCGAAAATCTAATTCTTCCAAGGACTTTGCTCCCATGTACATTTGGCTACGCAAACTTCTTAGTGGCGATGGAGGAAATTGCAGTAAGTTCCGTGAACGATGCTGTCCACTAAGGTAGGTGGATGGAATTCCAACCCTCTTCTTCAGACCATCCCCTAGCTGGCTTTAAAATGGACCTTAAGAGGTTGGTAACTAGGTAATCAATGTTCCTTTGATGATGAAAAAGAGGTTTATCATTTATCAATTATTTGTTCATACTTTGATAGGGGACATAATTAGAGCCAATGTGGGTCCATTTCTGAAAACATGTGTGTGCATTCCGAAAAAAAATGCACTCAAACTTTGAATGTTAATATCTTTTAATCCATATGGTCAAACTTCATGAAATTGTTAGCACGTGATCTCATATAAGTAAAGTACAAGATCCTATACCTCGATTTTCTTTAAACTATTTTTTCTGGTGCCTTGGATGAATTGAGCAAAAATGGCAATTTTGAGTGTTTTTGGACCAGAAATAGGCCTTGGCACTTTAGGAGTTTGGTTTAGTACACATCACATTTAGGAACCTTGTCTACTATATTTTTGCATGCTACAGTGCTTGTTTTCAGACTGCACGTGTGTAGGTTTTGCAAGGCCTAGGGATCATAAATAGGTACCTACGGCAGAATTCTTTGAAAATTCATAAGTAATTCATAAATGCTCTGAAAAATATGAAACCACTTGGGTTAAATTCCAAATCAGATTTGCTTCAAGTGAAAAATAAAGTAAACTAATTTCAGGCATCTAAAGACCATTAAAAAGGCCGACCATCCCGTAAAGGGTCGCTTCATGAGCCCCCTACCTTAAACCGACCCTCAATGCCATCTTCCTCTGAGACCGTGGAGTGACTGGAGTCTAGTTAAGACCTCAGACTAATGAATTGCCCAAAAAAAATCCCGCATTGCACTGTCTCTTTGGCTTTCCTATTTTCCAATAGTCGAAAATGCTTGAGTCTTCTATTGTATGATCCTCCATCATGACCTCAATTTGAGCTTCCCAGTCGGGGAGGGGCCCCATTCCATCCCATGAGCGCTAAAAAAACAATAGAGTATGCACTTCAAGAACCCTGCAAGCCGCATCTCAACAAGTTTCCGGTCTTCTCGGCTACCGGAAAACCGCCATTTCAATGGAATTTCGCCATTTTAACGAAATTGCCCATAGGTACCTAAAATTTCACAAGTACTAAGCTGTTCAGCATGATTCTCAAATTGCCATTATTATATTGAGAACCTTTTTGTGGGATCTTGTTGGTAGGCAAAAGGAGATTCTAGATTCTCTTAAAATGCATTGTTTGAACATCGTATGAATAAACTACGAATTTTCAAAGTGTTGAAGATAGGTGTTTCTAGAAATAATCATAGACTCTCATGAAGAGTGGGAGCACATTTTAGGTAAGAATCTATAGCACTTAGTCAATTTTTAAAAAGTGGTCAAAATTAGGTGTAGTTACCTTAGTGTGCTCTATGTTGTTGCCATAATCATTAGTATGTCATTTCAAATTGCTACAAAAGTGACAGCTAAACCCTTGCTAATCTCCTTTCATACCCATTATTCAATCTTTTAACTATGCCACATTATCTATAGCATTGATGTTTGATATCATGTGTCTTATGAATTTTTTATTTTAATTTTAAGAAATAAAAAATTTTGGTGTATGAAAATAACAAAAATATTGGCAAACAATTTAACTTTAATAATAAAAGTAAAATAAAGGTAAAAATAAAATATGGAGTATCAACAAATATTTTTTAAAAAGTAAAAGTAAAAAAATAAAAGTGTTGACTCCATGACATGGTGGCCAAAGTGTTTTATAGACCAATGGCTATAGTCTGATGGCTTTGGACAACCAATTTTAAAATTTCTATCCAATTATCTAATTTTTGGTACTATAAAAATTGAAAAAGTCAATATCATTTGCTCCATCAATTAAAATGCAATGAAATTTGCATTTTGACCCCTTTGACTGTATTTGGACAATACCAAACACACCTTGACAACTTGGAAGTTTAAGAGATCACAAACAAACAAACATTTGTTTTAATAATATAAATTCTAACAAATACAAATACATTTATACTCTTAAATAGTTAAATCTAACAATAGTTGTATATAAATAAAATATATTTATTTCACTTTTGGAAGTAATACAGAAGCTTCTTTTTTGACTTGTTATTTGGATGTTTGCAAGTGGTGTCAATGTTATTACTATTTGTTGGAGCTATAGACTAAGGTAGTCTACTTTAAAAGCAACCATTTAAGAATTGGTCTACCTTTTTCATGGGCTTACATGGATGAGAAGATTTTTAGCTTACTTCTTAGAGAAATAAAATGGATCTATCAAGCAACACAAGTGGTTTCCTTATTTTCCAAACAATATTGAATTAGTTATGATTTTTCAAAGATGTCAATTCCAAATACCTATTATTCACAATATATCTAACAAAATGCATACATATGTGGCCTATAAAAAAAGATAGAGAAACCAAGAAGAAGCATTGAGACTTGTAGCAAATAATAAGCCAAGGCCAAAGGGTTCTAAATATGTCCTTTCATTTTCTCAATTTGATTTAGATTTGTATCAATTTCATTTCATAGATTCTACATTATCTATTAAAAGGTAGTTGGCTAACCAACTTTGATTTTAAATATTCATGTCCATGTATTATTATTTTTGAAAGTAGTCCAAAGCACATGTTAAACCAATCCATATTTGAAACCTAAAGCAATATTTGACACTCCGACTTTATCTTCAGCCCATTCAATGTTTGTCACATATTCACTTTAGGACCACCTCAAGTTTATTTAATATCTGATTATTAGGATCAATGTCAAAAGGATGGACACTTTTTTTTATAGAGAATGTAGAATCAACTTAATTGAATTGACACAAACATGGGTCAAATTTAGAAAAGAAAAGGACATATTGAAGACCCCTTTGCCCAACTTATTATTTGTTGCAAGTCTTGATGCTTCTTCTTGGTTTCTCCATCTTTCTTTATAGGCGACATGTGTATGCATTTTGCCAAACCTATTACCAAGAATAGTTGCCTAGAACTGACATCTTTAAAAATCATAACTAATTCCATACTACTTGGAAAATTATGAAACCACTTATGTTACATGCTTGCATCCGGGGGGGTTTCTCTGAAAAAATAAACTAAAAATCTTCCCATCCACAGAAGTCCATGAGAAAGGCAGACCAGCCCTTAAATGGTTGTTGCTTTGAGAGCAGACTACCTCAGATAAAGGATTCCCATAACCTGTTCAGCAAAGAGTTGAATGTGTTACATGGACTGCATTGAGTACAGTGAGAAGGGTGGGTGGTCAACACTACTTTTTTTTTATATTAAAACGTTAGTAATGTAATGAGGTAGGTTCAATTCCCATTGCGAATTTAATGCAATTGATACAAAGCTAGATTGAGAATTGCCATAGCCTATTAATTCAGCCAAAAGAGTTGGGTTACATGTTACAGAAACTACAGTAGCTGCTGCAGAGAGGAACGTACTCAGAGCATGCAGCACTACTAATTTGATAAGGGAACTGCATACAGAGACATCCAGTCTGCATCAAAGATGGCTTGCAGTTGGGAGACGATGCGAGGGTCATACGTACCGAAGCTGACACCCGCCGTGGCATAGAAGTAGTCCCACTCCAGGTTCCTCGTTCCGATGTCCGCGTCCTCACGTCGCTCACCGCGAATTTGGCATGGTTGACCCTGGGTACTTGTTGTCACTGGGTGCTCCGCTCACCATTGCAAGGCCAGTTGCATCCCATCCCGGAACCTCGTACTTCTTGATCTCAATCTTTCTTTTGCATTTGCTCTTCACTGACGACTTGCAGAGGGCGTTGGTGGAGTTCAAATGCAGCAGGTACGTACTTTTCAGTTCCTTCGGGGGTGGTTCTCCAGTGCGCAACCAGCACTTTCACCGTGGCATGCTAGCTTGGAGAAGACAACCTGGTGCGTGGAGTTCAGAATCAAAGATCGACACAGCGTTATCAACAAGGGAGAGGATACAAATGACCGCTATAAACCTGATACGGTCTCTTAATATATTGACCCCTGTTACCAACAGCAAATTTTCATCTCTTCCGATACACTTGGTTGGACACATATAATGGCAAGTGGTGTAAGCATGAATTAGTTAAACGTCTATGATCACTCATCTTGGAAAGGAAATGGGGTTGCCTACTGTCACTTATTGTGGTCTACAACTGCACACTTTGAAATTGCATAATAATTCATACATAGTGATAAAAACACACTTTGCTCTTGCACCCAGAAATCTCTTTTGCAGCTCTATAGTGATCTACCAGAAATCACACTCCTATGTATGTTAAAATGCTTAAATCACAACTATTATCCTCTACCTGCTTACACCAGGGAAATTTGAGACCAGTGATGAGAAACCAAATCCATGAATCTCCTATGAAAATAACCAGTTGTAAAAGGATTAGGGTGAAGGCTGGAAACCTTTGAAATCGCATCTGAGAAGACGGGCCAGAAAACATCCACATTCACAAACTTGGACTGTCCAAGCCAATCCATGGTGTTGATTCGCACAACCCCATTCACGGGTACAGAGAGAATTGTGTCCAGCCATCCCTGCTCATCGATCTGGTATGAGTGGCCCGAAGCAATCTGGCAGAACAAGCACCGCTTAATTCAGAATTGATCAATCTATGACCTCGGTCTGCAGCTTCGTTGCTTCTTCTGCAATTCCATCAATTACAAGACGTAATACATCCTCCCACTAAGAAATTGCATAAATGGGCAATTTCATTAAAATGGCGGTGATTTTTTTGCCATTTTCCATACTCCGTGTGCCATTCTAATGGAACGTCGTGTCGTCTTTGACATATTCAGTGCCATTTTAATGGAATGTAGTGCCATTCTTCAGGAATACCGCCATTTTAACGAAATTGCCCATATAAGCAATTCAGACATGATGGGAAAAAAATGATCTCAACAGACTCGACGCTTGTAGTCGAAAAGATCTCACCACAGCTCTGTAGTGATCTCCCAGAAATCACGCTCCTACATATGTTAGGATGCTTAAAGTGATTAAAATGGTATCCTACATCTTAATCTAAAGCACCGCTCACCTCGGGGGGCGCCACAGAAATGTAAGCTGGCGAAGCGCCTTGTTCGCTCGCACTTTCCCAGCCGGGTGTGTCGAGGAGCAAGGGGAAGAAAGGCGGATCAGACAACGAGGGATAGCCCTGCACATGTGATGTTGCAGTGTATTTCGGGAACGGCGGTCTGGACATCGAGGAGAGGGCTCAGAGACATCATCGCTTTGATCGAACCACATGCAATAAAACGTTTCGGAGAGGAAGAGAAACGTACAGGCAACGTTCGTTGGAGTCTACAAAGTAAGATCAACATGGCACTGTGCGGTTGAGTTGCCACTGGATGCATTCAACAAGGTGAGAGTCCAGAAATTGTTGAAGTATTTTTCAAGCAGCTTCACCACCGTGGGACAGCTTTTGAAGTACACTCCGACTTCCTTCACCTGCACAAGAACACGCATCAGTTCTTACTCCGCTACGTGGCTTAGGCTTCGTCGTCTTCATCGTCTGCAGAGGATTCTATGACTTCGGAATGAAACGAGAACGGCTGGTATAAAAGTCTTTGCTGATATCATCTAAAACCTGCACACTTCAATTGGCCCCTGTGATCTGCATACAGAAATCGCAAGATCTTAATTGGTAGAAGCACATCGTGCATCGCAATCCAACAAGCTCACTTGCAAGATCGATAGAGCCAAACATGAGTAATAAAACTCGAAAAACACAAACTGCTTGTTGGCTCTCTGCTGTCATATTCACCGCAAACCTTTGATTGCTTGTGATCTCAATACTTCGAGTTAAGAGCACTCAACACTTCGACTCACGGCGTATGATAGCTCCAACACTACCGGTATTTTCACTGCTGTAACATTCCAACAAGACATCATTCACTAAATTTGGTTAAGAAATCTCAACTTCAAATTTTCAGTGCACCCATTGATTGGTCGTCGTTAGCTTCCATACCAGCCGCCCCTGTGTAACGATAACAGAGAGAAACATACGATTTGACTGAACCGGAATTTACCTGCGTGAGAGATTTCCAGTCATTGTTGGCGGATCCGAGGTAGGCATCCTTCCTGTTGGCCATCCAAAGCTTGCTGTGGACGATGCCCGAGCCCCACCAATCGGTCAAGAGCAACGTTCGGTTTTGCACGTTACGCCGCCCTGCTGCCATGGCCGCCGATTCCATATCAAAACTGGGGGAAAATCCTTTGTGCTGCAGAATTCTGCGACAATCGAACAAACTCTCAGCTTGCAATTCTATAACCAGACGATGCAGTTACACGCAACTCTAATGCACTCACAGGACACAGATTGAACCTATTCGAGTACAGATACAATGAATTCCTGCGTGCTGAAGAATCATGCACACTCGAACCAACTCTCAGCTTGCAATTCGATCAACAAAACGACGCAAGCACACGCAACTAACTTATGAACTCAGATTGCAGCAATTCCAGCAATCAATCACCGGATGGGGACGCCTCGTTCCGCAGCTGCCAGCACCGACGCGTACACAGCCTTACACCGAATTGCTCCATCTGCTCCTCCGAGAATCCATAGTCACTTGACAGTGGATTGCGGGTATCGGTGAGAAGCTCCCAATATTGCGCCGTGACGTCCAATCCCTTGGTGGCGTTCCCCGCCAACCATTGCAGCACGTCGCTCGTGCTCAACACGCCCGGCACTGGCCGAAGCTCCGGCATGTCTGTGGGAATCGACTGCACCAACCAGACCTTGCACTCCCTGTCCTCGTCCAGTATCGACGTACCAGGCTTCAAGGCCTTGCCCGAGCGCTACCGGCAACACCAATTACAGCAGCACCGTGATGGCCATGCACAGTCTCATATGGACAGTCTCATCGCCTGCATCTGGCACGCACTCGCTTCTCGGCTTCTGCACCATCAGCCCTTGCCGATACCATCCCCATTGCGATGCAGAATTCAGACTCAGAGCTTGCATGTCACGTCGGGATCCAAGGTCTCGCGGTCAATGTACGGGGAGTACCGGCATTTAGTTACGAGCTAGCCGGTTGATTTTGAGAATTTCCCAATGGATTTCAAAATCTTTGGAAAAAACCCGATCATTTAAGAGGAAAATCAGAAAATATTCTCTATTTTATAAAGGTCTAGCCGAGAGAATGCTTCAAGCAACCGTTTGGTCTCAAAAAATGTAGGATTTTAGCCGGTTAAGCTAAAAATCTCCCCAGACTGTGCTCGCGATAACTACAGCGATCGATTCTCAAAATCATAAAACAAGATCACAGTTGTTAGGTGGGTGGGTTCATACTGTGCTTAAGGCTGCGGGATGGAAGGCCGGCCGGATTCCGGCCCCAGTGTTTCCATCTATCCTAAGTTTTTCCATCCGGCTCCAATTAATGTAAACCCTTTGGGCCAGATTAGGGCTGCATTTTCAATTCATGTACTTTTGGATTTTCTCAATGCTCAATTAAAAAAATATATAAAAACATGCATGTTTACCTTTCTTTTCTTTTCTTTATAATTAAAAACAAATATTTATTTATTTATTTTTGTTCCTATATATTTTATTTCTAAAATAAATAAAAAATTTAATTATTTATTTACTTGAAAATAAATAAAAAATTTAATATAGAGGTTTTCCTCTTACATAGAATATGCATTTGCAATCAACGTGTTTAATGCTAAAACATAGGTACTTCATTGTAGATGATTTTTTTTTTAAATTTAAAAAGTAAATGCATAAGGTAATTTGCTCTAAAAACACCCATGCTCTAAGTGCGATCATGACAGAGAGGTACATTTTGTTTTATTGAATGTACTAGCACATTTTAGGACATGGTCACTTTTAGTGACAGAGTGACCATTGCCTTTCAACTTTAAAAAATTATAACTAATTATACAAAGATCTAAAAAATATGAAACAAATTGGGTCACCGAAAAAAATATGAGGATAAAGGGCCTAACATGCATAATTTACCCCTATCAATTTATAGCTTCTCAAAATCTACTCTACAATTTTTTTAAATGAATCTTCAATGTGATTTTTTCTCCAAGATTTAGTGTATTTGAGCCCTCAACACTATGAAAGTCAAGATTTTGTACAAAATCTTGAATAAATAAAAAATCATAGTCAATCATTTTGAAAATTGAATTTTTGATGCTAAAACTAGACTTCAAAAAGCATTAAAAAAAATATATATATATATACTTTAAATATAGCAACTTGGTTAAGTTTTATTAAACTTCAAAGTATTGTTGACACCAAAATTTGGTGCCTTGGGCATTTAGAAATTAAAAACAACTCTCCCAAGTAAACATGTACCAAATACGGGACCAAATACCAAATAAAAATAAACATCTTACATTGAACCAATTAAAAATGATTGAACCAAATAAGCTTTAAAATCTCATATTCAGTTAAAAACAATTTTATAGAACATCTTATCAAACAAACAAAACTGTATATATTACATTATAATAAGTTTATATATTATATTATAAACTATATACACTTCCGTTCCAGAGCTTCCAAACTCAATCCACTACTCCCAATTTCAAACTGAAATATTGACAACAAATCGAGCTCCAAAAATTTAGCAATGCATATTGGTGGAAGTTTCTTGAATTCACAATCAACAAGCATGCACCAAAATAGAAAACAAAAGACTTTGTATAGCTAGATGGTGGAGATTTGTACAATCCAATAAAGGAGCTCAATTTGGCCCCAATTTGATCCTCGATGGGAGTTCGGGCCACCCAAAACCTCATTCCGATTGCTCCCTTGGAGCCAGATAGTTTGGTGCCACAACCATGCCATCTAAGATGACACATAGGATGAATTGTAGTTCCATCTGGCCCCAAGTATAAATGCCTTGGGCTGGATTTGGAGAAATTGAGCAATCCTATTGGTTCAAACTTAGAAAGTTTTGACTGGCCCTCAATCCGACCCAAGTATAAACTGGCTTTTTGAGGAGAAATACAGAGTTGCTGAAGAAATTGCCTGTAGGAACATTTTCACCTTTTTTTCATAAATAGAGAAAAAGAAAACAATTGAATGACAATTTTTTCCATAATTTTTTGACTTTGATTGAATTACTTATGAATTTTGGAAGGGAAGAGGACGTAGGTTGCTATAGATGTACACAGAATGCACAGAATGCAGTAGAAATTAAATCAAATGAGCTCTTAACCCTTGAAGGTCAACACGGACGTTTGGGGCATCTAATGAATGACAAAGAATCTCTCCATGCAAGATAGAAGTGCAACTATTCATCCTCCAAATTTTGTGGGGAAAGGGAACATCTTCTACAGTAGCTTGTCTCCCAATGAGTGCTTTTGCATTTTTTTTAAGCCAACAGTTCACATGGTACCCAAACAAATAATTTCTACGGTGACCAGCTCGTCATTTAAGGGTTAAACACACCAAGGTGATTAACCCTTTAATGACTAAGAAGCCCAAATTGGGCTTCATGTTTTTAAAGCAATTTTGAAGAGTTTATTTGGGTTTTAAAAATCTATTTTAATAGTTGTTTATTTAAACCAATACATGCAATGTTCTTAACTCAAGCTAACAATATAATAAAAATTTCATTTCCATTATATTTTCTATAATATAATCAATCAAAGTTTGAAACTTAAAATCATGAATTCTTAGTACGTAAAAATAGGGTTAAGGTAGAAACACTCAATTCCGTCCCTATACCTAATCCTTGTTCCATAGAATGCCCTTAAAGTGTCCCTAGAGTTCCATCAATGTGTCATACGCATGTTTAATTTTGATTTGCTTACGCACTTGAAGGACACATATTGACCTCTGATTTGTCGACAACTACATTTTACACAGTTCAAATTTTAGGTGCACCTATGGGACAATTCTAGTGGTCTAGAGACTTGCCACTTTGAAAAATCATAAAAATTACATATCACATTGAAAAAATCTAATTTTTTTCCCCTAAAACTCACGATTTTCTCTTGCTAATACTACAAAAATATTATTTTTAGAAAAATATGCCTCTAACTATGCTGAATTGCTTAAAGTAACGGTTTTGGGCATTTCGTTTCTACCTTAAGGAGATGAAGGGACTGGCCACAGTGTAGTTAAGTTTAGACCCTAATCGGAATATCTAAACTAATAGTTTAATTCGTTCCTAGGGAGGCAATGCTAATAGGACTACTTCTACAACGACATTAGAACGTACTAATAAAGACTAAAACACACAAGGAATGCATACTTCCAACTAGTATTAATTTAATTCCTCACAATTTTTGTAATAATTAATAATTTAATTATTCACTCCACTCTTAAAACCACCAAGGTTAAGTATCACCCAATTGGAATTGATCTTTAATCTTCAAGTTGGATTCTTTCATCTTTCCACCAAATCGGAATTGGTGCTGCTGCTGGCACAGGCTCGCTGCAGCACTCCAACTCGGCTAAGCTTAGCTTCTTGTCTTTCTCCTAATCGGATATGTCACACTTCAGCTGGTCCTTGTCTCTGGCTTTGGCTACAACCATGATCTCCGACTTGGATTCTTTAATTTCCTTCTTAAACTTTGATGTGACTCTTGCACTTGCAGAATTTATCTTCTCCTTTTACTAACTTGGAATTTTTTAGTTTTTATATATATATTTATCAGTCTTCTCTCTCTCATACTATGCTGATTTCCTAATTGGATAAATTAACTTCTCACACCCATCAGGAAACTCTCAAATTTGAGACTTGTTGCTTCGGCTTCACAGACCAACTCGGGATCCTGACTTAGACAACATTCAAACTTTATAAAACCAATTTGGATAAGCATTCATGACATCATGCATTCCACATACAGACACTCAACCTTCCAATTCTATTCCACTCCCAAACTGCCAAACTCCAACTGGGCCGAATCAGCACTACGACTGAACCTCCAAATTGGGCTCATACATACAACATACATACCAACAATAAGGAACAACAATTCGCTTTCAATCATTCTTTATTCAGCCGAATTGGTGACATATCACCGTTCCACAAAAATAATGTTTCCTTTAGCAGTTAATCTTACTGCTCTTGCTTCACTCCACTTCAACTTTCCGATTTGGATCTCCTATTTGCTATCCCAGCAATTTACTCTCTGACTAATCCATCCAATCAGACTTCACTCCCTTACCCAAATTGATCTCGCAGCTATAATCTATTCGGGCTCACATCACCCATATACTTTACAGCTCCGAATTGGGTCCTATTTCCATCACTTAATGCTTATAAACTATCACTGTACTTCTCCAAATTGTAATTCCGCTCCTTACAGTGACTCTCACCGCTCTGCATAACATTTCCGACTAGGATATACTTCCTAATCTGCTCCTCATTTCATCCTCATTCACTTCACCGATTAACTTCACATCACCAAATAGTTTCCACTTCAAACTTCAACATCTGCACACTCCTCCGAATTGGATCGAACCACTCCCGAGACATATACTCACACTCACAGCACACCAATTAGAACACACACTCATCAAGCATCCGACTTGGAAAAATCACACACACACACAAACAAACACAAAAACATCAAATACGCAGCCACTCAGACTAGGACTCGCACTAGCATTCTCTCAACAGTGGGTGCCTTCCAAATTGGAAAACTCGACTTTAAAATCCCAAGTCAGGCAGTTCCTTAACCAACTTGGCATCACCTCAAAACTTGCAAACTGCCCATTAGGAACCTCAAAAATAACCGTCCCTCCAATACACACACAAATTCCCAAATTGGCACCTGCAACACACCGCGCAACCCTAACTGCCGACCACAGGCAAACCAACTTGGAAACCACAACAGCTTCGACCAGCTGGCTACAGACAGTTCCTACTTGGACAAAAACGCAGAACATTCCAACTCGGAATTGTCATCCTGCATTACAAATAGGAATTACCCTCGGACAACCCAAACTGTCTTCACTCTCCGAATTGGCTTCCCTTCCAGTCCCTTCACCATGGCTCATATGTGACTGCACTCGGATAAACACTTCCAAATTGGTTAATAACATCCAAAAATCACCCATTTGGAACACCAATCAAACAAAACATAACTAAAACCACATACAAACACACCAAAAAAAATGACACTAAAAATCCGAATAGGTTATTTACATAGCCCCACACGAATCTGTTTGCGTCCCCGCAAACCACCTATTTGGCCTGCCGCTTTATCAACCGCTTCCCTGACTTGAACTTCAAACTCGGATCCTCCTCTTCCTTCAGCAACTTCGCAGCCAATTGGGCTCGCTCTTGCATCAGCAACCGCTGTCTGTCGTAGAAATTCTTCACTGGACCTGAACGTGTCCCAACTTCTTCACACGCCTCAAGAATCATCACCTTATGCGCTCCAAGCAGAAATTGGGTAATGCACATTAACTCCAATGCACGCATCCTCTTGGTTGAGTGATAATGGATCTTAGAAAAAATCTCCATATCAGTACTCAGCCTCGCTCCAACTCGGTAATCCACCACAAACTGGTAATCGTGACACAAATAGGCTAGAATACCTGCAAAAATACTAGCACGGAAACAAACTGGATCGCGATGAGTCCGATGCTCCAACGAAAACTTCATGTATGCCTCCACGCAACTCTCCGGGTTCTTGTACGAACCAGGGATCTTTGGCCAATTGTACCAACGTGAATCCAACTTGGCGCGATTCGACCACATATACCTCCTCGGGCAAGGACAGAACCTGGGATCCGACGCCACCAAAGGCGGAGGTGTAGAAGACCGTGAAATCCGCTCGGTGTGGTCCATTAAATCCATCGCTACAACTGGGGGACTTCTGACGCCTTCATGGTCTTGGCCGATCTACAGCAACGCCTCCCAACTTGGAAACGGCACATCGCCGAGCTCCTCGAACAACTGGTCGTAGTTTCCCAAGTAGAGATCGTCCTTGCCTGCAACTGTCGATGGTAAAGGAATCGACCATGTAACCCACTTGGACAACAACCCTGACATCTCCAATGTTTTATCGCCAACTTGGGGTCGTGGAAACGCCAGCTCGCCCGAAAAATCCCAACTTGGAATCGCTACAGGCCCCCCAGCCTTCCGCTTATCTTGCAGCCTATCCCGAGTCGTCTCAAATTTGTACACATAAACGGATGGGTGCACGTCCATGAGCTGGCTGTGAGTTGCCCTATGTCGGGCATTCTGCACCATCTCCGTAAGCCAATTTGAGCCACTCAAATTCCTTTCTAACTCGGTGATGGTACGCATCCACTCCACCGGTGTCACCACTGCTTTCAACTTGGTATTGGAAATCGTCGCCCGAATAGCTGCAGCCACGCCATCTTCTAACCGCGCTCCCATATTGGGACGTCGTTTACCCATATAAGATGCAGCCACCCGCCTTCGCTTGGCCAACAAGTCCTCCAATTCGGAATAAAACAACAAACACCGCGCTCCGTAATCGCCAATTAGGGTGAAAGCAGTGACATTGTCTTCTAATACCACATCACCGCGCCCCACAATCTCTGTAAAGAGATTCTCGCACCGAAGTTGAACTGCCCTTGCCCAAATAGTTTTAAAGCGTGATTTGGAAAGATACTCCTTCAACGCGATTCTTGTGTACAAGAAAAACACTTCCCGCTCCCAAGCATAGGCAAACTCAATATTATCTGTTGGGGGAATCAATTCGGACAAGGCCTCCAAATTCTCCATATGAAGCACTCGCTGCCGCTTCCTCGCCACAGGGACCGCTTCACTCTTCCCCTTGGCACTACTTGTTGCAGCATTGGCCTGTTTTTCAACTCTGGCCAACTCCTTTTCGAACCCCAACAGGCCTTCTTCCGAATCGGACTGATCTTCCATCTTGGCGCCCTCCAACTTGGCCCGCAGCTCATGCACTTGCTGCTCCAAAATAGCCACCTTGCTCTCAGCAATGCGCCGCAAGCTGGATTCTAAATCGGCCTTTCTGTTAACCGTGTCAAACCTCCCTTGCAACTGCGCCAATTCGTCTGCTACGTCTTGGTAATTGGCTGCCATTTGGATTTCGTATGCTAATCTCTCTTCCTTGGCTGCTTCCAAGTCGGCCTTTACACGCTGACACTCTGCTGCCAACTTGGTATTTGCCTGTCGCAACCCCGCTACTTGGGAAGGATCAAAATCCTCCAACTCGGTCAAGGTTTGGGCCAACCTTGCCTTCAGCTGGGAAACCGAACGCACTGGAGCCTCAAAATTGGGCAACCTCCCGACTTCGGATGAACCACCCGGATCTTGCTTGGGCTCCTTATGCAACTCGGGCAGTGCCGCACAGTTGACCTCCACCAATTCGGAAAGAAATTGCGCCCCTCGCAAAGCTCCATCCGGCTTTTTCTTATAGTCAGTCACAAAAGCATGAAGCCTTCGTGACACAAACAACGCCCAATTAATCACAACTCCCTGCTGGACTGCAACCACAACTTGGAGATTCTTCTTTGAAATACTCAGTGTTGCCTGCTCCAACATGAGACATTGCACCACCAACTTGACCCAGGGCTGCCAACTTGGTCTAAGCCACAGCAACTCATACTCCGACTTGGCTTTCTGCTCCTCTGTGATGCCCTCCACGAAGCATTCCTCCACCAAATAGGCAGTTGAATCTTGGACCGTCTTCACCGTCACTCCCGATTTTGGAAGTTGGAAAACCTCCTCAATCTTTTGAGGCTGCAGTTCCACCAATTCGCCCCGCACGCAGCTCTTCCTTTCCGCCACCGAATAGGCCATAACAAAAATCTCCAGTCCATTGGAGTCAATTTGTGCCCATCGCCGTCTTCCTTCTACGAACATCCAAAGCCCAGCCTCTTGAAGTTTCAGCTGCTGCTGCTGCTCCCATTTGGCATCGTCCAACTCGGTCACAGCTTCAAACCGGAAGTCTGTCTGTGTAACCTCGATCGGCGCCTCCTCGTTCTCTCCCAACTTGGGCTTCTTATCCAAGTGCTCCTCCTCGCACACCAATTCGGTATCCTCATCAACCGGGGCTTTGCCTTTACCCAATTGGTCTTCCATCGCACCTGCAAACCACAATCTCGCCTACTCTCGGCAAATGCTCCCAATTTGGCTAAGAAACCTCACTGTCGCTCGGAATTGGCTCTTGCTTTCGACCTCCACAATCTTTCAGTCCTCAGCCGACCAGCCAGCAAACAATTTCTCCCCAATTCGAAACAGAACACCAAAAACAAACCACAGCAAAACCCTCACTTTCTCGCGCTCTTCGAAACACAAATTGGGATCACTCAAACTCCAAATTGGACTAAAAAGACAGAACGCAAACTCCAAACCCTAATTGGTTTTAGTGCGCACAATCGCGCCTCACCCTTCCGGACCAACTCGGATTCACTCCCAACTGAAAGAACTGGCAAACACAACCTCGCTTTCTCAAGAAAACTCAAAGACGACACAATTGTCCTTAAAACACAATTTGCTCACAACGCACAAAATTTAACAAAAAACTTCACGCCACCCAACTGTGCAGCCCAATTCAGCTCTTTTGCCTTCGTCTGCAATCTCCCAGTTGGTGAACCGCTCGCCTTGCTCCCAATCCGATTCGGTTTTGGATTTTTGGCGGCTTCAAATGATTCCGATTTGAAATGATTCATCCCCAGGGGTACGTATCATCATCATCCAAGTTGGTTTGTCACCTCCGATTTGGCACTCATTCACTTTGGCATTGCCATTTTTTTTTTTTTTTTTTTGTATTTTTTTTTTTTTTTTTTTTTTTTTTTTTTTTTTTTTTTTTTTTACTTTCCCTAAAAGACTACCCCCCAAATTGAAAATGCCGCCCCCGGCATTTCAAACAAAATACGGCTTAAGCCGGTAACCATTAATCCTAGTTGGAAGTAAATTTCCCTCAAAGTCCTTGAGTTGCAATGACCCATTAGGATTGACATCTACAACCTCATACGGACCTATCCAATGCATTTGCAACTTACCGGGAAATTTGAAAAAACGGCTATCATATAATAATACTAAACTTCCAACCTTGAATTCTTTAGGACGCAATTTAGAATCGTAATATGACTTCCTCCTATTTTGGGTAGCTAAAGTGTTCAAATAAGCTTCTCTCCTTTTCTCATCAAGAGCTTCCAAATTGGTTAGCCTTACTCTTAAACTCTCCTCATCTCCCAAATTGTTTTCTATAGCCACTCTTAGGCTAGGAATTTCAAACTCGATTGGGAGTATGGCCTCTTGGCCATACACTAATTGGAATGGGGAAAACCCCGTAGTTCCTTTGTAAGCGGTCCGATAGGCCCATAAAGCACTCCAAAGTTTTTCATCCCAATCGGTAGATGCACCACTAATTGTTTTAGTTAGGATTTTACACAATATACTGTTCGTTTTTTCGGTTTGCCCGTTAGCACGTGGGTGATAAGGGGCCGTTTTACGGTGTTTAATTAAAAACCGATTTGTTAATTCCTCTATCGTGGCATTTAAAAAATGCGTGCCCCGGTCACTTATTAACTCTCTTGGGCACCCAAATCGGGAAATTATATTTTCATACAAAAAACGTGCCACGGTCTTGGCATCATCGTTACGGGCGGCCATTGCCTCAGCCCATTTGGTAGCATAGTCAGTCACGACTAAGATATACTTTTTACGCCCATATTTTGTGGCTGGGGCTATAGGGCCTACGAAATCAATTCCCCATTTTTCGAATGGGGCCAATGCCATTAGGGGTATTAACGGCATTGCCGTCGAAGGTGAAGGTTTACCTATACGTTGGCAAGGATCGCATTGCCTGGCAAAAGTATGGGCATCCTTAAATAAGAATGGCCACCAATAACCGGCTAACAACACCTTTTGTGCCGTGGAAATTCCTGCGAAATGGCCGCCACACGAATCCGAGTGGCAACCTTGGAGAATATCCTTAATTTCACTCTTATAGATACATCGCCTAAGGACACCATCTTGACCCAACTTATATAAAGTTTTGTCTAATAGGGTATAAGGGGCACTTTTTCTTATAAGGGCCGCTTTCTGTTTACCACTATAATCTCTAGGAAATAAACCGGTAGATAAATAATTCAAAATATCTGCATACTCGGTATGAATCACATCCACCTCAAATAAATTGGCGTCAGGAATATCATCCTCAACCGGCGACCCATTTGGATCTAACGGTTCTTCCAACCTAGAAAGGAAATCGGCGTTGGAGTGTTGCTTACCAGGACGAACAATTATATTAAAATTAAATTCCTGGAGAAGTAATACCCATCGCGCCAATCGGCCACTCAACTGAGGCTTGTTAATAACGTACTTAAGCGCATCGTGGTCCACATAAAACGTGAACTTATAACCAAGTAGGTAATGACGGAATTTTTGCACCGCATATACCATACCCAAGGCTTCCCTCTCGGTAGTGGTATAGTTTCTCTCCGCGGGAATAAATTGGCGGCTAGCATAATAAATGGGGTGGTCTTTACCATTTTTATCTTTCTGGCTTAAGACACAACCCATAGCGACATTACTCGCATCCACATATACATGGAATGGCTCACTCCAATTTGGAGAAATTAAAATAGGAGCAATAACCAATTTTTGTTTTAACTTTAAAAACGCCTCATCGCATTCACGAGTCCAAGTAGGATTTGTGCCTACTTCTAATTTTTTTAGAAGGGCCGTTAATGGTAACGCCACTTGGGCGTAATTTTCGATAAACCTACGATAATAGCTAACATGCCCAAGAAAACCCCTTACTTGCGTTATAGTGGAAGGAATAGGTAAGTTAGTTATTTTTGCTACCTTATCGGGGTCTGTACTAATACCTCGTTTGCTAACGATGTGGCCTAATAGCTTCCCATAAGGGACAACAAATTGGCACTTAGCCGCATTCAAAGAGATACCAAATTCTGAGCATTTTTCAAAACATTTTTTAAATTGCTGTGGATGCTCCAATTTGGTTCCAAAGACGCAAAAATCGTCCAGAAAAATCTCCATAAAGATACGAAGAAAATCCTAAAAGGCTAGCGTGGCTACACGTTGAAATGTGGCTGCCCCGTTACATAATCCAAACAACATAACCCTACTCGCATAGATCCCCAAATCGGTGACAAAGGCAGTTTTAGCTTGGTCTTTTTTCGCGATTTGGATCTGATTGTATCCCGAGAACCCGTCCATGAATGAATAGCATTCATGACCGGCGACAGTATCTAAAATACTATCGGTAAATGGTAAGGGAAATCCGTCCTTTTTAGTGACGGCATTCAACTTCCTAAAATCCTGGCAAATTCTAATACGTCCGTCCTTCTTGGGAACAATCACTATAGGACTTACCCATTCGCTATTTGGGGCTGGATAAATAAATCCTATCTTGATCAATTTTTCGATTTCCTCCTTTACCAAGAGGGAATACTTTGGATTTAACCGATGGGGCCTTTGCCTAATTGGGCGTGCATTATCCTCTAAATCAATGTGATGTTCACATATACTAGGTGACACCCCTCTTAGGTCCTTATATGACCATGCAAACATTTTATTATTTTCTTTAAAAAATTTAACCCACGTGGCTAACTCTTCCGGACCTAGCCTACTAAATAATTGTATGTTCTTTTCCTCATCTTCAGACCCAAGATTTATGGTCTGGCAATGGCCTTTAGATACGTAAGACCTAATTGGAACATCGTCCAACTCTCTCTCATAAATGCTTTCACTATCTTCACTCATCTCCCAATCGGAATCGACTCCATACACGGTAGAATCCGTCATGGAGTCTGTTAACCAATATTGGATTGCCCTGTCCGAGTTGTCATCATCCTCACATGGGATGATGTACTCTCCTGGGGCTACTTCCTTAACCGTTGGAATCCCACTCGGTTTATTTTCATGTGTTTTAATATTAATCCTATTAGTTGATAAACCATCCCACTCGGAATCATACCCAAAATCGCTAGTATCACCCGGTGATTCCCATTGGGTCTCACCTTTATATTTAAGGGGATACATAGTGATACTCACCGAATGATTTCCTTGGAATATTTTCATCACGCCCCTACCCCAATCATCTTTCACTCTAGCTTGATAAAGCCATGGCCTTCCTAATAGGATAGGGTACGATGTGTTAGGTGTATTAGGTTGGAAAATAATATAATCGATTAAATATACCAATCCCGCTATTCGTGTTTTTACCTTGGGTAAAATACCTAAAGGCTTTACTCGGCTTTGGTCCGCCATGCGCAAAACCAATTTAGTTTCTTGAAGCCCAGTTAGATGGAGGCTTAGCATAGTATCGTTATTCATTAGATTTACGCTAGAACCGCCATCTACTTGGACGTTGGACACAATTAGTCCTTCAATTTCTACGTCGATAATTGGCGCACCTGGATCAGGGCCTAAAGTCACTTCATGGACTTATCTACTTCTCTTTCTCACCAAATTTGATTTCAAGGCTGATCTACAACTAGGGGCTATATCCAATAGTTGTTTAATTGTTATGTCAGCCTTGACACTTCCCAAATTGTCTATGACATTATATGGGTTATTTTCGTCAATGATCCCAATTTGGTTGTTACTGTCCTTTCTCTTTCTCAGAGATGACTTGACAAATTTTCCAAATTGGTTTCCCATCTTATACTTTCCTGTACTATCCAATTTGGGTACAGCCTGCTGGACTGAATTGTCTGGCTCTACCCTAATTGGTGGAATAATAAATGGCTCCTGACTATTTAGGCTGATTGGTTGTACCGAATTGGGATCAGGATTTCTCTGCGATGCTACATCTCAATTTGGTTTATTAATTCCATTTGGTTCAGTCATGGTTATGACTGGACCAAATTGAACTGACTTCCCATTTGGTTTACTTGCTGACATTGTGTCATCAGCTCTAGTCTTGCTAGACTGAGCTTCATCCCGATTTGGTAAATTTAACGAAGGACCTGTACTGGCCTTTATCCGATCAGGCTGTCTTTCATTACGAATTGGATTGGGCACTGATTTATTTGACTGTCCAACCAATTCGGAATTAAAGTTTAAGCCTAATTGATTTTTCTGCTCCAGCAACTGCTGAGCTTCTTTACGGGTAATTTCCTTTTCCCTTAATATATCCAAATTTCCCAGGGGATTCTGCTTTTCAATTTGTCCTCTAGTCGATACCTTTTGAACTAATTTTTCTTCCTTATTTAAATAAGGGAAATTTTTATCTTCGACTTGTATTAGATAAGATGCACGATCCTTATTAGACCTTGCTGCATCTTCATCTAATAGTACTATCTTGGGACTATTATCCCTCTTTTTATTATTATAGCCCTCTTGGGGTTCATTTTTACGCGGACCATTACATTACTCAGCCATATGACCGGCTTGATTGCAATTACCGCATAAAGGTACGTAATCTACACTAGCCCTTGCGTTCGGGCAATTAGTGGAAATATGGCCCAGTTGTCGGCAATTATAACATATGACTCCTTTGCCTTGGGACCAATTAGGAACTTGTCCTCCATAAGTAGGAGGACCTTGGTTCACATTGCCAAATGGCATTTGTGACCAACCTTGGTTATTATTGGTTGGCATTTGCGCCACACCACGATTAGGATTATTACTAAATCCTCCTTTATTAAAGTTCATAGGATTGAAATTTGGATTGGGTTGATTATAATTTTGATTATAATTTTGATTAAAATTTCTTCGCTTCGGTCTATTTACCCAGTTGGAATTTCCTCCTTGGTAATTGTTATCCTCAACTTGATAGACTTGACTACTCCTATTTTGGCCAGCTTGTTGGACCAAACTTGCTTGCATATTGCGGCAAGACTCGGTCTCGTGTTTAAGACCACAAAACCTACACTTAGGAGGCAAATTGGGAGGAGATGGACAATCGGGCAACATGTGCCCTTGTCCCCTACAATTTGTGCACCATATGTGGGCACGGTCCTGATTAGGTTGATTTTTCTTTTGAACCGAGTTTGCTAAATTTACTTGGAGGTTGCCTAATTGTTTTGTGATCTCAAGTAGATGTGACTCCATTACCGCATCTCTTGCATTAGATTGTACTTGGTAAGGAGGAACACCTACTTGGTTGCTTTTAATCGGTTCAACTGGAACAATTGGCGGTGCTTGGACCGGTGCCATGGGTACTACATTTACATAACTGGGTTGGATATAGGTAGGCATGGTAGTACCTCCTATATCCTCCCTATTCACGCCAATTTGGTCCAAGTAACTAGGTTGGCTTATAGTAGGATTTATATACGTTTCACCCAAATGTACTTCCTCCCATAATTTAGCTCTTCGAACTGCGGCTGGTAAATCCGCAGGAGCAACTTCTTTTACAAATGCTTTTAATTTTGGTGGGTATAACCCATTTATAAATTGCCGCATAAAATGCGCATCAGGATACTCATTATTTGGCAATCTAAGCATTATGTCTTCTAAACGGCCATAATAACTATCGATACGTTCACCACTTGCCATATGTAACTCGGCCAACTTTTCAAATAATTTTTCCTGATAAGCGGCAGGGCGAAAATGGGCTAGGAATGCATCACGCAATCCCGTCCAAGTATTAAAATGCCCTATTGGCTGTCTTTGGAACCATTTCTTGGCTTGGTCCATTAGTGTACTTGGAAAAATACTTAAGAAATGCGCCTCTGTCCTAGCGTTGTTTGCATTACAACGAGTTAGGAATTCATAAAGGTGGCTATCGGGGTCATCGCCCATTCTACCATAAAAAGTCGGAAACGGCATAAGTGAATAAGGCCTATCGGCCTCATCACCTGGCCGCATTACCACTGGAATTACGTTTGCAGGATCAGCCATATTTCTATACGATTTTCCTACTAAGGATTCTTCGCTAGATGTAGACGAACTACCTAATTTGGATGATTTTCTGAAATTAACAAATTCAGTCTCATCCAAATTACGTATTACAGCTTCCAAGACTTGGTCTTGCTGGAAAACAGAAGGGATTTGTAATTTCCCTCGTTCCGCACTCCAAACTGGATTGTTTAACCAGATTGGACTTTCTCTAGACACCTCAACTGGGGTTGTTTTACCATGAAAAGAACCTAATGGGGAATCAATAAGAGGAGTTAACTCAGCCCCCGACTGGTTTTCCTCAATAACTTCCAATTCGGTTTCTTCCTCCTCACACAGTCCTCTTGGGGAATCCTGAGGTGATGGAGTATTCGAAACACAAATCGGTTCACAGTGAAGATGAGGGAGATCAAATCCCGTTCTCACTGTAACATTACTTGCCTGTTCTTTTACTATTTGGCTAACGTCTTCCTCATTAAATTTTTGTTTATTAGTTTTATCTTCTACGCCATGGCCGCATTCTTGCCTATGCCGTGAATGACGTCCTAATCGAAAGGAATCCTTCCAACTTGGTGAAGCTGGTTCGGATTCTGCTTTAGAAATAAATTTGCGTTTTTTATCCGCAGCTCTCTTCTTTGCTCTCTCTTCTCGAGCTTGTTTGCTAATTTCAGAATTCAAAGATGTGCTACTCATTAGAGTGCAACAACTTTTTAAACTCCATCAAAAAGATAAAAGAAGAAAACTAAAAACCTATTATGACGCCTCCCCGGCAGCGGCGCCAAAATGTAGTTAAGTTTAGACCCTAATCGGAATATCTAAACTAATAGTTTAATTCGTTCCTAGGGAGGCAATGCTAATAGGACTACTTCTACAACGACATTAGAACGTACTAATAAAGACTAAAACACACAAGGAATGCATACTTCCAACTAGTATTAATTTAATTCCTCACAATTTCTGTAATAATTAATAATTTAATTATTCACTCCACTCTTAAAACCACCAAGGTTAAGTATCACCCAATTGGAATTGATCTTTAATCTTCAAGTTGGATTCTTTCATCTTTCCACCAAATCGGAATTGGTGCTGCTGCTGGCACAGGCTCGCTGCAGCACTCCAACTCGGCTAAGCTTAGCTTCTTGTCTTTCTCCTAATCGGATATGTCACACTTCAGCTGGTCCTTGTCTCTGGCTTTGGCTACAACCATGATCTCCGACTTGGATTCTTTAATTTCCTTCTTAAACTTTGATGTGACTCTTGCACTTGCAGAATTTATCTTCTCCTTTTACTAACTTGGAATTTTTTAGTTTTTATATATATATTTATCAGTCTTCTCTCTCTCATACTATGCTGATTTCCTAATTGGATAAATTAACTTCTCACACCCATCAGGAAACTCTCAAATTTGAGACTTGTTGCTTCGGCTTCACAGACCAACTCGGGATCCTGACTTAGACAACATTCAAACTTTATAAAACCAATTTGGATAAGCATTCATGACATCATGCATTCCACATACAGACACTCAACCTTCCAATTCTATTCCACTCCCAAACTGCCAAACTCCAACTGGGCCGAATCAGCACTACGACTGAACCTCCAAATTGGGCTCATACATACAACATACATACCAACAATAAGGAACAACAATTCGCTTTCAATCATTCTTTATTCAGCCGAATTGGTGACATATCACCGTTCCACAAAAATAATGTTTCCTTTAGCAGTTAATCTTACTGCTCTTGCTTCACTCCACTTCAACTTTCCGATTTGGATCTCCTATTTGCTATCCCAGCAATTTACTCTCTGACTAATCCATCCAATCAGACTTCACTCCCTTACCCAAATTGATCTCGCAGCTATAATCTATTCGGGCTCACATCACCCATATACTTTACAGCTCCGAATTGGGTCCTATTTCCATCACTTAATGCTTATAAACTATCACTGTACTTCTCCAAATTGTAATTCCGCTCCTTACAGTGACTCTCACCGCTCTGCATAACATTTCCGACTAGGATATACTTCCTAATCTGCTCCTCATTTCATCCTCATTCACTTCACCGATTAACTTCACATCACCAAATAGTTTCCACTTCAAACTTCAACATCTGCACACTCCTCCGAATTGGATCGAACCACTCCCGAGACATATACTCACACTCACAGCACACCAATTAGAACACACACTCATCAAGCATCCGACTTGGAAAAATCACACACACACACAAACAAACACAAAAACATCAAATACGCAGCCACTCAGACTAGGACTCGCACTAGCATTCTCTCAACAGTGGGTGCCTTCCAAATTGGAAAACTCGACTTTAAAATCCCAAGTCAGGCAGTTCCTTAACCAACTTGGCATCACCTCAAAACTTGCAAACTGCCCATTAGGAACCTCAAAAATAACCGTCCCTCCAATACACACACAAATTCCCAAATTGGCACCTGCAACACACCGCGCAACCCTAACTGCCGACCACAGGCAAACCAACTTGGAAACCACAACAGCTCCGACCAGCTGGCTACAGACAGTTCCTACTTGGACAAAAACGTAGAACATTCCAACTCGGAATTGTCATCCTGCATTACAAATAGGAATTACCCTCGGACAACCCAAACTGTCTTCACTCTCCGAATTGGCTTCCCTTCCAGTCCCTTCACCATGGCTCATATGTGACTGCACTCGGATAAACACTTCCAAATTGGTTAATAACATCCAAAAATCACCCATTTGGAACACCAATCAAACAAAACATAACTAAAACCACATACAAACACACCAAAAAAAATGACACTAAAAATCCGAATAGGTTATTTACACACAGTTTCCAAAACAGTCCTTTGGCGTCCAATCCAACCACCAAATCAGAACAGTCCTTTGGCATCCAATCCAACCACCAAATCTCAATCTTGCCATTACTTTCCATGTAAGGTTAGTAACAGGTTCATAAATCGGGCACCGAAGAACTGAAATTGATGAATTTTGGGGAGGTGAAGCTTCTTGAAATATTTTTCAGTAATTTTTTTTGAAAGACAAGTGGAATTGGCACTTAACCCAAGTCGTTTCATACTTTTTGGAACTTTGTAGAATTAGTTATAAAATTTTGAAGTTGAAACGATGTAGGGCTCTAAAATCGCCCACCTCCTAAATTGTACATTCTCTGTACATTGCTGAAGGCTACGAAAAAGTAACATGAACATGCAGTGTACATTTGGATGAGTCAAACATGACACACAATGGTACCCTCAGTCTATTCACTGCTAAACCATGGACTTGGAATGAGATTTTCTCACCTCAACTATTTTCACACCCATCTGCTCTGTTTTCAGGGCCTTTTCTAGGGGCGATTCTACATGCCCGAGCGATTTCAGAGCATGTTACTTGGTGGGTTTTGGACCTGGAAACCCAACCATTACGACATACCATTCATTCCACGAAGTCGGAAACCCCCAATTGTTTCGACAACAACAGAACAGAGGTTGTTGGAGCTCTCTCCTGCATGGGCGAGAAATCTTTGTTGCATGAGCGGTCCTTTCGAGGAGGAAATTGGATGTGTGTGTGTGCATGTCAAGTGCATTCGCGAGAATTCCAACGCATAGGAAGTTATGGGAGCACTTCTTGTTGGTCTTCACGTACATCGCGGGATCTGTTGTTCTGTATGTATGTGTTCATACATCGTATGAAAAGGCTTGTCAGTCCGTTTTTTAGTGGCGGATTGGACATGACGGCGGGCGTTTGTTAGGATCTCCACTGGAGATGAGATTGTTGCACGTTGCATTTTCATGTCCAAGAAATGAGCTCGCTACAGTACTGGCGATGGAGGCCGATCTGTTGTAGGGTTTGAGGAATTGGCATCGAAAACATGGCGAGTGAGTACCAAAGCTCGTTGCGAGACTCCGTGGGATGGCTGATGAACAAGACGGAGTCGCTCTGGGTCGCCGTAGTTGCGTCTTGTCGACAAACGTGGGACGATTTGCAAAACGCGTTTTACACGCATTTGATCCCCGGAGAGAGATTCGGACAGGACGCAGTCTACGTCTTTCTGGTTGGAACGGTTCCGGCGTTTCTAGCTGGGAGTACATCTGCGGCGTTCTTGTTTGGGATTATTCCGGGATTCATTGGGGGCTTGGGATTGATCGTGGCATTCAGCCATGCCCAAGCCAGTCGGTCTCGGGAGCGTCGAGCCAAGGTTTGGACATCTACACTGACATCTGCATAGACAATTTACACATATTTGTCCACAGTGTTGAAGCCTGTAATGCGTTGCAGAGGACTGTTCATCTTCTGTTGATGATTCTTCCCTAATGATTCTTGTGAATAGTGAGATTCTTCCATTGATGTGATCACTGACATGTGAACAGGCTGCCCTCATCTTCGCAATTTCGGAAATGAAGCAAGATGACTTCCGGTCCCTGTTTCCCAAATCTGTACTTCCTCGGTGGATTCTTCAGAGCAATCTTGAGAAGGTTGCTTGCTTGTTCCATCACTGCAATCTGTTGAGAACTCGACTTACATGTAATGAGAGCTAAATGGGATGGAGAGAGCGTTTTTATATGTTGCTTTTAATGATACTTGATTAACCCTAATTTTGTAATTTACAATTCCGGTTTCAGCTGGTTGTCGACATCATTGTAACATTGTTATTCTATCAATCTTTGTGGAGTCTTGTGGTGACTTCATTAACAGTCTTGCGGTGGCTGAAATGCTTCTTAGCTAACGCAATTGATTGGCGATTTACCAGATCGATTGGCTTAATGTTGTGCTGAAAAAGGTGTGGCCCTTCTTCAACGAGGTACAAGCTTCTCAATGAAATCCCAGTTTTATGGTAGCACTATACATGTGAGTTCCTGTATATTTAGTTTTAATTTTTGTTAGGGCTGCCTCTGTAGCAACACGCGATATCTCAAGGGCTGATTTTGTCCAACAAGAGTTTTTTTCAAGTAAAATTAGACTTGTCAGAAAATTTTGGACCTCAGCCATGGGGAGATGGCAATCCAGTAAGTCAAATTGGGAAGGTTGTGATCTGAATGTTTTGGATAGTGACATAAGCAATTTGCAAGTAGATACAAGCAGGTGATTATAGAGAGGCCTCCTAATGAATCATGTGGAAGTCTCCGTGTGAATTGCATTGTGCCTATCTTGCCTCCCCATGTTCAATCTCTCTATGATATTGTCTAAAACTCGTGATACAATCTAATTTTACTGAAAACCATGTTCAATTGCGTTGATGGGTATTCTATCATGCTCGTTTCTGTGATCTGAATGAAATTTTATGTCACAAAATAAGATTTCTCAATTCTTTTACCTTGAGTAAAGGACTTGTAAAATTATGAAATGCTTTTATGATGATACTGGTCACGAGTGTCTGCAGAGTGAGTATTGAACTGCTCAAATGTTTTGCACTGGACTTGGCTACAGCTCTTCCATGCGATGTTTAGCCCGTATCAGAAGGTCATTTGACGCTTCTGTGAAAGTGATGAGGCAGGCTTACTCAAAGATGTTAATGGAGCAGTGGCAGCCCTACCTTGATAACTACAAGCCTGCCTTTGCCAATTCTGTCTGTTTTCATGAGCTTACGCTTGGCACAGTTGCCCCCATGTCCGAAGGTCTGACTTCAACTTTGAATAATCATGTCAGGCTTGACCCGAGCTAACTTGCTGCTGCAAATCCGGACATGTGCAATTTCTTTTCATCTGCTTCGGTTCCCTAGATTCGTTTTCGTTGGTCTTCGACTGCAGGCCGGGTTACTTAGGTCTCGCTAGCTGCTTTAAATACATGTCTCTCATGCCAGACTGTCGTTTAATTCGTGTTACCTGAATGTATTTTACATTATGGAAATGCCCCCAAGTTCTTAGGATTGAAAGTTTCCTGATTATTCAGATATTCCTTAGGCTTGTAAGAACGGAAACCGAGCAGTTGATGGTTTGAATGATATAATTCTTCTTTCTTTGCTTATCTCGTGGGTCAGGCAATATTATTTGGAAGTCTTAAGGATGTCCTAAGTCAAACGTCACATGTTGGTAAATGTCAG
The DNA here is from genome assembly GCA_950106755.1 of Climacium dendroides. Classification (NCBI taxonomy): domain Eukaryota; kingdom Viridiplantae; phylum Streptophyta; class Bryopsida; order Hypnales; family Climaciaceae; genus Climacium; species Climacium dendroides. Next base: position 48,373,722 of record OX467083.1, on the reverse strand, counting down.
GAGTTCGAATGCTGGATTTGGAGCCTAATGAGATTTCCATAGATATGGACTTACACTGGATTGGGAACGCAAGCTGCATATTGGGAGTGTCATCTATAATGGGTGTCTCTTTCCCTGTTCAGGTATCGTCGTCTACCTTATTGGACTCGGTGAACGTTCAGTTAGGTTATTCTGATTGTCTTGGCTCCGTATTCGTATATTAAATGCATGACAGAATTGGTCAGTGTACCGGTTTTCCTTCAAGTTATAACGACAAACACCTAGAGATCTTTCTATCGAGGAGTTTCAATTACAGCGATTGCGGAAGTTCATCTGATAGCTTTTAAATACCCCCAAACGATGAGTCACTGATACTAACTGTGTTGGCTTTCATCGTAGGTGAAAAACATACACTTGAAGCTTATCTTACGGTTCATTTTCAAGCCTTTGGTGGACGAACTGCCTGGTTTTGGAGCTGTCACGTTCTCAATCAGGACACAGGTATGTGGAATTCAAAATAGCTCCTCTGAGCTTTGCTTATGCCAAAATTGTTCAGCTTACTAATTCTGAAAACTTTGACTTTATTTTGTCTGTCTTTATAGTTGCCATCCATTGACTATATCTGAACGCTCTTTCCGATATAGCTGATGGCGCAATTTTCGGTCTATCCTTATGTAGGTGTAGAGGTTCAGGTATTCTCCTTTTTATTCATTTAACTCGTTATATCTATTTTACTAGCAATACAAGAATGTCCTGCGGCATGGCCTGTAGAGTTATAGCCGTTCTCAAGCATCAATAACTAAGGGGCATTGTAGGAGAGCTTAATTTTGAAAAGGAATCCACTTTTCTCCCAGTTCGGCTGATATCTCTTCATGCTTGGACCAGAAAAAATTTGACTTCATCGTGAAAGTGGTCGGAGAAAATATCACTAACATTCCTGGTGTGACCGAGAAGCTCCACGTAAGATCTGACTGCGTGTACTGAGAGTTTTATCTCCTTCCAAGATTATTTTGTCTGAAAAGCGCTTTGAAATGAGGCTACAATAGCCATTAGTGGAAATCACAAGTATGCATCAAGTAGTAGAAACTCTTGACTTTATAGGATCACGTTTGAAAATCGAAGAATTCAGCAAAGTTTACCGTGCTGTTGTAGACTCGCTGTGTACCATGTCCGGATCAGTGCGTGTCTTGGGAAAAAGCTTATTGTGTCTTATTTGACGCAATGGGTAATTATCTATGTTTGCCAGGAAATGATACACTCAGCGGTATTAGAATCCTTGAGCTGGCCTATGCGAATCTGCATTCCAGTAATTCCAATACCAGCAGGTGGAGACACTACGAGGTAAAGTCTCTCTTTGTAAATTCTCCTGCTTGATCCATTTGTCTTGTGAAGGTTCAATCATTCGTAGTTGTAAGAAGCTTCAAATCATTTGCTACAAATTTGAATTTGCTCAGTCAGAGGCATGTTTTCTAGAGGCATTACAAGTGTGTGTGTCTGTTTCCTTCATTCAGATTTCGGCGCCACATGTGCCCACGACGAAATGCGGCTATCTTTGCAACACCGGGTGCGGGTGGAAAACCACCTGCTGGAATCTTGGACATAAAGTTGGTGCAGGGAAGAGACTTGTGGGACATAGGGAAGCCCCCTGATGCCTTTGCAGTGTTGTACGTCCATGCTACTCCGGGGCATATGAGGAGGAGCACGACCATAGTAAGGAACATGTAACGCCCTAACCCTTTGACCTTTGAAAACTTTAAGACATTTTGAGCTTACATTCTATTTTCCATGATGGTTTCAGAGCTCTAAGATGAGAAAAGACATATTAAAATAGACTGGACTTTGAAACTGGTGATGTCGTCATCTTTCTCTTTTGCTTCAGAGACATGAGAAGAATCCCATCTGGAATGAGCTCTTTGAGCTTGAGTTTACTGATTTGGAGGAAGAAAAAATTATAATTGTTTTTTTCGATGAAGCGGCTCCTCAAGAGTTTCAGGTGCTGGGATACTGCCAATTGTACTTGCAAGTGAGGATTTTCACTATGCCCATTCCATCGCATTGATTTTCAATTGTAACAGAATAGTACTGCATATTCTAGGATCATTGTAATCGCGTGGCGCATTTCAGGCACTTGAGGAGGGACGGATCACTGAGCGATGGCTTAAAGTTTACAAGGATATGCAGGGTCTGGAAAGCTTGCGGGAAACCAAGTACAGAGGAAAGGTAAACCATCATCGTCCACTTCTTTCCAGATCAGTCGGGGTTGCTTCTCAAGGATGTGAGACCAATCATAGCGTTTCAGCCTTCAGTATGCCGCCCTCTCAACTTAATGTACCTCACTATCTGAAAATTCAACCGTGAGCTGGTGACCAGTTTCAACTTATTGTTTTTCCTGGCAGAAGTCTAGGAACATCATAATTCGGACAGCTCTCTTGTGGCTTGATTCTCATTTCTAGGTAAATGTTGAGGTGGTGCATCGATGTTATGACGAGGAAGAACTTCAGGAGTTTCAAGATATTTCAATGAATCGTCTCTCTGCTGCGGATGTGGGGGGTTGGCACAGAAGAAGGAGCACATGTTTGAGTGACAGGTACATACTCTAAAACCTTTCTAGAGACCATGATCACCTCCTATCAGAAACTCAGAAACCATTTTACCGTGAAAGCAGGTCCTCACAAGGCTGGAAAACTGACTGACAGATCATTTCTGCAAAAGTGGGTATTTGTGAATAATTTAGGTTCAATATTACTTTGATCATATTCTGACTTTCCATTTCCATTCAGCCAAACAGTTTCTAACTGGATAATCATGCCAAAAGCAAACTAGAACCTTGCAAGCAGTGTTGAAACAATGGATCTAACTACCAAAATCAGATTTCATTGACTTCATCTCTAAAGCGTATTTGGCCCAGGCATGGGAGTTGTCATCACTAAGTGAAAGTGCTGCTGCTTCCATTTTGCAAATTTAAATTGTGCAGATAAGGCTATATCTATATTGGATTTGCAGAGTACACGTCTATCACTGACTTTGAAGGCTTGTCTTTGAAGGTTTTCTCGCAAGGGAATAATGTGGGAGTTGATTCGCGGGATATTGTCGGTCACAGTGTTGCGAGCTGAAAACCTACTTCCCATCGATTTTCAAGGCAAGAGTGACCCGTATGTGGTCCTCTGTATGATGAAGCAGAAACGGCTGAAGAAAAAAACCTCGGTACCATAAATTTCTCTCAAATCCTGACTTGATACAAAAATAATTTGTTAATGATATATGTCGCCATATATTCATAGTATTGGTAGCAATAGGGCAGAAGTTCATAATATTCTAGAGTAGTGTTGATATATAGCCTCACCCTTTCCTCTGTGGATGCACTACAGTTAGAAGTAACTATGCTTGCCTATAAAAGTTGATTGAATACTAATGCCTTGATCCTTTAAGCTCTAAGATGTTAGGATTTGCACCAAAGGAGGATGTTAGAAAAAAAAACATCTTAGATACCTTGATTCTTCATTGAATTAGTAGTTAGTCTAATGCCTTGCAGCATTTTGGAATTGCAGGTTATGCACAACACCTTGAATCCAATCTGGGACGAAACCATTGGTTTCCTTGTACAAGATGCCCGGCAAGATATGCTACTTGTACATGTTTGGAACGATGAGACTTTCGGCAGGGTTGGTCAATATCTTAAAGCCATCAATTACCAATTACTCCGTACTATTAAGTAGGCCTTATCAACTAATCTATTTCATATTTGAATGTGAATTTATCAATTGTATTAGACCACCCAAAATTTAGAATTTGGGCCTTGAAATCAATACATCAAGGTAATTTGTTTTACCCTAAAGGAACATATGTATCATAGCATCAACTTGATATTCTTGAACAACGATTTAGGGGCCCTTCCCATTTGAAGAAGAATATAGTCCAAGACATCCTCCTTACTTGTGACCAAGTAAACTTGCAATTGTGCCATTGGTTCTTGACCTTACATTTTTCATTGAAACTTTTATACGAGATATCCCAGTAGTACGGGAAGAACCCTCAAGAGACCTTGTAGCATTGTTCAAAAATGTTATGTGAAATAGGAAAAAAGACTAGAACCAGTAAGTAAAAGCAACACAAAATGAAAACTTGCACAAGAAATTATTTTACAACTAAATAGAAATACAACTAAATAGAACAAAAGTTTATGGCAATCAACAGCAAGTCCACTTACTAAGATTTTTGGGATCTTACTGCAGGAATATCTAGGGTCAACATCCACCACGTTAACACGAGTGTTGCAAGAATCTCCATTTGAAGATATGTTCAGACTTGTAGGAGTCCCTTGTGGAAGAGTGCTTTTGCGGCTTGAATGGAAAACTGGTATTGGAACATCTATCATTCTTGATAGATCCACACTCCCTGGAAGTGGATACATCCCATCTTCACAAAGTTGTCTCCAACTGTACCATGTCGGGTGAAGATGTTCACCCAAACTACCCCACAAGCAAAGCATGGTATCTTTACAAGATCTATTTTGACAGGCTGGATACATTCCATCTGTCTCTAACTGTACCATGTCGAGTGAAGATGTTCACCCAAACTACCCCACAAGCGAAGCATGGTATCTTTACAAGATCTATTTTGACAAGCTCTGTCAAACCAAGGAAGAACAATCCATGGGTTAGAAAAGAGCCTCCTAAAAAAAACTTGAAGGGAAGTTCAAATCCATACGAGTAGTATGGCATGTTGTTTTAGAGCAAACAAGATACATTTTCCAGAGTTAAATCTATTGACATTGTAGATATACAAGTGAGAAGATTTAAAATTGCAAAGGTGGTGCTATTAGATATTCACATGATAAATTGAAATGAATTTCTGTGAACTGTCTCACATAAGGTAATTACGTAGTGAAGAGAGGCTTTTCGAAAGAAGCCCACCAGATGCAAAAACTGTTCAGAACCTGATTCCATCTCTACTGACCCATATTACGAACAGCAAACCCATCTATTCATACATGCAGGACTTCTTAACAAGTGCTGTAAATGTTTATGGCTATGGAGAACAATGAAATCCCCAAAGTACTGTAATCAATCCACACGTGTAGTTGAAACACTTGATGAATAACCATGCAAATTGAAGGAAAAATTATGGATATATAGATTGTCAAAGTTTTGATGACTTCAACTACACTCTGAATATGAAACTCTCATATCTTGATATTGGTCATCTTTACATAATTCAAAGTGATAATGAAACTAGAGAAAAAATAATTATAGGTTTTACTTTAGCTCAAAGGCATTTGAAATCAATACCTTAAGAAAAACCGATTGCCTGAACCCCAAATGACCGAGAGTTCACGTTTGACGTTCTACGGTCTGAAGTGACGCAAATAGAATCCTTAACACACCCTTCACTAGCATATTAGCACCCTTCATTAGCATCCTTGCTGATAGTAAGACCCAAATTGTAGCCGATTACTTAAAAATATACCAAGGGTGAGAGGGGAACCTGACAGAATCAAGAAATCAGTGAGCAGTTATTTGATGAAGGGCATCCCCGATGGAACTTTGCTGGCGTACTCCACATAATCTTTTCCAAAAAAGCGGCGTAAAAAATACTCCTCGTATCTTTGCCAACCATTAAGTAAAAACAGACAGGATTGAACAAGAGGACTCACAATGCCCATCCAACATCTAAGCTAATGCTACCAGTTGTGTGTATGGATACGGTATGCGGTGATCAAAAAAACGCCAAGTGACGATGGTGTAGCCCACTATACAAACTGGATTGACAAGTAATACTTGGGTGCCAATCGACCAAATAAAGAACCCCAAGTAACTGGGGTGACGGAAAAAGCTGCAAAAAAAAAAAAAAATGAAATTCAACCGTTAACGACTCACGAATGAGGCGGTGTTCACAACTTGTACTCAAAGAGTGCCTGACCAGAGAGGCAGGATCTTCAAATCCACTATCAGAGACCCCACCTCCTAGAGATGTTCTAGGAAACATACCCGCATTACAATTGGCAGGGGTTACATTAGACTCTACCTTGAATGGCATTACAATTGGCAGGGCTTAACGAAGCTAGGTTTTCGAGGAGGGGGTTTCTTCTACATGTTGGGCTATATTATTCATGAAACCTAAGCTGTAGAGGTGAGAAAACAAAAGGAAGGGGAATCCTAAACCCGGAAGGATTTGAATAAAAATTGCATAAATGATGAGGGTTGGCGGATAATGTAGTTCAGCGAATCCAGTTACAAAGTTGAGACACTTCATAATTCGAAGCTGGACCACGAATTCAATCATGGCAAGCTTAAAACATAAATGCAAAAAGGCAAACAGAGAAATACTGAGGGAAAACACACACGACCAAAGAGGGTGGGGGGTACCTGTAAATACCATGAGTGACAAGCTTGTGCTCTTGCCGTTTGTCCACTTTGATATCATGTGTGAAGCTCTTGTTGGCGGTGATCACAGCCAATTTGCGAAGAGCTTCACCCATCACGACCATGGCCAATCCCGTGTAACTGATTAACGCTTGCTCCTTCAGCCAGGGCGCATACCGGCATTCCAACGCATGCTCCACCATCGAGAGTGCAAGTGCCACCAAGTACGGGCCACTAATGAGAGTAGCTGAAGGAAGATTTCAACAGCCTGATCAGCACAACACAAATTCTCTCCACTAATGGTAACCCTAGAAAATCTATTCAATGGGTCATTTTGACATTCACAACATCCTCAACACAAGCTCTCTTTAGGGTGCTCTATTGAAACCTATTGTCCGCAATACCACGTGAATTGCCAGATATTTCGTTTCATCAGGAGATGAGAGGCGGAGACAGGCTCATGTCAGAAAAACCTCAAGGAAGATACTCTGAAATTATGATGAACTTATGAGAGTAACTGAAGAAATTTCAGTAGCCTGATCAGTCCAAGACACAGTCACAGAACAAGCGCATTTCTCTAAATGGTAACCCTAGAAAATCTGTCCGACAGTTTCGAGTGCTACAACATCCTTAACATGAGCTCTCTTTGGGGTATAATTCTGAACCCTATTGTTCGGAATAGGACATGAATAATTCACATCATCAGAAGATAAGCTACGGAGTCATGGTAATGTCAGAAAATACTACAGGAACGAGGAACGATTGTCAGACGTAAGTCTACAGGAGGTCAAAGCAGCGTGAAACCCTGATTCGGCACTTACAGGCAGCATTGACACGACGACGACCATGATGCGCGAGCGCCAGCAAAAACTCCGAAGTGTGGAAAAATACCACCGCTCCCAGCATACACCACAGCTGCTCCCAAGGCCCCATTCTGCTTACTGCCTTCTTACCGCCCGCCACACCCACCGCCCCGACTTCCGCCAATTTCACATGCCGCAGATCCCCCAGTCTCGCCCGCCAACACTTCAGCTGATGCCGCCCAAGCGCAAAATACGTCGCTTTCATGAGAAGGCTTCGGCCATGACAAGCGTGACGAATAGCTCGCAAAACGCAGGGATGGAGACAGGGCGAGACAAGTCCAAAGGGATGATGAGCACTTCCACTGCGGCCTCTTCACCGACGTTTTGGGCTCGAAGAGTCGGTTTCGGGCAACCCTAATTGGGAAAAGACCAATTGGGAATATTGGGAATACTACCGACAGAATGATTCGAGAGTGTCTGGCCGCTTCATACATCGGTGTAGAGGAAACCTTAAATCAACATGTCGGAAAATCACTGGACAAGGAAAATCACTGGACAAGAAGTTTGGAAAACTTTTGGTTGGAAAACTTTTGGAGTCCAAGAACGTCGTTTCCCCTCGACATGAAAAGTGAGGATCGTTGAAATTGAAATTGATTTGAGCAAAGATTGCAAACAGATTCAGAATGCAATTTGGTATACGATACCAATGGTAGGACAAAACAAAGGAAGTCATAGAAACTCATTCAAGACAATTGCTTGGCGCTCCCCCAAAAGGCTAGATGCTACTGTGAACAACAGCATGTCATGTTCAGTCCAAAGTTTTAAGATGAGTAAGCATGGGCTCGCACACGTTTTACAGAAAAATAACTCAGATCGTCAGGTCACAGGAACTCAATGATTTTCTAAACCTTAACAGCGAACACTATTGTACACATTCTTCTGACTACGCTCTAGTTCACACGCCCTGAAGGCACTATGCATTTGTATTATAGCTCAGTTAACATCGTCCTTGGCTGCATCATCTTAGTATCATTCTAGCATGATTTCTCTACAGAAGGTTCTATGAACTCCGTCACTGGAGGTAGGCCCTAGACTCATTGTGGAAAAAAATCAAATATCTGTGTACGAGCTCTGAAAGAGGGCAGCTTTGAATGGGAGGACGATGAAACCCTTGTAGCTCTGTCCAGAAATGAAGAGCAACCTGCACCATCTTCAACCATCACCACGTGCAGTGGACAGGAGATATCAACACTATTAAAACAGGCTTCGGCATCATAAACTTCTCAGTCGAGAGTTTCGAGGCCATTAGGAGACACAGACGAGCCACTTCTGATGTAGCTTGGCGTTTGAGTGACTGCAACATCCACATCTGATGGAGCTTGGCCTGTGAGAGAAAGAACCACCTCATCTGCTGGCCGAAAGTTTGCATCCTCCCGTAACTCCCGCACACACATTTTGTACGTGCTTTCCGCGAGATCAATATGGTCTTGGAGAAGTTTGATGTACTCCTCCACGTTTTCCACCTGAATGAAGGTCCACAACGAACTTTTCAGACGGGGACTGATATTGGCCTCGTTCAAACCTCGATGACATTCTATACAGCTTGCACCCTTTCCACTCAAACTCAGAAAAAAATTGGAGCCATGGTTTTTATTGAAGAACTAGCCCATTTTTTTAATCAATTTCTTTCATTGCCAGGCATGCAAGCAATGATGAATGATTCTACATACGAATGTGCCAATCGAGAACTGGACGAAAATAGGTAATAATTGTAACATGAACCACACTCTCCTTTGCATACATGACATGAGCCCAAGATTGGGCATAAAGAGAATCTAACCTCCTTTTCTTGGCTCACAGCATATTGATCCGAACGGTGTTCAGTCAGACCCTCAAGAATGTTATGCAGAACTTGAACCATGCCTTTCAATACAGAAGTTTAAGCACACTTCCGATTCGTCCATGTTCCATCTACTCTCGACAACATAATATTTCTGCCTTGGCTACGTGTACCTGGAAATTTAATAGAGATGAAAGTTCAAATGCCGTACCTCAATCTTCAGTTCCCTCAAATACTCTTCCTGGGGATCATGCTCTGGAGGTGACGAGCCAGAGTTCGAGGGAGGCTTCTCCAGAACCGGCGGCGTGGCAGCAGCATCTAATTTCTCCCACGCCTCCAACTCAGCTTCATAGCTGCAGCAGCATCCATGTTCGAAATCATTTACACATCAGAACAAATGCCAAGCATAATTTCTACATGCACCTGAAAAGGAAAATATGCTTCACCAGCATATCCACCCCACAGTCCAGACCGATAGAGAAATAATCAACCGACAGAGGTGACCCAGTATGACAACCCAAATTGCTTGAGAATACATGATTTTTAAAGCGATCCAAACCTCTCGAGATCAAAAATAAGAAATCCAAGAAGGAGCCAAAAAAATGTACAAACAACATGAAGTAGGGACACTCTTCTTACATGGCTTTGAGTGTCAGCAACCTCTTTCTTTTCTTCTCGTCCTCAAAAGATTGGTCTTCGACGACAGGTTCCGAATCCTCCTCATGAGCCTCCTCTCCCTGTAAAGACAACTGAGACTCCTGAGCTGCTGTTATCTCCTCCAAACGACTCTTGCGAATCTTGAATACAAACCCGCCCTCATCGATGGTCTCGAATTCTGCACATTAGCACGACAATCGTCATTCCTACAACAAGGCCCCCTCACTGTGCATTACTTCATTTCTCAGGTCCTGTTGAAAATTTCTGTTGAGGATGGACATTCGGTGTGAAGGGAAAAGATTTTCACATACCTGCTGCCGCCATGGAAGATAATGAAATGGCAATGCTTATCCCAGCTTTCACTCTCTCACTCACTACTCCTGCTTCAACAAAAGGAACATTCTCGCTTCGGGCATACGAGCTCCTAACGAAAACTCCCCGTGGCAACCCCAAAACCCCAAACCCATCGCAGCAAAGACGGCGCAACTCTCATTACAATGATTCTACAAACCCAGAATTTTTCTCACAAACTCTTCAGTGAGATCAATGTAACTACACTTTAGAAATGCGGCGAACTACCGGAATCCTGGCAATGGCATCTCCACGTTAACCATTACTATCGACCTATACAAACCCAACAAAACATTTGCATCGCTCTGCATAGGGGGGAAAAAAAAAATCCGCACAAGGAAGAAGCCAGGTATTCGAAGTGCAGTTCGGGGAGCGACCGAGTTGAGCCGCAGACAGGGCTTCTCTCACGAACGTCTTTTTTGAGCCTTGGTTGGAGTCGGAAGCTCGGTCACGGTTCGTGAACGACGAGATGAATGGCTTGCCGGATTCTGTCAAGGGCTGCGTCTTCTTAACCCTAGCTAGTCACCTTGGAAAAGGAGCTTTTTTCTTTTCTTTTTCTTTTGGGCATTATAGTGCCAAATTTTGTACTAGAAAAAAATAATTTGGCTAAAAAATGGCAACAAATCATGAAGTTTTTCATCACAAAACTACAAATTTTTTTTTAAACTAAATTTTTTTTTTTAAATTCAGATGAAATCACCAAATTTTTAATTGAAAGCAAAATTATGCACATGTGATTTGATATTTTCCATCCATTATGTGAATGTTGGAATTTGAAGCACCACTGTTATATTTTATATCACCACTTTGGCTCTTCATAAAAAATGAAGAAAAAGTCCTACTTAGAGATCACCTTTTGGGGGCCCGTGCGAATCATTTGCTTGACTTCTAAATGCCTAAGCCTTTCAAAGTGTAGTTTTTCTATGAAAAAAGAAGATGGATTTATAGTTATCCCTAATGAAGCAAAAAAAAAAATTCAAAGTTTAATTGAATAGATGTGTAAAGAGCTTACTTATTAGTATGCATATCAATTTTGAGTGTGAAAATGCAATGGAGTTGTGAGATTGTAACAAAAGAAATATATGTTTCCTAATTTTATTGTATTGCCCCTTTCCACAATGTTTGAGAAATTTGCATATAAGAGTTTTTGGGGACTAAAGGTGCCCCTAGGTATGCAACTTCTATATTATGTGGTTCTCACTATAATCACTCATATTGAATTTTAGTCCAATCTCAAAGGATATCATAATTTGTTTCAATGTGAAAAATTCTAATAACCTTTTTAACCCTTAAAGTCCCATTGTCCCCTTGGGGGACAAATGAATTTTGGGTAGGCTCCTATAGAATATAATTTTTATTTCAATCAATGTTGAGGAACAAAAGCTATGGTACAAATGGTTTCTTTTTTGGTGTGGTAATCAAAAACCTCTTTATACAAAAAAAATTTAAGAAATTTAAAAAAATTGTTTCTTATAGATTGTATTTTTATATATATGGGGAAGTTTGATGCATTCCAATTGAATTTGTTATGTTAAAGCTATGGACAATCTTATTTCGGAGGCAATTAGAGCATCTTTTAAAAAAAATAATTTATAGGATTCATTTTGAAATTCAATTTTCACAATTTTTCTAAAAACATTGTTTGACAAGGTTAAGTTTGCTTGCTAAATCAATCTCACCATTGGGATTATAGTGTTTCAATCCCATCTTAATGCTAATAACAATTTAGTTTTTCTTTTGATCTTAGACCTACTTCTACTTAATAGTTTTTTTAACCCCTTAAGTTCTTTCACTATGTTTTCACCAAAAATGCTCTAAAACTGCCATATCTAGTGCAAGTACCAAATTTTTTTTTTAAAACTTTTTTTTAACACATATAACCATAGGATCTTGTAGTATGCTGATTTGAAAACACATGGCAAAAATTTCAGAAATTTCCACTTAATGGATTGCAAGATATAAGCATTCAAATTCACAAAAATCATTTTTGGGCTTTGCAAAAAATAAAATAGCTGCACTTTCACAAGCTCACTTTTCTATGAAAAATGTCCGAAATGGTTCTTTGGATTCTTTTTCCTAGACAAGTTGGCTACATGCTTGAAAAGTATTGGGTCATTTGAAATTGTACAACATATACAAAAAAAATAGTAAGTAGAAATAAGTAGAGAATGATTAAAAATACTAAATTCATAAGAATTTATTTATGGAATTGAAAAATGCCAATCCCAATGGTTGAAATGACTTCAAAGTTTATTTTAGAGTAGGGAATACTATAACTGCCTACAAACAAAAACTCCTCATAACTTTCATCTCATTGATCAAAATGGAATGATTCAAAGCTTTCCACGTACATATAATAACTCTAGAAAACCAATTTCATTTTTTTTTTTCAAATATATATATATATATATATATATATAAATATATTAATCTACCTAAATTGCCTAACCTAAGAAAAAGTAACATATTCAACCATAATTTTTGACTCATATTTCCAAATGTCATGAAATTTGTTGCACATGAAAGATATTCCTTGTCCCCACCTTCTTTTAAAATTTCAATCTAAAATATACAAATCTCTAATTGCATATACCTGCCCAAAATTTCTATATTGCCAAAAAATGCATGTTGGTCCTTTAGGGATTAATTAAAGAATGAAAATAAAATTGTTGGTTTTTTATAAATTTTTTCTAAACTTTCAACTCAATTCTTCAACACAAAAAAAAATTTAATTCACAATTTGTAGTGCAAAAACTTTCTTCACTGTACGTCTGAACGCCATGGAATCAAGCTGGTGTACCCCTCCACCCCAAGGGCTTTCCAACGGCACCAAGCACGCAACCGGGGGACGCACTGTCTAGGAGATCTCAACATGACAAAAACAAACAAACAAACATGCTGTCTTATTAATCAATGTACGGGGAGTACCGGCATTTAGTTACGAGCTAGCTGGTTGATTTTGAGAATTTCCGAATGGATTTCAAAATCTTCGGAAAAAAACCGATCATTTAAGAGGAAAATTAGAGAATATTCTCTATTTTATAAAGATCTAGCTGAGAGAATGCTTCAAGCAACCGTTCGGTCTGAAAAAATGTAGGATTTTAGCCGGTTAAGCTAAAAATCTCCCCGGACTGTGTTATTAATAGAAGAGATTCTCTGCGCCTACGCTGTGACATTAAAGAGGTGAGGATGTGTGACGGGGAATGAAAATAGTTTAACGAACAGAAAATCAGCTCGGGAGTCTTCATCCATCCGTTGGTCATGTCAGTTCCCGCCATCGTTGTGGTTTGTGCTTCAAGCTCCCGGTACCGCCATAACCATTGAGATTTGCATTCAAGTTCCTGTTCAGAATTCGCGGAACTGACGAAAGGTATTTGATTCTCCGTACTAGTTTTTCAGGGCAGGGTTTCGTTGAGGGAATTTCTTTTAGTACAAGTTCATCGAGAAATTTTGAAATAACCTAATTCGCAAGAGATTGGAACTTTGGAAGTTGTTTATCTGGTCTGTGTCGCTGGAAACTATATTAGCGATTGCTCGGACTGCAACAGGAGCGACGCTTCTGCGTATTGGTGAAATCGCTAGCTCTTTTTCCTGGTGAAAGCTCATCGGAGGCGTTTTTCCGTGTGGTGTTAGATTGACATGCACGGTGATTGTGAGTTCGAGAAGGTTTGGATTCCAGTCAGGATACGGGAAGTGTTTAAACAGCGGTCTGCATGTCGAAATTGGCAGCTGATGAGTGGAATTCGGCTTGCGTCGAGGTCGAATTTATTGCAGCATCAGGTGAGGAGTTCTTCACTTGTGTGGATGGAAGTGCGTCGGATTGTGGTGCTGTTTTGAGGAGTGATGGACGTTCTTGATCTCGCAGAGGCAGGCACGTTTAGGGAGCTCAGTTATAGTAGAAGTAATTGAATCTTCATGAGTAGCTGCTACTACGTGAAAATGGACAGAATTGTTCAGAATTGGTGAATTTCCCGGATCTATCGCATTGGTGATTTGATTAAGGTAGGAAGAAGAAATTATTGCATTGGTCCGATTTTCTACATGCGGTTGTCCCAGAATGAGTTTGACGTGCTTGATGAATCAAACTGTTCCTGTGTAGATTAGTTCGAATTAGTTCACTACTTGGTGGCTTTGAGAAAATAAAAACCACAAGGCCACAAACATGAAGGCGACGCAGTGGAAGATTTCCAGTTGGTCATGGCTGCTGGGAGAAGAGGAACGACGAAGTTTGCGATGAGGTCCACCAAGAGAATGTAAAGGATGTGTGAGAATCCGGAAGAAGGTTCCTGGGAGGCCTAGGGAGTTGAAGATGGGAGTGACTGTGGATCATTGAGGGGGGCTTCATTTCTTTTTCCTTCCTGTCCTAGGTCCTCCGGAATGTTCATTGAGGGTTGTTTAACGTGACTTGCAGTGAAGTCCGTAACTGGTCGTGGAAAAGCTGTCATTTCTATCAACCCTAAAAAGAGTAAGATAAGCTGGAGAACACAAGCTTGCTTCCCGTCACAAAAAAACTCTCCCTCAACCGATCGTCCTCATTCATTTCGGCGAATGCTTCAGACGTCTCGTGCAATTCAACGTACACCAATCTGATCCCTTCCATGAGGCTTGAGAGCCGTTAACCAATGGGAAAGCAGAAAGACTCACTTGTCAGTCATCCAGAAGAGGCTGCGGCTTTGCCCGATGTTGAGTACGTTAGGGCTTTCCAGTTGTTCCTTGAAAACTACCATGGCGAGTCTATAGAAGCTCTTCTGTTCGCGCAAGATGTGAATCTTCATTATTCCCTCGTTGTGCAGTAAGTGACACATTTTAAAAAGCTTTTTGTGTTATCCATTTTATTCATTCAGCTGTCACTGAGATGCTTGACCTGAACATGGAAGGTTTATGTCCAACGTACTAATGTAGCTCCAACGCCTTCAAAGAGATTATGAGCGCAATTTAATTCTGAAAGAGCTTGCTTCAATGCCTTTCATGGGAAACTCTTAATGGCGGATCAACGATTGTTGCAGGTATGCTGAATTTCTGGACGCGAGCCCTTCGCTGGCTAATTTGTTGTATTTCCAGCCAGACAAATTACTCCCCCTCTTTGATGATGGAGTTCGTGAGGCACAGGTAAGGTTGCTTTCTCAGATTTTAATTCCAATGAACGTTCGCAGCTTTGTATACACTGGTAATGGACATTATTCAATAATTTTTTCTACGCTTGCAGATAGCTGCATTTGAGGCTCACAAGCAGAGACGGAGCATGATGGTGAAGGAAAACGTGCATATACGATTGAATGTGCATGGTTCAGCCTTTGAATGCCCTGGTAAACATTCAATTAAGTTTCAAACGATGAATTTCGATATTGCAGCAGACGTTGTGGGGCATGAATGCCACATTCAGACCGTAGAAGAGGTCAACAAGCGAATACTGTGATTGACTCTTCCAAATTTGAACTTGTTAGCAGCTGGTACTCATTTTTCTTCCACTATTGGTGTTGTGTCACAGAGACTAGACCAAATATTGGACGCGTACGAGTTAGGGATGTTGGACGCCTTCTCACACTGAAAGGAACTATTATTCGATCAGGTGCAGTAAAGATACTAGAAGGAGCCGTAGAGTATGAGTGCACCAAATGCAAATTCAGGTGACGATACTGTCTGTACCTACGGCGTGCCTCATTTTCAAGCACGATAGATGCAATAACTTTGCTTTTAAAATGGGAGTCCATCAAGATGCAGGACAAACTCGGGCAGTATTTGACTTAGTTTATTGGCCATTCTATTCTTTCGACTTTCTTTCCACTTTATCACAATGTCTGACAACGGAACCACCTTAAGGTGAAGGCTTCAAGCTGGTGGGTTAAGCTTCAGATGTAGAACATCTTTTCTGGCCTCTCGAATAGTTCATCTGGTTTGATATCAGAGCAGAAATGTGTTGATTCAGGTTGCTAGTGTTGCGTGGCTTTGTCATTTGCAGGTTCAAGGTTGAACCCGAACTAGAGATGGGCAACACTATTCAGCTACCACCGATATGCCCGTCGGAGGTCAGGATATATATTCTCTACCAGGACACACCTAGTATTATTTTGGAAACGCTTTATACAAAAAATCGAGAAATATCACCATGGAAGTGTTCAGAACATTATTTGATAAACGTTTCTGGCTTTTACACATGCATGGAAGCTGTGCTTGTTTTGTGCAGAAGCATAAGCCATGTGCCGGGACAAAGTTCAAACCTGTCGAGGGTGCCATGCCGGTGTGCCATGATTATCAAGAAATCAAGATTCAAGAAAGCATGCAAACTCTTGGAATGGGTTCAATACCACGTTCAATAGTTGTTGTTCTTGAAGATGATCTGGTGGATACTGTGAAGGCTGGCGGTAAGTGTTGGGTACAGTCAGATTGCAAATATTCTAAAGTAGAAAGTATAGACCTGTACTGGAACCAATCGACATTGTTCTCTAAATACTATTTCTGTGACACAGATGAAATTATGGTGACTGGTTCGCTTTTTGCGAAATGGCGTACGCCGGCCACAGACGCGCGCTGTGACTTGGAGTTAATGTTCTTAGCTAATCATATCAGGTAATATTCAAGTGACACCCTTCTTGCAAGTGGTGCACTTGTTGTTGCTTATTACAAACAGCAATTTGACGAGAGGTGGATAGCTGGCTTGTATGACGCACAGTCCTGAATCGGGTGTCGATTAATGCAATGTGAATTTAACGAGTTTGACCGGCCACTTCTGCATTGGTGATAATCAGAAAAGCCAACGAGCTGAAGACGGCCGTGGAAGTGTCTCCGCACATGGTTCAACAATTTAAGGACTTTTGGCAACGTTTTTCAGACACCCCTTTCAAAGGTGCGCACGATTGACTGGATATTTCAAGATTTTTTTGCGCTTTTGTGATATTGGATATAGGAATTGCGCTTACTTACTAAGGTCATTGAGTGCCTTGAGCAGGCAAATAATCAAGATTGACTCTTTCTGGTTCCTTCTGTATATTGAGTAATATCAAATTGTGAAATTTATTTTTTGTCTGCAGGTCGCAACACAATTTTGCAGAACATTTGTCCTCAAGTTTATGGGCTCTTCACTGTCAAGCTTGCGGGTAAGTTTGGTAACTCCGTAATTGTTCTTTCTGTTGAAGATCTATATCCTGTCGAAGATCTAAATCCTGTTGAAGATCTAACTCCTGTTGAAGATTCCTTAACTTGCATTGATTGTACGCAGTTGCTTTGACCCTCATAGGGGGTGTTCAGCATATTGATGCTTCTGGTACTAGAGTACGAGGAGAATCACATCTGCTCCTTGTGGGTGACCCAGGTTTGTAAAAGGACTCGTTGAATTTATTGAACTTATAGTACTATTTCTTCTTCTCTTATGTCTTCAAAACGATCTTCTCATATTCAGTGCTTTGAGTGCAACATTGCTGATAAGTAACCACAACCTTTCAGACGCATGTATATATTTTTTCTCAATCGGTCAAAGTCGTTGTAATGTACTAATTAAATGTGCGTCTTCCTTATTGGTAAAGGTTTTGGCCGGGGCTTCTAACCGAAGGCAAATGAATTAAATGCGTGCCTCTGAAGCAAATGTGACGCCGGATACATATATAATTATCACGTGCCTCATCCTATTTCTTGCAGGAACAGGCAAATCGCAATTTCTTAAGTATGCTGCAAAGCTGAGCCATAGATCAATAATGACTACAGGCTTGGGCAGCACCAGCGCTGGGCTTACAGTGACGGCTGTTAAAGATGGAGGTAATTTTCCATGAGAATCACAAACTATATATGCCACTTCCAGGCTTGGCGATCATTTTTGTAATCTCCTTCTTTGCATCGAGCAGGAGATTGGATGCTGGAAGCGGGAGCTCTTGTACTAGCCGATGGAGGTCTTTGTTGTATAGATGAATTTGACAGGTATTCTTGTTTACTCGAAGAAAAGAAAGTGCGACTTTTATTTATAAACGCTAAACGGCTAATACAATTTATCATTAGTGAATACATCTGGAATGAATGACATGCTTTTTTATTAAATTTTTTAATTTATATGGCCCTTCGCTATCCTGAGTGCATGGTGTCTCATCCCAACAGTTTTACCTGCTGAAGCCTTTTCTCAGCTGCTGTAATTCTCTGGTATTGTTTGTTCACTAATATTAGTTCTTCTGCAGTATTCGAGAGGCTGACAGAGCTACTATTCATGAAGCTATGGAACAGCAGACATTGAGTGTTGCCAAGGTATCACTTATGACTTCCGACTAGACATTCTGAATGGTTTTCATACCTAATTTGTATAGGCCGTTCGGTGATGTGCTTGTCTTTCATGCATGAGTAAGGATCTGACTTGTAGTGACTATTTGTTCGGTTGTGAGTGAGGAGTGAAAGATATAATTAAAGCTCTAACTCAGAGTGATGAAGGAGAATCAATTGAGGATGGTTGCAGAAATACTTTATTTGATTGTTCCGTTCCGAAGATTTGTAACTGCTTTGATTCCCTTCAATTACAGGCAGGGCTCGTGACAACACTCAACACACGGACAACAGTTTTTGGTGTCACCAATCCAAAAGGGCATTACGATCCCGCACAACGTATCCTCTTTGTGTGGTCCTAGGATTAGAATGAATGTAGCTGGTGATCATTTTCGTGTCACTTGCGTCCATTGGATATTTCCTTAATGAAATTAGCTCTAACTGTGAATACAACTCTGTCTGGACCGCTTCTGAGTCGTTTTGATGTTGTACTCGTTCTTTTGGATACTAAAAATGCTGAATGGGACAAGATTGTGTCGTCTCACATACTCTCAGAGGTAACTTTCATGGCTGACCATTTTCTACTTTCGCTTATGGACGTGCTCAATTCAAGTCCTTGACTACTATTAGATTAGATTTGTTGCTAAAATCATTGGCTAAATGATGCAGACAGCACGTCATATTTCAAGATCGTTGTGTGTGCGAATTTGAATTTTGCTGCCCAGTTATATTTCAAGTACGGCTGCCTATTCACATTGGTTTCCTCATAATGAAATTGTATATTTGTTTGACCAGCACTCAAACGTGGCTGAATCAGACAGCAGCAGTGATAGTTCTGACATCTGGAATATGGCCATGTTACGAAGGTATGATCTGCTTATTCTAATGTATTCATTGTGTCGATGTGTGATGCACCTGCCATTCAGTCGTGGATTAATCGGTATTGATGTTGTCCATATAGGAAAATTTAGTGACTGTATACAAGAACTGTTGCACCAACGAATTGTGGACTGCCAATGGCCATTACTTGTTCGAAGGTTTTGAATGATGTGATGCACCAAAACATGTAATCCGAATCCCTCTATAAACAACGAATATTATAACAGAAATTATTTGTATTGTAACTTTTCTACAGCTATATCCGATACGTGCGAGACCAGTTCAAACCATCCTTAACTCCCGAAGCAAGTAAAGTTATAAGCAGCTATTACCAGCTGCAGCGTCGTTCTGCTTCTCTCAATGCGGGTACATTTGGTTGAACCCGCTCATTCTCTTTGTCAGGTCTTGTAACCAAGGAAAAGTGACAGAATGCTCTTTGTACCTTACGACATCACGATGTTCAATGTTTTGAAATGTTTTTATTAACGATCACATGGAGTGGTTACAGCCAGGACAACTATTCGAATGCTGGAAAGTTTGATCAGACTAGCACAAGGTACAGACTTACTCTGAAACTCCCCCACACCTCAAAAGTAATTCGGCATTCAGAATTTAGTACCGATTATCTATTACCCACATTGTTGTCCTTGTAAACGTGTCTTTGGAGGTGTTTTGGTTCATATGGACTTGTGCATACTTGAACATGTCTTTTGAACTGTGTTTGATTCCATGGCTTACTGTGACTTCTGCTAATTTGTCTAGTTCGTGTTTTGCAAGAATAGCACATGCAAGGCTTATGTTCAGGGGAGAGGTTATTCGAGCGGATGCAATAGCAGCTGTTGTGTGCGTGGAATCTTCAATGACGACATCCGCCATCCTGGATGGAATGGGCAACGCCCTACACTCCAGCTTTGCAGACAACCCTGACGAGGAATGTATCCTTAGTCTTAAATTTTCACTTCTTTTTTCAGAACTATTCTCACACTCAGACTCAATATTCTTCTTTTTGGTGCTACACGCGATTAATTCTATCAATTGCACTTTCTATATAATCAGACAGATTCAAAGCAGGAGAGGGAAGTTTTGTCAAAGCTCGACTTGTTTTCAGGTGC
Organism: Climacium dendroides; assembly: GCA_950106755.1. Lineage (NCBI taxonomy): Eukaryota > Viridiplantae > Streptophyta > Bryopsida > Hypnales > Climaciaceae > Climacium > Climacium dendroides. The sequence continues at coordinate 48,353,501 of OX467083.1, read as the reverse complement.
TCCAATCAACAGGCCTCCTGGGGACAACGTAGGAGATCAGCCTCCTGGGAACACTGTCCAAGCACCGGAAAAACGGGCGCAAGTACGGAGTTATTACGACGTAGGGGGAAACACTCTTGATAACGACAATCTCATCACCACCCAGCAGCGACAACCATACGTTAGTGCTCTAAATTCGAGCGGTGTCGTCCTGAGTCGCCTCCGAAAAGTTCCGCCTACGGAAAATGTATCAGGTGCTTCCTAAAACTTGTGATATGCTGATCTCCCACGTTTCACCAATATTTATTGTGTTCACTTTTCAAGTTCTGAACTCATCTTTGTTTACCGTGCTCATTTTGGTTAAGACCCGCAAGCCAAACGGCCGAAGGAAACTCAAGCCCCTGTGCTTAGCAGTGAAATTGGAGGATTGCAGTCTTGGTCACTTCTTAATAAGCTTCGAAATCCCCTTGACCACAGTCAGACCGCCGGACGACGGGGTGGACTAGATGAAAGAGGTAACTTTCTTGTGATGACTTGATAAGAATGACGTAGTTTTTACGACATATATTTGTTAAACAAAGAATTTTAGTGTTGAATCACATCTAGAAATATTATGTTCTACAAGTTACTGCTAAGTATTCACAGTATGTCCAGACAATTGCTGCCTTTATTATTTTACTCATTCTCCAAAAGTGGAAAACTCTTCTTTCGTCACAGATTGCATGTGAGACTCTTTTAATTTCCGGACCTTCTGGATATTATTCTTATGCTAATCTTATTCTTGATGCTGCTTATCTTTGTCAATTCATCAACTCATTATGTTGTGTGCAGGTAATGGTCCACAATCTACAGCGATTGCTCCTACTCAAACAGAAGAGGGTTTGCTTCTCGGCACACAACGCCAGGCCGAAGAGTCTCGCTGAAGCTTTCTGGCAAGTTTGTGCATAGAAATATTAGCGAGAAATCCACTTGAAAATGGTGTGGTGATCGGCCGCCTTTTGTACATTCGTCAGTACATTTTGGACTCTTGATTCCGAGGTCTGAAAGTCGGTTGTATCCATCACTACACAATGTTCCTGCATTTGACGGTACCGATAACTTTATGTGTGTTGGTTTCTGATGTGTAGACATGTAACACGTACACTTGGAAATGAGATGCTCTTGAATCTTTGCTACAGAATGTATAACGTTCATTCTAAGATATTCCTCAGAGCCCGGTCTCGAGAGGTTTCGCTGTTTTGAGACCAATGCAGGTGACATCCTCTTGATTTAGGTCATACAGGAGCAATAGTTTGTTAAAGTGAGTCTCCTGGCAGCATACTGCAAATCTTAGTCTATTTGCGTGACTGCATCACGTTAAAATGATAGTTCGAAGACTGTTTTCGCGAACCGCCAAGAGGAATAAATATGAAGGTGACGTGAAAGTATAAAATTAAATGAGGGCTTTCACAATGTCCATGAAATACAATAATACGTACATCCCAGTAAAATGCTGATCTTATTGTCCGCTCTCATTGGACTACAATCAGAGGAACATCGTCTGTTGCACAGCTTTCTACTCGATCAACTTACTAACCTTCTTTGGCACAATAGATCTATATACAAGCAATCAGTACACTACGATAAGGTACAATACGTCTACAAACCATTAACCAACGCCACTAGAATAACCCCAAGTTATGATTTGCCACCTGTGATCCTCCAAAAATCATGAACACCAAGGCCTACAAAAAAAGAGCAATAGTTATGCCCCCACTCAACTGACTACAAAATGTCCGCTTTAATTCATTCTGTAATCCAGATGATGCAATGAAAGGTCACCCAGATAAGTGAAAAACATCGCATGAACTGCTCCAAATAAATAAATAATCGAAGAAAAAAGTTCCACGTAATCTACTCAAAGCTGCTAATGAAATATGAGACTCAAGATCTTTTAGAGGTTCCAGTGGTCAGTGAATAAAACAGTAAGAAAATTACCGCAATGGCGCAAGCCGTCAAGCCCGTTGTCTCCCTGTGATCATAACTGAGACAGAAGAAAATGAAAGCTCCAACGTACCATGGTACGGAAGCAATGAAAAATCCCAGAATAAATCTGCCCCCCAAATTCCATCAACCGATGACATGAGAACACAATCACCACCACTCCCGTCACAATACAAAAATCCGACAAACTTTTTTTGGCCAAAATGAAATAAGGAGTCACAACACTTACAAGAACCACCCAAAGCCCAGACCACAGAAGGGCAAAGGATCCGAATCGTATGTTCGTCTGTGAGGATTATCTTCTATGGGATATCCTGAAAAGCACACAAAGAATAAGATCAAAACAAAAGACCAGCACATTCAGCCAAAGTAGAACCGGAGACCCTTGCACATTAGATTTCCCAATTTGTACATGGTATATTGAGTACCGTCACTGTTCCTAAAACAATACAAAATTACGCACACGTAATACTCCGATTCTCGAACCTACAACTTGTTCAGTTCAAAGAAAAATCTCTCATAGGATTGGTGAACACAAGAAAAACAAAAAAAAGTACAAACTCGCAAAGGGAGCCCCTGGATTCTCTAGGGGTTAAACCAAATCCTCTGAACCGACCATGAAAACCTACAAAATCTAAACCTACTCTACACCTTCGCTATGATCAAGCATATGCCCGTAAATACACTAGCAAAAAAGACGGTAGTCGAGAACTCGCATCTCCACGGAAACCTGACGACCTGACCAAAGACTTAACGAGCACGCCACCACAACTAGAATTACACTAGAGAACCGAAAGAAGGAGAAGGTAAGATAAACTTCGACGCGATCCAAGGGGAAGTTGCATCAGGCACCTGTGGCAGATTGGCTGTAGCCACCCTGATTGTAGTAAGGTGCTTGGCTCGGGGGCACAGGCTGCGGCATCCCCTGATTGCCCTGAAACGTGCCATAGTAACCCTCCTTCCCTTGCTGCGCCATCGCTGCCCACAATCGTAACAATTCCACTTCGCCCCCGAAAGCCTGTCTACTTATTAGAGTATTTGTGACCAAATGGCGGAAGACCCCAGACGTCGAGAAAGTGAGAAATCCGTGTGTCGCAATGGCGGAGGAAAGCTGAAAGCCAGCGGCGCGGCGGAGCTAACTTGAGAATTTAGAATCTCCGTTCCGTGTAGATTCTAGAGGGAATGGGGAAATGGAGCTCGGGAAAAGAGCGGTCCTCTCTGGATCTACGAAATTCGGAGATGTTAGAGTAGCCAGAGCGTTGCCAGCTGGGGGCTTCGTCATGGATGAATGTAGAGGATGAATGAAACCTTCGGATAAATGTCTAAGCCAATGATGTAATTTTCTTTTATTACCTTTGAGAGAAATTACCTCATTGACTCATTCCTCATAAAGTGTGAAGCTTACAGGTGGATCGGATGCCCACTTGGCAAAATCCGAAGTGGCGAGGCCGCATGGCCCACATACAGTACAGTACTGTACCGGTCTTCAGTCGATCACTCCGGGCGGCACCAGTTTCGCTCTGTTTCTCTCGAATGTTCTCGAGCTTTCTGGTCCGTTGCGGGCTCTTCTGCTCCATTCCAGACCCTTCTCGCAGGCCCTTCTCGCAATTGAATGCATACTCACTCCGCCATAGCTCAGCCAGCTTGTATAAAAAACTCCTCGGGTTTCCCTCAGGGCAACAGAAAATTCGTGAACCATTTTGGGAACTGTTTTGTCAATTTTCGTTTCTTAATTTTGTAGGCTTAGGATTTCAATCTCAGTCGATCTGAGCTCTGATTTCAGGTGGAGAGCTTTTGTAAGGAGGATTCCATATTTTAGTTGTAGAGTTTGCGCCTGGTTCGATTGTCGTAGAGGTTGCGGAAGGTTTTTACAACTCGGTTGAGAATTTTTTTGGCGTGGTAGGCGATCTCCGCTCTTGAAGTTGGAGAGCGTTTAGAAGAGATCTGCTTACTGAGGATATTGTAGCTGTGCAGTTTGCGGCTGCTTCGATTTTTTTGTAGTTCCAAGGAATTTATAAGTTCGGGAGATTTTTGAAGTGCGCTGCGATTGAGAGTCGACTGAAGTCATTTTCATCAGCACAGTATGAATCCGGAGAAGTTCACGCACAAGACGAACGAAGCGCTCGCAGCTGGCCAAGAGCTAGCGACCGAGGCGGGCCATGCGCAGTATACGCCGGCGCATCTGGTTCTTGCGCTTCTCGATGACAGCGAAGGTCTGCTAAGGCAAGCCGTGACTTCGGCTACCGGCAGTGAAGGGACGATTGCCTCTGTGGAGCGAGTCTTGAAGAACACTTTGAAGAAAATCCCGTCACAGAGTCCAGCTCCGGAGGCCTCTCCTCCTAATCCTGCGCTTATCAAGTGTATCCGGAAGGCACAGAGTTTGCAGAAGTCTAGAGGAGACTCGCACTTGGCAGTCGATCAACTCATTATTGCGTTGCTTGACGATGGACAAATCTCTGACTGTTTCAAGGAGGCTGGCGTCAGCTCTGCCAGGTATGCATTTGTCGAAATTAGTGTTTGATAAGTTGCTGTGTTTGCCTTTCCTGTCTTGAACGTGCTGGGTTCAACTAGCTTAGGCTACTGCTTCCATAATTACGAGCTCAGTCGCGGTGTATCGAGTGTCCCAGTTTCTCTTTGAATTGAGAGAAAACAGTATGGTGATTGGTGATTTGAACAATGAATGTGACATGCTGCTGATGGACATGTTGATGATGACTGAAGTGTTGCTTTGGATCCTCTCTTTCTGACAGGGTAAAGAAGGAACTTGAAACTGTGAGAGGAACAGCTAAAAAAGTGGAGAATGCTACTGGTGACACCAATTTCCAAGCGCTGAAGAAATACGGAAGAGATTTGGTTGAGCAAGCTGCGAAGTTGGACCCTGTCATTGGGAGAGACGATGAGATTCGGAGAGTGGTGAGAATTCTTTCACGACGAACAAAAAACAACCCTGTGTTGATCGGAGAACCCGGTGTTGGGAAAACGGCTGTTGCGGAGGGACTTGCTCAAAGAATCGTGAGAGGAGATGTGCCGAGCAATTTGATGGATGTTCGGCTGGTTGCTCTCGATATGGGAGCTTTGGTCGCGGGTGCGAAATACAGAGGAGAGTTTGAAGAGCGTCTCAAATCTGTGCTCAAAGAGGTTGAGGAAGCCGAGGGCAAAGTCATTTTATTCATTGATGAGATACACCTTGTTCTGGGTGCTGGACGTACAGAGGGGTCTATGGATGCTGCCAACCTTTTGAAACCAATGCTTGCACGTGGCCAGCTGCGTTGCATCGGTGCCACGACGCTTGAGGAGTATAGGAAATATGTTGAGAAGGATGCAGCGTTTGAGCGCCGATTTCAACAGGTTCTTGTAGCGGAGCCCAGTGTGCAGGATACTATCAGTATTTTGCGAGGTTTGAAAGAGAGATATGAGGGACACCATGGTGTTCATCTCTTGGATAGGGCTCTTGTTGTGGCCGCCCAACTCTCAAGCCGTTACATTACAGGCAGGTTTCTACCTGACAAAGCCATCGACTTAATAGACGAAGCGTGTGCTAACGTGCGTGTTCAACTCGATAGCCAGCCTGAAGAAATTGATGCGATGGAAAGGAGGAGGATTCAACTGGAGGTGGAGCTTCATGCTTTGGAAAAGGACAAGGACAAAGCTAGCAAGGCGCGCTCACTAGAAGTACGACAAGAACTGAATAATATCCAAGACCAGTTGAGGCCCTTGAAGATGAAGTACCAGAGAGAGAAAGAGAGGGTTGATGAGCTTCGAAGATTAAAGCAAAAACGTGAAGAACTCCAAGTCAACCTAGTTGAAGCAGAACGGCGATATGACTTAGCGAGAGCTGCTGATCTGAAGTATGGAGCCCTTCAAGAGCTGGAAAAGGCTATAAATAAGTTTGAATCTGAACTGGGAGAGAATAGCATGCTCACAGAAACTGTGGGGCCCGATCAGGTTGCTGAGGTATGTGATCGTTACCTTCTTCTACCAAATCTATAGCTAGTATGTCTGCACTATCTCGCACTGGGTTTTGAACGTGATATCATGGATGTTCCTGTGTTACAAAGTATTCAACCATCAATGCTTTCTCGTTTTACTTTTTTGTCATCCTGCATGCTTCACACTGATGATTGTAATTGGACTTTGTTTATCAGGTGGTGAGTCGTTGGACTGGCATCCCAGTTACAAGGCTGGGCCAGAATGAGAAAGCGCGACTTCTGGGTTTAGCAGAGCGATTACACCAGCGTGTTGTTGGTCAGAATGAGGCAGTGCAAGCTGTAGCTGAGGCAGTGTTAAGATCTCGAGCTGGTTTAGGGCGACAACAGCAACCCACTGGATCATTCCTCTTCCTTGGCCCAACCGGAGTTGGAAAAACAGAGTTGGCTAAGGCTTTGGCAGAGCAACTGTTTGACAAAGAGAATCAGCTGGTTCGCCTGGATATGTCCGAGTATATGGAACAGCATTCCGTTGCACGTCTCATCGGTGCTCCACCAGGGTGAGTCTTTCATTCTGTCATTTCCTAAGGTTTATGTGATTTATTGCTTTTTCGTGTCTTTCAGGTGAAATGTAGGAATCGATGACTGTTGAAAATAGTGAATCGCCTGTGGTTTCTCCACTGAACTCAATGTTTCATCTGATTGCTGAAATTTTGGGACTACTATTTTTATGCAGGTATGTTGGACATGAAGAAGGTGGCCAGCTCACTGAAGCGGTACGGAGGCGTCCGTACAGTATTGTGTTGTTCGATGAAATAGAGAAGGCTCATCCCACGATTTTCAACACCCTCTTGCAGTTGTTGGATGATGGTCGTTTAACCGATGGTCAAGGCCGCACTGTGGACTTCACCAACACAGTTGTTATCATGACATCCAATTTGGGAGCAGAGCACTTACTTTCTGGCTTGACTGGCATCATGTCCATGGATGTTGCCAAGAAAAAGGTGATGGAGGAGGTGCGAATGCATTTCCGTCCAGAGCTTCTCAACCGTCTGGATGAGATCGTGATATTTGAGCCACTTGCGCATGAACAACTGCTTAGGGTGGCTCGCATGCAGATGAGAGATGTTGCACTTCGACTTGCAGAGCGGGGCATCGCCTTGGCCGTCACAGATTCTGCTCTCAACCTTGTTCTGGAGGAGTCTTATGATCCTGTAAGTTATCATTCAACCCTCCTCCTATCCATCTCTACAAATCTGTACTGCTGTAATTAATGTACCTATTACGGAGTATCATATTATTCATGACTAATATTTTTTTCCCTGTAATATGCTGTCTCTGAGCAAGTAGATTTGAATATGATGCAGCACGATGATCGTGTGTCATGGTGATTACTTAAAGCTCCCAGTCTCCGACTTTTCCATTTGTTCTGATACATATTTTTATTGGATGCCTTTCAGGTTTATGGTGCACGCCCGTTGAGGAGATGGCTGGAGCGCAAAGTAGTCACTGAGTTATCAAGAATGCTCATCAATGATGAGGTGGACGATAATTCGACTGTGTATATAGACGCTAAGCCAGGAGCTCACACCCTTTCGTACAGAGTTGATCGCGATGGCGGGTTTGTTAATAGTGACACTGGCGTGAAGTCGGACATTCTCATTGAAGTCCCTAAGATGCCGCACCACGATGAAAAGAGGATGAAGATTGAAGAACTAGCCACTGATGATGCCGATATGGAGGAAGATTTGTAGAGAACCTTTTGTGGATTGGTGGCAATGGCAGCACTTTGCTGAGCCACTAAATTGCATACACAAGTTGATTGCGTTGTGAATGAGCACCTGCCTTGGTTTTATCCAAAGACGTGTTCGGTAATCATGTGTGAACCTCGGCTGGTTAGGGACGAACATGTCATTGTAGAGAATAGATAAAATCTTGCAGAGGATAGACGTGTATAAATCCCGCATGGTGAGGTACATGTGCTTATTGAAAGCTACTGTATTTTTTCAATGTAGCTCACTATTTCCTATAATCAAAATGGACGATGCGTTTTCAATGGATTTGTTTATATTTACATTTTCTTTCCAATGACTTCGTTATTTTCAAATCTCAGTTGTATCGTTTTCTCCCCGGAATGAAAATAGCACCATCATTCGCGACAAGCTCAATTCCATTGGCTCTCAAATTGAACTAAATTGGGCCCCAAACATCTGAGGAAGGAATATTTTGCCCTAAAACCCTCGAAGATAGGAAATAGCTTCTTTAACAATGTTATGTAATGAGTGTTGATTATCTTGAAAACCTCCACTTTTTATCACAGCATGAACTCTTTCTTTCCCAATGTGCCACCTTGATGCATGTAATGGCATCACTTTGCACCTTTGACTACGTTAGGATGCAAAAAACCCACCATCAAAACATCTAAATAGATTTCACAATTGGAAGGAGAACAATTGGAAGAAATTGGAAGGAGAACAAGAATGGGTATTCTAACCTAAGTCACTCGGTGTTCAATCATCTACGTCAAATCTAATCCTAACACCTAAAACTATTTCTTTCAATAGGGTGCTTCTTTCTACCCTTCAAACATCCAATACCCAAAAAACAATCAAGAGTATAAAATGAACAAACTTTGAAAAGCTAGGAAGCTCAAGAAGGTTACAGGACATAATGCTAAGTTGTACACTTGAATCAAGAACCTCCATGAGTGCATTTTTACAAATCACTGAAAACTCACATCCAACACAACAATGTGGGTTAAGTTATAACCCTCCCTCTCTCAACAAAACAAAACTGCACACATCACTATTGATTGGTCAACTTAGCGTTATGTTGCGAGGCAATCCGTGGTCTTCTTCCAAAGCATGAATTCATTTGTTGATAATCTACAAGGGACGTGTTTTTTTCCACCTATCCTGGACACTGAAAGAAATTCGCTTACCTACTTGCAACCCATCTGAAGAAACTTCTTCCATTTGATTCTCCTTCTAAATTAGGTCAGCACCACCATTGGATACTCCCACCCTCTGCAAACCTGAACTTAAAGCCCAATGGCGTCCAGAAGTTTGGAATGGTCGGCGACAGAGGCCAGAGTGTTAGCCGTGACGAGCCCACTGGCGGCCACTGCTGGAATGCCAATGCCTGGAAAGATGGAATCGCCACAGCACAAGAGGCCTGCGATGGGAGTGGACGGCATTGGGAACAGACTCTGGCCAGCGCGGATGGCCGGGCCGTAGGTGCCGCGCTTGCGGCGCAGGTAACGTTCATGCGTTAGTGGTGTGCCCACCAGGGTCACTTCGCAGCTCTCTCGGGAGAAGCTTGGCCCCAGCGCTCTTTCCACGGCCTTCCACAGCACCTGCCACAACATTTCTTTTCAGCACTTCTAGCACTGCTAATGTTCACCCCTCCAAATCTCAAAGATTCATGGTTTGGAAAGGAACAGTGGAATTCATCGTATTGGGGAGAAAATCGAATTCAGATGCGTACGTATTATATGACACCAGAGCCAACGAAGTACTGTACATTGCAAGTGTGGGTCAAGACATCAATGACATGGAACCAAAGGAAGTCACCATATGATGATCTGATCAACTCAAAACTGCTAGACAGCATGAGGCCCAACTTGAAACTCTTGGTCGAAGTACTCAAACTACTAAAATTGGACCTTATGCTTCTTCTTTTCAGAAGTTTGGAGTAGGTCATCTGTGGACTTCCTGTGGTGCAATATTATTTATTTCTTAACCAGTACATACAATGTTCTTCGTTGATTCCGGTGACCTAAAATACGGTCTCATCAAAATTCTATCAATTTCACAATAAACTTAATTGAATAGGTAATAATCAAACCACGAATCCTTGGTCCATTAAGGTTCATTACTAAACATGGAAACGTGATTAAGCAGTGATTAACCGCCTAAATCCGCTTTTGAATGTTTGCATGCTTTTGCTTACATATCTGCATAAATATGTTATTCACCTCAATTCCATCAAATTGATCATGAAGAGAGGTTGATTATTCAAGATTCAAAAAATACTTCGGATCCACAGGCAAGTTAGACGAAACATCACCCCTAGAACACTCTGTTCACCACCCTGAATATGGACCGACTTTTGGAGCGCTTCATCTGATTTCACTTCCTAGCAATGGATTACCAAACTTCTCTTATTGTTTGCAAAAACTGAACAATCCGAAGGAGAAGAGTAGCACGAGAAGATAATTCACCTCAGCTCGTTGGGCTTTCAGCTGCCGATAAGCCGCACTATTGCGATTCAGGCCTTCCCAGAGGGCGTAGGGCTCCGTGCCCGGAGTGTAAGCATGCAACACATGCTTGCCCGGGGGAGCCAGCGACGGGTCCAGGACGCTGGGAATGGAGATGAGGACCACGTTCTGCGCAGCGTCCACTCCGGACGCCCACTCGTTCACCACGATGTAGTGAATCTGCAGGTCGCTTGGGAGGTTCTGCAGGGAAACAGAGAAACAACGTTATTATGAACATAACACTATTCAATCAGCAATGGTAACAGGGTGCCATTAGTATTCATCAGGAAAAAAGGTATCTTATTCACAAACATGAAGAAAATCACTGGTGAAGAAGAACCATTTGTAGTTCTTGTCAAACTCTTCTTCACTGAAAATACTTGAATGACATGTTCCTGGACTACACCAATTCTATCTATTTGTTAAATTGTCTGACAATCGGAACATATTCTACCTTGGCATGGATAGACGCCCAGTCAATGGTGTAGAGTTAACGTAGTCTTCTAATAGTGAAACTCAAGGTAGTAGAGACTCGGAATAAAGCGAATGACTTGTAATTGGAGTCAGTACAACCATAAATAAGAAACACTAGACCTAAGCCTGCTGTAATTCACCACCACCAAAAAGGTTTCATCAAATTGCAAGGTTTCATTGATAAAATGTTTGGGTGTCATTAGAATTTAGAAAGAACGAATGAATCAAAACGTTTGCAGACGAAAACGTGACATAGTTTGCATTTAGTATAGGAAGCATAATAAACCAGACAAGACATCACATATGCAGAACTCACTTTAGCATCAATTCCCAGATGGAGATGCATGAACGAGTCACACTGGGGTGTGGAATCAGCTCGAGTGCGAAGCTCCGCTGGGAGGTCGCTGGTGGGAATCATGGGGACCGTGTCCCATGTGGAGGCATTGCTGATCACAGCTTTGCGCGCACGGACAACCTGCATTACAGCAAAGCAGCCCAAGGGTTAATCCTGGACTTTTTAATTAAGATTTGACTGATAATGTTTTTCTTTTTCTTTTTTCAGCTAGTTGAGTTGGTACAAATAAATCTAAGGAATATGTATTTGATTGACACACAGATCCTCTTTCTTTTATTAAAGGTTATGCTAATTTGTACTCTTTATCTAATAAAAGGAATTCAAATTCATAATCTGCGTCTTTAATTTTAGGAAAATAACTTGGTGTACACTGGTTACCGATCGAGAGCGGGGAGGCTTGAGACGGTTATTGAACTTAACCCTTCCTCCAAGCTAACTTTTCCTTAGGCTTTAGAGATCTACAACTCTTTAAGAACATGGGAGGATGGAGGTTATGAAGGTGACTCGATTTTGGAGGAGAGTTACAGGATATTGCAAATATCTACCTTGTCACTCTGACTCGATGTGTTCTGTGTCCTGTAACTGTCCTCCAGAGCAAATGTTATGGATACGAAGGTAGAGATTATAACTTGCTTGTTCATAGCAAATCAAGAAGTGCATGTTCTTAAAGAGTTGTAGATCTCGAGTGCCATCTGTACAAAACAATATGAATTGGACCCCGCTGCCCATAATCTGTTAACTTTCCAAATGTTTGGACTGAGCACTGAGCACTCCACACGCATTTATCACTACAAGAAAATGCACCTAGTTTTTAGCATATTTTTGTTGATTCAGACCACTTGATTCCGACTATTCCAGCAAATTTATGTCAAAAGGTCCGAATGAAGTGATCCAAACAAATTTAAAATATGATAAATACAAGATACATTTCTTGTAGTGACTTTAGCTAGTTTCTAAAACTTAGACTTCCATCAAGAGGTTACCCCACTAGTGGTGAACAGGTTTGCAAGGTGCCCACCTGCCCATTCCTGAGCTTCACGCCTACAGCACGCCCGCCTTCAATCAAAATAGTGTCAACGTGTGAACTGAGCGATAGCCGGCCTTTGTGTTTCTTCAAGCCTCGCACAAGAGCCTCAATTATGGCCCCAGTGCCACCTACTGGGTACTCTAACATGCACCCCGGTTTGTACCACTCTCCAAACATGTAGACCTACCAATTACAAGCAACAAAAATGTGAGCAAAAGCAAAACCAACGGTTTAGAGTTCAAGTTTGCAACATTGTAAGATGTTCAGGTAGAGAATCCATTTGCATGGGGGTAGAAAAGTCACCCATTTACAATGTAGGGGTGTCATCCAAGCTTGTAACTTAAAAGAAATGAAATGAACTTCTAAGATGATTATGTAACAGTCAAAAGATGCTTCCATAAGATACATTGTAGATGCAATCAACTCATGCTGCAAGAGTAATCCAGGCTTGTGATTTGGACCCTACTACTTCAAACTTCAACAATTTATAACTTACTCATGAGTTATCCAAATAGTGCATATTATAGTGTGTCGGAATTCTCTCAACAACAGGGACAAGAATGGAAAGTGGATTTGAGAGAGAGTAGCCAAGCAAAGAAATGGAAATGGAAATCTCACCACTTCGGCAGCAAGCGTTCCGTCAGCTTTTAAACCAGACAGGAGGAATGATAGCAAGTCCACCCAATTGCGCACGAACTCATTACGAATCTCTAGCGAGTCCACAAGCTCTGAAAAAGGACCAAGCAGCTTCCCGGCTCCCATGAAGCCTTGCGGCCCCAATTGTAGAAACGTTTTCAGCAATGATGGCCCGTAGCGTCCTAGTGTAGTGACTAGAGCACCCCAGTCAGTGCGTATCGCTGCTGGGGGTAGGGCCATGGCTGCTGCTGATAGAGGGAGAATCGCTTCCTGTAGCGAGCAGCACAATCCGGGTTCAGGAAATCACACCTAATTGTGTCACTTTAAGCGCTCAGCATAGTATCCACCAAAGTCACATTTTTAAATATTCTTGTAAGCCAATCAAAGAGGATTCCAGCGCACCAAAGAAGTTGTGAATTGATGATCAAAAACCAACACAAGTTCTCAAATTGAGGAGGCGTACATCGTCACAATCAGTATATACTCATGGTGCAAGATTTTGAAGTGTGTGTCACAATTAAGTTTGGTTACTGTATCCACCCAGAAACCCCCATTGTTAGAAAGAGCAAATCCTAACAAGTCACTCACCAAAAATGATTTTCCAAAACACACGTCAGACTTTGCATTCACTGCGATTTTGTGTCTTTCGTTCACCTCACATGTATCCCAGACATTCAAAAGGTTTCTGATCCTACCTGGAGCTTGCGCCAATCTGCCACTGCATCTGGTCCTGCAACTTGCTGTAAATCCTGCAAGACATACACACACTCCGAATGTAACTCAAAGCTCAAATGCAGATCACTTATTAAATGCTAATCAATGGCCGTTAAAATATTTCATCACAAGTACATCATGCATTTCACAATTCTGCAAAACAATAGCAAGCACAGGCGAGAGCACAGGAGGAAGGCACGGATAAACCTTGTAAAACTCCGATGGACCAATTCGTGAAAGAAACTGCCCTTCAGGAACGTGAACCATCCATGAGTTGTAGCGCACACATTCAACAGGCTCCCTAAGAGCATCCAAGACCTAAAATTGCACAGTCCATTACATTACCAGTCAGCTTGTCCGCAATACATCCAGCTTCATTGCGCAACCAATTATCTACCATGGTTTTAAAGTGACCAATTCAATTGGTCATAATGTGCAAAATCAGTAATTCAGGCGGGGCCAAATCATTACATATGTTGGTAAAAAACATAAAAGAAATCGCAGAAAAGAAAAATCCCTTATGACCTACTCAGAATTGCACATTTGGGTTTAATGCCCTTGGGTTTAACTAGAGTAGGGACTCAGAATTAGGGTTTGGCACACCTGGGCTAAAGGATTGGCCTGCGGCCCTCGAGACGACAGTCCAGAGAAGAGCGATGGCCCGGAATCGAAGTGATATCCCTTGATTTCAAAAGAATGTGCTGCCCCGCCAGGGATGTCATGGCTCTCCAGCACAAGCACGTCCTGTCCGTAACGAGCCAGGAGCCCACCGCAGCAAAGGCCTCCCACACCGCTGCCAATAATCACCACATCCGCTTCCACCTTCTCTGCCAAACCAAGAATTATACGGTGCACATCCGAATCATAATAGACGTGGCATTGACCTCAAACCCCAATTCAAATGACTTAACATATTCAAAATTGTGTGTGAAATAACTTCCTACAACTATCAATGATTGAGTGTTAATACTTCCACAATTAGAAAAAGTTCAAGAATCATGTATAGTTTGTGATTTATGATGCATCCCTTGTGAAAGTCCGGAAGTTCATTAAAAAAGGTTCCTTCCCCTTCACTATACAAGGATACGCTCACTTGCATAACCAATTTGATCTTACAAGGGAGTAAAACTTGAGCTTACAAGAAAATCGTTCTCGGAATTCTATAATAAGTGATGATGTGAGAAGAGTCCAAAAGATGGGAGCCACCTTCCTTACAATGCAAAGAAAATATTCTTCCAATGAATTTGCAAGATTGGTGCACATATGATTACTGCGCGGAGCACGGGAAGTATATGAAGTCTACCCATCCCAATACGATGTTGCCGAAGTGATTGTGTCGTAAATTCACTGACTCAGATTATAAAAATAAAGGGGGTCTGAAAGCGGGAATTGCAAAGCATACCCCGTTCGGCAGAGTCGGGTACAGCTGCACTAGGCACCTTCTCCCCAAGCACAGCGCTCACCACATTCCTTAAACCCTGCTTGCCATTCCTTTCAAAACATCTTTCCGACGATGCAGGGCCTGCTGCAAGAAATTGGGCTTTCCTGAAGCTGGGCAGTGTCACCATCGGAGCAAATGCAACGGCTCCGACGACCGCCATAGCCATGGCGAAAGACTGGCTAGAATCTTGAGCATGAATGCAAAGACTACAATCTGCTGCTCATTCCCCACTTGGAAACACTTCTGCTACAACCATCAACGGGTACCATATGCTAACGTAACGTAGCTACGAAATTCCAGTCGAATTCACGAGGCGAGAGTGCGTCTGAGGTTGATGAATGGAATGTCGGCGATACAGGCTTGACACATTCTTCTTCCCCGCATAGAGAAACGAAGCAAATTGCCTGCAATTGAAGTAACTGTGCTGGAAAACTGTGCTGGAAAACTGTGCTGGAATTTGAACAAAGGAGTGATCTTCCTGTAAAAGAGTCCTGTATGAGAGTTGAAAGGAGGAGCTCCACGTACGTTTGTTCTGCACCTCAAGAGTTAGTTCATTTCTAAAATCGCCTGTTAAAAGTATCCGAATATGGGCGAGTCTCATATTGTTTTTTTTAAGAAAATTGGTGATTTCATGCATTGTTCTACCCATTCTTTTTGGTGCTAAATGAAGGGAGCAGAAATGGGGAGATTGAATGCTCTTCCCCACTATTGTTACCGCCGTAATACTATCATTGGTATTAGTGGTTGGCTTGAACATAATATCATTGATATGTAGCAAGGTGATTTTAGAGACAGTTGTCATTGGAAGATTGTTGCTACTAGAGGGGCCATTCATTCGATTAGAGGTCAACAAGGGTCCAAGAGCTTGCCATTACACTTGGAAAAACAGGCCATGTAGCCAACCTATCACTATAAAAAATTCATGTTTTGGATTGTGTTTTACCACTAACGCACAATGTCCAACAAAATATAAAGATGTCAAAGGACATGTGGCTCAACAAGGTAGATTTTTGTGGACGTTGTGGAGAACATTAGCACGTTACTACAAATTCAAGTTGATGCTATCATTGACGGTGATGTTTTGGGGCATTCAAAAAACAATGTTGAGATGTACAATAGTGAAGATCCCATATTCTAGTTATCCTATATCTTTTGACTCACCATGCATGAAGAATGGATATAAAAATAACCTCTCTACTCTTCACGTTTACTAACTTCCAATGAAAGAATTCCTTCATTTTGCCATCAAAAATTCTCTTGATGATAGATGGTAAGTTTTGTTTAATTCTTGTTGAATTTAACAATTTTGCTCATTCATTTTATTTTTAAATTTATTTGAAATAAATATTTTTGTTGATCTTGGCTTATAGGTTGGATATGCACCAATTGATGTCTCAAAAAATGTTTAAGTTGATGTCTCCAATACCCTAAACCAAAATCAAAACCAATTGCTACATCAAAAATTGGAGGGGTCTAAATCACAACCCACGTCACTCATCGGATGGATGAAAAAGTATCCCATGTGGCATTGCCCACCCATATCATGCTTATGTGGCAATGACTTGTTCAACACGTGGCGCATTTTGAAGAGCTTTAAAGACTACTTTTTTTGCAACATTAGAATAAAACGACCTAAAATCTTACATGTTTCCTATGATTTTTGCACATTTTTTGTCCATTAATTATAACAGATTTTAGAAGACATTATAGTTGACATCTAACTTATTATACTAAATGTGCTCTCACATTTTTGCAAACTTCTAAAAAAAACCTTGTTTTCTTATAGTGTGTAGCCTTGATGAATACCTGTAAATCTTGTTGAATTAACATCTCATTGATTGCTCCTCGAATTCCCATCTACATGCTTGTGCATGGGAACCTCACAAATTACCAAGCTTGATAACTTTTATACTTGAACCTCCAAGGAATGTACAACTCATTAACACAAAGGCTGCCAAATAGTACCCTCCAATGGACCCTATAACCCCTCTAGCTTTGTGTTTCCTATTAACATGGACTCGAACCTAGAGGGTCAGCTGGATGTCCAATTCGATATAAAGGAGCATATATATATAACTAAGGGTCGGTTGCCATTAGGGAGCTAGACCTCTTGAACTTAAACAAGTGAAGAGTCTCTTGTAAATCTTGTCAAATTGGGCCCTCACCTAAATTATTAGAAATGTGAGCCCTCTAATAAGGGGGAGAAATTCTTCCATGTTTTAATTAAATACATTTGGATAGGAATAGGAAGCATCCTTGGTAGGAATGTTGTAAATTAACTAGTATAAATATGAGGACAAGTTTTGACAAAAACTTGCGAAAAAAAATTGTAAGCTGGATTTGTACATTTTAACTCTAAAAAAAGTGAGTATGTAGTAGGTAGATGATGAACATTTTTGAGAGTTTATTGGAGGACTTCCCATTGTTATAGGAGTTTCAATTGTTATAGAAGAGGTTTGGTTGGAAATCATTCTAAAATTAGGTGCCAAAATCTTGGAGGAAGTTATTTTTTCAAAAACAATTACCTCTATTTTTGAAATATTAAAAATATATTTTGGAAATTATCATAATTTGATATATGAGCTTCTAGATTGAATTTCATATTTTAATTTAAGCACTTGGAGGATTGTACAAGAAAGATCTCCAATATCTTTTCACAATCGTCTAACAACAATTTTTTTGCCATATATATTTTATAATATACCATTATGTGAAATTTATTGCTTTTATCAATGTATGATAGCGAGCAATAAGATGAAAGGATCCACCATAGATTCAGATGGAGATAAATTCATTGTAAAATTGTAATAATGAACATTGTATATTATAAAATGTGAAATGAACAATACCAATAAAATTCTATTCACAATAGATATGCCTTCATTTGTGTGATTGACAATAAACTTCATGGTCATTCTCAAAAAACCTTTGGTTTTAGATTTTTTTTAAATGAATTTATATTTTTTAAAACATGGATTAATTGCACTATTCAAGATGATATGATTCCCTTTTAAAGTAATATTAAAAATTTTTGAAGTAAATTTTATTGTTGAAAATTATATATATATATATATATATATATATATATATATATATATATATATATAAAAATGAACATCAGACAAATTTTCTAAATAAACAAATTTAGTGTATGCTTATTCCATAGATCACCTTTGTAGTATATTTTGGTTATTAAAATGATGTTTTTTGAATATAAGTCTAACTACTAATAAAATCTTGTCAAGTGTAGTTTTTACTCCAATTGAAAATTCTGAAAAATTAGTAAATTCCAATATTTTACTTGTGTGCCCTATGTCATTGCTACAACCAAAATAAAAGTACAAATAATTTTTTAATTTTTTAATTTGTAAAAACTTTACAAATTAATATACTTTATGCACAAAGGAATCCAAGGGCTTTGTTGCAGTGTGGAAGGTTGCATTCTTGATATGAATAGAAAGCTTTATGTACAAAGGAGTGCAAGGGCTTTGTTTTGTGGCATTTGGACATGCCATGTAAAACGTATGTGGTTTTTCAAAATAAAAGATAATTTAATTTCAATTTTCAATTTCACAAAAACTTTGAAATTCAATAATTTTCACGGGGTAGGTCCAAATACTACAAAACATTGTGTGTACACCCTTCCCCGTTGCCTGCAAAAAGCTTTTCAATGATACCAAGAACGTTGTTATGGTTTCTTAAATCTCATCATATCAAACAAAACAAACAAACAACATAATTTAAAGTATATAGTCATATAGATAGCAATATGAACTTTGAATCTATAACCATAGTTTGATTTTCTAATTCCAAAGCAACATGGTAACTTTGGCTTATACCATAATGTTATACACTAAAATATACATCTATGATTTAAAAAATCCAAATTTTTCTAGTATATTCTATATTTGATATGAATTTTCTTCATTTTTTCTTTAAAAATTCACAATAATTTAAAATTCTTTCCATAAATATTTGAAAATTGTATGACTTGTAATAGACATATGACTTTATCTCTGAAAAATAAATATAAAAATTTTCTTTCACATCAAGTTGTAAAATGGTAGCAATAAGAATGAACTTAAAAGTAGTGGTCAAGGGTTCGTCCTAGGGTTACCCCCTAAATGCTGAAGGCCTATTTTTAGCTTCTTGGAATTTGCTCTAAATTAAACAATATGTCAACATTTTGATAAATTGCATCAATTTTTTTGGATTTGTAACCGTACAAATTCAATCTAGACATGTTAGAGATCTTATAGGAAAGAAAACACGACAATATCACTTATGGAGTGAAAGATTATAATGTTTGCCCATGAAGATGTTAAAACTATGAAAATCTTTCAACTCTCTTTTTGCATGTCAAATCTAAAAAGTTGGTAACAAAAAAATACAAGGTTAAAGGGCCTAAAATATACTCTATAATTTTTTTAAATGAATTTTGAATGTGATTTTTTCTCCAAGATCTAGTATATTTGAGGGTCATTTCCAAGAGCTCTCAACACTACTGGAAGTCAAGAATGCAATGGATACCCTTGCACAAAATCATGAATAGAAAAATCATAACCGATCATTTTCAAAACAAAGAATTCAAGTGAAGTAAGCTATACTTTGTCATTTCTAAAATAACTCAAGCAAAGTAAGAATACAAATACATTCTTCAACAAGTACAAAAAGAGACACTATTTTACATGGAGACTTTACACAATACTATTATCTACAAATTGATTTTTTTTTTAAATTATTATTAGAGTTTAGTATGTAAAATCCAACACAAGTCCAAATGGCTTTAATAAAACATGAAAGCATGGCATAGCCTGCAAATAAAATCCTTTCAAAATAATGGATGAAAAACATCCTATTGTATTTATTGTAAACCACTTCAAGTCTCACTTGGATGCTCCTAGTCTCCTAATCCATACCCGCCTTAAGAGAACCGTGAAGACCCGTGAGGGTATCATCTTCGAGACTTGCAAGGGACTTGCAAGGAAACAAGTGTCCAACCGTCCCACATGTCTGCTTGCCTGCACAGCTTGCCTCTCCACCCCATGCGAGCTCTCAATCGACTTCGCCATAGACTTTGTACTCTTCTCTGAATGAAGTCTTAAAAGTTTCTAACCTTCCCTTCCAACCCAATTCAGTTTTGGGGCATCGTCTTCACCGTTTACGCCGTCGTTGCCAGGTGGGTGACCCTCGATCGAGCTCTGCAATTCTCTGCTTCCTTGATGGTGCTGATGCTGATTATGCGTTTTGTGAACACACGAATGGAGGTTCATGTGCTGTGGGAGATGGCGCGAATTGGGTCCTCATTGTCTGCTCTTGTTTTTGAGGGAATTGTTTGAGGATTTGAGGTCGAGCGATGGAGTTCGGTAGTGGCGAAGGGCAGGAACGGTCGCGGTTAGAGGAGTTAGCGGAGGAAGTCATGACGAAAGAGCAAATGGCACGCCTGAAGGAATTAGAAGAAATTGAGAAGGCCGGATATAATTTCGAAGGAACGCGGTTGGAACTTGTAGCTGATGAGGTTATTATAATAATCGTTCCTTTCCTAATGGATCGCCAGTCTTGAGAATAGTTATGTAATCACATTATTCAATCGGAAAATCTTTCGGGAATTGACCTCAATACGTAATTTCACTGATTCCGATTTATGAACTCACGAGAGAGAGAATGTCGACATTTCTTGAAATGTCTCTCTGCTTTTTAGCGTCCGAGTTTAGATATTAGGGCACGAGCGTAGATCACGAGGAGAATCATCACGGTAGACTTGGAATTCGCCTGGAATTTGCCGTCGTCAACAGGCTCTGCTTGATTTTGATCAATTTCTCGTGAATTTTTGTGTTGATTTGATTCACTTCTCGTTGGCTAATTGGCATCAAAGACAAATCTTTCTGAATAGACCGCGAAGTCCAAATTGGGTTCCATGTTCTATGTTGTAGTTTTGAGTAAGTTACATGGGGACTTTCTTTCATCCAATTTCTTTTATTTACTGGCCAACACATGCAATGTTCATTGCTGATTTCCGGTAATGTAGAAATTGGCCGCATCTGGATTCAATGTTTCAGAATGCACAACGCCTTTGTTGGGGTTGTCGAGGTGACGAATGATGCTCTTCTGACTGTATTTTTGGAAGTGCTATCGTTTTGAAACCAAGAATCCTTGGTCTTTGGGGGGTTAGACATAGTTCTCGTCCACACTTTGAGAAAATCAAAATTAGGTCAGACCTGGTGCAGCGGGAATGTAACAATTGCTGAGCTTTTGAGGGGAGAATGATGCTGTGATGATTCTGTACTTTCTATTTTGCATTTTCGGAATTGCTATCGTTCTGAGACCATGAATCCTTGGTCTTTGGGGGGGTATAGCTAACACAATAGACATGATTCTCTTCCACACTATGAGACAAGCAAGGTTAGGTCAAACCGGTGGATTGAGAATGACTCCTTTGCTGGGTTTCGAGGAGACAATGATTCTGTGATGATTTTATATTTTCTGAATTGTAGCGGTGGTTGTGAGCGCTTCTTTCACAGCCAGAGAATGCAGAGTGGATGCTCACTGCTACTGCGCACGCGTTGCTTAACGGCGTCTCAAGACTACATCACTCAACTCTGTTGTCATTCTCCGCAGCTGCTGAGGTCGCTGCCAGGGCGGATCCGATCCCCAAAGGGAGCTCGGGCTCGACGGTATTTAGATTCCTCATCGTCACTCTCGTCCTCTTCGCCTTCCTCCTCGGGTAGCTTCACGCCTGTTAACCGTTCCCCAGAGCGAAGGAGTCTGCACGCAACCATGGACACTGGCACTCCTAGTGTTGTACCTGATGAGCTCCAGAAAATATTACCCGCCCTGCAACGAGTCGTTCCTGTACTTGCCCCTGGCCGCCACAAAGGCCAAGCTGGTAAGTCTTGTATTTCTTGCTCTTCTATTCATTCTCAGGACTAGAAATCTGAGCGGTTTCATGGTTGAGCAGTTTTGAGTAGGCCATTTGGTGACTGCCACCATGGTGGTACAATTTTATTTAATTTTTGAGCATCACATGCATTCGTTGACCCTGCCTGAATTATTGATAGTTCACAATGTGATCAATCAAACTTGATCCTTTCGGGGTTAATCCTTTAAAGACGAAAGATTCATGTTTTTATAATGACCATTTTGATCGATCATATTGTGGAAGGTGTAATTTAAATGGGGACAAATTATATCTCACCTGATTAGTGTAGAACATCGCGTGTGTTGGTTGATACATAATATTTCCGGAACAAATTTGAATCCCTGTATGATCTCCAGAAAAGTGCTTAAAAGAACATGAGGCCAAATAAGGGACACAGTGCACAGCAATATTAGTTATTTCAGTTTCCTGGTACGGCTTATTAGGTTGGAGGGATACATTGAAGTTTTTAAGCACTCTTAATTTGTTGGTTCAAGTTTATTCAAGTCTAATTCTTTAGCTAAGCGACAGCATAATTTCCCATCTTGGTGAGAAACTTCGTCATGGGGCGTTTTCGCCCGATTCTCTCAATGACCTTTCAAGCATGTTGTATGTCATGGCACCTTCGTCAAGAAACTGAACTCTGGAAGCTCTTGATATGTTGCAACTTGATGTGTAGGGAAAGTTGCTATCGTCGGAGGCTGCAGGGAGTACACTGGGGCTCCATATTTCGCAGCCATATCCGCTCTCAAAATGGTCAGTTATGAACGTATTTTGATTTGTTCATTTAGTCGTTTCTTGATATACGAAAGTGCATATGCTTTCCGCTGTGAATGTCACGCATCCATGACTGCTCTTCTATGCTACATGTATTATCGTTTTTTGTATTATTCTCAGGTTTATTCGGATTCTTTATGATCATGGATAATGGTCCAGGGGGCAGATCTAGCACATGTGTTCTGCACGGAGGGGGCTGCGACTGTTATTAAGAGTTACAGTCCTGAGTTGATTGTGCATCCCATTCTTCATGAATCTTATGACCTAGGGTAACCTCTCTTGCTTTCTTCCAATTCAGGGCTTTCATGGCATGAGTCTTTGATGTGCTAGGAATCATGAATGATATCATTTTTTTACTGCTTGTAGTGATTTGATGAGTTGGAATATCATCGAGTGCATTCTTCGATAAATTTAGACGTATTTTGCAATACTTTAATGCCTCTGGCGTGATTGTAAATAGTAAACCTAAAATCAATCTTTCGATGTTACAATGCAGGGAAATTGGGGAGCAAGAGATAGGGGAATTGAAAGAAAAAGTACTTGCGGAAGTGGGAAAGTGGCTAGAGCGTTTTGATTGCATTGTAATTGGTCCAGGCCTGGGTCGTGACCCTATACTCCTGGTACGCTCAAATGCCAACTTCAGCGCTTATATTGTTTGTATTTTTTTCTGGAAAGAAAGCTTACTTCTAGTCAGACGAAGGAGACAACTTCATATTGCAACTGATGTATCATCAGCGTTGTTGTACATCCGTGTTGCATGGTTACTGAGCCTTGACACTTTGTTAGTTTCTACTTGGACATGCTCACCCACTGTTTTGTATGCGACCTTGAAGTCATTTGATTACATGAAGCATGTCATGTGGGTGGATGGACACAGGAATGTGTTGCTGGTATCATTGAGGAAGCGAAGTCCAAGAATATTCCTCTTGTGCTAGATGGGGTAAAATTTCACACCATCTCACTTCATGTGTTTCAAATGCATTGTCATTGCTTCATGATTGTGAGGCATGAATCGCAAAGCATGGTATTCCTGTGATCGTAATTCTAGTTCGTATGGAAATCTTACGAACGAACTCTTGCATGCAGGATGGATTGTTTTTGGTGACAAACCAACCTGAATTGATTGTTGGTTATCCTCTTGCCGTTTTGACTCCTAATGTCATGGAGCACAAGCGACTTGTTGCGAAGTTTAATCCCAAGGAAATATCTGACGAAGATCTTCCCGGCCAGTTGCAAGAACTTGCTAAAAAGTACTCTTTCTTAAAATGCTAGAATTTCACTGTCATCCTTTGTTCGTCGAGGCATGGTCTTCAAGTATGTCTTTTGGGGAGATTGTTGTGTAAGGGACTAGAATAACTTCTTTGACTATAAAATTTGTTCTTGTTAAGAAAGATTTCAAGGTGCAAAAATTGTTTACGAAGAAAACGAGGAAGTCCCTGAAAATCCCGAGGAAAAAACTGATGAAGATCCTGAAAATGCCGAGGAAAAACCTGATGCAGACCCTGAAAATGCCGAGAAAAAACCTCATGAAGACCCTGAAAATGCCAAGGAAAATTCTGATGAAGAAGATCCTGAAAATCTCAATGAAAAATCTGATGAAGAAGATCTTCCTGGCCAGTTGCAAAAACTTGCTAATAAGTACTCAACCTCAAAATGATTGAACTTAGCTATGTCATTCCTTGTTCATTATTGCTCGTCTTCCAGTGCGTCCTCTTAGAGTGGTTGTTGCGGAGAGACTAAAATTCTTTATCGGCTTCAAAATTTCTCCTGTTAAGGAAGATTTCAAAGTGCAAAGATTGCTGGAGAGGGTAACCAGGAGGCTCCTGGAAGTCTTAAGGAAATTCCCGAGGAGGAGATCCCTGGCCAGTTGCAAGAACTTGCTATAAAGTACTCGTTTTTAGATGTAATTTTATGAATGAATTGTTAAAAAGATGTATTTGTATTAAATTTTCTGTTTCTCAGAATTGTACTTGATTTGATTTATCATGCAGTGATTTGGTTGATTCACACTATTGCTGTTTCCTTCGTCGCATGCTAATAGTACTGACTACAGTCCTCATTGCATGTCAGGATGGAAGGTGTCACTATTTTACAGAAAGGGAAGACAGACTATATCAGTGATGGTAAATCAGGTGGGCGCCTCCTGCACTTTCATAAAACTAGTCTGTTCTCAGCTCTCCATAGTGTCTGTGAAAAGACCATGACTGCTTTAGGTGATCAGAGTGTCTTGTTTCTTCTGTGTTCCTGCAGTGATTTATTCCAATGTGGAAGTGTTGTGTTGCAGTGTTGAGCTCGGATTATTATGGCTCTCCCCGGCGCTGTGGTGGCCAAGGTGATGTCCTTTCTGGCAGGTAACAGTCAGTGCACGTAACATTCTATAAAACAGAGATCTTCCTTAAGCCTTCTGTGACGCCTCGCCAGGAATTTTAATTTACGTGGTCTCTGATACATCTCTATTTTCATTAGAGACAAAGGGATCCTGCTAGAATTGGTTAATTATGTTATGTATGAACAAGATTGTCTTATGGTACACTTCGCGTGCTCACACTTTGAATTGAGGGATCATCCACAATTTCTGTTTTTTAAAATTATTGAACTAAACCTGATGCACTTTGAGCAAACTCGGGTACAGCACTGCAGTCTTTGTGTCGTGGGCGAAAGCGTTTTTCAGCAATGAGAGTGCCGATGGCAAGAAGGACGTGCAGGAAAGGTGAGACCAAGCCATGTTGTTGTCGATATGATTCTGTCGATCCCAACTTTTGCTATATTGAGAAGTTTTGCTGCCCGTGAAGATCTTGAACCTCAATGTTTAGAATCAATTACAATGGTGGAAATAACCATAAGGTAAGGTAGAGAATTCTGTTTGCGTCACTTTAAACAGCTGTGGAGAGATCACTTTGGGCACAAGCGCCAAATCTATTGAGATCACATTTATCACACTGTGAATTTCTTAAATGCAATTTCAAAGTGGGCCTTTGAGTAACGCTTTGATGACACGGAACAGGATCTCTGATAACCCAACAATGGTTGGCGCGCTAGCTGGATCTCTGCTCTGCCGGAAGTCTGCTGCCAACGCATTTGCTCAGCACAAGAGGAGCACTGTTACAACCAACATCATCGAGTGTCTTGGTCAGAGGTATACACTGCAAACTGCTTGTTTTGCATCTTCAATCAAATCCATGTGCATCTTCATTCAAATTGCTCCTTACTTCTGCTTTTTTTTAGTACAGGATAAGGTATAATCTGTCCTCTTGATCGTTTTTGTCGGGTTTGACCCTTTGAAAGCGCAGAAAGTTCAACTACACTTCTGGCTTTTGTAGAATAGTTTATTAGTTTTTTCATGAATGAAATATTATGATTCCAATATAGAATTTTTTTTTAAAAATTGGTGTAAAAGGAATTAATAAGTATTTTACCTCTCATACTGAATTACAAGCTGGAGGTGATAATACTTGGTCATGTGACTATGATGACAGTATGGACGAGCTTTTCCCCATGTGACTAGCACTGCAATCACGATTGGAATACAATGCGAAGCTGTAAGTTTTTGAGGACAATGCTGTCGATTCTTGCTCTCAAAGATGTGAAGAAGTTTGGCTCTCATCAGGCTGAGTCTTCGCCTAAGTTTTGGATGGAAAACTTGTAGTTTGATATAAACTTTCTCTCGAAGGTTTTATCTTGATTATAAATATCATGCGAAATACAAAATCTTATTATGATTGTGCAGAGTTGTAGTGCTTGTCCGTAAATTTTGGGAATGATATTCTTCCCATGAAACATGGGCTCCTAAACAGATAGAGCTTACAGATATGTCTATGTTGCAAGAAACACAGGCAGATACTTGACAAATCAGTGGTGTTGTCAAACTGCTACTCCTGGGGGAAGAATCTTTATATTTGCCCACAACTCTATCCTTATTAGGATACGGAAGGAAGGTGTTCAATGAATGATTTTCAGTGTTAACCCCTGAAACGCCCCAGCAACCCAAATTTGGCTTCTTCAATTTGAAAAATGTTTGTGTTTGAGGATTATAATCTTTTGAGGGGTACGGTCAAAGGACATGTCCTTTTCCTCACACCTCCGGGTCTCTCTTGACTACCAATTGGTACGGTTGAATTATGTGTATTTCTTACTAGGAGAAAGTTTGAATGGAATGAATTTGCAAAGGTTTGGATTTCATTGAATTTGTTTTGGGCGCTCAAGGGTTAATATAGAAATAGCAAATGTTCATATTCATGTGGTCGATGGATAATTGCATGGCTAATGACCATTGTGATAGGCTTCTCATTTTAAAACAACAATGTATAAATTGTTTTTGACATGTTTAGTGTTTAGAGAGTGAAGGTTTGAATGATGAGTGTCTTGTTTTTCATATATGTTTGGAATTGTGACAAACCTAAGGCAATATAGTATCTTCAAGGTTCTTTCAAATATTTCCTCACTAATTGGGTGATCAAATTTCACCAAAATGCCTCCTAACTATTTCACATCACCTCACTAGTAGAAAGGTGGTCTTAGAACCACTACCAAACATTCCCTTCGTTTTTTGAAAAAAATGTGTGCTTCCAAATATGGGTCTTTTTAGAAACAAAGGTCATACCAAATATAGAGCATATGACATTGGCATATCATCAAATTTACTTCCAAAGAAAGACATTGATGTTAGTATCATTCTTTGCATCTAAAATAAATGCACCCACAATCAACACTTGTAGCAATTGAATATACTTATTAATTTATTTTTATTGGATCTTATAAATAAGTAATAGATCAACACTAGTAGCAATTGAATATACTCATTGTTGCCAAACACAAATTATTTTTATTGTATTTTATAGGCAAGTGATAGAAGAGCTCAATGCACACATTGAAAAATTATGAAAAAGAATTTCAAAATATTATCTATGGGTGTACCAAAAGTTGATACTAGACTATCCAAATCTCATGCCTTGATTGTGAGCATCTTATATTATAATATTATATTAATGATGCTTTTAGGACCAAATATAAGTATCACCTTTGAGGCAATGATGATTATGGGTGTACAAAGCTCATTATTTCATGAAAAGGCTTTTCTTTCACATTGATCTTACAACCTAAGTTAGGATTGCTTTACACCATGGTAGAAAAGCGTACTAATCAATTAAGATGTTTTGGCCAAGACATAGTTGTTTGAAACAAATGGTAGGATGCTAAAGAAGAAGAAGATGATAATAATAATAATAATAATAATAATAATAATATAATACCATAAAAAGACTTCACCAATTGTAACATAAACACCATGTAGAGAAGTCTTCTAAATAACTTCACAAATTGAAGTTTACTAGACAACTTCACCAAGAAGAAAGTTTTGGTGAATAACCACCCACAAAACAAAGAGCCAACTAGTGTTATTTAGAATAAGCGAAAGCTTCATTCACACATTTAAGATATGCTACAAAGAAAAGATAATAAATGAAGTTGGAATTTTCTAAGGACCAAGTTTTTTGTCAAAGGGATGAAGCCACCCAAATTACTTGACCAAATAGACAATTGTCATATTTTCATCTGTGCTTAAAGTTTTCCACCTACAGAGTCTTCGTCATAGAGGAAACCCAATCTGATGAATGAAATTTCCTCCAATCATATTGCTCCATTTCCCTTAAAATTCTTGACCAATGCACTTCTCCACCATGGTGTGAAGCAACCCTTATTCATCTTTTGTGTAGAAAGCATTGGATGCGAGTGAAAAAGGGAGGATTCACACACCCCGGCAAATGTTAATTTAATGTTCACCCTCGACAAGGCTCTGTTGATTACTTTGGAGAGTGATGATCAGTGCGAAAGAGGGTGTGACTATACCTTAGAAATGTTCCAGAGGTTGAGTTATGGGGTGATCAAGTATAGTTATGACGTGGGTCACTTAGTTTCGTAAGGAAACATATGACGTTTGTCCATGCCTCCTCCTGATTCGTGCGCAGGGCCACTGTGAAGGAATGTTTAACAGATAAGCATTTAGGCCTCCCTAACATAACGAAGTTGCTCTGCACAAGTTTACAGCCAGAGGTCCCTTTCAAGGCAAGACATATGCCCAGGCATTTGTCGAAAGTTCATCAAGTAGTGGAAGAATCATTGTACCAGCATCAGCAATCGACGTCACGTTGCCGATTGCGCTGGGGATGGAGAATCTTCATGAACATATCGTCTACCTCGCTCTGACATACTTGAACATCCTGGTCGGTCCCTGGCAGACGAAAAACCAACGGCAGCGATAGGGTACAGTAATGGATTAAGTGTAAGCCCTAATACAAAACGTCCTTACTGGTCCCGCTTGTCACATTCATCAACAGATGATAGCGGTATGCTTCGTTTCCGTTCAGAAAGTAGAGCAAGCAAGATCAGCAAACATACCTGAGATTCACGACACAAAGAACTGTATAATCCAAAAAACTGCAATCTTAAATTGTGTGTTACACGATGATGAAGGCTTTTGTCACAACTAATACTATCATCGACTCTATTGATGATTCGAAAAAGGTAGTTCTCGCAGTGTGTATGCACCTTAGATTTAAGTTCATCTTCGTATCCCTAACTTCAGCAAACTCAGAATCGTGTGAACCAGTAAAAATAGTGGACGTACAGCTATTCACAACCCACCAAACACGGATTTGATGTTGAATGCTACCCTGAGGCATTACACGCTAAACAATTAGCAGAACAGATATGCCACTGAGTTTCAACATTTTATTCATTTTACAGAATAATTAACAATTAAGATTATTGTACAAGCCTCTGACGTAGGATTTCTCCGGCTGCAAAGATTGTCAGAAAAGGCATGGACCACACTCACCACAGACTGTACAGACTTTCTATCCTCTAGTGCATAGAAGTAGGACCACAGACGATGAAATATTAAAACGACAGAACGGTAGACGACTGCTGCGCAGAAAGTCAAGTGAGATCTATGGTTCTGTGCCTAGGATGACAAGAAGTTGTATGTGATACGCAATGTGAAGAGTCGTGAGAACTCACTTGAAGATCTCCATGAAGCCTCCGGTATCGGTCATCAACTTTCCACATGTAACGGAAAATCGTCTCGCTGTAATCGGAGCACTAGACACTAAACAGTTCCAAGCCGTGCCAAGGTTTTGGAATTTCCATTAAATATCTCAAACAGGAAACTGCTGAAAGAGACATGGTCACCTAACTTACATGTGGGGACCTAACGTGCAGAAAAGCTCTTCAGATTGAGAAAGTTATCCAACTCAGATAAGCTTAAAGAAAGCTACTCAACTGTACATGCCACGATCGTCAAAAAAATACTGAAAAGACCCGATAGCCAGGTTTGAATATCCCCCAGCAGAAAAGTGTTCGTACAATCTGTTTCCCAAACGACAATCGTCCGCCTGAAGTCTCACGAACTGTCCAATATTGGAGGGAAACAAAGATGTCGCGAAAAAACGCCTGAACATTTACCCAGACGGCAACTCAAAAGTAACTCATACGATTTCGCGTAACTCGAAAGCGAATAGGCAAGAAAGTCAAGACTACTGAGTCGAAGTGCAGCCCATAGAAAATGCAACACAGCGCACTTCCAAGAAGCATCGATAGCTGGATAATAAGCTCTCGATCAAGAGCAAGCCTGAACTAACACGAAATGCTAAACAGCCGCTCCTGGTCTGAACAGCTTGCGGGAAAATGTATCTCGCTCGTATGGAAATGAAGCACAGTGCAGGAACAGAGCAGACTCCTGCTGGCTACGAGTGTCCATCTCCGTGTAAACGAGACCTGAGCCCAAACAAAGAGGGACGCAGCGCCGATCAAAACAGAGCCAATTAGTCATCAATACGACACAACCATCCATGTGCGCGAGTACTCTTTCCCATCGCCCAGGTTCCATGAATGACCTCCCCCCTCACAGTCCGCATCCTCCATAAATTACCATCACTGAACTCCTTATCTCACTCCTGTACCACGAATCATAACTGCTATACTTGCATGCCAGCGGGTCAGAGTCCTCCCAGCAACAAACCCCGACCCTAATCGAATCTCTCCGCCACATTCATCGTCACCTTAACTCAGCTTAACGCGAGTTTATATTCTCCCCAAACCACTTGCCTACCTTTCCTGAATGAATCCACGAGCGACAATAAATTTTTCACTCAAGCGCAACCCTGGTCCCCTGCACGGCGCAGATCGGAACCTCTGGGCCAAGGCAGAACGAAACAGACCTAAACTGTGAACTGTCCCTCCCCATAAGTTCCACCTCGTAATATCATGGCCCCTTTACCATAGCCGGTGATGAATGAGCCCTCTGAAAAAAGAGGTCCAGAAACATGTGAAACGGAACTGAATAGGCACCGTCAGGCAGGCAGGCAGGCAGTAATGGCTCTCCCCCTGAACAAGGCGACATGGAAGAGGCAGGCGCATTAAAAACAACACCCAAGTGTACAGTCGACGGACTTGTCCGACTCGTCACCATCATGCCTGGCAGGGAAACAGAAGTCATGACGCGCGCCCCCCCCCCAACTGTGTGACTCACTCACTCACACCCCTGTAACTGAACTTACACCCCTCGTGGCACGAAGCTTCACAGGGCCTCGCCAAAAGCTTCACTAACTTATCTGAACCCTGGCTATGGCGTCACCCTCCTCTGCATTGCTGCAAATATCCACGCCACATCCCAAAAACACCTAATAAAAAAAAAAAACGCAGACCCACAAAATTCACGTCCGCTTTCCCCAACGACTTCTCAAATCTTAAGCTCCTCTAGATCTTAAGCTCCTCCGCTAACCCTAGACGGAAACACAGAACTCAAAATCTCCGTATTTGAGAATACTGAAGTCGAAAAGAACGAAGACATCTTCAAAAAACGAACAAATAAAAAGACGAGTGTACCCGTAGCCTAGATACACCTTCTCATATCTACGAAAAAGAAGATTCTCGTCTTCGAATTTGAAATGGAAGCTACGTCATCCCAGTGAGTGGACGTCGAGTGCTCGTGCGGAACAGGGAATCTACGACTAAGTTAAGATTCAGGTAGATCATTGAAGCTAAAATCTACCCCGTCGCGAAAGGTAAAAAAGGGGTTTGGGGGGCGAACCGATTCAAAGGAAAGGACGGGTAAAAAAGTGTTTGGGGGGCTGGAGGGGGGGTGCCGCGAAGCTTCCCTTAGATCCTTGGTGTTGCGTTGTGATTGGGTGTCACGGCCCTCCCATCATACAGTCATTTGAAAAGCCGGTATGATCAATGGAGGAAACCCTAAAGTGGAAATTTAGTGGGACTGGACGAGAAAGCGGTCCCACCCGCACCGGCCCCACCCCCACCCCCTGTGGGCCAGCCCAGGGTGAATGAATGGGCCCCTCGTTGCCTCGCAATTTACCTCTGGGGAAAACATTGGAATTTTTTTTTTAATATTTTGCAACGCTTGCTCGCATGATCGTTGAGAATTTGGGAATTTTGAATTCATAGTTGCAATTAAATTAACCCCTAAATGCCTTAACCCTTGAGCACCCCAGCGACCCAAATGTGGCCTCCTACTATGAGACATTTGACCATTATAATGTCCTAGGTTGTACGGTGAAAACTTTCACAAATTTCTCCAAAGATGCCCTCCCTACCTCTCTTGCAATCTAAAACAGTCATGTCTCTTGGATCTTATTTTTTAATCGGTGGGGTCTACTTGAGTGGCAATTTGTAGCTTGCTTTTGGAATTCGCGCTTGGGCGCTCAGGGGTTAAGCCATTCCAAGGATGATTTTCCTATGAAAAAAAGAGCATGGGCTTCAAGTTGTCCTCAATGAAGCCAATCTTTTTTTTTTAAATCTGACCGTAGAGATGTTTAGAGAGCTTGTTTATTAGCACATATACCAATTTTGAGTCTGAAATTGTAAGGGAGTTGTGAGATTATAACAACAAAAGAAATGTATATATTTTTTTATTTTTAGTATGATATATCCTTTACCACAATGTTTTAGAAATTTACAAATAAAAAGTTTTTGGGATTATAGGTGACATGAACGACTACAAATAGTGCTAGCACACTAAAATGCACTTTCAAACAATTTAATTTCACATGAAAAAGCTATCAAACTCATTATACAATACACCTTGCAATTGTTGTAATGCAATTTTTTTTTAATAAATAGAGATTTCAAATAACTCCAAATTAACACTTGAATATTTAAATTTTCAATGGTGAAAATTTTGAAAACACTTTTATCTTTCTATTGGGATCATTTTCAAAGCAAATGGATTTGTATAATTTTTTAGATCTCAAATCAAGTGAAATTGGCAAACTTTGCTCAAAGCCAGGAAATGAAGTAAAATTTGCAACCTTTATTCTTCACTAATGGTACATAGATGTGTTTGAAGACCTCTTAGAAATCAAATATTCACTTTTTCAGTGAAAAAAATGAAAGATTCCAATAGTTAACCTTCAAAACTACCCAAATTTGTTTTTTAAACGGGCATAGGAATTTAACTGCCCACACCAAAATAAGCCTAAAATTTCAAATCGACCATATTTGGTCTCTCAGGTAGTTAGGGGTTAAGGTAAACTAGCCCATTGTGGTCAGAATGAGGAGTTTGACATCATATTGTTGCTGAAATTTTTCAATTATTTTCCCACATTAGTACAAGTGTGAAAAACAACAAGTGCAATTGAAATTATATTTTTCTGACAAAGTATGAATTTGCTAGGAATTTTTAAAGTGTTAAACCCAAAATAATCTGTAGAATACCTCATAACCAACAAAATCTGAATCTATAATGCTCATCTTACTACCTAATGCAATCACAATATTTTCTATCAAGGAAGGCTTTAAAAATCAATTTTTACAATGAATTTCACACTAAAAAGTTAGAAGCTCTTAATGAAGTCACTATTCACTTCATTACTGTCATGTAAGACATGCATTGTGGCCCACATCTCACATACTAAGGAAAAAACCCACAATGGATCATTTCCTAAGCGACCACAATGGGTTGTTTTACTTTAGTTGGCGATGAGGGAGACGCATATAAAAATATGCAGCACAAAGTAGGAAGCAAATTTTTTTTTACATCTATTCTTGGTAGAGACAATTAGGGCGACAATAATGGTATATGAACATGAGCATGCAAGCAGGTGAGCTTTGAACATATATATGTGTATGTAGATATATTGCAACTATTGAAGGTGCTTATAATGTAAACATTTGTAATATAGGTACCTACATTATAGTTGCACTATAATCATAGAAGATTTTGATAAAATAAGCACTTCCAGCCTAAGAGTCTAGAAGACTATACACCTATGCTCATAGGTTCATGCCTTTAGGCTCACCTAATAGCACCCCTCTCAATGAAGAGGTCAATCCTCCCTAACCTACAAAGTGAATCATGTCAAGTTAATGTTGTGTCCTAGACGGTAATTTTTTTTTTTAGAAAAAAACCTATTTTGTACCTTGTTAATTTTATATTATTCAACCTTCCAATTCAAATTCATATGAGTATCAAATCTTCACCAACCACTTTCTTTCAACTTCAAATTTGCAAAGGCTATAATCCTCCTCTTTCAAGATCATGCCAATTTTTAAACTCAACTCCAAATTTCATTGTATCGGGCAAATATAGAAAATGGAGTAGGGGGTGACCACCATGACTAGATCTAAGCAATATCATCTTCTACCCTGTCTAAGCATTCCAAGCCCTTCAACAATACCCTCTAAAGTGATTCACCCTTATCCAAAAAAATGCCCACCTCTAGCAACCTAGATATTAGCCTTAAATCTAAAATGGCAAGCAACTAAAATCTCACAATTTCAAAAAAACAATGGCTACATATCCACCTTTTATTTTTACACACTAATTGATTGTTGGTCCTACTAGCTCTATTGATCAACATTGGATTCTTTATTTTCACATTCCAAAAATACTCACTAACAATGGACTAATTGCTAGGTCTTCTTGAACATTGATGGCTTCTAAAAAGTCACAATGATTATTAGTTGAAACATCTCTAAACATCTATATCTTTGAATTTAGAACATTCTTCATATTTTCCTCTAATACATATTGCATGGTTTTTATTGAGGCATTGTCAATGAATATTACGTAAATGATGTATATTTTTCAAAATATTCATCATCCACCTTCTAGATAGTTGAGTATCTAAAGATCCTCATATGAGTTACGACATAAAACTAATGTCAAATGAAAAAATAATATGGTTCCGAAAAAAATTATTGAAAAATGAAAAAAAATTAATACAATGTAGTAATATTTCAAGATAGTGTGTGTTTAAAAAAAATAATTAATAAGTATCAAAGAGGATAAATCAATGCACTATAACAATTTGAAAAAAATACATTATATTTTTATATTTCTAAGATTTTGGAGATTATTTTTAGACATATGAAAGTTTGAGTAGATGTTTTTAGAATCACCAATTTTCATTACAATTTTTTTTGTAGGTAGATTGTATGTAGAAGGCAAGATTGTCACATTTCTTCCCAAAATATAGCATTGAATGGAATTCAACTAGTCTAGAGGGTTGTGAATTCCCCCAGGTTCTCAAACTATGGGAACTTGTCCATAATAACAATATGATGTGGCTAAGTGACTGTGACATTAAATAATAATAATAATAATTTATTATTATTTATTATTTTGGACACCAATGGTTGATTCATTGCAAGGGAAATGGGCTTGAAATGGCCTTCTAATGTCCCCCTCGAACATCTAATGTTCATTTCTTGAAGTGCAATTTAATTATTAGTTAATTGATGCTAAAATATGAATATTCTATAAGATTTTTTTAATAAAAAATAAATTTAAAAACCATGTCTTAAAAGTTTGGCATCTATTTTTTGAATTGTTTTCAATCAAATCTACTTGACAATTGTAGGCTTTTTCCTTATTTATGTATTAATCCAAAATCTATACACTCATTTTCTAAAACTCAAATCTTATGAGTCTATTTTCAATTTTGAAGAATTGGTCCTTAGCTATTGACAATATCTAACATATCATGTCTTTTAGACATCTTCATTATGTCATATTAGACCAAATCAATAAATTCTTGAATTATTTTTAAAAATTTCAATAAATTTTTGTTTACATTTTTATCCATAATAGAACAGAGTTTATTGCACTCCAACAAAAGCAAAAAAGTTTCATCAAACTACAAGGTTTTTTTGAGAAAAATATTTGGATGCCTTTAAGATTTTGCAAGATTGAATGAAAAATTTGCATTTCTGTTTTAAAAAAAAAAAAAATTGATCTTGATCTTGAAGGATTGAGCTCAAAATTTAAAAAAAACTCAATTAACATACACATGCATTTCATTCTTTAAATAGTTGCTAAATAGAAATGAATAAGAGATATAAGGAAATATAGACTCATTAATAGTTGTAAGATGGATTGAAATGCACTAATTCCAATGGTGAGATTGTTCTATCAATGAAAATTAACCCTAACAATTTCTTTTGGGGGAAAAATATAAAAATTGAGCTCCAAAATGAATTCAATATACTATACTTTCAAAAAAATGTTGTAATTGTTACAAACCAAGATGCTCCATAATTTTATAATCACTCATCCAAATGGAACAAACCAAATCTTTCCATATTGAAAAATGTATAATCTATTATAAAATATTTAGAAAAAATTATTTCAAATATTTGTGTTTTCTTATTGTTGCTTGCTATTAGTGTTTAGAATTGTAAGTGGCATAAGTTTTGCTCCCATGGACCAATGAAAATTTAATTGTCTTTCTAGAATGTTTATTTATTTTTCTCTCTATATATATATCAAAGTTAAATTTTATACATTAGAATCTTTGCATATTTGCATATTTTAAAAGAAAAGTGACAAACTGAAATGAAATTTTAAAAATGATGCCAAAAATTGAGATATAAAAAACTTGTTCAAAATGTCTTCCAAGCAACATAATTCTTGGGAATTTATAGATTAATCATACTACTCAAATCATAAGTCCCTCTATAATATCACAAATGCTACCATTAATACTAGGGGCTCCTGCTTGCTATGCTACGCATTCATTGTATCACATATTAGTAAAAATTTGATATATTTGAATAGAATGCATGATAATGATTTCGATAAGTCTTTAAAATAATTATTTTAATTGTTTTATAAAAATATTTCCAATCATGCATACATAGAAATCATATTTTCACACAATGTGATATTACTGAAATAGAGTAGCAGTTCACAATCACCTGTAATATCACTTTTTACAAAGGGTGATATTATAGAAATAATATAGTCGTTGCAATTGATGTGATATTAAAGAGGATCAATATGGTGATATTATAAAGGTAGCAATTCCATTGCTTTTCTTGGCTTTATACTTCTTTTGCGTTTCTATGATTTTGTGCTTTTGTGAGCTTTGAGCTTCTAATTTCAATTTTCTATTGCTACTACCAAATGATTTGAAAAATTTATTAGATTCAATTGATTTTGGATTTCACAACAATTAAATTGTTCACAAAGCTTTTGAGATTTACAAGTTTTTCCTTTAATTCTTCTATCTAGGTTGCCATTGTTTGTAACAATTGAGTCTAATCTCTAATGCATTGTAATGTATGTGTATCTTTTACCGTTTTAATCATTGCATGTATTTCATTCATCATTCCTTAAATTTCTATTTTTTATTTCAGTATATGCTTTTTTATTAAAAAAGAATTATATGAAGATTTTAGTAATTTTTATTTGAAGATTTTTTGAAATTCTTGCTTTGCATTCTATCTAATACATAAAAATTCCTATGAAATTTTAATGGTGAATGCGTAGCATAGCAAGCATCAACCGCTAGTTAACTTTTAAAATATTATAATTGTAGGACATATTTGAGGAAAACTAATTCTAAAAATAACTAACTTCTTTTATAATTGTATGGTGAACAATATAATATTGGAATAAAAATTTAGCATTTGTGGTATTCAAAAGGGAGGCAAATTAAAAGTTAGAAAATTATAGTTAAAGAAAATATTTTTGCCTAAATAGAACACTTTGATTCATTCATTAGATTTGGACTAATGATGAGAAGGTTACAAAGAATATTCTTTTCAAAAAACAATTGTACTCAATTTTCACAATTTTCTAGATAAAGAAGAAGTTCTACATGGTATACCTTCTTGCTAGAACAATCTCACCATTGACATTCATGTGTGTCAATCCCATCATAGAGCTATTAAATTTTTTTTTTTTTTTCCTTTTATTTCACACATGTTTCCATTTAATAATGTTTTCAAGAATGAAAGTTGATTATTTTTTGTGAATTTTTCCAGAAGATTGTCTTTCAAAATTTTAAGTTATAAAGATTCAAAGTCTTAAAAGCAAATTAGACAAAGTGCCAAGGGGAAAAAAAATCTTTATTTTTAATGCAAATATCTTGCAATCCATGCAATGGAAGTTTCTAAAAATTCTCCCACACAAATTTATCCTAGTTTACCAAAGGTCAACAAATTCAACAGGCTTTCCAATCCAGCGTAATTCTTTTTCTTTCCCCCGAACGAAGAGTAAAGTAACGGGACGACTTCACTACACCATCCCTGCACGCTACACCAGATCAGTTGTACCGGCCACAGCAGTCCCTGCCTGCTGCCCCCCCCCCCCCCCCGGTACCCGGAAGCTTCCAGCATGCCAAACAAAGCCGAGAACGTGGAATAGTCCAAATTGGCGAGGGGCCCCCCCGTCCTTTCCACCTCTGACAGCAGTCACAGCACAGCCTAACTTAAGTAAAGGCCCCTCCCAAGTCCCAACCGATGAGCATGCCGTGGGGCTCGGCTCGGCAGGGCCGGGCCGGGGGGGGGGAACGGAAGTTGCTTCGTTGCTTCGTTGCTTCGTTGTTTCCGTCGTCCACGGTGTCAAGGTGGGGCCCCGTTCCGAAACCCTAGATATCAGCCACTATCCCTCCCAGTGGTAGATTTCAGTGCCTTTAGGGGCACGTTTCGTCCCCAATTAGCCCATTTCCGAAACACACACGAAGAAAATACTTACCCCAATTAGTCAGCTTTTTTCCTTCCGTCTCTCTCTCTCTTCTGGTAAAAAAAGTAACTTTTTCTAAGTTCGAAAGCTCTATCGGTTTGTTTTTTAATGGGGGCATATTCTAGAATAAGGAAAGCGTGTGACTGTTCTCGTGGAAGCCATGGAATTGATCAATAGCGAAATAACAAAATATTATCATTTTTTTTTTTTCATTTTTTTATGGTGGTGGTGGAGACAAAGGAAAGCAAAGGAGGGCCCCGGGAATAGAATCCCATGAGGGGCATTCATGAGGGGTAGGCCCCTCTCTCTCTCTTTTTTCCATGTAAAACAAGGAGGGGGCACGGTTTGAGAGGCAAATGGAGGGGGAGAACCCGGCGAGAATCGAGGGATAGACATATGAAGGGGATTATTTGGGGCATTTCCCAATTCAAAAGTCGCCTGGCTTTAGTAATGGAGGGGGCCCACCACCACCCCCTTTCATATTTGAAATGATCTCGTCTGAGAGATACGGCCTCCCGGTATTTTTAGTCGGGGGGGTGGGGGCCGCTGCGTTGGACCCGGTCCCATATAACATTTCATCTGTTTCGGGTGGAATGGATGAGGGATCGTTCACGGATGGATGGATGGACGGACGGACGGACAGAGATATATTGGGGAAACCGCGTTCCGTCCATCCGTGGCTTACGATGCACCGGGAAAACGCTGAAATTTTATATTTGCCGCATATGATAAAATTTGCAAATTTTGAATTCATATGTGTAGTTAGAGGTCTGAAATTAGTTGGGAGTGGTGTGGTAGGTAAATTAATTGAGCACAAAATAGGGGGTTTGTTTTTTTAGATGCGTCCTTGGAATGACTTTGAAAGGATGAGTAAGGGGGGCAGTTCATCCCGATCCTTATGAAGGATCTAGTTTGAAGTTTCCAAAAGATGATTGACCCTCTTTTCATCGTGTGTTTTGTCCCTAGAGAAATCAGTGGAATTTTTTATATATCGCATATAATAAAATTTATAAATTCTAAATTCATTTTTGCAATCAGATACTCCAAATTGGCTAAATGAGGTGAAGAAATATAAAAATTTGTGTGTATTATGAAATAGGGGGCAATTTCTACATTTATCCTTAGTTGGGGAAATAAGGAGGGTAATCCTCTTTGGCTAGCTTGAAGAATTGTTTTTTTTCATTTGTGTTAGATATAGGGCAATGCTCGAGAGGGAGGGGGGCATTATGGAAAAAAAGGGGCAAATGAAGAGGGTGTAGCTCAATGAAGAGGCCCCTTTTTCCCATAGTGCCCGATGACAAGGGCCATTGCTCGGCCTAAACCATGGGGGGGAAATCCTCCTTGAAAGATTTCTTTCCAATATAAAGAAGCGCCACCACGTGCCTTGAGGGTGATCACCACAAATTAGTGGTTCGAGAGAATGAAACAACCTAGGATGAATAGAAAATTTTGGATGAAAAATCCATAATGCCTGATTATGCGAGCAAAACCATGTGATTGGGATGGAAAACCCTAATTATGACTTAGAATTTGCTCCCAAAATGAACTAGACATTTCTCCCTAGTGGTTTATGTAGTGTAGAAACTGATCTTCACTAGAGTGATAAAAATTCACATCCATAGAATGGATAGAAATTCCATTCTATAGATGAAAATTTACTTATTCATCCCCAAAGTGTACATTCATTCAAATAGAGAAAAGAAGTCCTAAGAATTTTGTAGCACTTTGTGATTTCATCCATTGTAAAAGAAAAAAAATCTCGCCAAATATTAC
Organism: Climacium dendroides; assembly: GCA_950106755.1. NCBI lineage: Eukaryota > Viridiplantae > Streptophyta > Bryopsida > Hypnales > Climaciaceae > Climacium > Climacium dendroides. The sequence goes on along the minus strand of OX467083.1, from coordinate 48,313,266 downwards.
CTATTAAAAAATTTACAATACTTTTAAGCAAAATTTTGATATTGAAACAAAATTTGCTTGAAGGCTTTCATTTTGTGGTTTGTTTTGGTGGAATAGGCTTCTACTCGGTTAAGTTGATGCTATTTGGATGGAATCAAAATGAACTTGATAGGATAATCTATGATTAGTACAAATTAGATATCGTGAAGCTCAAGATGAGCCTCATTTTGAATCAACCTAACCTAAAGGCATCAACATTCACCCCCAAAGAACTAAGTGACCATTCAATGCATGCAAGAGATTTGGGATAGTTACGCAAAAAGTCAATTTGAGGCAAATGCTCACAAAATTTTGACACAAGGTGCAAACATGTCCCCACTTAGAGAGAATATCATTTTTTTCCAATTGGGTATCCACATCAAAAGTTATGTTGCCTTAAACTTTTCAAGCAACTTAGGCAACTTTAGGCAATATATGCAAAATTCCTCCTACAATTCTAAAATTTGGCAACTATGTAATTTACATGAAAAAAATGCAAATGCCAAAAAAATAACCATGCGTGGTTTAAAAATCTTAGTCTAAAAGAAGCTAGCCATGTTGGCCAAGGTTAGAAAAAAAGTTTTTTCTTCTAACTTCAAATATTATATTCTTTCAAGCCATGCAATTAAATATTTTGAAAGCCATATTTTTCCATAGTAGTCTAGCAGAAATTTGATTGGTTGATTTTTATAAAAAAATTCTTATTTTTTTCATTATCCTCAGAAGTGGCGATTTTCATAATTTATGCCTAAAATATTCCTTGATCTTTAAAGGATTATATATGGTTTTAGTTAGTAAATTGTCTCTATCATTGTTAAAAGATGTTGACAAACTAAAGATGGTTTTTGGTTTTTTTTATCAATAGGTTTTAAACATCGAAGGAAAAAATTACGAATTTTGAAAGTTTTGATGAGTGGTGTATTCAAAATGAACCCTAAATTCTTGTGTTCATGATGTATAAATTTAAGACTAACATGCAGGAGTTGCTTTAGCAAGTTTTGATATATGGTCACTTTATTGTATTCTCGCTTTATTCAATACTCCAAGATCCATAAGAAGATGGTAGAATATAAATGTAGAATTTGCAATAGTTGTACGATTCTTTTGGACAATGCTCACTACAGATAGGCGCATGTAATTTTTTTTGTTTTGGATGGACTATTGTATATGGGTCTTCAAGTAGTCTATTGCGAAGATTATAGTTTATAAATCTATATGTACCAAAAATTCAAGAAAACTATTCCAAAAGTCCTTCAAAAATTAGATATTGATTTAATATTGATGATTATCATAAGATCTTTTGGGTAAGAAGGTTTGCAAGTATTTGAAAAAAATAGTCTTAAGAATTTTACATTTAAATAAATAGAAAAATAACAACAAAAAATTGAATATAAAATGAATGAATCATCAAACATGTGCAATATGCTCGATTTAATTCAAATTTGCATTGGTTAGTAATTGTATGGAGAATTATAGAATTTTACATAAATACAAGTAGCCTTAATTCTAATCAAATTTGATTAATTGTTAGGCATTAATGACAATTTCATTACTTTATATCATAATGAACTAGTTTTTCTCCTTCCTTTTCTACAATTGAACACCAATCTAAGTATTAAAATTCAAACAAGATGTTTAAATTAACATACAAATGTTGTCACTCATATCTATATTTTTTTTCCAAAATTATAAATAATAACCAAGTGAGTTGATGAACTAATCATTGAGACATATAGAAAACTAATTAGTTCGATAGTTTAAAATTCTACACATGGTAATATTTTAAGCTTATAAAATTTACAATTGATATTATTGCAATTGTATTACAAATGATAAACTAGTGTATAACTCCAATATCTAATTAAGTTGGTGTTTTATTCTTAAAAAAATTCAATGTATGAACAAACAAACCCAAGTAGATGAAGAGTGATATGATATAAATTTGTAATTTAAACAGAATGGTTTTCATCATAGTCTTGAAAGCAATTTAAAACAATTATTAACAAGCACTCCCTACATCTTAATTTTTATCTTTGGTGATGATAAGTTTTCAAAAGTGTACATTTAAGTTCAAGAACACTAATGAGATGATAACTAGAAGAAATATGTTTTGAACTTTTGTGCAAGTGATATCCAAGATGTTATTAGAGCGTAGTGAATTTTGAAATCCTACAATTGTTTAACATTCCTTGCTTTGGAAATTATTTTTTTCCACATTATTTACTCTTAACTAGGACTAATTTTTACTAAGGTTAGACCAAGGGACCTCTTGAATTCTCAAAGTAGTGATTGTTCAATAAGTAAGTAATGGTTCAAATTGAGTTTACACTTTGAACAAAGGCGCATGCTAATCCTCGTGGATGAACATCCACTTGGAATCCTACATGGCCAAAGTTTTAGGCAATCTAAGTTTGAAGGATTTTTTTGATTATTTTCCATTTTTTTAAGATTGGTCTAGTGGAAATTCAAAAGAACATGACGACTAAAATCTCATAAGGTCAAATTTCATAATTAATATATATGACATGGTTGTAGTTTCTTTGGAATTTTACACCTAGCCTACGCAAAGTGCTATTTCAATTCCCCCCCCTTGAACTCCCACCTCCTAGGGTCACATTTGCAAAATAAGATACTTAGCTTCAAGTGCTACAGTCCCTTGATCCGGCCTTCGTATAAACTCACCCTAATTTGTACTTCAAATCCCATGTATACAAGTTTGGACTTTTAACCCTTCATGAATACGATCCACCCTAACTTGTGATTGAAAACCATTTTCAAACATGTCGAGGAACACTTTACACTTCCGCGACCGAGCTTGACTCCTATTGAGAGTCCGATTGCACAAATTTCAGCCCTTTTTTTTCCTCTCTAGTCACAAGCGTAGATTTCGAGCTTCATACACAACAAATTGCCCCCCAACCTCGAACACTACTAGAAAATTTACTTTTTTTCTGTTGTTTTGGTCGCGTCGGTCCGGTCAAAATCTGACAGAAATCTGTTGATTTCATTCATTTCTCAAAACACACCAACATTTTTCAATCCCCAACTCTAGTCCAACAATATTATTTTTCAATTGCTTGGTGGAACACGAGCTTAGATTGGGGTTGCATGAAAAGGGAACCACGCTGTGGCAGGCTGACATTCATCCCCTCCTCCTTGCAAATTATGGACTCCGGAATCTACCAATGATTTTACCCGAATAATTCCCCCGTCCCCGTCCCCACCCCCACCCCCCAAACAATTGTTTTTAAAAAATAAATTGACCACACTCTTAATCAGTTCCTCAGCATCCATTTTATGCCCAATTCATTGTGCGTCCTGTGGTCCCCCTTGACAATCAGTTCGAGGGCACCCCCCCCCTTCCATTCAATTTCACCAGTTTCATTGGTGGGTAAAGTTTGAAAAAAATCAAATCAATAGATCAAGGCGGGCCATTGGAATTGACTAGGGGTAGTACCTGCCCTTGCCACAAGGGTTAAGTTATTGGTTGATTGGGGATGGTGGCATGATGTGCAGGCAGGACTGGACGGGAGGGGACGGGAGACGGGAGGGGACGGGGGGGACCCGTCCCGACCCATAAGTTAACCAAGGGGCCCTCACGGCAAGGCAGCCCGCCCGCCCCCCTGTTCTTGTGGGTCAATCATGTCACATTAGTTCAGACTTGTTGGGAACCGTGCTCCTGCTTGGAACTTGCCATGATTGATGGGGAACATTGGAACAGACGAACGGACGGACGGACGCAGGTTCAAAATCATGTTCTCCATCTGCACCTCTCGAGGGGTAACTTTCAAAGTTCCCCTCCGTCCTCTTCGGTCAGGGATGGATGGATTTTATGCATGGGAACCGACGCTCCCTCCCTTTTCCTGTGGATGAGAAACGGATGGATGGATTTTATGCATGGGAACCGACGCTCCCTCCCTTTTCCTGTGGATGAGAAACGGATGGATGGATTTTATGCATGGGAACCGACGCTCCCTCCCTTTTCCTGTAGATGAGAAACGGATGGATGGCCATGAATGAAACGGGGGTGGGGTAAAGTAGGATAAAGTAGGGTAGGGTAGGGCCGGTGAATACTCAGTCAAGAGCTTTTGCAAGTACCCGACGGGAAGGAAGGTCAGATTCGGCCGAAATGAAGTGAAAAAGTGCCATATGTCAACGTGGGAACGGTCTGAGGTGGGCGTAGACCCACTGTGAATCTGACGTGGAAATTCAATTTTGGCACTCCTTCACGTACGGTAGGAGTAACTTATGCCGTGTACGGTAAAAACACCCAATCCCATCCCTGCGCCCAATTCCATCACAATGTACCAAGGATGAACATTTTTGTAGTAAGAATGTACTCTAGCGGTACATCGTGACAGTATTGGGTATAGGGGTGGGAGTAATTTTTTTTTTACTGTAGGCCCTCACCCGATGATAATTCATCATGACCGCAACAACAACGTCAATCTGAGTGGGAGAAAAGGGGAGAGAAAGGGGGTATGGGAAAAAAAAAAAAGGGGGAGAAGGGGGGTATGGGAAAAGAAAAAGAGGGGAGAAGGGGGGTATGGAAAAATGGGGAAAGGGGGTATGGAAAAGGTAATTGAGCACAGACTGACATTGCTGGTAGTTCCGTTACTCCGGGGCTCCAACTCATAATCATTTTATGGGAACTTTTTTTTTTCTTCTTTTTTTTTTTCCTACTCCATACTTGAGAGAGAAGAAATCTACCACGGCCTATGGTAATAGACCCGTACATCAATAAAACAAGCTACGCAGCACAGCATATTACCGGTTATATGTATGACCACCCAAAAAGTGAATGATCCATTCATTTCAAAAATGTAGATTTGGTGGGCCCCACGAAGATCAACTCCTTGTGATCTGAACGGGAGAATTCGCTGGAAACTGGTAAACTAATAGTTAGCGACACCCAATACTACCGTATATAATTATACTGTAGGTTTGAAATTATTGGGCAATGTTTCCCACAGCAAGTAAGTTATTCAAATAGTAGCTACTGCATGGACGCCACTCAAAGTGGGACCAACAGCAAGGTATTTTACCTGGGGGGAAAATACAGGGATTAAATTTTTTTTTTTTTCCAGACATGAGATTTTTTGCAAGTTTTGAATTCATATTTGCAATCAGAGATTTCGAAATAGAAACCTGGTACTGCAAGAACACACTCTAAACATGGCACAAAATAGGGGACAAGATATTACTTTTAGTCTTTTAACTTGGAGAACTTGCATTTTCACCCTCGTGGTCCTGCTTCATGGGACGGATCTACGGAGTAGCGTCCTGCATAGCTACTGGCAGTAAGAACTGAGAACTGGGAAAGAACTCAAGTGATTAACGAAAAAGTAATAGAAGGTAAGAAAATCGAGGGGAAAATGGATGAGGGGCTGAAAAAGGACCCTGGAAAAGAGGGTCAAGAAACTACAGGGATAGACGGAGCATTATTATTCAGGAAAGGGACGGAGTCCCAGAGAACGAGAATAGGGCCGCACTCCACGGCCACCAGCCCGCAAAGCCAATGGAACCTTCTTTCATTCATCCGCCCCATGCGACTGAACTCCTGCCTGGTTGTCCAAGCGCAGACGAAACCGCGTGAGCTTGTTTGACGAACGCGGAGATTTGGATGAACGTATCTCGTCCCTTCCCGCCTCCCCGTTCACTCCCACCCGCCGTAACTGCGCGGTAACAAAGCGGGGAACCGCGCGGTTCTAGCGGCGCTCCGGGAATCAAAGCGTCCCGCTCCCGCCTCGCTGTCGCATACCGTGCGGTTGCGCGCTGCAGTGGACGCGTGGTAGGGCGCGCGGTTGTCCCCTCCGTTGGATCGAGCCCGCCATTCTTTGCTTTCCGCAGTGGGTGAGAGAATGGCTTCATGGTCTTCGATTTTTCGCTTTCTTCATTTTCCTGAGTTAGGGATACCTCAATCATCGTCACCATGAGGAGGAAACCCTCGCCATAGCCACTGGTTGCACATCTTGACAGAGTGAGGACGACGACGCTGTTGCGACAGCCTGGAAGCTTCAGCCGTGACGTTGCTCAAGGCGCGTCTGCCGCAGTTTGGATAGCGCAAGGAGAAAGAGAGAGAGAAAGAGAGACAGAGTGACGACCACGTTGCAGGACGGAGCGCTGGCACTGCTGTTTCCAACTTCGTGGTCCGCTTCTCAAGGAGAGTGATGATGTGGTGCGGGGTAGGGTAGAGTTTTCGGGCCAGTGGGATGATTTAGTGAGATGACGATGTTTTCAGAAGCGGAAGATGGCGAGGAGAAGGGTGGAGTGTTGGTGGAGGTGTAGTGGAGGGGAGTAGGAAGGGCGGGCGGAGGATTCAGTTGTTAGTTGGAAGGGCTGATGATATGCCGATGCCAGAGATGATGCCTGGTGCCTGGAGGAAGATGTGTGTGGGGTGTGTGAGGGCGCGGAGTGCTCCATGATGCAGGATATGGACAGGATGTGAATGGAGGCGACTGGGGCGAGGTCGTAGAGGTTTTGTGACTCGTAGCGTTAGAATAGAGGTGGGCGGAGTTGGAGCATGTGGCTTGGTGGTTGGACGCTCCAACTTGATGGTTTGCAACGGGAGAAGCGGAGGGCTTCCTTTGTTTTCACAGGTGAGGCATACACGTCCTTGTCGTCACTTGTCGACGCCATTTGAGAGCCGCGAGGCATATGTTTACAGTGGCACTGCTTCCTGGATGATCTATTAGTGGCTATGCGAGAAGTGTTATCCGGAGAGGGTATGACTTTACTGGTTTGAAGTGGGTGACGTTAGCCTCAGGGCTTCTCTGTAGTTCATGTTCTTGTCGCCCGTCGTCTTTCGTCGAGGGCGCTGGTGTTTGCTCTTCATTTTCAGAACTTTGGTGTCGTGGCAGAGCAGTTATCAGTGTCTTCTGTTGTTGTCCCGTATATTTTCGCTGCGTGTGAGTTGTGGCGTGCAGTTCATACTGAGGATGTCGACCTCATTTGATCGTTGGCGTTATCACGGCCACTGCTTTATCGTCTTTCTTCGGGAGTGTCGGGTTGGAGTGGAAAATAGTAAATGCCACAGTTCTTCATGTGTGGAGGTCTCGGGCGAGTAACTGATTTTGATGCCTGCAGGAAAGGAGGGGACGCCAGTGCGGAAAAAGAACGCGAGGGGACCATTGGTCCATGTTTGGTGACGAGGTTTGGAAACCGCAGTTTCATTTGTCTCCGGGCAAGATTGATAATATCTTACTTTCATAGCATTGATAGCATTGAAGGGCGAGGCAAGGGCAGATGTATAGTCCTGGCAGGGGTGATGCCCGTGCAACCGCGCCGCCTAATGCCCGCGACTCATCGACTTCCATGCCTATCGATCATGCATCTGCGTGGCAGAGAGAGTCTTACAACAGGGACATGAGGTTAGATAGAGGTGACAGGGACAGAATTATTGGAGGAAAAAGAGAGTGGAATTCTGATCGGCCTTCGTCAGGAGCACCCTACCATAGAGCGTTCGGCGGATTGCACCCAGTGAATGGAAGTCTTGGACCCCAGATCAAACGTCGGGTTAACGGTGAGTGAAATATTCTGCTATGTGTCTGACTTGCATGAGGTCGCTTCTGCTCATCTGCATTCAATAGGCCCGCCGAAGTCTTTTTTCAAGCATGCGCTGCTTTGGTCTGGAATTGAGGTTGTCTCACTTTGTACTCTACGCCTCTGTCTGTTTTGGTACTGTGATAATCTTGGAAACATAATCACTAGTGGAAGCACTTTCGTCATCACAATTTTTTCTCCAACTCTCCTTTGTGAAGCCTCCTTTCCCGGACCATATTTTAAGGTCTTTCTCTTTAGGGGGAGTTGGATTATCGTCGACTGGTGTCTGGTGTACTAATTTGTCTTCGCCTGCAGGACGACACAGTGGCTTTCATATCGATAATGGACGTTACAGCTCTGCTGGGCATCGAGGAGAGCCTTCGCCATTCGGTTCTATTCCTCCCCTTGAGAACGGGCTAGCAAGAAAATTTGACAGAGATTTTTATCCAGGTTCTGGATGTCCTGTTACTAATACGGGATTTAGTAACGGTCCTGGTCTTGATCACCGTTCTAAAGACTTGGATGAGAGGCACAAGAGAGAGTCTTTTATCGTTTCTGGAGATAGTAGGGATGGTGGTAGTACAGTTTCGAACGATCAGTCTGGGCGACCACATCACTTTCAGGTGCTGTCTGAAGTAGAGAACACCTCTTGGGAGAGAGACAGGTCGAAGGGACTGATTAGCAGTGGTAGTTGGGACTCCTCTCAGAGATCAGAGAGGGACCACCGTGAGAGGTTGTCCGGGAAGCCGGACTCTTACAGCAGAAGGGAGGGGAAATTCTCTCAATATGACTCTGGGAGGGACTGGTCGCAAGGGGAGAAAGATTTAGATGGAAGCAGACTCGATAGATATGGAAGCAGCAGCCGTGACGGTTTTTCTGGCGATACTGTGGGCGGAACCAAGGACTCTCTTCTTGGCTTCGACTGGAGACGCAAGGAAAGGTCCTCCTCTGTGAGTGCGTCGCGATCTACAACTTACATTCCAAGTAACGGTGTCTCGAAGGAGTCTGTGGTAAGGCCTCAAGGGTTGGATGTATCTGTGAGCTTACCCTCTCCGCCACACTCACCCCACTCGACCCCGTCCTCCACAGTGCATGAACCCCCTCGTGATGATGGAAACCATCCCTCTCCTCCGAAGCGTCCTCGTTTGGGTTGGGGTCAGGGGCTCGCTAAATATGAGAAGAAGAAGGTTGTGGAAACCGACGAGACTTTTACTCCATCGTCAGGAGGCACGGCGTCCGAAAACGGTCGATCAGTTGTTACTACTGTTGTTTCCAGCACGACGACCGAAGGTCTTCAAACGCATGAGTTGCACGCAGCCGAGGAGAGTCCCGTTTCTGTTGTGTCGAACCCTAGCACCTTGTGTGTGTCGACGCCAACTCCTTCACCTATCCAGCAGGCATTGGAAAGTACGCTTTATTTTTCTCCACTCTCTTTGCCTTTCCTCTTGGTCAGTAGACCGTCAATACTCTTCGTTCTCTCGATACCCTTTACCTTCCTCTCTTCCTGTGATTCTTTAGTTTTCAGTTCGAGTTTTTCATCGTCGGAAGCGTACTCCTTTTTTTTGCGTGCCAATTTTTTTGAGTTGGAAGCTGTTCGTATTGTCTTTTCCTCTGACAATTTCTGACTTCGTGAGTGATTTTTTTGCAGGTGTGTCGATATCAACCGTGGATTCTCAATCAATTGAGCAAGAAGCAGTAGTGAAACTAAGTGAGAAAATTATAGACGAAGCAGAGAGGCCAGTTGCTTGTTTTAACCCACCTTGTGGGGCGACTGAGATCGTGGTGAAGGGATCTGATGCTTGTGCAGCTATTGATTGTATCTGGGGAGTCAGCGTGCGGCAACCTGATTCTTCTGAGTCTGTTGATAAGCCAACTCCTTTCAAGGAGCCCAGTGTATGTCAAGTTTCACCATTATCACCCTCTTTGATTGAGCAAAGCTCTGCTGTGGACATCTCTCAGGAAGTTTCTTCGAATGGAGACGCGGCAGTCTGGACGAAAGAGGATATATTGCTAAGAGTTGAGAAAGTTGAGTCTGAGATTGAGCTGGTGGAGAGAGAATTATTAAGACTGGAAAAAGCTGAGAATGGGAAAATTGCTGGGGATAGAGAACCTGCAGACGATATGCTGGTGGAGGATAAATCAGAACAATGTGATGATGGTCCTCAGGCTATGGACGAAGATGAAGTGGAGACATCTCCTATTCAGGATAGCAGAGAAAGTTCTCAGTTGGTTCATATTGCGTCTCCAATTCGAAATTCCTCCAGTATGACCGAGTGTACCTCTGAAATTCATGGAGAAGGAGTAGTTGTGGACGCGATCCACGATCCAGGAATTAAATCTGTAGAAGGTGATGATGGAATAAAGTTGGATCCAGTAGCTGTTCTGGAGGAAGGAGAATTGCACGAGGAGAAAATCGAAGAGGTCGGGATGATTCGGTTTCGGCATGATTTTGAAAGTGACGCGAGTCTGATGTCCAGTCCTAGTACGGAGGCTGACTTGACTCACGGCGAGCATATGAATCATCTACTTTGTTTGCCGAAGTCAGAGGTCGAAGACAAGGTAGAATCAAACAAAAGGATGATCATGCAAGATTTTCAAGCGGTGGTTAGCACTTTGATGGAGGAAAATAAGAGACAATCGCAGCAAGCATCTCAATCCTTGTTACACCTCTTCTCTCAGGATCTCTTTCAGGAAGGAAAGCTCTACAGTTGTCCTACCGAATCTCCTGTTTGGAATGAAAATGTCGAAAGTCATGAACGGAGTCAGGAGATGATGTTGGAGAAGATATCAGAGCAACAACATTCTCTGAAGTTTACTAAGAGGATTTTAACAATGAGGTTTCGAGCACTGAAAGATGCTTGGAGGCAAGAACAATTTGGGGTCAGTCAACTGCAGAGAGGTACAAAGCCTGTCCGCCGGTGGGAGTTGGAAAAGCGAAATGGTGGTACACCTCCCTGTTATCGGTCTTCTCTGCGTTTGAGAACCGTTCAACCAGGTAGGTCTAAGCCTTCTCTTGTTAGCCTCTTCATGATCTCCATGTTTGTAAGTTTGTCTTTCTCTTGCTGGTTGCAGAGGTTTCTGACCATTTCGCTCTTCACTGGCATTTGTTTGAAGCTGTTAATTTGTCACGAATTTCTACGTCCCTGAATAACATCGTTTGCATGTGCGACTCTGGTATTGAACTTCCAGTTTAGTTGGGCACAGCTCATGTTTTTTGTTATTTCTTGAAGGTATGGGAAAATTGGAGGCTGTATCTGAGGAGCATATGAAGAAACTGATTGCGGAACCAGTTGTGGGGCCATTGAGACCCGCGTTGAAAATGCCGGCTATGATTCTGGGTGAAAGGGAGCGGTTGGCAAGAAGATTCGTTAGTAAGAATGCGCTTGTGGAGGATCCAGTGAGGGTGGAGCTGGAAAGAAAATGCATGAATCTTTGGTCAGCTGAAGAGAAGAAGATGTTTCTGGAAAAGTTTGCTCTTTACAACAAGAACTTCAGTAAGATTTCTTCTTATTTAGAGTATAAAACAACAGCTGACTGTGTGGAGTTCTACTACCGTAACCAGAAGTCAGAGGATTTTGAAAAGATTAGACGAAGACAGCAGCTGAAGAAGAGGAGGGATTATTCTCGAGTGCGTGGATCATACCTTGCAACTGGTTTGCCAACTAGTAGCCGGCAAAGAGAAGCAAATGCCCATGCACGTGTGGAAGCTTTGAATGGACAGGCTGCACCAGCTGTTGTGACGATTTCTCACATCTCAGTGGGTGCAAAGGCTGTGAGGAGCAGCATGCATCACAAGCCTCTTGATCGCATGCGTACAAGCTCTTCATTGGATCCTGCTTGCCTGCCTATGACTATTGAACTGGGGAAATCACTTAGCGGTAAAGAAAGCAAGTCCTCTGGGACACCGCCTGTTGCAGCTTGTGCAGCAGGTTTTGCTTCCGTTGTTGGGACGATATCTTCAGCAGTCACCGTTTCTTGTAGTTTAAGCTCTGCCACACAACCTCATGTGAAGATTAGTCGAGAAAGAAGCTCGGTCAAGACAATGTCAAACGGAGTTCAAGTAACAAGGAGTGGGCCAATGGAGCAGCACACATCTGGTCCAAAGGGTGCTCGGAGCATGCATATTCGACGAGATCTGGTGAAACCTGCTGGTGAAGAGGTCAGTGCAAGTCTTTTTTTCGTTACTTTTGTCGTAAAAACTAGTTTTCGACCATTCCTGAGTTCGTAGAGTTTTCTCACTGATTCATCGACATCATCTCTTTGTTTTTGTCATTGATTGTTTTCATGATTTTTTCCAATTTAGAGGCCATCTTTATTGATGATGTTGTCGTTTCGAATTGAAGTATTTGTGCTTTAGCGTTTGAATATAAAAGTTGTGTTGTTGCTTCTGTTCGTCCAGGCTGATGCTCAATGGACCGACAGGGAGAGGGAGCTTTTTACAGAGGCTGTTTCTATGTTTGGGAAGAATTTCCAAAGTATTGCACTTCATGTTGGATCAACGAAGAGCTTGGGGCAATGCAAGTCATTTTTCAGTAAGACCCGCAAGCGTTTGGGTCTTGACCAGCTTGTAGAGAAGTACCAGGCCGCATTAAGATCTAGTGCTGAAGCTGCAGTAGTGAAGAATTTAGAATGCGTTGATGTACAGATGGAGGAAGCTTTACCAGAACCCTTGCCGGAAGTGTTGCCTGCAGTCTCCGAAGATGGACAGGTCACAAGCTTGAAGGAAGATAATGTTTCCAATCCCGTGGAAGAAGAAAATCAGGACAACAAGTCTTCTGAAGATGATGAACTGGAGGAGGAGATAGCAATTGCTTTGGAATTACCAGACCCAAGAACAATTGAGGAGGAAGTCGTAGAGGAGGAAGCCGTAGAGGAGGAAACTCCTGAGCCAGCTGCTACTCCTATTCTCACAAAGGAGGAAGCAGTTGAAACCTCTGTTTGTTTGACAGAGAGCGTGGCGAATGTAGAGTGTGACGTTGCTGTTGCAGTTCCCACCATGGACGAATGTCGTCCAGAGGAACCTGAAGAATCAACTCCTGCGTTTATCAAGACTGAGTCAGAACATGTGGAAGAACAGTTACTTCTGCAGGTGCCCAAAGTTGAGAAATCTGAGGAGATGCCTGCAGGGAGCGAGTCAACTAGTGTGGCAGCTACTGTATTTCTTGAGGAGGAGGATGTACTTGAAGCTCCTAACGTCGCTGAGAATGTTTTTGAATCTTTGAAGTGTGAGTCAGAAGCAGGTACCGACAACGACGTTGTTATGGGGGTCAAGAGTTCCAATCCGATAGTAGATCAACAGGAACCTAAGCCTACTCCTACTGTTGCTGTTAAGCCTGAGCCGGGGTCTCCTCAAGTGGCCTTGTCAGCGAGTACTGATTCCGCTTCTTTTCCTTCTGTTACTGCTGCTCTGTCTCATTGTGCTGGAGCTATATTTTCTACAACCTCATCTATTCAAAACGCTCAAGCAGTGAGAGAAAGGGTTGGGAGGGTTGGTCCTGGTGAAACAAAGCCCAGAAGAGAGCCCACGTCTTGGACTCAGGAGGAAAAAGAGAAATTTGCTGATATTATTAGGAACCATGGGAAGGATTGGACGAGACTACAAGATTGTTTACCGGCAAAATCTTTAACGCAGATCAAGACTTATTTTCAGAACTCGAAGGCAAAGCTAGGTCTTTTAAACCCGGAAGGTCTGAACATCTCTGGAAGGGGAGCTGGAAGTCGCAAACGGAAAGCAGACGACTCTGACACCAGTAGCAACAACGTGGGTTCTTTGACGACAACAAATGAGTTGAAGTCTGGTTCTGTTCTTCCGACTGATGTAGATGTCGTTTCTCAGAAGGTGAATTCAGCCATGGCTGCCCTTCCGAGCATGGCTGCAACAATGAGTGTGGGAACCGGCCCAGTCGGAATAGACAACCTTCCGTACTCACTTTTTAATCCGCGGATGGAAGATCCAATGACTGTACAGAAGTTCATTCGGCAGATGTGCAATGCTAATGGGTTTGCTCAAAACTCTCAGGGCCTCTATCCGTTTCTTCAACATGGTCTGCCTTTGTTCCCCAACCCAGGACTTCAAAGGACACCTCATTCCAATTTACAGCAACAGCTTGCAGCGTCTCTGTCTCAGAAGTCGTCACAGTCAGTTGGCCTACAGCAGCCTTTGCCATCTGCTGGAGTTCAGCATAATTCTCAACCAAACCTTCACCAGCAAGCTGCACTTCAATTGCAAACTGCCCAGGTTTGTACATCTTGGTTTTGCACTGGTTTGTAAACTACTACTTGTTTTGAGCAGTGTGAAGTATACTGTGACTATTGTTTTGAGCAGGTTATTAGGATATTTTTGTTCGTAAGGATTGTTAGATTTTGTTATACTGAATAACTGCCTTGAATTTGTCAGAAATTTTCATCAGTTTGCATCTGAATGCTGATTAATTGTTTCATCTGCAGGTTGCCCGAAGCCAGCAGCAGCTTTTGCAAAGCATGATGCAACAACAAGCCGCACATCTCCAGCAACAGCAGCAACATCAGACCAGCAAGGGTGTGCTTCACCCTCTGCAACAGCAGGTACGAACCTTATTGCACATCTGTACCCTTGATTTAATCTTGAACACATGCTTTGGTCTAGCAGCTTTCCTAAAAGCAAGTAGCTGAACTGTTTCGTTTGACAGGTTGTGGTCTTACAGCAGGGCCAACAGCAGCAGCAGCATCTCCTAAACCAGCAGGTAGTTCATCACCCTCAAGCTCAGCAAGCTTCCAGTCAACAACAGCAAGCCTCAGTTCAGCAAATGGGGAATCAAAGCCTACCAGTTGGTAATCCGCCACAAGTGACAAATCAGTTCAAGCACTTGCATCAACAGCAGCAGCAAGTGCTATTTCAGCAGCAGCAGCAGCATGTAATTCAACTGCCTGTATTTTCTTGTATTTTCTTTACTAATAATTCATTTATCCACCTTCTGAAATTCTAGTTATGCAGCTTTTATTGCAGCGGACGGTGTTCTTAACGTGTGCACTCTTCATCTTTTCAGCAATTTCAACAAGCTGTCAAACAATTGCAGCAGCAGCAGCAGCTTCAACTTCAGCAAGAACAGGCCCAAGCGCAGGCTCAAGCCCAAGCCCAAGCCCAAGCCCAAGCACATGCCCATATTCATCATCAAAATTCACATTCTCCTCTACTACAGCCGCCGGGTGCCACGAAACCGAAAGGGATAGTGCCATTGCCTCAGCAGCTCACCAAAACCCTATCCGCTCCTGTCTTGCAGCAAGGAGCTATGCTTCACCGGAATGACCAAGTGCACCATGGACCAGCACAAACGTTACTGAGAGGGAACGTGCAAAATGCTGTATCAAGTAACTCTGGCGAAACTTCAAACCACCAGGAGGAGATGGGAGAACTTCGGGGAAGCAACAGCAATGGTACATTTTATATCCTTGACTGAAGCAATGAATAGTTGTTGATTACTGAGCTAGTATTCAGTTCTCTCCCCTGAACAATAATTATATTGAAAATTCAGATTTCTGTGTTGTGAATGGAACATAATCCTGGTCCATTTTCACGGTTCCCCCTTTTTTTTTCTCTTCTGCAGATGCACTGACCAGTGTCTTGCGATTGTTAACAGGAGGAGCATCCAAGCGACGAGAATTTTCGCGAGCATCAATTGAGCAAAAATTGAGTGCTGCTGTTCAGAGAGTCAATCCTCCTCCGCAACAATCTCTTCCCCAAAGGCCAGCGCAAACGTCACCCACAGAGTCGCAGCAAACTCGACCTGGTGATGTGAAACTGTTCGGCCAGTCTCTTTTGTGCCAGCCAAATTCAACTGCGGCAACCCAAACTGCTGCACGTCATCCAGTTCCTTGTGCTGACAGAGTTTCTTTGCAGCATCCACCTGCTTATACCCCATCTTCCTCGTCTGTGACGAGCATGTCAGTTCCAGCTGCCACTGGATCAAAAATGTATGGGAAAGAGTCTGCTTTCAGAGGTGTTCCTTTCATTCCTGATGGGCGCCAGACTGCATGGCCCCCACTTGCTAATCAAGGGAGCATGGGAATATGGAACCTCATGAATGGTATGCATTCACAGGTGAGTCCAGTGTCCAAGTGTAATGATGGAGAGCTGGAGCTTCACAGCATGCAGGAAAACCGCCTGTCTCGAGAATTACGAGATGGAGAATTGGAACAGGCTATGCCCTCATTCACCCACAAGACCCAACATCTTGAGCAGTCCCGTGGTGTTCAAGAGCATTCTCGAATTGAGGGTTTGTCTACTATGGTTCATGGTTTGGATAAACCCAGGGCGTCTCTGAATGACCAAGGTGGAGGTGGCGCCCCTCTACTGTCGTCAGCAGATATGTCCAGACCTGAATCGGACAGAAGAAATGATACTATCACCCATACTTCAAGTGGTGGTGAACGAGGCTCCATGACTGCCAGTCGAACAAGCCGAGGCCAGTCGGAGTCTTTTGGAACGCCGACTGCTGGGTCACCGGCCAACACTCAACAAGTGCCTCGCACTGTGATTAATGCGTTGATGGCCATTGCTGATTGGCATCAAAGTCAAAGTCGCAGTTTACAACCAAACATCGGCCAGTCACGGCTTGACGACCACCAGTTGGCAGACCTTGTTAGGCAGGGTTTAGCTGCTGCTAATGGTGCTGCTGTCGATGCTTTGAAAGCCAATCCCGCTTTGGGTCTAGCTGCCTCTTTACCTGCTCCGCAACCCCACTTGAGTGGGAACGACCTGTTGCAGCAGTGTGTAAGGGATGGTGGCATGTATTTTACTCATCACTATCCAAATCTTGCCGGTCATACTGGTGTCAGCTCCAGTGCTTGGAATAGTGGAGCTGGCCCTTCTGATGTGCAGCGCATGCTTGTAAATCCTGCTCTTACCTCCTTTCTTCCAGGTGCATTGTCTAGAGCTCCAACAGCAACTGAGGAGCACTTGGGATCTATCGAGTCGAGGGACCCCGACAGTGGCGGAGGTGGAGTTGGTTAGGCGCCAGTCAGTGTAGAGCTTTTGATACACAGAGAAAGTAGTTTTTTTCCCCCCATTTCAACCTTTGTGTAAGTCAGGACAGGGCACCGGGCACATGCCCTTTGTAACATTACCCCCCACGATTCCTTTTTCTTATTTTGCCCTTTGTTGCAAAAATGTTCAGTAAAGAGTCGACACTTCTCCATACGTGTGTGCAGTTCGCCATTGTGATGCTCTACATGGGAAGTGATTCTCTCATTTCAGGATGTGCTCTTTTGTTTCCTCTGTCCCTCTTGCTTTGGACTTGGGAGGGTAAATGGTTTCGTTGAGGGTTTGGACACTGCGTTGGATAGCAAGAATATGAAGCTGATGATAATCTTTTCGAGTGTTCCCGCTTTTGATACCAACAAAAAATGGGAACTGTAGGGCTTTCTTATTTGGTTCTTGAACTGTATGGACTTCATCCTGAGACTATTTCTAGGACTGTTGTTGGACGCTCCATTGTAGTTTCTCATAGCTGAGCGCGTCAAGAGATTTTAGACCCTTTAACCCTTAAACGTTGGGCTGGTGACTGAAGAAATCAGTCCTTTAGGAACCGTGTGACATCATCTAGTGTAGAAGATCCCCTAATTTCAAGGATGAATAATTGCATTTTTGTCCTACACAAGAGAATTCCTTGTCATCTATTGGTCCTCAGACATCCACGTCGACGTTCAAGGGTTAAATCAAGGGTTAAATGCAAACAGATTGGGTTGGGTTCGGAAGAGCATTTCGTTGCGAAGTATATGTATTCTTGTAATGGCTCATGTAAAGCTCAATCACATGGGTACTAGTATATATGCCTTTTAACCCTTAAAAGGACAAATGGGTGAGCTTGGAAATCATCCCTTTTCATTACCATTTGAATCATTGGCTTAAGAAATAACAAAGTACTCATTGGAAGTTAAATTGTAGAAAACTTCCCCTATTCACAACAAAATTTTGAGGATGAATTGTTGCACTTCTATCCTACTAGAAGGATCCCTTGTCATCTAATGGATGTTATAGATTAACCACCTTTGTGGTAGTGAAATACTCAGGTTTGGCATGAATGTTGGAGTGAAAAAATCCTCTCTAAAATTAACTCAATTAGATAATAGAGATGCGCAATATAATCATGAAAAGAACCTTGAAATTGCTCGTTCTACCTCTTGCAAGCTATGATTTTGGATACATCTATTTTCTTTATAATGAATTTAAAAATTTGTCATCATTATCCTATCCATTTCCATGATTTCATAAGTTTGGGAGGAAAGAGCTTTTTCAACTCAGTAATTAGGTCACAAATTGTATGATGAACTCAAAAATTTGTCATCATTATCCTATCCATTTCATGATGGTCCTATCATGTAGGATGGAGCACATGCCTCCCACAAATTTCTACATGCCAAGTGCCCACAAGTAATTCTACATGATAGTTTTAATGAACATGTGGCCACCCTCATACTCATTCAATTAGTATTAAAAGTAGTAAGAAAACTCAAAGCTTCCTTGTGGGTTCATGCTAGAGGTAAAACAATGTGTATTTCTACAGATTTTGGCATGTTTTTGGCATGTCAATTATAACAAATTTTAGGAGATATCTACATGAATCCCTTCCATGTCAAACTGAATGCTTGAACCTATTTTCTTAAACATCAAAAAAAATTTGGTTTCTTATAGTGTTAGGATTTGTATGCATTGTGAAAGCCCCTAGTAGGCCTCATAATGGCATTCAAGCTACCAAGGAAGGTTTCTATCTTTAGACAACATGTACTCATGATTTCAAATTGAGGCAAATTATTTGTGTAGACTTTAGAAAATATTGAGAAAGTAAGGACATCAACTTGCAAGATCTCCTATGCTAGTGCTTTCATTTCTTCCAATCCACCTTTAATACATTTGTTGTAGGGATCCATTGATGCACGCACATCTTTGGGTACAAGCACTATAAAGACTTTGATAGACACAATGGACTTATCTCCAAATTCATTGATTATAGGTGATGGGGGCATAGTAGAGATATTAGTGTAGAAAATAATTTACAAAAAAGACATTGAACTTTGCCTGAAGTACTTGCCTTGAACCTCATCTCTTTTGATTGATTTGGCATTGCAATTTTTCAATTTAGTTATTCTTTCATATAAATGTTGCTTTGCCATTGCCATTTTTAATTTGTTTTATTCTTTCATTGACTTGGCTTTGCAATTTTGCAATTCATTTTGTTTTTATATACTTGTGCACTTAAAATTGTAATTTTCAATTCAATTATGTATTCATGTCCCTTATTATTTGTCTACTCCCCCTCGCCTTCCCCGCCTTCCCGTCGGTAAGTTTTTTTCCATTGCTTTTCTCTCGCATGCTTGCTGGTTGCATGGTTTAGGGTTTAGGATTGAGCGGTTGTTTTATTGAAGTACGTGAGATTGTGAGGGTGACGGAGCGGCGTTGGGGTTTGGTGGGATTTTTTTTGTTTGGGAAGTTGAGCTTGTGAGAGGCGGTGTGGGGCTTTTGTTGTTTCTTGATATTTTTGGAGGTTAGCTCGAGGGTTTGTTCAATTGTGGTATTCTGCTGCACGATGAGGGCAAGAGCAATGTGATTTCAGCGATTTGAGGCATGAAAATCTCTTTCAGCTTGTATAAGCGCTTCGGCTTTTGTGTCTGCAGGTTTTACAGGTTTTAGGCGGCGTTGTTCGAGGTAAGCTTCCTACGTTGCGTGGATACTATTTCTTCGTTGTGCTTCTGTTGTTTCTCTTGTTCATGTGCCTGGTAGTTAGTTTGTTGTGTACATTGGAGGTACTTTTTTTCATCTGTTCTTAATCCAGTTGGTTATCAAAACCTTGCAGGCGCTGTGTTGCAAAGAATCTCTCGCCGCCCAGAAAGTTTCGAGTGTCGAAATTAGGCCCATCTCACTTTCGTTACATTTCTGTTCACTTAGGGTTTCGTGTGAAGTTTCTGTTCACAAAGGGTTTTGTCCTTCTTTCTTCTGGCTCTCCTTGTTTGCTCCATGTCTTGAAAGGTCGTTTGGGTATATGCGAACAAGTAAGTGTTCGTGCACAAAAAGTGCAGGTCTACCTACTTGTAGTCTCTGTTTTTCTTTCAGTTCTAGTTCTACTTCAATTCCACTTCAAGGATTTGCGTTCGAGGGATGTTTGGAACTTGTCCACTGAAATTAGGGTTCTTTCGTTTTTTTTGGGACGGCCGTGATGACAGTTTGGGTTTGGGGTCGAAATTTCGGCCTTGCTCTCCTCTCGACTTCCCTTTCTCCCGCAGGCCGCTTTTGTTCTATTCTGTGCTGTGCTTCTGCTGTTCCTTTGGATGATGTGCTTGGTAGCTAATTTGTTCTGTGCATTGGAGCGTTCTTTTCTACTTAAACCGTCGGCTGAAGGGGAAGAAATGACGGAGACAGATCATGGCAGCGAAGGTCATCTTCGTGAACCAGAATGTCAAGTCGCAATCGTTCAAGCTGAACTTGTTTGGACCGGAAAAGAACCGCGTCAAGGTGGCCAACGTGCTGGCCGCTTTCAAATCCTCGGTGGCTATCATGGACGACGGGAGTGTGATGGAAGCCGACGAAGACGGGCTGAGTATGGACACCTTTGTTGCGGGCGGCACGTACACTCTCTCGCTAGAGCAGCGTACGTTAACGGTTCTTGTACTTCTTGGTGTTGTTCATTTACCTGTTTTTTTTACTTTTGTAGGGATGGTTCGTGGCTGTATTCGTGGCGCTTGAAATTGTGCCGAACATATAGTCCCCTGACCGGAGTGATTACGAGTCAATCTTTGTGCGTGATTTATGTAAAAAGTTTGGCATATTATTTTTGCAGTATGAGAAGCACCATGGCCCAAACCCTGAAATGGGATGCTTGTGTATCTCATCCCAGATTTCTGACTAAGGTGTCCTTGATCCAGCTGATGTATCACTTGTTTTTTTCTCTTGAAATGCCAATTTAAATGCGTATCGTAGGGTTTCATGCAGTGTAGCCACGTTCGTTGAGGGAGATGCCTACACTCTTTGGTCTACTGTAGGGTTTCGTCAGGTCTGTTTTGTGAGCGGTTTTAGGGTGAGCTTTCTACGCTAGAAACATTCTTTGTTGCACCATTTTCTTTGTTTAGGGTTTTGGTAGTTCATATCAATTTTGTACGTGCTTGCAGCAGGGCAGGTTACTCCGGAGCAAGATGACCACATTAAGAAGATTGTGGCGGAGCAAGATGACCACATGAAGAAGATTGTGGCCGAAATGGGTAGGAAGCTTGCGGAACTTTTAAAAGCATTGGCACCAAAGAAATCATACCGAATTTCTGAAGCTAACTCAACTGTCTGGAGGAATATTCAGAGTTCAGTAGGTTTTCTTTTGGAGCACTGGGAGGATGTATTCGATGCTGCAGAGTGCACAGAGCGTATCGTACCTGCATTTCGTTGGGCTGACAGTATGGAGAATGCACAAGCTGTCGAATATGTGAGTTATATACAGCGGCAGTTGGTGAAATCAAGCCGGAAATGGTCGGTGATTAATGGAAACGAACATCCAAATCTCTTGGACAACGATCTTGGGGGAATGAAGTTCAAAGGCACCGTTGATGTGGCTGTTGTTGTAAAGGCTGCTCAGTCACTTCCAGCTACTGGATTGAAGATCATCTTTGAGCTCAAGAAAGTGGAGAAGGTTAATGCAAAAGCGGAGTATCGGACGATTGTCTCTCTCGTGCTGGCTAACTCTGTTTGCGGTCACTATAGACCGGTTGTTATGCTGAGTGATCTGGTTGATCAGTGGATATTTTTTTGGATGGATGGCTTCAAAGTTCGCCGTCATAAATTTGCCACTAGGAGTAAGGCTGTAGGGTATCTGGACAGTATTTTCAAAGGTGACTTTGAACCGGAGGACCAAAGTCATGATATGTCTGCATTGAGGACAGTAGGGGAGTCGAGTTCAAGAGGGTTCAAAAGAACCTTCTTAGAGCGGCAGAGATTTTGGCCTCCTGAGATGGAACGGCTGGAGGAATTGGCTGATTTCCTTCCTGAGGATGAACTTCGGCAGGGTCGTGCGGCAATTGGACTGCAGTATGCATTGAAGATGCCGGGTTTCTACTCTGTGATCTCAGATATGCAAGAATCATCCAAGCCATTTGTTGAATCGATGTACAGTTGAGCGCTTGCGAGGTAGTTGCACTTCATGAGAAGCTTTAGGTTTGTCTTTTTTTGAGAACAAAGAGAACCTCAATTTTGGGCTTATGACCTTTGACTTGGACACTCTTTCCACTCGTGCTAATCTCTTAGGATAGGATTTCTCTTGGTCAGATTAGAATTCCATCATTTGATGGAACCAAAGAACTGAATCTAAGATTTTTCATGAATCCCTGTTTAGGGTTGACTTGGACACTCTTTCCACTCGTGCACTGTGCATTGTGCAGGTGCATCAGCTCTAGAGTCAAGGATGACCTCACTGAGGTTGCCTGCTGATTTGGCCTGGTACTTTACCAGGAGAGTACAGTGTGTTTTTGTTTTAGGGGTGAGTAAGTGCAATACAGTGCAGTAGTGGCAAAATTTCCATGATTTTTCTTAACAATGCAGCTGCCATGAGGGTACTTTCATTGTCCACCCTTGTAGATGGCATGTTGCTCAACTTGTGTGAGAGCTGGCAGCGGGCAGTACTATTGTTGTGTCTGAAGATCAGACTCCTGATGGAGTGACATGATTTTGGTGGAATTTGTTGTATTTGGGTACTAGATTTACTTAGGTACAGAGAGTTACCAGAGCTAGTCTATGGTAGCAAAATTGCTTGGCTTTTGTTTTTCTGTGTGGACGGAGAAGGCTAAAAGCAGGGACAAAATCTTGAGTGTATGTGTACTTTTAGGTGTAGACATGTGTAAGGTACTCCCAAACTTAAGTTGGGGAAATGTTTACTGATTAGGTCTGCAACGGAAGTGTGCTGAGGAAGAACCACTGAAAAGCAGTTCAGACTACCAAACTAACTGTTGAAAGTCGACGAATTGGATAGCAATGCATCAGTAATCATAATAATCTCTGAAAACAAAGCTTAACCAAAGATGAATTCCGGATGTACGGTTTCCTCCCGAAAATGACAATTCATATATATGCTGCACACCAACAACTCCACAGGTTCTCAGAAAAATACAATTCAATGTCTTGCATTCATCATACATATTGCATTCAGAATGGAGACAAGCAACTCACGGAAAGTACTAAATAACAAAGACATCATAATATGACCTGGAACTTTAATAGCAAAAGAATTAGATGCTCATCAAGGTTCACAGTCTTAGCACTCATCGATACTGAAGGAATCGAACCGTAAGTCTTTGACTGACAATTATTGTTTTCTTGTGGCTAAGCAAATCTGAAGGGAGAGACTAAAGCATCTGAATTTTTAACCCTGGAGCGTCCTGATTGATCTCCATAATTGATGATTTGAGAAATATCATTATCAAGTGCTATTTGGAAGCAGCATTTGGAATTGATATACAAGTAAAATTTGTAGATTGAGAGTTGTAGATTAATTAAAATATTTTTTTAAAATTAGACTATTCATATTTTTGTCAGATTTTGTTAAAGGATTTCAAATTTTTAACACATGTTAGCGTTTAATTGCACCGTTTGAATAAACAATCCATATTTTAAATTAGGTTGTTTGTTTTGTTTGTTATAGCAAGAATGTGAGATCACTTGGACCATGTGTCTTCTAGGTACATTTTTGGCACCATTAGAAAGCCCATAATGAAGAGGGGTGTATGGGTTGTGTTTCATGGCATTTGAACCTATGATGTGAAAGATATTGAATATTGAATTTTTTATGAATTAATTTTTTTTTTAAACTATTTATACTCTTATTTTGATTGTGGCAATAGCACATGGCATAGGCTAGTCCATACCTTAAATTAGGATTTTTTGTTTGTTTGGTACAGTGATATCTTTTAGACTATGCATCTTCTAATTGTGTTGGTATCATCAAAAAGCCTTCAATTAGGTAGAATGCATAGACTTTCTTTGTAGTGTTTCAACTCACAAAACAAAAGATATTGAATTCCAAAGTTTGGTCCAACGGTTGGGGAGTTGGATAAATTAGAAAATTGGAATCTTGCAACCTCACAAGATTCAAAATTTGTCCTCAATCCTCACATGTTTGTGATGCCTTGCATTATTTTACTCCCAATTTTTGTTCATCACTTTTGCTTTTGTTTGTTCTTGCTTTGTGCTATTTGTGTTGTGATTTTGATCACTTTGTATTGTTTGTGTCACTTGTGCATTTTGCTTATTGCTTTGGATTTGGGGTGTTGGAGTTGAGGTTTTCGGTAGAGAACTAGCACCATGACTCAAACTCCCAAGAACTTTAAGGTTCATACATTTACAACCTTGCATAATTCTTACGGTCTTGGCAAATATCTACCAATTGGTGCTGCTATAATAATGATCCCTATTTTCCTAAACATACAAGATGTCACTTATATTTTAAAGACACCTCTTTCCAACCAACTCACTCATTACAAAGAAAATCTAGGCCTACAAAGAGCCATGAGTCTAAAATGGCAACAATGCAATTATAGGGAATTTTTTTTAATTTTAAGGAATCTCGTGGGGCACTACTAGTGCCTATGAGATCGGTGATTTCAAAAATATTTTTTCAATTCTTTAATTTTTATTATATACATATATATATATATATATATATATATATATATATATATAAATCTTTGCAATATTTGCACTACAATCCTCTTGTGGCTAGATTTTTAACGACTTTTTGCAAGATTTAGATTTTTGTAATGCTTATGCCCCAATTTCAATTGTTGTCAAAGGTCAATGTCATCTTGTCGGAGTGTCCCCAATTGGTGGTAGAAAATAGAAGTGCAGTAGTGGAGAAAGGAAATTCTTCTAGTGCACACAAAGAGGGAAGATTGCTCTGACTACTATGACGAGAAGGTGGTAGGCGTGGTGGTAGGAGGTTTTGGCCTATAGATTTACATGGGCAGAAGGAGAATTTGACTTGAGCAACAATCTTACGAGCATTGTGTGCTGATGCTATACCACTATTAGTGCCATGAGAAAAGTCATGGTGTCAAAAGGAGACAATTTGGAGAAGCATGAAGGCAAACCCATTTACAAGTATAATGGGGAGCTGTTGTTGCATCTGAAAAAGGTTGACATCTACATGAAGGAGTATACACGCTTAAAGTTCACAAAATTATGGATTGGACACAAGCAAGTTGGCATTGTAGCTTACCAACTCATGGCCAACTTAGGGGGTCAGATGAAGTGAAAGGGAATTCAATTCCCTACTTTTTTCCAAATTTTGAGTAATGATTGTCCAATATGTGATTATGAACATGAGCAATACCTTCTAAAACACCTAAAAAAACATTGGTCTGAGACTTCTAATTCAAAGATGTCAAAGCATTTGCATGCTTGTATCTTGTTAGCTTTGAAGGCTATAGTGTAGTCTACTAGTTTTACCTCCTTTAGTCAGTGCTAACAAGGTGACAACTATTGACACAACTTTGTGGATTGGCGTGCATGTTTATGCCATATAGTCTTGGAAGCAAATGCCACATCTATTGCACCTTTCTTGTAAAGCAAATTGTAGAACTACAAATAACATGACTAATGTGATAATATTTGTGCTATTAGGTGGAGGTGGGCTAACTCTCAAAGAGATCACCCAAACTAGTTTCTTCCAATATTGATGGAATTAGCACCTTCCAAGGCTCAAAAACTAGGATGACCACCTAGATTCTAGAAAAGTAGGTGCAATTTAGCCTCAATGCCTCCTGTGCTAGCCATAAGATCAACCTTGTAGTTAAAACCTTGTCTAACCATCCCTTGTTTTTTCACTTGGAGAGACTTTTCCAATCTCTGTATTCATATTTTTGCTGCAACAACAAGCACTACTCTAAGCTACAAAAGCTTGTCGATCTCATGGAAACTAAGGGGAATAAGATGCTACAAAATGTTGAGACACATTGGATTTCCATGAGGAGTCTTATACAAAGGGTTTTGTCTAAGTACAAAACATTATTGGTTAAAATGGACGTAGACATGCCTATTGCTACAAGTCAGAAATCCAATTTTGCGACTTATTGTAATATTGACCTCCTTGTTGATGTTGGGGTCTCCATATGCTTAGTATGGATCACTGCTTAATTAAGCTTTCCGAAGTCTAAGATGTATTCATCTATAAGTTCATGTAGTCAATCAAGGTGTGCCAAGTTGATATAGTGAGAATGTTTCTAAACTTTACTATAATATTCAATGTGGAGGATTTTAAGAGATCCAACAACCTCATTGAACTAATGTGTAAGGAATTACCACTAGAATGGAGGGAGTTGCAAGGTGGTGATGGTATCTCTTACCTACTCTTTAACTTTGAACACATGCATGTTTGGGCACAATGCCATAGTAGAGAGACATGAGAACATGTCTTTGTGACTACTGAGCTTGAGTTATATGGCATCCAAGGAAGTATACAACAACAATATCCTAGATTTGTCTTCTTCAAACTCTCAACCATATTCACCTGCACATCTATTTCCTCCTGCATTGGCATAAGAGGTTCTTCTTCAGTTGCTTCAGGAACTGGTTCATTTGGTGCTTCAATGACCAGTTCATTAGAAACTGTTGGTAGAACATCTTCTTCATGCCCATCCATTCGTAGGGCCCTCCATCTTCTGATGCGTTGCTGACTTTGAGTAGTTGGTGGTCGTGGAGGCGTACGTGTGCCATCGGAATCATTATCTGTAGAGAAATCTTCAGTCACATAATTGTCATGAGGCACTTCCACTATTGTTCTGAAATGTCCCAATCCACCCTCTGGATACCTTCGCACATTCATCGGGATTAATCTGTTTGTAGGATGTGGCACTTTGATTTTGTTGCCTCTTTCCACCACAGTAGACCAGTTCACCCTCTTTCTAAGTTTGACTTCCGCATGTATGCCCCGCGCAATGAAAAGATGAACCTCATTGCGTTCCACGGTAGGTCGGTCATACAACATTTGGTGCACGTCAATGCATCGGTTCTTGAATGCATCATCTGTGTAATACCTCAAATTTGCTTTGTTGAATCGGCGGTGATGATTATGCCGATCTTTTGGGAAGGATTTACCAATGTAGCACCACTCGATGTAGGAGGTGCAAGTTTCCATGGTCCATGGATCAGGTATGTCTTGCCAACCTCTGAATGCAAGTTTCGTGGGATTTTGTAAAACATTTATACGCTTGCATTGTTTTTGGCCTTGTCGTTTGCAGGTTTTGTCTTGTTCCATCTTCATTATCCTTGGTGGCATGTTCATGGTGATGATGACCTGCAAAAAAATTGAGTGAATTTGGTACTGTAGAAGACCCCACAACCGCCCAGGCAACCAGCTCAACAAAAGTGGAGGAATGAGGGAAGGTGTGAGGTACAATGAACGGGGCGGAGACGCCTTATATAGGGGCAAGGGCGCAAGCGGTCGGGCGGAGACGTTATCGATGGGGCGGGGATGTTCTCGTGTCTTGGACAGAGACGTTTCCGACATAAAGCTGTCGGGCAAGGACGTTCCCGACTCTCGAACAGGGCGTGGATGCATGCTGGTGCGGACTGGGCGGGGACGTTCTCGCCCCTCCGGCTATAAATCCCCTTGAGCAACCTTCCATTTGCCAAGCCTCCTCCACTACCCCACGTTGTAGCTCGCTTCGCTGCCTATGTAGTGCGTTGATGGGTGTGCAGACTTGACCCACAGTATGCACCTGCTTTCACTAATTTAAAAAAAAAATCCAAAACCTCTCCAAAGCATGGCTTCATCAGGAAGTGGTTCGTCTGGGAAGCGTCTTCTACATGTTGATCTCGATAGACCTGAGGAAGGTGGGCCTTTGGTTTGGGACATGTTTTGGACAATCCCATCATCAAATCCTTCGTCATTGAACCCTTCATCATCCAACAAGAAGTCCAAAAAGCTGCCAAATCCAAATTGGCCTCCGCTAGAGTACACGAAGGAGGCAAGATCTTTTGGCATTGACTTCTACAGGGTACAAAGTCTTTCAATGTTGAAGAGAACGTACGTGAACAAGAATGAAGATGGTTACCATCAACTCACTCAAGATATGCAGTACGAGCTTGAAATGAAGTTGGAAGCATCGGAGAAATATAACAATTTCATTGAGTATTGGTTAGCCTTGGAGTGGCTCGATGGCATGGTGAAATCCTTGACCACCAATATTGTAGCGATGTGGTTAAATGTAGCCAAAAAAAAGAAGATAAGAGTGACTAGGACGATGAGGACAAGGAATTTGCTTCAAAATTGTCAATGGTACAGACTTAGTGCCAAAGTTTCTCAAGTTCACGTAATAGAAAGAAATCTCCATGGAAAGAAACAGTAGAGAATATAATTTACAGCCATAGCACCAGTGGGTCATTCAAGTGGTTGGAAAGTTCAGTGAAAGTGGTACCGATGCCAGGCTTCAAAGCAGAAGGAGCATATGGGACCATTCGAAAAGTGCGTCTCACTAAACTTGGGAGCATCCCGACATGGATGGAATTTGTTGGCAAAATCTTGAAAATTGAGAATCAAAAAGAGAAGTGCCGTGAGATCATGATTGAGGCGGGAGCATGTCCTATGAAGCACTCGGGCATCATTAGACTTTCGTACTTGCATCCAAAGACAATAGAAGGATACACCCTTTGGTGGAATGGCAGATCTTTACAGTGCTTTCAGGTGAATCTTGACAAAAAAGTTTATGAAACAGTGAACAATGATGACATTTTGAGAGAAACCAACAGCGTATTGAATTCCGAACAATTGGGGTGGGTTGCGACCTACCGACGAAATCGTCTAAATTTGGCATTATTATTGCTGGTTATAGTGGCAAAATGCCATGATGAGGGTTTTCTCCATAATGACTTGTCTCCATCCAACATTCTCCATTTCGACCCTTGGAAACAGAATGTGGTATACATAGGAGTTTGTGATTGGGGACTTTCTGGTAGGGTGGTGGAGAAAGAGCCATCCAAATATGGATATGCTACAATGGACGAACTCTTGAACACTACAAGAAAACCTGTCCAAATTGACAGAAAGTCGTCCTAATTGACAGAAATCAGCCCCTCCTAATTGACAGAAAATTGACAGATTTTTGTCAATTTGGACAATTTTCTGTCAATTCGGACAGTTTTTTGTCCTAATTGACAGAAACTTGTCAAATTTCTGTCAATTAGGAGGGGCTGATTTCTATCAATTAGGACGACATTCTCTTGTAGTGTGAAGGTGAAAGCTGTAAAACGCTTTGTTGCTCCGGAATTGTTCTATACCTTTGGCCTCCCGGATTCAATCAATTCACTTCAAGTCATGTAGAAGAAGCATTTGTATACAATGGAAGCAGAAGCCTATGCAGCAGGTTCAATAGCACAACGGATTTGGAACCATGATTGGGATCCTGTGTACTTCACAAAACGAAATCCGGAACAGTACACAAATTTGGCTTTGAAAGTGAAGAGCCTCCAAGAAGAAGATGTGGATAAGAGGGCAACAATCTCAAGTGTAGTAGAGACTTTGAAGCGAAAACCACATTGCTGGAGTATGTCTGAGTGTTGCTATCGTAGGTAGGAAGGCCTTGTTTTGTGTTTTGGTGATGGTAGTTAGGCCAGTTGTAATAGCTAGACAATGTAAAAAAACATGCCGTTAAATCATTAATGTGTGATGTTACAAAAAAAAAGTGTAGTAGGCATTGTGCAACCTTCTGGCTTGGCCTTTTTGTTCTATTCTCCTAATAGAATGGGGTCCCATTTCTTTCAAATACAAATAAGTGTATTTGACATTTGTGAGAAAAAGGGTTGTATATGAAATTGACATGTTCAAGACATTGGTGAATGGAATTGTTGCATTGAATTTTGTGGGCACCCAAAGATTCACTCACGAATTTGAAGTGTTTCACACCTAGGGGGGCCCCAAACATTCCCTCACAAAATGTTTGTGGTTTCAAACTTTGAAAGGGAAGGGGCACCAAAACATTTTATTTCAATTTTGTAACCCCTATGTGCCCAAGGCCTATTTTGAGATACTTGGAATTTGCTCTAAATTGAACAAAAAATCAACATTTTGATAAGTTGTACCAATTTCTTTTGAATTGTAACCATACAAACTCAAACTACAGATGTTAGGGATCACACAAGAAAAGAAAACATAACAATATCTCTTGTAGATTGAAAGATTATAATGTTTGATCATGAGGGTGTTAAAACTATCACTAGAAGAAACCCGCATTTTAGGTGACGTTTTGTAATTTTTTCAGACGGATTTTAGGTGACGTCGGAAAAAACAACTTGTGTTTTTTTGTGTTTAATATAACATCTGGATGTTATATTAGACACAAAAAAACACAAGTTGTTTTTTCCAACGTCACCTAAAATCCGTCTAAAAAAATTACAAAACGTCACCTAAAACGCGGGTTTCTTCTAGTGTATGAAAAGTTTTTGATTCTCTTTAGCATGTCAACTCTAAAAAGTTGGTCACCAAAAAAAATGAGGTTGTAGGGCCTAGCATGCATAACCCCAATCAATTTACAGATTTTCCAAGAAAATTCTACAATTCCTTAAAATGAATTTTTAATGTGAATTTCTCTCCAAGGTCTAGTGTATTTGAGGCTCATTTCCAAAAGCCCTCAACACTATGGGAAGTCAAGATTGCAATGGGTATCCTTGCGCAGAATCTTCAATAAAAAAATCATAGTCATTCATTTTTCAAATCGGATTTTTGAACCTAAAACTAAACTTCAGAAAGAATTATCCAAAAATATAAGCTACTAAAAATAGCAATTTGGTTGGATTTTATTTAACTTCAAACTTTTCAAACACCATAATCTGATGCCTTGGGCAGTTAGGGGTTTAAATTGAAGGGATAGAACACCCAATGCCATTTTTTCCTATCCTTCGTCCATGCCCTGAACTGCACCCTCACGTCCACGTCCACCATTTCCCATCCTGAACAACGTCCACGCTTCCTTTCCCGTCTGTGCGCCTAAACTATGTCCACACCCTGATAAGGTCCGCGACCCATGTCGTCTGCGTCCCCACCCACATCTTGTTTCCGCCCCAACTCTCTTCCGTCTACGCCCCACCCTCCATACTGGCATCCAAGTGTTGCTGAATTTTCTTGTAATCCAAATTTTTTTCCATTCACAGAAAGTCAGCTACCTGATGACCACTTCGGACAGACGTCATTCCTATCGGACGTCCCGGACAGACAGACGGACAGACCGTCCATCCGTCTAATGTGACAACCTAGAGGAAGACTTCATAAAAAAATTCCCAAGGGAAAAGGATCAAAGCATTTTAACTCTTGGAAACCAATGAAAAAAATGGAGTGTACATAAATAGAAAATGATTTTCAGAAATTTCAAAAATAATTTATTTTGGAGTTTTTATGGCATATGACAGTATAAAGAACCTAGGACAAAAAATATTAATAAATAAATTTTCAAGTGGAAAAGAAAAAGGGTGAAGAAGTTTAGAATCTGTTTTTAATTGCCACAAATTGCCTTTTATAAAGAAGATGTTCTTACTTAAACCTCTACCTTTTCCTTTTTATTTATAAAATTAAAAAGAGAACAAAAAGCATAGCCATTTTTTGGAAAAAGAGAAAGTAATAGCTTCATCCTCACCTAAGATTGCCCTAGACAAGAGGTCACCAACAAGAAGTCACTTTAGACCCGAAATCGCCCATACAAAGAAAAGATTGTCAATTTTTGTACAAATAGAAGGCAATGGCTCTAACCTCTATTTGAGGTCACCTAAGACAAGAGGTTGCTTACAATAGGTCGCCCTGAACAAGAAGTCTACCAAGACCTGAAGTTGCACGTAAAACCCAAAAATTATCAATTTGTAGACAAAGAGAAGGCAATAGCTCCCACCTCCATCCAAGGTTGTCCCAAATTAGAGGTCATCTACAAGAGGTTGTCCAAGACAAGAGGTCACCCAAGACAAGCAGTTGCCTAAGACCCAAAGTTGCCGATAGAACCCAAAGAATTGCCAATTTTTAAACAAACACAAGGCAATGGCTCCCACCTTCATCCAAGGTCACCCAAGACAAGAGGTTGTTCTACACCCAAAGTTGCCCGCAAAACCCAAAGAATTTCTAATTTTTGAACAAACACAAGGCAATGGCTCCCACTTCCACCCAAGGTCGCCCAAAACAAGTAGTTGCCCTAGACAAGAGGTCGCCCATAAGGGGTCGCCTTAGACCCGACGTCGTTCATAGAACTCAAAGAATTGCTAATTTTTGAACAAATTGAAGGCAATGGCTCTCACCTCCACCTAAGGTCGCCCAAAACAAGCGGTTGCCCTAGATAAGAGGTCACCCACAAGAGGTCGCCCTACACTTGAAATCGCCCGCAAAACCCCAAAAATTGTCAATATACACAAGGCAATGGCTCCTACCTCCACCTAAAGTTGTCCAAAATAATCAGTCGCTCTTAAGAGGTTGCCCTAGACAAGAGGTTGTCCACAAGAGGGCGCCCTACATCCAAAGTCCTATCCAAAGTTGCCTGCAAAACCCAAAGAATTGCTAATTTTTGAATAAACACAAGGCAATGGCTTCCACCTCCACCCAAGGTTGCCCAAAACAAGTAGTCGCCCTTAAGAAGTCACCTTAAATAAGAGGTCTCCTACAAGAGGTCGTCCAAGACAAGAGGTCGTCCAAGACAAGAGGTTGCCAACAAAAAATCACCCTACACCTAGAGTCACCCAATTTTTGAACAAAGAGGAGGCAATGGCTTTCACCTCCATCTGAAGTCTCCTAAGACAAGTGATCGCCCTTAAGGAGTCGCCTAGGACAAGAAGCTGCCTAGGGAACGCAAAGCATGGCATTTTGGTGGCAAATGGAATTAAATTACAGTCTACTTGATTATGGTTGATTACACATGCATCAATTTGCAAGGTATATTAATGTACCTCCTATGTTAAGTGAGCTAATTAAATATAGCTAGATGAGATCAAAATTCAATTCTTGGAGACCTAATCACATTTGCTAACTATCAAAGCTCTTCTTAAAATCAAGTCACTTTAGATTATCTATATGGTGGAGGCACCCAAAACCGTCAATATAAGGAATTGAGCATAGTTAGAGGCACCTTTTCTTGAAAATAAATTTTTTGTAGAATTGGCAAGTGAAAATCATGAATATTAAAAAATAGATTTTTTGGATGTGATATGTAATTTCTATGATTTTACAAAGCTACAGGTCTCTAGACCACTAGATCTATTCTATAGATGCATCCAAATCTGAACCCTACAAAAATCAGCTCTTAACAAATTAGAATTTATAATGTATTTTTCAAATGCGTTAGCCAATAAGAATCAAACATTTGGAGGACCATTCATGTAAATGGAGGGACACTTTAAGGGCACTCTACTGGACAATGAATAGAGACATAAATAGGAATGGATGTTTCTACCTTAGTAGGGCTTGAATTGCACCATAACTATTCTAATCTATAAATTTAGTCCAATTGATAAATGTGATGAGGTCTCAATTTCCATTGAATATTCAAATTTTGTGGAAAGGGGAATATGGTTGTTTGTTGTTTGTTTGATTAAGATTTTTTAATAATAGATTAATCAAATCCGGAAATTCTAACATGAATCTCCATCCATTGCTTTCATTTTAAAATCCACTTGATAAATAATACACCATTAGGATGACTCTTTGATATTTGCATAAATCAAATAAAGAAGTTTTAATTTCAACCTCTTTCCTTTGAATTTGAAATTTTGGGTGAAGATGGTAAAAAACACATGCATACAGTGATGCTTGGAGAATAAAGAAATTCAAATGGGGAAGTTCTATTACAAATTTCCATCCATTATTTTGAATTGTAAAATCCACTTCATAAATAATACACCAATATTAGGATGACTCTTTGACATTTGCATTAATTAAAAGGGAAAGTTTTAATTTAAATCTCTTTCCTCTATTTCTTAAATTTTAGATCAAAGCGGTAAATAACACATAAGTACAATGATGCTTGGAGAATAGAAAAATTCAAATAAGGAAGTTCTTCCATAAATCTCCATCTATTATTTTGAATTCTAAAACCCACTTCATAAATAATACACCATTAGGATGACACTTTGACATTTGCATAAATAAAGACAAGAAGTTTTAGTTTAAATCTATTCCCTCCAATTATTAAGTTTTAAATCAAAGTGGTAAATAACACATAAGTACAATGATGCTTGAAGAATAGAGAGATTCAAATGGAGGAAAATTTTCACAATTCTTTATCCATTATTTTGAATTCTAAAACCCACTTCATAAATAATACACCAGTATTAGGATGACTCTTTGACATTTGCATAAATCAAATAAAGAAGTTTTAGTTTAAATCTATTCCCTCTAATTTTTAAGTTTTAGATCAAAGTGATTAATAATACATGAGTACAATGATGCTTGGAGAATAGAAAAATTCAAATAAGGAAGTTCTTCCATAAATCTCCATCTATTATCTTGAATTCTAAAATCCACTTCATAAATAATACACTGTTAGAATGACTCTTTGACATTTGCATAAATTAAAAGGTGAAATTTTAGTTTAAATCTATTTCCTCTAATTTTTAAGTTTTAGATCAAAGTGGTTAATAATACATGAATACAATGATGCTTGGAAAATAGAGAAATTCAAATATGGAAAATCATCTATAAATCTCCATCCATTATTTTGAATTCTAAAACCCACTTTATAAATAATACACTAGTACTAGGATGACTTTTTGACATTTGCATAAATCAAAAGGTAAAATTTTAGTTTAAATCTATTTCCTCTAATTTTTAATTTCCAAATCAAAGTGGCAAATAATACATGAATATGATGCTTGGGTAATAGAGAAATTCAAATAAGGAAGTTCTTCCATAAATTTCCATCCATTATTTTATATTCTAAAATCCACTTTATAAATAATACACCATTAGGATAAATCTTTGGCATTTGCGTAAATAAAGACAAGAAGTTTTAATTTAAATCTATTCCCTCTTAATTTTTAAGTTTTACATCAAAGTGGTAAATAATATATAAATACAATGATGCTTGGAGAATAGAGAAATTTGAATTAGGAAGTTCTTCCATAAATCTCCATCCATTATTTTGAATTCAAAAATCCACTTCATAAATAATACACCATTAGGATGACTCTTCAACATTTGTATAAATAAAGACAAGAAGTTTCAATATATTCCTTGGAATTTTGAAGTTTTGGGTGTATGTGTTAAATAATACATGAGTATGATGATGCTTGGATAATAGAGAAATTCAAATAAGGAAGTTCTTCCATATATCATCTATTATTTTGAATTCTAAATTCCACTTCATAAATAATACACTTATACACCATTAGAATGACTCTTTAACATTTGCATAAATTAAAAGGGGAAGTTTTAGTTTAAATGTATTTTCTCTAATTTTTAAGGTTCAAATCAAAGTGGTAAATAATACAAGAATATGATGATGCTTGGAGAATAGAGAAATTCAAATGGGAATGTTCTTCCATAAATCTCCATCCATTATTTTGTATTTTAAAATGCACTTCATAAATATCACATAGGTAGGATGCGTGAGAAATACATAAATCAAAAGGGAAATTTTTAATTTAAACTCTTTCCTCTAGTTTTAAAGTTTTAGATGAAGATGGTAAATAGTACATAAGGATGATGATGCTTGGAGAATAGAGAAAATCAAATGGGGATGTTCTTACATAATTATATCTTCATTCACTTATTAAAATTTTAAAGTCTTCTTGATAAATAATACATTGGTAGGATCTTAACTCCTAAAGTCTCATTATCTCCGCAGAAGGTAAAATGGATTTGTCAATTTCCAAATTTCCTAAAAGGTCAATTTTTGATGAAACTTTTTGAAACTTTTTCATAAGAGTGAAAAACTTATTAGCTTTTTGGAAATGTAATTTTTTTATTAATTGGTGCCTAAAAGCAAGAGTTATACCACAATAAGCCTAAATCAAAATTAGATGGACAAAAACAATTTCACAAAAATTTGAAATAAAAATTAATATTTTTTTCCTCATAAATTGTATTTTTGGCTACATAGGATACTTTGATTCATTTCATTTGAATTGGTGATGTAAAGGTTATGAAGCATCTTATCTTGCGGGCAATCATAGTATCATTTTGGAAAAAATTAAATATAGGTTTTGTTTTGGGGCTCAATTTTCTAAAAAATTCAAAACAAAAAACTCTAGAGAATTAACTTTGATTGTTTGAATAATCTCATTATTGGAATTAGTATAAATTAATTCCATCTTAGAGCTATTAATGATTTAGTTTTTTCTTCTATAATGTACCTTCTATTTAACAAATTTTTAACAAATGAAAACCACATTATTTTCTTAACTTTTTTTTCTTCTATATTTTCAGTCTATTTTGAATGATGAATTTTTTAAAAATTCAAGATCTATAGTACAAACTTTTAAAGTTAAGAAGATTCAAAGTCTCTTAAACAAGTTTGTCATTGTGCCCCAAAATATAATTTCTTCACTTTGAACGCATTTATCTTGCAATCTATGTGGTGAAAATGTCTAAAAAATTTTCCACACATTCTCATACTACTCTATAGCAAGATCCTATGGTTACATATGCAAAAAAAATACTATTTTTGAATTTTTTGCTTTTTGCATCAAAAATGGCAGTTTTGAGCATTTTTTTGACAATTGCAACAAAGAGGTCCTTCCTGAACCTGAGGTCGCCCTTGAACCTAAATTCGCCCCTCGACCCAAAGTTGCCCTTAGATCCAAGGTTGTTCTTAAACTCGATGTCGCCCTACTTCCTAAATCCGAAGTCGCTTTGAAATTTGGACCTGCGGTCGCCTTAACTTGACTTACATGTGCCCCCACCTGTAGTCATCCACGCTAACGTGGTTTTGGATTTCTACATCAGTTTTCAAAGCTTGCCATGTAACCTAAATCAAGTTATTAGGGGATAAAATTTTTTACCCTTACGCAATGGAATGTGATAGGATAGCAACAAGTTGTCTAGTATGACACGCGACGTCAAACGTCCTACACGACGCCAAAATCCAAAAATATGTCTGATAAGATAACCCTGGTTCGGAATCCCTAAGAAGGAGTTGCTAAATGGCTTCCATTTCCAAACCATACATGCTGTGCTCTGTCGCCACCACGACGTCCGTAGCCATAGACTATTCCAAGGGGGATGGCCAATTGAGGAGGGCATCGTAGACAGTCCCTCAAGTCGAGGACCAGTTAGGCCCCTGATTTGCTCCCCATTGCCGTTCAAATGGGCATCCTCGACTTGAGGAAGATTGTTCTCACCGACCCCACAAACAAACGCTGTGATGAACAGGAACCTTGATTTGCTCGTCATCAATGTCAGTGCACATCCTCAATTTGGAGATGATCTACCAACGCCGCCAATCCTTCCGAACCATGTGAAAAGAGCGTTAGACTCGGGGGATCGTGGAAAGAGTGCGCAATTTGTAACCCCGGCTGGAGCTCCTTTAGCTTGGCTCGAAGATGATTGACCTCATTCTTCATCGTCTAAAGGAGCCAAATGTTTGCCATCAGTTGACACTCTATTTTGGCAGAGGATTGTTAGAGATCGTCGGCGATCTCTCAAGTCCAAGTCAACTGGAGGTAGACTTTTGTTTGCAAACAATGTGAATATGATGCTACCCAAAATGCCTACTCAAGGGGCCAGACCTCCTTTCGAATATGAAGGTCTTCAAAGTATCCGCAAGCAAAAGCAGAAGGACAGTGGATTTCAAAGTGTCAGCTTCTCTAATGCGGTGACTTTGCAAGTGGTCTACACTATCATTCTCATCACAAGGATATCTTCAGAGGCTTGGACAAATTGAAAGCATTGGAAGCAACAAAGAGCAATTGTACAACCCATAGTGATGCTTAGGCGAGCAAAAAAAGTTTTCAAAGCCATGGATTTCTGAGCATATTTACTATTAATAGAATGTTAATTCAAGTATAGACAAAATATATAGAAAAGTAGAGTGCTTGGTATATAGTAAGCCTCTGCGTTTCTACACA
This sequence comes from Climacium dendroides, assembly GCA_950106755.1. Classification (NCBI taxonomy): domain Eukaryota; kingdom Viridiplantae; phylum Streptophyta; class Bryopsida; order Hypnales; family Climaciaceae; genus Climacium; species Climacium dendroides. The sequence continues at coordinate 48,275,678 of OX467083.1, read as the reverse complement.
CAATTATAAAAATTAAACGGTTTATAATTCATTCACTACAAGTGACAATGTGAGCTATAGTTACATACTCTTCATGTATTTGATTTTTTCAGTAAATCAAAATTTTTGGAATTCATTGCTTGTTTACTTGGTTTTCTAAAGCTCAAGTATTTCCTTGCACATCATATCAAAAATTCATTTTGCTTAGTTTTATCTAGGTGGTTCTCCATGTCATTTGAACATGGTTGCTAGTGTGCGAGCTTGGGAGCAGGAGCCTGCGAGCTTATGAGCGGGATTTTTTTTTTAAGAAAATTTTTGTGGCTACATCAAAAGTTGAATAGAGGGTCGGCAACGAACCCATGACCGTGGATTTAGGGTGACTATAGGCTCTATAACCGTGGATTAAAAAAGCAAAAGCAATTTAGGGAATGTAGTGCCATTTGTAGACTATGAAGGATACTTCTATATTTAAGGGATTTTTGTTGCACATAAAATAGAGCTAGGGTGTCTTATCAGACATGGACTGTTGGAAGAAGGTGAAAGTACCTAAATGAGCCAAAGGTGTAGGAAGGCAATGTTATGTGTTAGTGATATTTTATTGCTGGGGGTTTAGGTAGAGTGGTTCACTTGTTGAGCTTTGTTTGTCTTCCTATTCAAATCTATGTGTTCATTAGAAGGGCAAGTGTGACCTCATTTTATTCACTACTTCATATCATGACTATCACCGTTTAAAGGTGACTACATTTATTTGCATTCCATTTTTTTTCCACTATGTAGGAGTTACCATTGGAAGGAGTTATAATTTCTTTCCATTTTTATTCCAATCACATTTTTTCGCTCTACTCACTAATTTGCAATAAATAATGTAGTGTACCTTGTTTTCTCTATTTTTTCCCCACTACAGAGTACCTACTCCTACAGTTGTAAATGAACTCCAAATTCTATAATTCCCACACTTGTCCAAGAGACATAGTTTCTCTCTGGGTTTATATTTCATAACATTTTTTAGGGCAAGTTTAGTATCAAGCAAGAAGCACATTGCACCTCATTTGTAGCCATAACACACATAAATCAAATAAACATAAAAGGAATACACATAGTTCAACTCATAAGATTTGTCAATCTTATGAGTCTAAGTTGCGGTGGACTCGGTCATAGAAACCTCACTAGAAGACAACTCTAGCGTCTCCTCACCCTCAGAAGCTGAAACGTCTACAAAATGAACCACATTTGCAGCATACTTCGGGATGCGAGGTTTAGGATCTCTACAACCATACTGTTCATATTGTGTCGCCATCTTCTCGGCATACACTGGAAGTTCGTAAGACTTCTTCGGACTCAAGATATGTCTTCGAATCTTCTTCATTGGATGAAGGTTTAGGGCCTTGAAATTCTTTGTATGCAACGTATATTACAAAACAAAAAATGTTGTCATTACAAAGCAAAACTTACTTACTAGGTCTAACGGTGCGTGTGAACACCATTGGTTCGACGTGTACGGCATCAAGATCAAGGGCGGCAATAGCTTCCACTGGAGCTTGAGTCACTCCTTCTACTGGAGTGGCTTTCTTCATCGGCTTCAGAACAATGTTGAAGATATTGATGTCCTTCTCCAAGGCCACAATATGGCGGCCCGTCCCACGACAAGCCATAATGGACGCCCCTGCAATAGAAGCATGTGGTGATCAATGTTTAAGTACATCTTTACAAGAATAAACAATTCATTTTAGAACTCTTTCTTGAAACTGAGTAGTATTATACCTGTAGCAGCGGTGCAGTCGAGAACTACATCATCTTCATTGGTACAACCTTCGATGAAAAACTGTAGGAACCTCACATCTTTCTCTCGGGGTCCACGCCAAGGCGCTTTGGTTTCAGGGTTTACCATCATGGTCTCCTCAGTAATGTAATTGATGACCATGTCTTTCTTCTGGAGGTTCCACTTTGCTTTGGTCATGGCTGTGGTCTGTCTAAATTGGAAAAGTGATGCCACTTTTCCACCCACGTCCTTTATGAAAAGGGTGACTCCGAACTTCACGGTCTGCATCAAAAAATTAATTAGTAAAGAGGGGAATGCCATTGACAATCACACCATATATCAAACCAAGAATCACATCTAAAAGAAAACCTAAAATCACATGAAAAATAAAATAGAGAACTCACTGTTTCGCCAAGGTTTATTCCCGACGCGAGGTCCAATTGGTTGAATGCCAACCACTCTTTCTTCATCTTCAAGTTCTTGAAAATCTTCATCAACCCTGCAAACATACTTCGAGACTGAACGCTGTGGGAATGAAACACCAGGAGACAACCGTTGTCTTGTAAATACTCCTCGGCAAATTGGAATGCATTTTGCATTCCAGCATATGCTGGGTCCGCGTTCCACGAGGGAATGCGCTTCTCTGAGACAAGAGGCACAGGCAGGTTCTCTTGGCAATCGAAGATGATTAGATCCACCAAAGGATCTCTGGTGACCCTGCCGTCGAATGAGCGCGGTTTCCTTGCATTCACCTGCGACGAAGAAGTTTACCATATCACAAGAGGATTGAACAAGAAACAAGAAACTCATCTAGAAATTGAAAGAGAGGAAAATTCAAATACATTTGAAGGTTGACGATACCTTTTGAATGAAGTCCATGACTTCAACATACGGATTTGGTGGTGAATTCTCAGAATCTTCCATAATATCAATGATGGACACGTTTAAGAGAAGCTCCTTCGTTTTGACATCGTCGTCGTCTATCACCAGGACTTGTGTGCTTTGGGTCAGCATATTCTCCGTCCACTCTGGAAGTATGGCCTTCCTCTTCATCCCGGTGTGGCTTCCTTCCACCAACTGCGAGCTCTGGTCAACTACTGAAGACAATGGAACCCTGGTATCGCCCTCATCTTTTTTCTTGCCTTTGGCCTTCGTTTTCTCCTCCTTCTCTCTCAATTTCTCCCTCTCCTTCTCCTCTTGCTTTGCCAAGCGGTCTGCCTCCCTCTTTGACTTGGTTTCTAGCGCCAAATGTAGCTTAGCTGCCTTCTTTCTGTCAGCTCTGTCCCTCTTGGCAATCGCCTTCGCCTTTTGAACTGCGTTGAGACCTGCGAACTCATTGACATTTAAGTCAACCCCACTAATTCCCTCCAAAGAATCCCGGAGGGCTTGCTCCGATGGATGCGTGTATCCAATAGGGCAATCGAGGTACCACGCCCCACGGCTGAGATGAGCCGTGGTGTACGTTTGGAGTTGACTCGAAGTGTACATGCAGGTTGCCGAATGGCGATCAAGAAAACTCCTAAGGAATTCTGGGAAGTCATCCTTTTTGATTGCACCTTTTCTCTCAAGTTCAAACTTGAAATACCTGAATTGCCCAAAAAAATGTAGCATTGAAGGAAAAGTGAGCGACACGTGAAGTTTTAGTCTAGACATTTCCATCACAAATACCAAATGAGAGTCAAGATAAAGTGAACCTGAGTTGGAAACAAATTATATGCTACTTTGAAGGCAGGCTATGGAAGTCTTGAAAGATTGAATTGGTTCCCAATTAATTAGCATTTTTGAATGAGCCTTACAAAAGTGGTGTAAGACATACCGATAGAGCACCCTTCTCACTGCTTGTTCGAACCCCTCATGCTTCTTGAAATTGTCGCTCTTTTTGAAATAATTTGATCCCCTGAGGTAGTTCATATATCCATCATCCCAAATTTTCCTCCTCCATCCCTCCAGGTACTCTTGTAAGGTCTCCGGCTGTAGCGGGACGTTCATATTGATGACAATGCCGTTGTGTTGGACAACGTCGTCAAAGTACTTCACCGCTGCATCCTCGATCTGAAAAAACATAGAACAACAAAAATTTATCATCCACTGAAAGAAAATGAACTCTAGAAATTCTAAGGAAAGAAAATCCAAATCCAATGACGTCTAAAAATTTATACAAAGATTATCACTTACCCCAGCATACCCCACACAGCGGTTCAAGAAGGGACCAAGTAATGTCTCAGAAACTGGCTTAGGCGGGAATCGCCTGGCATGTCGAGATGGTGTTGATGAGTTCCACCATTTCAAGAACTTGATCTTGTGCTCTGCCGTGGTGTTGCAAGTGGCCACCATTTGTAGCTTCTCCAGAGTCATCTCTGGCACTTCATTGGCACTACAATGTCTCTCAATCTAATATTAAAAAACAAAATAAAGTCAGTCACTGTTTCAGACTTCCTAATCGCAATGTCATATGAATGCTATCAAGGGGATGGAGGTACCTCCTCAATAAACCCTGGCTTGTTCACCGGATTGGCTACTGCCATCAACTTGGACATCTTGACATTTAGTTTCCCGAGTTTCTCATTTGCCCCAGCTCGCATCGCTTGCGCTAGTTCCACGGGGGAACGGTCTTCCTGTGCTGTCACTTCATTGTATTTGCGACCAGCTGCATCTGCAGCCTGCGCAACCTCTTGCTACAGAAGCAAGTGAAAAATAGCACCTTCAAATACAAATAAAGCAAGTATAAAATAGAAGAGAATATAACACATCAAATTCAACAAGCCCGAGCATCCTCACCTTGAATACAAATGCCGTGAAGACTTGTAGTGGCATAGAATACCATGTTGGCTTCGGTTTCGGTGCCCCACACAGTCGAAGCTCGGAAGGCCTCAACATCTCTTGAAAACACTCAATGGGAAGAAGACCATACTTTTGCACCTTGTAGAGTGTGTGAACCAAGTTGGTTTTAACGTGAGAATCCTCGGTGGATCTGGAAAACAATTAATCACAGTGAGATTCATCACAGCATCTGCAGCATCTGAAAATCACATAAAAAAAATTAAAATGTAAAGCAAAAGTACATAAGAAAGGCTTGAAGGTATCATAAAGCATACTTGTTGATGTCATGCATGACATGCATGACGAGCTCCGTCCTCTTCTTTGTGTCAAGTACAATGGCATCCACTGTGTAATGCCATTCAATGTCCTTAGAATGCATTTTGCCAATGTACTTCATCCAGGAGATGAGTCGATGGTTTCCATCGCAAACATAGAACTTCAGGTTTTTTAAAAACCTGAGTTCGGGCACGGATTCCACGTAGGCATTGAACGCGTCATTCTTTTCCTTCCATAGCGGCCCCCATGCCTCCATCTCCCCTTCAATGAATTGGGAGCTCTCTCCGGCCTCGTCAGTTGTTGTCACGTAGAAAACCGCTGCCCCGTCGCGATAGCCCTTGCTGAACTCGTGTTCTAGGAACTCGAGGTCGCATGATAAGGTAGGCCTTACCATGGGCATAGACACCATCCGGCAGAGTGGGATGTTCATTCTGAAAAGGTGGTCCGGCTTCATTCGAAGGGACGCTATAGACTTCACCGAATCCACCTTGTGGTACTGGCGGAGTTCTTCTTCCAAAAAATCTTTGTCATCTCCCTCCATCACAATGACCGGTGCGTCTTCTTCCATCATGTCACCCTCGTCTTCCCCTTCTCCGTCCCCTGCAATGGCCGGTTGCGTTGAGTCTCCTGTAGTTGGAGTCTGGAGATTTGTCTCTTCACGCCACAAGTTTGATGGGGTGCCATCCATCTGCAAGTTTAAAACATGAGAAGTTGTATTACATTTGAAATAGCCAAGATAAATGTAGAGACATACTGACATTGAAAAATTGATGAAATCCATAATGAAACAATAGATAATACAATCAATCATTCCTGTAATGGGATTTCATGGAAAAAACAATGTCAAGGAAATGCAACTATCTCAAGAACTACATCCCTGTATCTCACTAGAGTCAGTCAATTTCTACATCTTCATTCGAGTCTGAGCTGAAAAGGATGCAGACTGGATCTCCAAAATTCCGGGCACTATTACACGCGCAGTTACAGAACTCTATACCCAAGGGATTGCCACCAGTCTCGGATGGTAGGGATTCCGAAAAGATTCGACAAGGTTGTTTCGAATCGTCCATCTCAACTGATGCTAATGGTGGGGAATGGTGGCGTGTACGCTTCTGAGGTCCTTGAATACACGCTTGACTCTGCACAGTGGTCTCAAATGTATCATGGAAGTTGTTCACAGTGTCTAGGACATCATCAAAAGTAATCAATACCTCTTCGTCTTCTGGTTGATCACCGACAATGTTCTTGTCCTCCAATTCGATTGACACCTCCATCTCAGTCTCTTGCAACGGTGCAAGAGGCTGAGATGATTCTGCCTCAGCACTGACTGACATCTGAATAGGTGTCACTGTGGGTGAAGCTCTTTCTTGGCCTCGTCTTGTCTGAAAATAGGCACCAATGATAGAGTTAGATATAATTTTTAAACGGGTATAAAAAAACATCTAAACTAGCAAGCCTTAAAACATAAAATAAATGTGAAGATCATCTCCAATAAAGACAATTAAGATTTTGGACTAGGCATCTCTACGCATGTACATCCATAATATTGTCTTTCATTTAGGATGCCTTAATCTTTTTGGCAGTACTAGGGCCCTAAATCCTAAACCATGGGAGGTGCCTTGGATCCCTAAATTTTCAGAGGTCATCTAGTGCACCCCCGCTGGGTCTACTAAAGAGCAACAAAAAATGACCTTTTCACTTATTTTGAGAACTCGCGCCACACTGCAATTGCGAGCGCCACTCGCGACACGAGCGCTACTGGCGTCACAAACACCACTCGCGTCACGAGTGCCATGACCGTCACGAGCGCCAAGAAAAACCAGTGACATACTCACATGCATGAAATTAACTTGCACATTTTTTTTTGGGAAATTTCTAGGGTTCTGGGCAGTCGGCCAAGTGGTGCCTCGGATCCGAGGTACCACTTGGCCAACTGCCCAGGACCCCAGAAATTTCCCAAAAAAAAATGACTTGTCCTGATGTCATTCAAAAAATGGAGTGCACGATGGACGTAAGTGAGAATCTCCTGCTTGTAACTGATCAGAGAACAAGGCCCATTACGATTTAACGCGTACTCTTGGTATTTGATCGCCTAGCTAGCTTATATAAGTTTGGAAACCACACATTCTGTTTCAAGCACTGCAAGGACATGTGCATTCAATCGCGCTTATTGAGGTACTATCATGTGTGAAACAGAGGTAGCTAGCGCTACAAATTCGATTGTTGGTTGCTCTGTTGGAAATGTGTGGATGTGATCAATTAGGTGCTTATATGCATGCAGAAATCTCTGATTCCTTCCCCCTTTGGCATACTCATTTACCTCCCTCATGCATGCGCGGATTCCCTCCCTCTGGAACGAACTACATTCCTCGCGAGAGTCACCTGGAATCCCCGCGAGAACCCGCGCGAGTCAGCTGGCCGATGATCAGGAAGCTTGCAGGACTATGTTTCACTTTTTTTTTGAAAATTTGGGGGGTCCAGGTTAGAGTGCCGGATGGTGCCTCGGATCCGAGGCACCACCCAACACTCTAACCTGGACCCCCCAAATTTTCAAAAAAAAAGTACTTGTCTTAAAACTCCCCATTGTCGGTATTGTATCTGCACATCCACGCTTCACTGCAGGCGCGGACTCTCTTGACGGACTGGTACATGGAGATACAGGGAGGAACTCAGAATTCTAAATTTTCCCCTTTGCGCGCACAGATTCCCCGCCCGTACTGCACGATCCTATTCTCTTGACACTCACGATGGAACGGAATTTTATCTTCCCGACAGTGTTCAACAAAAGGAAATCAAACTTCAATCTTTGCCGACTGCGTGAATCTGAAAGGTTGACCCCAGCACTCTCAAGCTACAAGGATCAATGCGCGATTCGCGAACACACTCAAGCTCCACGTATCACGCGCCACATTCAAGCCTGACGTATCGTACTTACGCACCAAACTCACGAGTCTCATGAAGCGACAGATCTGGTGAAGGTTACCTTTGCTCGAGTCAGCGCAGTGGGTGGAGCGGGTTCTTGAATGCCTCCACGGCCACGGCTCCTGGTGCTCCTCATCGTCATACTCTGCAGATCACAGTCACGACAGTTCGCTCAGTTCACACACCTGCTCCCGTACCGACTTCGGTACAATGCGAGAATGTTTGCAAATGGAAGTGCACACCCTCTCAATCATGGAGTCCAGCTACGATGTGCATGGAGGAGCGCGGAGGACCACGGAATTCCAGATAAGGCTTCAAGAACGTGAGGTCATCTCCGGAAATGCAGTGGTTTCTAATTTTGTCGCCCGCGTTGTGAATCCTTGGCGTGCTTCCTCGGTGAAGTCGGCTAATTTCATGCACACTGGATTCCTGGATTGCCTCTACAGTGGACTGACATGGATTCATGTAGCCCATGACATTCCAGGCCAGACTGAACGACCGAACTTCAAGCTACAGTGATTCCAAATTTGACTACCGGTTACTTTTGCCGAACTTAAGAAATCGGGATCCTGGTTTCACCAACGTGCAGGGAGACAGCGACCGACCCATAACACCATTCACTTGTCCCGCCCCATGCATGAGCCAGTTCAATAAAAATCTATAGATGAATGGGGTCGGTAAACAGAGATTTCTGCATGCGAGCTAGTACCTAATTGATCACATCCACACATTTCCAACAGAGCAACCAACAAGAATATCGAATTTGTAGCGCTAGCTACCTCTGTTTCACACATGATAGTACCTCAACGAGCGCGATTGAATGCACAAGTCCTTGCAATGCTTGAAACAGAATGTCTGGTTTCCAAACTTACATAAGCTAGCTAGGAGATCAAATGTATGCATTCACGATCAATACCAAAAGTTCGCGTTAAATCGTAATGGGCCTTGTTCTCTGATCAGTTACAAGCTGGAGATTCTCACTTACGTCCATCATGCAAAAAAAGATTGAACTGAGCCCAAGAAACTGTGCTCACGAGAATATGTTCAAAAACTTTCACATATTGAATTTTATTTCGACTGGTGCAAATCCGCTCCTCATCAACAATCCTATTTTCTGTAGTTTACGGTTGTGAAAGTATATTGACTCTTCAAAGTGTAGGGACTAGTCCCCAAGTCATCCCCATATTAGGACCCTGGATACTGTAAGAGATTTACAATTTTTTTGTTTTTATTACTCTCTATAGAGCTTTAGTGAAGACAATTGCCAAAAGAGAACTTTTGCATGTTCAAACACTTACCTTAAATGCTATACAAAATTCAAGTCACCTTCCATGTGATATAAGAAACAGGGACAAAGAGGGGCACAAGGAGAACGACATTCAAATTCAAAACGACTCTGTTGCCAAAGCTTTTTCGAATTTCACAAGCCATAGTACCCTAACCTTTGGTCTTCTGAATTCTAATACGAAAGTAAGTTTCATTCTTTGGAGTTTTTCCATATAGGAAATAAGAACATGAGCATTCTCATATTGACAGAAAGAGTGCAATACTAATGTGGTTGAAATTTATAAGTGCGTTAGAACTTACAAGCTGCAGATTCTACTTGGATTCTACAGGGTGCACTTACAAGGCTATTTTGAAATTGTCATTTGGTCTCTCATAGAAACCCAGTACTGTGTATGTGCGTAAATCCAAGGTCCCTAATTTTAGCATTTAAAATCTACTCTAGAAAAACTGACAGTGTTTTCCTTCACGATCGTTGTTCTAGATATTTGAGTTACAGTTGTTTCGAATGAAGTCTCTCTATTCTTGAACTTCTGTAGCACATCCATGAACCCTGTAGTTACCTCTTCTAAACTATTACTGTGAATTTCATTATACTTGCATGTGATTGCAATCCTTCCAACTTTGTTCCATGAACAAACAAGGAAGCCACATGACTCTACAAGCTTTCCTTAGAGGAGTAGAGTGAAGACAGTTCTTTCACTGGAAAGAAACCAAGGGAGCTAAGTAGTTTTTAAAGAAAACACAAAGATGATGTGCTTACATTTGAGACGTCGACTGTGTTCTTCCCACGTCTAGAGGTCAAATTGTCTGCTGAAGCCTCTCCAATAAGTTGGACATTTTCACCAGGGGCATCCTCTTGTCCGACGATACTCCCGCTCTCGAACTGCAGAACTCTACGAAGATCTGGAGACGATGTCTCCCCGGACTTTGGCACTCCTCGTATACCTCTTTTCATCCTTGACCGCTTTAGTTCTCTAGCTGAAGAAAAATAAAAGGACCCTCGTCTCTTCCTTCTTTGTATGGGCCTCACACAAACAACCTCACTAACCTCACACCCTAGAAGCATGAAGGGAAAAGAGAGGGCATCGCCATCGTCGCTCTCAACTATACCACAGAACAGAAAACAACCGGAAGACAATGAAAACTAAAGAAGCACATGAAGCCTTATACGTTTGGCCAGGCATTCCTATCAATAGCTGCCAAAATTTGAATCTACAATGACAACACACATGCGAATTTGCTTCGTTTGTGGGCGCCTTCGGCTGTGAAGGACATCGGCCGTCAAATCCTTTTTTAATAGGTTGGCCCTGACCATAATAGGATTGTCAGTACACATGAGGGCACCGCCGATTCCATTAAAATTAAACCCTGACAGGGTGAAACTACTTTCTCAATGCACAACATTCACTCTGACAAAGTACTTGTTCTTCCCTCTAATGGTGTGCCAAAAATCCTTATTAGTGTTGCTCTATTCATGAATTGCTCCCCATTTAATTAGCTCTGCCAATTATGGTTGCCTAGAATTTGAAGGGCTCTTAAACCATGAATTTTAAATTTGGATTTCATTTCATGCAATTTACCCTACAATCTATGAAATAAAGTACCAAGTGCCTTCAATGTTGTTGGATGAATATAAACAAACTTCTTAGTATACCATGTATGCATTTAGTTGCATAGACAATAATCAATATTATGGTATGGGTATTTTAATTGACTAAATCAGAACCTTAAAATGAAGAAGGCATCCAAGGTGAAAATGTAGTTTATAAATGAGCTATGTCATCAAATTATGACGTCTAAAAAATTTCTCTATATTGGCAAAGTTTTTTGTTTAGCAGGTTAGTACCCCGTGTTATTAGAGACTAAATTTTCTGTATTGCACATCATCACTAATATTTCGCTATGCCTTACTTGATGACATCTTCCCAAAAGTAAATTTAATAGCATCCTAGCATAATTATTAATTTCAACATATGCCATTCATTAATTTAAGGAATAGAATTTGATGGGTGTAATTATGCATATTCATGTCATCCTCCTTGTGCAAGTTCTTTTTTAAGGAGCGGTTTTCATTACAAAACTAATTTCTATTGAGTGGATTCCAGGATATATTGTCACCAAAATTTCTTTGTGATTCAATTTCGCCTCTTCATATCAAGCTATATGTGCTAGTGCTTTTGTAAGGAGCATTTCAATTATTAAAGTAATTAATTTTGATTGGATTCCTAAATGTACTCTTCCCAATATTTATTTGGGAGGCATACTTCTCTGCATCACTATGTTGTTAGAGTGTTCCTTGTGCTTAGCAGTCACGTAAGAATTTGAAATGACCTTTGAACTAATTAATTTTCTTCAAACTCAACTGCCATATCGTTTCAAATTAAATCAAAGATGTTGCAGATAGGTGTTAAGATTTTGCTAATCGGTTTTAACATATGATTGCTATAGGACAAACCAAAGATGCACCACTATCATTGAGAACCCATACCTTTTTGCTGTGGAGCTCATCTTCTTGGTTGCTTGGGCTTCTCCTTGTTCCTTGACATTCTCCTTTTGCTGCAAAGATGGCTTCCATTAGAGTAGACGGTTATGATATACCTGTAGTGTTCCCAATTGTTCATGGTGGTCACGCTAGAGTTCCTAGTCACCTTCTGCACGTCCGTTTTAGGTTCGTAGAAACGTCCATCTACATTGAGGAGGAGAAAATGTCCGAAACTGGCGAAGTGATTCAATCTGTTCCGGTTGTGAGGTCTGACGATGATGGGACGCATTGTTGGTATCTTGGTCCAGGAAATTACAGAGCATACGGACTTCCACTCTCCATGCTAAGTGCGTCAACAGAAATCCAAAGTCGACAGTCAGATAATTCTACCGTGAATATGCCAGTCACTGCTCACACTATGTCACCTAGTCCGTCAACAGATGTTCCAAGTGTGCTACATATGCCTTCCAAGCTTCTTGTTGTAAAAGAGGAGAAGTTAGATCCAATCATAGAGTTGTCAAGTGAATCTGAAGGTGAATCCCCCAATATTAGTGCTCAAAGAGAGGAGGATTCATTCTGCATGGCATCTGTCTAGCCCACTATGCTAAAATCCTCATGTAGAATCTTGTCAAGAAGTCTCTCCAATTCCTCATTCTCATTCCCCACACCGCCCCATCCTGTTGAAACTAGGAAAAGCATTATCAAGTGTTTGAAGGGACTTGGTAGTATGCAGCGCTCTTGGAACGAGTTGTCTGCTATGGATTTGAGCACAGTGAAGCACCAAAGAGTTCCATTCCTTCCAACAGTTTACAACGGAGATGTCATCTTCGAATTGCCTCCTTGTGGGGCATCTTCATCTTCGTCGGGAGCCAAGAACTTGGAGGGAATGGACAAGCACTACGATGGACATCCATGGTGCAAGCTTGTGACTACCAATATCCAGAACTCTGACAACCTAACATTTCGTAAGTCCTACTGTGTTGGCCATCTTGCTTGTGAGAATGTCAATTGTGAATACATGAAGAGAGCTTCGAAGAAAAACGAAACTGAGTGGAGTGGCTACACTGTATTCCCTTTCGCCCCTGGTGAAGCCCCCTCAAAGGACTCCACTCTAGTGTGCAAGGTTTGCAAGTTGGCTCCCTAGTGTCTAGGTGCATGCAAGGCTAGGATATATTTTGTGTATTCTAAAAACCCTGAAATGACGAGGGCGGCTATTCACTTCGGAGAGTATGGCCACCCGGTTGCTACAGGCATGTACAGGGACTCTACCACCCTAATACATGGACTCATTGCAGAACAAGTGGCAAAAACACCCATGGCCACTAACTCTGCAATCACTCTCTCAGCTAGTAAGGACTTCCTCGGAAGCTATCTATTCCACAATGGAGATGGAGAGAAGCAGATGCTAAAAGCTGACGAAATGGAAGAGGTCATGGCCCGCTTCCAATACTTGAGTAGTCCAAGTATTCGAAATGTCATCTCTTCTTTCCGCTCAAACAACCAAGGAGGGGTAGTTGACAACATCATGACCATGAAGAAGGAGTCCAAGTTTGAGTTCATACATGACAGTGTCTTCCCAGGTCAAGGCAAAGAGAAGGTTTACATTTTCAAGATGCTCACCGAGGGACCAGGAAGTGGAGTCGACCTTGTGAAGCGAATGCAACCGGATGGGGATCTGCAGAATGCGTGGTTAATGTTTGACCACGTGAAGCGAGTAAAGGAGTGGACCACAATGGCTTGCCATGTATATAATACCAACTACAAAAAGGTGATGACGATTGCACTGTGCGATATGCAATCCGAAGATACCGAAGTGCAGGTACAGTTTTGGCGGAGTTTAAACGCGGTTATGCAACGCCACGGAGTACCAAACCCCAACTTCAAGGGATTCATGGCAGATAGTGCCATGGCCAATTGGAATGCAGTGCGGATAGTGTATGGCACTGGTTTTGCCAATGTTGAAATGGAGAATCGTGAGCGGACATGCTTATTGCATTGGAGTACCTCTCTTCACAAGCACATACAAAAGTACATCAAGGAAGTATTTCAACAACAACATTTAACTCTATGCAAGCAATACAAAGATTCAAAGAATATGGATCAAGCAGAGGTCCGTTATCTCGCAATACGGTCTTGGTGGTTGTCATCTGGTGCGGCCAACGAAGAAGGCTTACATCACCTGGACCATTGGCTTGCTTTCTGGCATTTCAGATACCGTCAATGGGGAGGCTTCATGGACTTGGTGAGTCAATTTTGTCCGCAAATGTGTTTAGGTGCTTAGGAATCTCTGGCTCACTTTGCATGATGATGTTCTTTGTACTTCTTAAAGAACTTTTTCTTAACTTCTTTTTGTTAATTAAGTTGAACATTTTATTTCTATTTATCAAGAAGTTGGGACGCTTCACACAGTAGGAAAACATGCCTTCGATTTGAGACATGAATAGTCCATTGGATGAGGCCTTACCTGTTTTCTAAATGGAAGAATCTGAATTAAATTTTAATAGGGGCAACAGTTATAGTTCTCTCAATTTTTTTTGATAAAATATGAGAAATTTTCTCTCTTAGGAAACAAAACTTAGGGGTCCCCTCCCCACCTCCAGTACGTGCCTCGGATCCGAGGCATGTGTCGGAGGTGGGGAGGGGACCCCCTTGATTCTTGTAACTTGTGTCCCTAAATCTGATTTGATAATTGCATTTCATAATTGTTTTCAGTTATTTTAGGTTTGGGTTTTTAAGTAGGCTAGATGTGTTGTGTTCGGCGGTAGCAGTAGATTTCTACTATCAGAAGTCAGTACTTGTCTTTCGTCGTATAGAACTATAAAAGTAATGAAAATTATTTATGAAGATGCTACAAGTTACAATGGTGGTGAATATTTGTTATTAACTCTGTTATCCCTTTGATTACAAAATTCAGAAATTGAATTTGGAGGAGATGTTGGATTTGCCATCATGCAATCTATCCGAAACGGTGCATAACAAGTGGCTACAAATGTTCGGGAAGCGAGGCAACAACTTGTTCGATGCCACATGTGACGACAGTATCCGTGCTTGGATGCAAATGACAAACTACCGTGCATACTTGAAAGGTTCTGCAGCGGGATCAGGACCATCAAAAGGGGAGTTGAGGTTGAGAGCTGCAAGAAGAAGCAGAGACCCCAAAAAAATTGCACAGGCACTGAACACATTGCCTGGGGCAGAGGACATGGGAACTAGAGTGCCACACTTGGAAGGAGAAGAAATCTTTGGGAGCATTAAGAGAAAGTTGGATGTGCCCATCGGTGATGAAGGAGACTCACACAGACCAGACAAGATCAATTTTTCCCAACCCCATGTCAAAACACGATCCACCATGAATGCTTCTCAATCTTCTCCAGACAAAGGTAAGCAAATTCAAGTAAAGACTTCTGGGCATGTGAATGTAGCATTTGAAAGCGACTGTGATGCATCCAACTAGCACATTGCTAGAATCAGCCACAAATCCAACGCAAGATGTCAAGCTCAGCAGTCCAGGTCTAACATCAAGTGCATTAGCAAGATTGCAAAAGGAAAAAAGGGAACTCCAGCTCCTACTTACCGCGGCAGAAAAGAAGAATATGGTAGTAAGCGAGAGGTGGTGGCTGATTTTTGGTTCTGTTGGGGTGATATTGAGCGATGCGTGAAGGGAACAAAGCGCAAATGGGTTTTGGATTGGCCAGAGGTGCCAGAGGTTTGGCCTGTTCTCTCTGGAACAAACTTAACCTGCGAAGAGACCTTGTTGCTGCAACATGCCGGATTTCACCTCCAAGAACAACCAATTCTATCACCACGTCGGCTATTCTACATGTCTAAGCTATTCAAGCCGGTTTTGTATGACAACCCTCCGCCACTAAACTCAAATGTGTATCCAACAGTGAGGAACAACAGAGCAATTCGAAGGATTGCAAATGCGCCTACTCCCGAGCAACGGAACAAGTGGGAAAGCGCAGGCAATGTTAAAGGACAAATTTTGGGAGTAACATTGCTCCCTTTTCCAGGCCTTGGTGCAATTGTGGAGTTAGAGACAGGGTCAGACTCTAACAGAAATACATACAAAGTTACGATGGGCCAATTTCCCACATGCACATGCCCAGACTTTGTGAATATGGCAGTTTCTGCAATTGGAGGTCGGCAATAGTACGTGAATTGCAAACACTTGTACTATTTGTACAGGTACTTTTGCAAGATGGATGTCAATGAAGACAAATTTATTCATGCACCAAGCTATAGCTTCAATGAATTGAAGTTGTTGCTACTTCAGGCTTCCATGATCACACTTCCAGAATAGGCATAGACACGTTTCTGTATGCACTTCAGTTGTAATGAACTCTTCTTTATATATTACAGTTACAAAATTCTCATGCCAAATTTTCCCATCAAAAGTTCCATCTATATTTCCACTGACGTATCAATTTTGGCCAATGCCTTCCCTAAACCCTCTAAAGTTTTTGCCGTTATTTTTAATTGCAAGAAACTTTGCAATACAAAATGTTTTAAATTCCTGCTCGTACGGCAACGCTGAGTATCATGAGTGCTGAAAACAATAAAGAGTTCCCACAGCAATGTTCACAAGACAATATTGCCCAGTTTTCTACAAAAACAGATTAAAAATTTGCATAAGCATCTATACATCCACGGTCATGGGGTACACGGACATAGGTCCCAAATTCACCCTAAACAGCCAAAATAAATCAATTTTTTGAATTTTTTTGGCCAAAAAAAAAAAATGGAAAAAAATTGGGAAATTTTTGGCTCCATGCTCTTCGCTCACAGGCTCCCTACTCCCCGCTCACAAGCTCCCCGCTCACAAGCTCCCCGCTCACAAGCTCCCCGCTCCAAGCTCGCACGCTAGCGTCGTTGGTCATTTGAAATTGGTAGGGTCAATGAGCTTGAGAACTTCTATTTATTGTTGGTCTCAACAACTATTGTTTCAATGGAGCTTTCCATTCATGTTTTCAAAGTCTCAAAATGACCACTTTGTCTCAATTTAATGAATAAGACCTTTTTTATAGTGCTATAGCTCTATTCATAGTTTATCCGCAGTTTTAGCTCTCAAATATGGGTGATTGCAAGAAAGACCAATACTATTTTGTGTCACATTTAGAGTGATGGAATTGCAATGCAAACAACAGACCTCAATATTCATCCAATGATTAAATTGTGGCGCAATTCAAACATGTCTGTAATACTTAAAATTTGATGGGTTTGCTTCTTTGTGGGGTTGAAAGATCAATGGATTGCTATTTAACATGTTTAAATCACGATAACAAATTTGAGCTCATTGTTAAACTTTTCAATCACAAACGGAATTAAAAAAAAAGGTGTAACTAGTATTGAAGGCTTACACATAGAGTAAACTTGCCAATCACTAAAGAAACAAAATCACTTCTCCACAAAAATGTAGAAACTTCCATCTCTTGAAATTTAAATTTTAGTGAGTATTAAATTTTATATTAAGATTCACCTTTGTAAAGCAAAATTCAAAAAGATTCCTTCTTACAAATTTTATAGCAATTTAAAGGCAATGAAGCTAAAATCGAATTACAAATTCCTTGCACCCCTTTGCGGTAGAATGTATAGTAATTGGAGGGTGATACACAGTGATACAAAATTTTGTTCTCGTCACAATTGAATTGGTAGTTGAATTGTGTAGTTAATATTTGGTAAATGGTACAAAATTTTGTTTCCATCACAATTGAATTGGTAGTTGAATTGTATGGTTAATATTCAATAAATAACAATTAATGCTATCCAGTTTTCAATTGGTAGTTGAATTGTATGGTTAATATTCGGTAAATGGCAACTATTGCTATCCAATTTTCAATTGGTAGTTGATATAGTTAATATTCAATAAATGACAAATGTTGCTATCTAGTTTTGGAGTCAAGGAGAATTGACCTTAATATTTGATAAATGGCAACTATTGTTGTTTAGTTTTCAATTGGTAGTTGAATTGTACGGTTAATATTCAATAAATGGCGAATGTTGCTGTCTAGTTTTGGAATTAAGGCAAATTGACCTTAATATTTGGTAAATGGCAAGTGTTGCTGACCCTCGCTTGTCATCCTGCCTTGAAGTCATTTCGGGAGGGCATATTAAATAAAAACCCTCCTTCGTTTATCATCTTGCCTTGAAGTCATTGAGGGGTGCATATAAAATAAAAGCCCCCCGTTTTGTTCTTCATTAATTTATCTTCTACACCTCTCCTAGCTAATTTGGGGCCTCCAATTGATTTCAAAATTTGCAAATTTTATCATGTGTGACAAATTGAAAAAATTGAGTGTTTTCCCTTGGGAACGGGGACGGGGAAGGGGGTCGCTTCCCCCCAGCCGGTTTTGGGATGTGTGCGGTAAGTTAACCCCTAAATGACCCTGAAGACACAATCTGTCCTCGAGTCTTTTCCCAAACAGAATAACGCAAAATCAACAATCAATTAGAGAAAATGACAAACTACACATATGTAGAGCTTCAAGTGCTAAAGAAGTAGAAATTTCCTGATTTGCAAGTTGACGTGGCATACAATTTTTGTGGCCTAATAACCACGCAAAGGTCCTGGGACAAGGGAGGGACGTACTGTACCAGTGAGGACGTCGTTGCCTGGGCAACGAGGGTCGACCTGGGGAATGACCGTTGCAAAGTCCTTCTTCCGTCCTCTAGGACATGGCCGTTCCCGCCATGAGTAAACCTAGTTCCCTGTGTACTCTCAACTACCTCACACACAATACAGAATTTACAAAGAATATAGGACTGAATGTGCGAGGACAAGGGCTTAGGGTTTAGCGTGGATTGCTTGCCGTCGTTGTAGATTGGCTTCGGATTCATGCAAGGACTACTCAAATGCGGGAGTGGAATTTGGGGGGGAGAGATGTGTGCTGGGTTTTGACTGCAGTCGCTGTAGATTAGCTTCGGATTCGCTCAAGGACTACTCCAATGCAGGAGTGGACTTGGTTGAGAGAAACGCGCACTAGGTTGCGATGGAGACAACCTCTATAGTGCGGCTGCAAATTGCAGCTGGGCAAAGTTGCCATCCCACGCTAAGGGTTCATAGCTTGTTGGTAATGAGAGGTGGTAGTGGGGTTAGAGGGTGCATTGTATTCTCTTTTTATCCCCCCCAGTACTTGTAAGCCGAGGCATTGCAACATCGTGTGTACCTCTACATCAACCACTTAGGGTTGCAATGGCAAATTTATGGAGCTTGGGGACGTGCGCATTTTCAGAATCCCGAAGAGAGTATGCACGAGTGATTGAGGCTTGGTTGGAGGAGATTCAAGCGACTGCGGATCAAACAAGGCGTATACTCCATTGTTTGAACGACCGGCACCTGCTTTCACTCCCTCGCGCTTCACAGATCGCACAATTACCAGAGGTGCTTACGGCTAGGCATTGGAGAATTATCTTCTACAGCAACGTTGCGTACATCCTCGGGTGGAAGAAGAAGCGTGATTTTCCAGACCTACTCTTCACTGTGGTAAGAGAAATCTAGCCTGACAACGATGAACACCCAAATTTCGGTGAAGGAGGCTGCCCGGAGAGCGGCGCAAGAGAGGTTGGTAATGCGGTCTTCTACGTGCCAAAGACGGGTGAAGCGGCGGGAGAGAGAGCAACGCAAGACGTGCCCAATTCCCGTTCTCGTAGGGCACAAGGAATGCTCGAATTTGGAAGTCGAGACGCCAATCAAAGTGGTAGGAGAAGGTTCCGAGAGCATAGCATCACCTACCCCGCGCCCACCCACGAATCGCAGAAGATTGGAGCTTTTTCCAGGGGAGTTGCCACTTCAAACCGAGGATGCCACTCAACATCGCGCTCTCCAGATAGTACAGCTTCAACAGGTCGAAGTGCTCGCCAGCAGCAACACAGGAGAGAATTCTGTCAAAAACAACTCGAAGATATTGCCAGCCAAAGGGAGGGGAAGAGGCAAAGGAAGACCGAAGAAGGATGTTGTTCTGCCACCGGGAGGAGAGGTGACAAAGACCAATCGCTGATCTTATAGATCAAGAAAGGGTGACAATGTGGGAGGGCGAGGAGGGCGTGGGAGGAGAACGGTAAATTCACAAGATGGTCAACATTTTTGTGAAGGGAATGCTACAAATTTGAATCATGAAGAAATTGTGACACCACCAGGGTGGTTACGGCCGACCATTCAAGCGGTTTCACAACACTCACCTCGCCGTTTGAGAGGAAGCGTATCCACCAATTTGCTTTTTTGAATGCAAGATTCACGACATGGATTGGAAAGGTTGATGGAGGACAAGACACTTGGTGAACAACATGAAGCTCTTCAAGGCCAAGACATAGAGGATGTCATGCACATGGAGGTTGACTGCAAAGAGACACCAGGATCGGGATGTGAAAGCGCAGAGCGACTAAGGAGAATAAGGGAAGGGAAACGTCCAATTGCCCAAGGTGGGGTCATTGGTGGCAACTTCCGCCCTCAAGATAGCCTCCAGTGGTATAATTCATGTAGCGATGAAGGCCCTTGCATCCACATCGAGGGGTTGGAAGGCGCCGAAACTGGCCTTGGTATGGACAATTATATCGTGACACATGTTCAGGTGCCTCGTCAAGCGCTCGGCCTTAGTCCAGGCAATGATTCGGCAGGCCCACTACTCGGGGAGGTCACCCGAGAATTTCAGCATGCCATTACAGGCGCGTTGATGTACAAAGTTGATTTTGGGGGAGTAATTGGGATACAAGCTATCGAGAAGGATCGATGTAATCCTGTGAGCATCGAAAATGTACCTAGTGCTACAACTGGAGTCACTGGTGGCTTGGGTGAGTTATTGGAATTGAATCAAGGGAGCACATTCACATTGGACTTTCCGGATTATTTGCAAGATGTTGGAGATGAGAGCGACGAAATGGCAGAGTGGGAGGCCGAGTTTGTCGACTGGCAAGGAAACTCAGACTCAGGTAATTCTGACTGGGCTATGTCCGATGACGGTAGTGACCCAGAAATTGTCAAAGATAGTCCAGTAGATGCTCCTGATTTAGATTTCGAGTTGTTGGATTTTGAAGACCGTTATGCAGCTCAACACTGGGAGGACCTTCATACATCACTCCTCCCTGATCGTTTCCCTTTCACAGGTCCTTGTCCAGGACCTGTCCATCGACAAAGGCGTCGTGTAGTGCCTTCCTGGTCTTTCTTTGAACCATATTGGCATGTCGAAACCTTGCAACGCATTTGTGACGAATCAAATCGTTACGCTAGGCAACCCAAGTACAGAAATCCTGGTAAAACCAATGGTGGTTTATAGTGGGAGGATTTGTCACCAAAAGAGCTCCATTGTTGGCTCGGTATATGCATCTACATGGGACTCAAGAAACTCCCAAATATTAGATTGTACTGGAGCCATCGAAAATTCTTTGGTTGTCCTTTGGTGAAGGCTTCCATGAAAAGAGCTCGATTTGAGTCAATATGTCATAATATACACTTGATAGACAATTCTACCTTAGTTGTGAAGAAGTCAGATGTCAATTATGACAAAATTGGAAAAGTTAGGTGGTTAGTTGAGTCGTTTGTCAAAGCCTGTAAAGACCTCTACAATTGTGAGCAACACGTCTGTGTTGATGAAATCATGATTCCATATCGTGGTAGAAGGTGCGGTATAAAGCAATACATGTCTGCCAAACCGGTCAAATATGGAATTAAAGTTTGGTGTTGTGCAAATAGTAAGTCCAAGTATGTCTATGATCTTCAAGTGTATACTGGGCGAAAGGGTCTTGTCCGAGAGAAAAAACTAGGATTGAAAGTAGTGAAGTCTTTGGTTGCGGATTTGAAAGGGCTTGGGCATGTTGTCGTTACAGATCGTTTTTTCACTTCCCCCTCCTTTTTGATGATCTACTCAAGCTCAGGTTTCTTGCATCGGGTACAGTCCTTCCGAACAGAGCCGGGATGCCTCCCAATTTAGGACAGTATGCACATGTAGCTGGAGAACGTGGTGGGATCATTATGCAGATGCACCGCTCAAGGCACATGTGCGCAATTGTATGGTTCGATCGTATTCCTATCCTACTTTTGAGCACCTCCTTGGATCCTCTAGTTGAGGGAGTGCAAGTATTGAGATGGACTAGGCGTGAGGGACGAAAGGCATACCATACTTCTCCTATCTTGCTTGAATACCAGGAGATGATGCACGGAGTTGATGTAGTTGATCAATGCCGCATGGAATACACCGCGCAACTTCGATCCTACAAATGGTGGCATCGTTTGTTGCTCTTCATTTTAGATACTTCTCTTGGTAATGCCTATGTATTGTACAAGGCTCATGTAGAAGGCTCTGGACAGAAATGGATGATGTCTCGTGTAGAGTTTCATTACGCTATAGCCAATTGGTTGTGTGATCCTAGAGTGCGTCCGGGGCGCACTTGTGCCTCATTCAATAGACGTGACCACGGACTTCATTACCCAGCACGACATGAGAGACTTCGGGCGAAGTGCATCGTCTGTGGTCGAAAGCAAATACGATACTGCCCCGGTTGTGCTGGTGCATACATGTGCGAAGGGATGTGCTACGTGAAGGTGCACACCATTCCCAAATATGCAGCAAAGGTACTGAAGTGAGATTGCTTGGTAGGTTTGCTTTCAAATCTTGGCGGCCGCGTTGCAAATGTGTCTGCACCTATTCATCTTGTGGAGAAGAACGGAAGTCACCTGGATGGTAATTTTACTGCCGACGCCGTAGGGTTTCTTGCTTGGCTTGGGTCAGATTTTTAGTTGTAGGCTACTAAGCACGGCAAGCGCTCTTCAATCCCATGGCAATTGAATGTAGTGTTGCATTCCAGTTTTGAGAGTAGTATTGCGTTCCAATTTTGAGAGCCTTGGCTTTGGAACTAAAACTAGCATTTCTACTTCCAGCCTTCCCAAGCTTGGACAAACTTTTTCCTTACAAACTTTTGAAAGAAGTGGAATTTTTTTCGAATTAATTGCATGGGTTATATTTATTGTATTGTGATAGTGTATGTGTAAGTGTTTCTTGTCAAATTGTTAGGAAATTCAAGTAAATTTTCATGTTGCGAAGAAGCACGTCACAGGTTGAAGGTGGTTTCTCGCAGCTGCTTCCACAAGCGGACCCGAAAACGGTTGGTCCTCTTGCCTTCGTGGCAGTGCCTTCCCTCCAAATTCCGTTGTCCGTATGCGCCAGGTATCGTACCCTGCGGGTTTCATCCAATGCCATGCAATCCTCCCGCGCTTATGACCCTCCTTATCTCCGGGTTGCCTGTAGCATACCTTGTCGAATGAGCCCAATGGCAAATGCACCGTCCGATTTTAGTGAATTTTGGTTCCTCAATTGTGTAGCATTGTTACAGATCATTCCACCGCTCGGATTTGACCATTTCAATCAATATTTTTTTTTAAAATTAGTATTCATTTACAGACACAAGAATCTTGTAAAATACACCCCTCTCTTTCGTATCACCCCATGCATGGTGGGTGATGTTTTCTAGAATTTTTTTTGGCCCACTTGTTGTAGCACTTGTCCCCTGCCAAACTAAAAAAAGTGCGTCTCAATTGACCCTACACTCATCTCGGAGCATCCATCGAACTAAATTGCATGTGCCAAATCCTTGTTGCTCGGCAACAAAAGACAGCCTAAACCTTGTCAATCTAGTGTACCACGGAATTCCATTTCAAGAAAAAAAAAATTGCAGCGTCATCCTTACTTGTATAACTTGCAATCAAAACGGTTACTTTTTCATTTGCTGGTCTTATCTAATTATGAAAAAGCTCAAACCTCGAGCATATCTGACGAGGGGTGCTGGCTCGAGAAATCACAGGGTCATTCTGGGGTTAAATGGCACTCGAGCGGGCGAGTTCAAATCGAAGAAAATTTGGCGCGCCCTTAAAAAAACGTAAAGAAAACACACTGGCCCAGGCCGACGAGCGGAACCTCAACGGACGGACGATGATCTCAAAGGCCCGGATCCGTGCGTCCGTTCGTTCCACACCCGACGGAAGCGCTCGCAAAGAATTTTTCGTTCGTCCGAGTACGAACGCCTGCATGATGAAGATGCCGCTCTGCACCACAGCGGCGTTGGTTTTGGTGTTCCAGACACAGCACTTGCAACTTTTCTTTAGCAAATGTGGGTGTCTCGGGTTTTGCCGAGCGTCTGAAATCGGTCTACGTTTGAAATGTGTGCATAGCAGAGGGATTTCGCGTAAATCGAGAACTCTTTTGCGAGCACTTTGGGTGCTGCTGTGAAGTTAGGGTTGGAGCTCTGCGGAAGTTGTTAGGTGAGAGAAATGGGTCTTGTTCGGAGAGGGTGTTCGTAGAACTGGTATTTTGATGGCAAGTGCGTGGGTTTCCTGTACGCTGCCTTAGCTGTTCCTGTGTGTGTGTGTGTGTGTTTCTTCGTGCTCGTTTCTTTCGTCTGTCAAACAAGGGTTCGGCTGTTTCTTGTACCTAACCGGAGCTACAGTGGGGGTGTCACTCATCACGATTTCAGGTGCGCAACTTTGTCGTTTGTTTTCAAATCCGATCCTGTGTGATTTTGAGTACCAGTGTCTTGTCTGATCTTTCTAAGACTCTTTCAAATTTTATTACCTTGCGTGCCTTCCATTCTTGGAGCACAAGTCTTGGGCTCTGGCAAGCCCCATTGAGGCTAGTGATCGGTGAAGTCAGGAGGGCATTAGTGTGTAGTTCCGTTGGAGGTTCACCATGGCGGCTATGTCGTATGAGGCGGCTCGCAATGAGCGGCTGGAAGAGAACAAAAGGAGGATGGAGGAGCTCGGCTTGATGGACTTGGCGAAGGAATTGAAGAAGCCGAAGATTCCTAGGAAACCGGCGGTGAAGCGCAAGGTGGAACTGCCGCAGGAAGCGCGTCGATCTTCGCGAGTGGCAGCGAAGCCCGTGGTGATTTACAGAGAGCAGCCGCGGAAGGTGCCCGGAGGAGCGAAGAACAGCCAGGAGGCTCGCGAGCGGCGAGAGAGGCTGGCCTTGCGACGCCGATACCTGACGGAAGCGGCGCGCAAGGGCGCCATGGAGGCAGCGGAGGAAGTGTTCAAGGGCATGAAGAATCCTGCGTTTGTGAAGCCTGTGCAGCATGCTCGTATGTCGACTGTCTTCTGGATAGCACTCCCAGAAGAGTTTTGCAAGGAGCATATGCCAGGGACAGATGAGAAGTTTGTGCTGGAGGATGAGAAGGAGAAAGAATGGGAGTGTCTGTATATTGCAACGAAAACGGGTATGAGCAGCGGTTGGCGTGGTTTCGTAATCGACCACGACTTAATGGACGGCGATTGTTGTATTTTTGAGCTCGTTAAGCCTCTTCGATTCAAAGTGCATATTGTAAGGTTTGTTGATGAGGAGGAAGAGTCAGAGGACTCAGAGGAGTCAGAGGATGAGGATGAGGAAGATGAGGAAGATACGAAGAAATCTAGATCGAGGAAGTTCAGGCGATCATCTTCTGCGAAGAAAAGTGATTTTGCGGAAGATGAAGAGGATGAAGACGAAGAGGAAGAAGAGGAGGAAGAGGAGGAAGAGGAATTTGATAGTGATGTTTGTGACGATCACGTAAGCGATGAAGAACCTGAGGAGGAGGATAGTGAAGATGATTATTCTCCGAGGCTATCCGAGAAAGAGGTCGACACTCTTGTGGCAGCTCCATCACGAGCGTCACGAGGATTGAAGCGGAAGATTGTAAATGAGGACGATGATGATAATGAATTAGGTCACGGAGAGACTTCAAACGAAAGTCTACAGGCGGAAGTGGATGACGAAGATGCGAGACAGTCTGCTGTCGTGGCCTCGACGAATTGAGCAGGCTCAGGAGACGAGATTCTCCTCAGCAAGGTCCTTACCTTTGCTTATGGCATGACATTTATAGAAGTGGAAACTGAGGCAAATACTCGAAGTTAAAAAGCTGTGAAGTGGCATGGCTATCTCTGGTGCCTTGGAGTCCTCCTCTTACTTTGTTCTTGTAGCCTTAGCTAGAAGTGTGTAAAGTGTGTAAAGAACGCTCTCCTGAAACGTAGTCTCCACATTTTCTCGAGGATAAAATCTGAAGATGTGAGAATCAAGAGCTCGGCACATGTACCGAAGGAACCAAAGCGAGCGGGCTGAGTGTGGAGACATTCGGCGCAAACCTCATATCGAAAATGGACGTTACGGCTCTGCTGGGCATCGAGGAGAGCCTTCGCCATTCGGTTCTATTCCTCCCCTTAAGAACGGGCTAGCAAGAAAATTTGACAGATTTTTATCCAGGTTCTGGATGTCCTGTGACTAATACGGGATTTAGTAACGGTTCTGATCTTTCAATCTGGGCGACCACATCACTTTCAGGTGCTGTCTGAAGTAGAGAACACCTCTTGGGAGAGAGACAGGTCGAAGGGACTGATTAGCAGTGGTAGTTGGGACTCCTCTCAGAGATCAGAGAGGGACCACCGTGAGAGGTTGTCCGGGAAACCGGACTCTTACAGCAGAAGGGAGGGGAAATTCTCTCAATATGGCTCTGGGAGGGACTGGTCGCAAGGGGAGAAAGATTTAGATGGAAGCAGACTCGATAGATATGGAGCAGCAGCAGCCGTGACGGTTTTTCTGTGGTAAGGCCTCAAGGGTTGGATGTATCTGTGAGCTTACCCTCTCCGCCACACTCACCTCCACAGTGCATGAACCCCCTCGTGATGATGGAAACCATCCTTCTCCTCCGAAGCGTCCTCGTTTGGGTTGGGGTCAGGGGCTCGCTAAATATGAGAAGAAGAAGGTTGTGGAAACCGACGAGACTTTTACTCCATCGTCAGGAGGCACGGCGTCCGAAAACGGTCGATCAGTTGTTACTACTGTTGTTTCCAGCACGACGACCGAAGGTCTTCAAACGCATGAGTTGCACGCAGCCGAGGAGAGTCCCGTTTCTGTTGTGTCGAACCCTAGCACCTTGTGTGTGTCGACGCCAACTCCTTCACCTATCCAGCAGGCATTGGAAAGTACGCTTTATTTTTCTCCACTCTCTTTGCCTTTCCTCTTGGTCAGTAGACCGTCAATACTCTTCGTTCTCTCGATACCCTTTACCTTCCTCTCTTCCTGTGATTCTTTAGTTTTCAGTTCGAGTTTTTCATCGTCAGAAGCGTACTCCTTTTTTTTGCGTGCCAATTTTTTTGAGTTGGAAGCTGTTCGTATTGTCTTTTCCTCTGACAATTTCTGACTTCGTGAGTGATTTTTTTGCAGGTGTGTCGAAATCAACCGTGGATTCTCAATCAATTGAGCGAAATGCAGTAGTGATGAGTTGAAGTCTGCCCTAGAGCATGGCTGCAACGATGAGTGTGGGAGTAGACAACCTTCTATACTCATTTTTTATCCGCGGATGGAAGATTCAATACTGTGCTGAAGTTCATTCGACAGATTGCTAATGGGTTTGCTCAACTCTCAGGGCCTCTATCCGTTTCTTCAACATGGTCTGCCTTTGTTCCCCAACCCAGGACTTCAAAGGACACCTCATTCCAATTTACAGCAACAGCTTGCAGCGTCTCTGTCTCAGAAGTCGTCACAGTCAGTTGGCCTACAGCAGCCTTTGCCATCTGCGGAGTTCAGCGTAATTCTCAACCAAACCTTCACCAGCATGCTGCACATCAATGGCATTGGGACCATGGACTTAGACAGATTTGGTTAGGTTTCGGAGGAGCATTTCGTTGCGAAGTAGGTGTGTATGGGCCCATGAAGCTCGAGCACATGGGTATATGTTGTGGTGTAGTATAGGTTTGACATGAATGTTGTAATGAAAGAATTCTCCACAAAATTAATTCAAAATAGAGAACAGTCATGAAAAGATTTACTACTACGTCCATCTTGAAGTTTCTCTTCACAGCTTTCAATAAAACTACCATAGAATCAAACCTTGAAACTGCTCGCTTTAGCTCTTGCAAGCTTTCATTTTGGATACATTTTGTTTCGATCAGGATGAAATTCCTGATACCATACAGGATTGACCCTCATTCGTCAGTAAATAATTATTGAACAATAAATTTCCTAATATGCAAAATCTTGTGATGATTAGGGTGAAATTTTGGAAAATCAAAACTCTTACTTTGGCACACTGTATTTCTTCACACTTTATTGTGAAACTACTTATTGTGAATGCATTTTTCAGCAAAATTCTTAGAAAATACCATAATAGCTTTGACAAAAGCAACCGACACATGTAGGAAATATATAACTCAATCTCCACACAAAATATATAACTCAATCACTACACAAAATATACAACTCAATCTCTACACATTAGGTTCGCAAAATGGATCTGAATAAGATAAAATCTACATAAGCTATACAAAATGCGTCCCAGTAAACTCACCACAATCCCTGGACAGACGATGATGAGACGCGAGTGACTTGAGCAATGTGGCTACGATCCGCATGAGCTCGGAAGAAAGCAATCATGCTATCATACAAATCCTCTTTCGCTTGGATGCTGAGCACGAAGTCGATGTGACCATAGTCCGGCAAGAACACCACCTCCGGTATGCTCTTGATTTCCCTCATCGTGTGCACAACGTCCACAGGATCAGCCAAAGCGTCGTTACCTCCAGACGCCATCCACAAAGGGAATGACTCCGGAATGAGACCCAGATTATACGCGGGAGGTGACAGGCTCAAGTAGTGTTGCAGGTTGCCGAGGTAGCCATAGTCGTACTTGGCGAATGTCCCACGCCGGATCATCTGCGCCAGATGTGCCAGATTCTTCAGCGACGTGGAGTGCGGCTCGAATTGCAGGTAGTGAGGGATGCGTGTGACGTTGAAGCAGCAGTTGGGCCCTGTGATGGACGCCAAAAGGTCCCCGCAATCCACGTCGCCGCGCTCACAGACGTAGTCCAGGAGCTTCACGCCCACCTCATTCCGGAGGTTGAACTCGCGGATCCCCATGGTTTTGACCATTCGATCAATGTAATGGTGCGCGGCGCTGTTGAGAAAGGACGAGGTGATGTGATCGAGGTAGGAAATCGGACTCAGTAAGGCGGCAGCGGCCAACATGTCTGTCACCACGGGTTGCGAGAACGAGGCTAAGCCCATTATCGTTCCCTGCACGCAGCAACGCCATAGCCGACCACGGTTTTATCAAAGGCTCCCCAAAAGTCATTGACTGCCAGGTTCCCTTTCCACACACACCAATGATTGCAAGAAGTTTTTATTCATATTGGAAGAAAGTTGATTCCCTTCTTGTGGAGTCTTTTCATATAATCATCTATAGTAGAATGGCAAGAAACTTCCCTGTAATACTCTCTAGGCAAGTGAGAATTACTATGTGCGGTGAAGGGACAGCAACTGTATTTCGGACGTGCATCATGAAATGCATCGCAAATCAGACGATGTATGTGATTCGTTAACCTTTTTGCTTGTGGAAGTTTTTAAGACTCAAGCATCGATAGTTGTAGGAAGTTTCAAGTAGAATCTGAATTTGCTTAGCATTTGAAATGTGCAGCAATGGCATATGCTTCGTACCTGGGAATGTCCGACGTAGAACACCTTCGACCCAGTGGTCGTCATGACGAACTTCAACATTGCCGGTAAGTCGAATTCCGCGAGCTCATCCCACGTCCAGTCCCAATATTCCCTGTCGTGCTTCGCATACGTCTTGTGGCCATGGCTCCATCTCGTCCCGCGTACATTGGCAATCCACACGTCGAAGCCTTCGTCGGCGAGAATGAACCCCAGCGACTGGCTGGGCAGATTTAGCACCCAGTTGTCGCCCCCTTGGAGCAATCCATGCTGTAACAGCACGGGAAGCCGTTTCTTCCCATCCCTTCCATGCGAGATTCGTTGCAACCCTAACAAGAAGCCATCGTAAGTCTCCACGGTGTACTCTTGGCAAGGGTACCCCGTTCCGTTCACGACCGTCGCGCACATGCCTTTCTCCTCGCCACCACGCGCGCCAATCGCCAAGAGTGCCAGAACAGATACCGCAAATTGGAAATGGCTCCTCGCCATGGTTTTCCAAAACGCCAGCCAAAGTTTGAGCGAAATCAATAGACAGATGCTCTTCAAAAATCTATCATTAGAACTCCAGGTGCAAAACCGGAGCTCGCATTCACACCTCTGTCACCTCTGCATTGTACATCTGAATCTGCGCTTACGAATGAGACCACCGCGATTGCCAGACAAGAGTCACAAATTGGAAAGCCAAAAAAAGTTGGTTTAAGAACTCCAGCAAGTGGGTGCAAGAAATTAACAGATAGATGGTCTTCAGAAATCTATCAATAGGCGTCCCTGTGCAGAACCGGAGCTCGGAGTACCACTTCCGTCACCTCTGCACTATAAAGCTGAATCTGCGCTCACAAACGGGACTGCCGATGCTTGGAAAGCTCATCCTCACAAGCAAAACCACATCACAAGCTGCGAAGCTCTGCAAAGCTCATCCTCAGACAATCTTAATGCCGATCTCAAAGAAACCCTCAGCTCGTTTTATGTCAATCCCAAACCACAGCCTCCACAAGCATAATTCAAAAGAACTCCAAAGCTTTCTGCGCCGCGGGGAAATTCATAATCACGCAAATAGAAGCAGCGGATGATGATGATGACGATGATGATACAATTCCCCTTCCTACGCCGGTAGACAAGGCTTTAGCAGGGGTTAAGCCGACGAGCGGAACCTAAACGGACGAACGATGATCCCAACGGCCCGAATCCGTGCGTCTGTTCCACACCCGACGGAAGCGCTTGTAACGAAACTTTCGTTCGTCCAAGCACGAGTACCTGCATGATCATGATGACGCTCCGTACTGCAGCGGCGTGGATTTCATGTTCGAGACGCAGTTCTTGCAACTTTACTTTTAACAAGTGTGGGTGTTGCCGTGCGGGTTTCGGCGAGCATCTGGAATCGGTATACGTGTGAAATGTATGCATAGGGTTTCGTGTAAATCGACAACTCTTTCGGTGCTGCTGTGAAGTTCGGGTTGGAGCGCTGCGAAAGATAGGTGAGAGCAAGTGCGTGGTTTTCCTGAACGCTGCGTTAGCTGTTCCCGTGTGTGTGTGTGTGTGTGTTTTTCTTCGAGGTCGTTTCTTTCGTCTGTCAAACAAGGGTTTGTTTCTTTTCCCGAACTGAACGGGTGTCACTCGTCACGATTTCGATCACGTGCGCAACTTTGTCGTTTGTTTTCAATACCGGCCCTGCCTGATTTCGAGTCCCAGTATCTTATCTGACCGTACTAAGACTCTTTCAAAGAATGCGTAATTTGCACGCTGCACGCCGGATGAAAAGTCTTATATTTTTATTCATAGATGATTAGCAATTGACGCTTGAACTGTTGTGTAGGTTGTCTATATCCTCTTGATATGTAACTATTGTTTAAGATTCTAGGGTAGCAAGTTTGTTTGGCCGTGACATTGGGTGTCCCTGCCCAGTATCCTTCCCAGATTGTGTTTCCCTTGTAATCCTCTGACGAGGTGTCCGCCTCGTTATTGCTTCAATATTGTATATTCAGATTCTTCGCTAACTGGAATTGTTTTGATTAGGTGTACAATCTGAGGAGCATGCCCATGTCTGATCTTTAATGAAGAAGTTTGCAAAACTGGACATGAAACTGCGATCTGCTGAAATTATCAGACAGGATTGGAAGGATGAACAATTGAATTATCAATAAATTCATCTGAATTTATGAGGTTTTCCAACATTTCATCCAACTGATCCTGTCTGATTCTTGCCCAAGGTGATAGTCGGAAGCTGCATTCACAGGGTCTGAGATGACAGACGTGGACCACCACTCAGGAATTGCAATGAGCTTATGGAGACATATTACCGAGCAGTGTTTTGCGTGGAGAGGTGGATTGCATTCAATGAAGCCATTGATTATAGGCCATGATCCTCCATTGCATTTTTTGACTCCACTGCCATTTGTGTATGTGATGGGATAGTAAAGTAGTCGGTCAAACTTCCATCAATATCATCTTGGGTTCACTTGACACATGAAATATATGCCGCTTTGCGGATCAGTTGTTGAATGTAACTTAATGGTTTTTGCATTAGCGGGTTTTCATCCTGTTTCTCTGTTGCCTTGCCTCAGAACTGCTTTTGAGCATGAGAAGATGATTCGTGTTGAGCAGCTGGAGCAGAGGCAGGCCTTGGAAAAGAATGTAGTTGCGAATTGGAGTTCTGGTGTGCTCTCAGGTACTGCATATTTGCTTCATGTTCACAATGATGGTGATTTCATTTGCTGTACAAACGGATACTCTAAATGCTGAGTGCTTTATTCTAGAAATAATAGAACTAGTATTTCCTATCCTGTCTTACCAGAATCCTATGAATCATTTTGAATTGAAGTAACCGACCGTGGTGCTTGAATTTGAAGAGTTCATAGATCCGGAGAGTACATGATACTGAAAGTCCAGTAGCTTGACAAGCACGTCAACATGGAAAGGATTTCGTTCCATGATTTTGCAATTCACACTTCATTCAGTGACCATGCAACCAAAAGTGAGAATCTGCTCCTGAGAATGGCCCTCTTTCTTGGAAGTACACAATTGTAGAGAGGGAAGGAGTTTGTTACCAAAATCTTAGATATGTATAGTAGTGTCTAGAAATGAGACCTAATTTTCAGGAACTTGCCTCTCTTCTGCGGTTGATTTACATTTCCAATTGGAACCGTAGTATACCTTCAGTTATACTAGCTTAAAGCTAACTCTTGTAGCTCTCATTTACAAAAGAACGGCCCTCAATTCCGTGCATTTTTAATCCCACAGGAGCAAGTCGAAATTGCATCTTCATCCTCTGCTGTGACTGAAAATCAACAATTATTTCTCTTTTCTTCCAACTGCTTTGCTTCGCATAGTAAGAATTGCACAAATAATGAGTTATCATATTTTTTTGTATGGATGACTTAAACAAATACTCCATACTTCACAGGGCATGGTGGTTCACTCTTTCCCTTGGTGACTCCACTAAGGTAAATCAACCTATTATTACATAGATTTATTACCTAGGTAGCTTGGAGAAGTTATTTGTCAATTCTCATACTTTTTAGAGATTGAAAAGTTTGAGAGAAGTCATTTTCAAGTAGAATGGAGACATTTCGACAAGAAAGGAATTTTCTGTGATTTTCAAAGTTCAAATGTTAAAGCATGGCTAGACCCTTGGTAAAGCATAGGTGGATGCATAATAAACTACACTGAAATGTCCCTTCTCCAAGTGTGAGGGTTGGTAGTGTAATTATGATTTTGATGTTTATCATATTAGCACCTTCAATGGTTGTAGTATAACTATTTATATGTATGCTCAAAGTTCACATGTTCACATTTTCTTGTTTACATACTAGTATTGTTGTTCCAAGTGCATTGTCATTATAATAAAGGACTACTAAGATTGTAGTAATATGTGGGCTATTGATGCAAATGGAAGGGTGTTGTAGATGATGAAATAGGTGGGAGGTGATATTGCACTATTTTATTCTAATTGAATTTATCTTTTGGCTGCAAGTTGTAATTTGAGTAGGCCATTTGTTTGACTCTCTTTGTTCAATTTGGCTATATGGTAGTACTTTTTTTTAAATTTTAAAGACTTGTAGGCAGATCAAAAAAATGTCTTAATTTGGCATTATTTAGCCAAAACTTAATGACCTATTTAAAAGGAGAAAATTTTGATGAAAAAATATATATCTCACAAAAAGTGAAGATTTTTTTTTGAAATGGTACAATTTGACCCCATGGTTTTCCAATTTTTTTTAATTAAGGACAAGAATATGATAACTACACAATATTTGTTTCCATCCATATATTAGTCTAAAGTATGTAGTTGAAGCAAGAAAAAAAAAAAACTTTGATTTCAAAGTGGATATAGTAATAATGGGTTGGACTAAGCTCTTTGAACTAAGCTATATGGATTTAGAAAATTGATGCTACCTTTGGTTGTTCATTTCATAAGTAAACTCTACATCTATATGCTAAAATCATCGAAGTATATTATCTATTGTAACTTATAAGTACATTATGTGAAGATTTCCAATAAATTACTTAGAAGATTTCAATGTGCTTAAATAGTGCAATGTTGGTTTGCAAAAGCAAAAACTATGGATTTTTTATTGAGTGATAATTCATTTATACTAAATAATACAATAATTTTTATAGGAATATTATGAGAGATTCTTCTTATTTTTGTCAATGAAATTGTTGAATTGCTAGAAAAATCTTAGGATGGTATGACTCGTTTTAGTTGTATATACACTCTTTAGGATGAATAAATGAATTTTCATCTATAATTTGAATATTCATCCATAACTATGAATATAAATAGCTTCATCATTCTAATAAAGTCTCTTTCAATCACAACAAATGTGGAATAAATAATGAAATGGTATGATGCTTTGAAACAAAAAGAAAAACATTTGTTCAAAAAATGTATGAATATCAACCAAGTTTTTAGTCAAAAATATTGTGGATGAAGAAACTACAATTTATTTGGATCAATATATTTTTGTCATGTTGCTTTGAGAAAGAACTTCAGTTCCTATTGCAATCCAATACAAACTAATTGTTGTTTAATCTTTTAATTGCTAACTAGTTCTTGACTAGAGAATATTATTGAGATATTGACATAGGCCAGATGTCTTGAAAACTAAACTACTCTTGACATCATAATAATGATATTGTTAAGGTATTAGGGGTTGCTAGATTTTTTATGAGATGAGAACAAGTTGAAATGAAACACGCAAAGTGACGGAAAGAAATAAAACCAATTCTACACTTACACTTTACAAAGAAAGCTTTAAGGTTCATAATAAAATTTAGAAGTATAAATTGTTGCAAATGGCATAGACTTTTCAATCACTTTGGTTTTATAAACATTTTATTAATTAAACCCTACTAGATAAAGAAGTCAAACAAAGATCACTTGTAGTTGATACTTCAATTGCCATTTCTAAATGGAGTTTATCCATTTTCATGAACATTTCATCATTAACCCTTAAACAACACTAAAACCAAAAATTAGTC
Source organism: Climacium dendroides (assembly GCA_950106755.1). NCBI lineage: Eukaryota > Viridiplantae > Streptophyta > Bryopsida > Hypnales > Climaciaceae > Climacium > Climacium dendroides. The sequence goes on along the minus strand of OX467083.1, from coordinate 48,241,231 downwards.
GATGGATGACTTGACTACACCTATTGGTCCAATAATTCAAACATTTTGATGATTACCTTGGTCATTGGGTTAACTTCATGATCTACAATGGATGGCTATGAATGTGGATGATGAAGGCTATCCACCGACTTTGGCACTTCAATTTCAAGCTAAGCCAGTAGTTTGCTCTTAAAGCAATCATTTAAGCCTATCTAATTCATTGAAAGTAATAGATATTTCAAGCAACATGTCACCCATTTGTAGATAGGGGTGGCATTTAGAACATGGTTGCTCTTTGAGCAAACTACCTTAGGTAGAGCTAATTCAATTGCCAAGGAAATAAAAAGCAAATGTATAATAATATGAATTTTGTTTTGAATTAAATTGTGATGGTGATTGAAACTTCCTAATCCTTAAACAACAGGCTAGTGACTGTGGAAATCATCCCTTTGGCTATCGTGTGATTCATTTGCTTACAAAATTGCAAAAGCACTCATTGGAAGCCAAACTACTATAGAAGACCTTTACTTTTTCCAACAAAATTCCAAGGATGAATAGTTGCTCTTCTAATTGGGAGGAAGGATTCTATATCATTCATCAAACACCAAACATCCTTGACTTCTTGTCATCATTTATACATTAATCCATGACCAACACGAAGGACATTTTTTGGCCAATGAATGACAAAGAATCTCTCCATATGGGACAAAAGTGCAACTATTCATCCTCTAAATTTTGTGTGAAAAGGGAAGGTTTTCTACAATAGTTAGTCTTCCAATGAATGCTTTTGCATTTTTTTAAAGCCAACAATTCACGTGGTACCCAAACAGATGATTTCCACAATGACTAGCTCGTCGTTTAAGGTAGACAAGCCTATTACCACCCTAATTTAGAATATGAACATCTTAGGGCCAATTCCAAGAGGGGCATATATTTTTCAGAGGTATGTGCTTGTTTCATGAGTCAAACCCAAGTGGAATTATAATTTTTCAATTAAATTTGTAAATTCTGTGAATTTTTAAAGTGATCAGTCCTGAAATTACAGAACCACCTACTACAAGGGAAAGGGGTCCAAAATGACAAGGATTTATCATGAAATTATCAGAAATGACAATAGCTGTCAATTGCAAACCTATTCCTATCAATTCTTTGTTTCTGTCAACACTTTCACACAAAACTATCCGAATTGACAACAAGCATGTATTGACCATATACTGCTATCAAACAATAAGAATTCTATGAATTAAATTTTGTAAGATTGGAAGGTAGAGAGGCTGTTTTTATAGTGAAATGTATTGTTCATCAAGAATCCTCAAAAACTATGGGATAATTTAACAATGAGAGCTTGACCACTCATTGTTAAAAATTGCAGGAATTGTGTTCAAAGTTTACATTGTCTCTGAATTTTGTTCATAACTTTTGATTGGAGAATCTAAATCTGAAATGGATTTTTGGAGGTAAAACTTAAATTGATTTCCCAACTTATCTTAATTCAAAAAATTTCTGAAAAAATATATTCTACTATGCCTAAGTGAGGTCTGAAATTTCACTTTGAACACAATTCCTACAATTGATATGTCCCATATGAGTTGCCTTGCCTACCACCACCCTTTTTGTATAAAGCAATTGTCTTCTACACTCACCTCCCTTGCAATAAGAGGCATTTGGAGGTGTGTTTTTGAATGTAAAGCTTGATTTTGATAGATAATATTTTAAATAGTAAAACTTAATTAATCGGTTGTTTAGGAACAATGTGGCAAACTTGGGCCATGAGCCTAGTAATCATTAGTTTTTTTGACATCATGGATGAAAACCAGCTTGAAAAGGTCTCAAATTTTGATGACTACTAATGACAAAATTTTGTCAACTAATTGGCCAAATCAAGACGTTCCCACTGACAAAGCAATTGACAAATTTTTGTTAATTTGTTGTCAATAAGGACACAGATATCTTTGTAGGTACCTCTAGATTAGAGTCATAAACACCCTATAAACAGCCTAAAAACACCTAATCAATTATTAAATATTCTCTATTAATGGAGTCACGTTGTCCCTTGTTGTCATAAAATCCCTGATTTTGTCATAGTATTATTTGATTAAGGTAGGCTGCTCTAAAAGCAAGTAGCCTCTTCAAATCGTCCCTATATTTAGGTCTGAAATGGATAGTAGGTGGTCCTTAAATGGACCTCTAAAGCCATTAAGAGATTCAAGAAAAAAACATTAATTATTACAAGATCCAATTGTTGGCCTTCATTTACTCAAATCACTGTAGAAGTTGCAAGTGGTTAGATTTTGGAAGACCTAGGGTCACAAGTAGGTGCCTACAATGGGATTTTTTTTAGCTCATAAGTAATTCAAAAATGATTCAAAAAATATGAAACCACTTGTGTGACGTTCCACATCTATTTTTCTTTCTCTGAAAAATGATTCAAGGGTTAAGCTTATTAATTAAGTTAGTTCAATATAATGGCTAATGACTCTTTGGAGAAAAAATTTCAATGAAAGCAAAAAAGAATCCACACTTCTTAGTGGCGTATTTCAGTCTAAAAGTGATGAGATCCAAAGTAGTTTGAACTCTGTTCCCATGCAACACTTTGGATGTCACATTTTCAACCAAAATAGACTACACTAAATAGTGGAAACTAGGTTGTTAATTTCTCATCATTTCACACTATGTAAATATTTTTAGTGTTACTCTAAAAAAATGCATTACTTTTGAATTAGGTATTGGTGTAATTGGGACTCATGAATTTCTATGTACACAACTGGAAATATTGTAGAGATATCACTTGGCATTGATGGCTTGTAAAGTACCTTTAGGCTTGGGTTCAGGCAACTTAATTGTTAAGGCAACCTAATTTCACTATTTAGTGTATGGTAATTATACTTAAGGCAGGACGACGTGTTTCCCAATACCTACTTTATCATTGAAAATGAAGTTCATTGTGGTGCAAATTTATTAAAGTTCACCAACCTTTGAGATATTGATGGACTACTCTTATCTTTTGAATTCCTACTTTTTGAAGATGATAGATTTAGTACATGTCTAGGGACACTAATAGGAAGCTACTACCTTTCACTTCAAATATTCATTAAAAAAATTCTAAATCAATTTTAAGAATAAAAATTTCCATCGAGTTTTTCTGCCAAAAGATAATCAACACAAACTAATTGGTGATGATTCTTGATAACAAAAGAAGACAAATTTCTTTTAAGAGATAGAAATAGATTTTATTTCTTTATTCATGCAACATATCTTAATATAGCATTCCCAAACTTGCATAATGATTTGAGAATAAATCCATAGAACATCATCATTTATGTCAATTAAAGATCATCTAGCTCTAGAACCTCATAACTTCTGTACATGATATTTAGATAATACATTTTTTGGTGCATTCAAATCATTCCTTTGATTATTTGCTAACGAGAACATTTAGAATTTTGATGATTTTAATAATAAAACCATGCTTCATCACTTAACAATTGAAAGTGTTCACCTTAATTGAATATGATGAACAATGAGGCCTTAGTGGTGATTGGTGAAGTATGCTAATAAATTTCAAAGTCCAAACTATGGCCAATAAAAATACAATAGAGTAAATTCACCTAATTTCAACCATGTTACTATGATTGACCATCTAAATTCTTATTTAAAATATATCCCTCTAAAAATGAGAGACTAGGGTTGAATTTGGATACACTTATAATTTACAACACTTCATGAATCCATACTCCATAGTTTATTTATACAAGTCAAGAAATACATTCTAACTTAATTTAGAATCTTCTTTCAATTGAAAAAAAATTAACAAAAATCAAAACAAATCACTTGCTTAAAATGCCACTTGTTTAATTTAACCATGCAACTTGTTATTTAACATCCAATCAATTACAAGTCTTGCATGGTGCAAAAACAAAAAGTTTCATCATCATTTACTATAGCAACTTGTTTACGGTATTGTAGAAGAAACAAAAGGAAAAGAACACCCTCAATATTTTGGCACCCCATGAAACTTATAAGTAGATGGAAGTCCAAATAGCAAGTTGCATGAATGCAAAAAACAAATAATTCATCTTTCCCAACATTGACCATGAGATAAACTTTTGGCATACTACTAGTGGTGGTGGCAAGGAAGTTGCCTTTGGCAAAAATCACGTATTAAGAGGGATTAAAGACAGAACTCCATGTATAGAAATCAGTAAAACTTTGCAAAGAAGACAAAAGAATTTTTTAAATTCCATATGGAAGTGTGTAATGTTTACAAGAAGAGAATCTACATTGTTGGCAATCAATATTATAGGGTGAGACCCATGAGAAGTAGGAGAGGCAACGTGAGAGGCAACTTTACGACTTCCAAAAAAATAATTCTAACGTTGAACTTAAATTTTTTGTTGATTTTAGTTTGACAACAAGATAGAGCTATTCCTCAAATATAGTTTTTCACTACTTATATAGAAGTATAAATATCATGATTGGAAATAGACTATGGCAACTACTTTGAGTGATTGGAGTCAACCCCTAAAGGTCCAAAAATTGTTTATTGGCAACATAGTGATTTTGGGTAGTTCACTACAAACAGAAATTTTATTTTTTTCCTTTGAAATTTTCATACGACATGTGCTCAAGAAGTAAGATGCAACAATTTTTATAACTTTTGACTACATGGTTAAAAAGATATTGCATGATTTGTAATTTTTATTGTTTGCTAGGCAACTTGGGTAGCTTAGAGAAAATCAATATTCTAAAAAATAAAAAAATTTAATTGATTTTCTATTTTTATATGAGTAGAGAGTTTTGAATTATTCCATTTTGATTAATGAGATGAAAGTTATGAGGAGTTTTAGTTTACAGGTAGTTATAGAATCTCCACCCTAAAATAAACTTTGATTGAGTCCTTTACTTTGAAGTCCTTTAATTAACTCAATTTTTAGTATTTAGAGAAAAAAATTTGGATGTAGATTGTTTATTACAAAATTAGAACCATTGGGATTGGCATTTTTTAATTCTATAACTAACTTAACAATATAGCATTTTAAGTCATATTCTAGTTCATTCTACTTACTATTATTTTCAAGCATGAACATGAAATGTTTTTTGTTTGAAAATTTTTATGCATATTTCCAAATCATTTCTTCAACATATTATGGAGAGTTACAAGTTGTAGGATCTATACATTTTTATATATAAAAGTTTGAAAGATTAAATCTTGAACCATTTGGGAAGAGCTAAAAATACTTCTTTTTGAAATTCAAGCAACATGATCTTGTAATTGGTAAGGTTTCTTATTTTGAAATTTTAGGAGGATGTACTCTAATAAGTTAACTAAAGTATCCTATGGTTGGATTTATTAATGAATAAATGTAGATGAAAATTTTAGCCTTGCTTTGGGGTAAGTATTTTGAAGCAATTTTAGGCCTAAAAACATCAAATACCTTTAGGGATTAAAGGCACTTGAAGTCTTGTCTCACTAACTTTGGCCTTGGCATACCAATGTAGTGGTCAATTGGTCATGAGTTCAAATCCATATGTTGATGTAGTGCTTACTACCATTAGATGAGATTCAACTTCTCTATAGGACTGTGAATTCCCTTGCATTCCTAGACTATGGGAACTCAACCACTACAATAGTTTGGTGTGGCAAAGCAACGTCACATTAAATAATAATAATAATAATAATAATAATAATAATAAAATAGTTTTAAAATATTTGAATTTGAATTTTTATCATTTTTAATTTATTTTTAATTTGGGTGGAATATGCATGGTAGAAGGTCAAATGACCTTGTTGTTATATGCAAACCTAAGAGCATCACCACCCCTACCCCATATGTGAGATCGGGACGACAAAAAGGTGGCCTAGTTTCATTTATTGTCTCCATTGTAGCACTACTTGGGTCCAATTGGCAACTAGGCTCCCCCAAAAGTTGGAATTTCTCCTCAATTCAATGTAGGTGGGGAAAATTGAACCATGCCTAGGAGTTTAAAGATTCTCCGTGTTTTCTGAGTTTTCTCGTTAAATGAAATGGCAAGGTGTAGTAGTAGAGTGGTTGAAGGGTTGTCCATTACTATAGCAACAAAGAGCAAGCAACTTTAGGGTCTTTTATTAACCAGTCCATGTTGAAATTTATGGGTCTATGTTGCCACAAGAAAAGGAAATGTCGACATTGGAAGTGCTCTAGTTGTAGCTACAATGGGGCAATCTCTCTTAAAAGTGTCTAGGATAATTTTTTGGCATACCACCGTAGATTTGTTGTGGAAGATTGGCTAGCCCACAATGGTAATACTCTAAGAATTTATCAGAGGAAAAAACATGTTGGTATTTTATAGGGTCTATCTCCAAATAGCTATTAAGGATGGAATTTTCCATCTAAATTCATGAGGCTTATATAGTTGAACCATTCCCAATAAACTCTTCATTCATACCAATTATTCAGACCTAAGTTACCCTTTCTTCTAGTTGGAACTATTTTTCTCTTATTTTTATAAACAATATGGAAGTTGAAAAAAATAATTTAGGTTCTAGAATTTTTTTTCAATTTTACCTTTGAATGGAAGAGTACCCTCAAAGCAAATTTGAAGGCAAATCAAAGCATTAATGACACTAGCTTATCATTCAAAATCGGATTTTAATGCACTAGTTTTAAGGGTGTCTTTAGTAGGACCAATATATTGCCCTTCCAAACATAACTTTAACTTTTCATTATTTTATATTTAGAACTTGAAATTTCAATCATTGGAAGCACATTCAAATATATTTTGAATAGATACTTACAAGAAATCTCAAATTTAAACATTGGATAATGAAAATAAACAACTTCAAAAGCACACTAGAATCTCTAAGCGTGCTTTTGAAGCAATCTATCATCATTGTCCAATGCCTAAATTTGGAATTTTTTGTACCTAACTTATTCATAGTACTTTCGAATGTACTTCTAATCAACCCTTTTTTTGATGAAATTTTGCCAACTCTAACATGTTTGAACCTCTCCAACTCCGTCCCTCTAGAATCGTGCTAGTGATGCAATGGCTTGTGGCAAGTTTTATTCCAAAAAAATGGTTACCTCCAATGGTCAAAAGTCCATGTTCTATTCCCTTCACCCCAAAATGATCTTCCATTGTCTAGAAGCCTTCGAGTTTCAGAGCCCTTTTCACAAATGTAGTATTAAACTTATTGCAATAAAATTAAGGGAAACTTGATGATCATATCGAGACAAAGGGAGTAATTAAGGTGAAAACAGTCCATTGCGGTCAAATGGCCCACAATGGTCACCTAAGAAATGACCCTATTATGGGGGGTTTTCTAGTATGTGAGATTTGGGCCACAATCAATGTCTTACATGACAGTAATGGAGTGAATAGTGACCTCATTAGGAACTTCCAACTTTTCAATGTGAAATTCATTGTAAGAATTGACTTTTTAGACCTCCCGTGGTTTAGAAAATATTGTGATTGCATGAGTTAGTAAGACGAGCATTTATGGATTCAGGTTTTATTGGTTATGGGGTAGTCTACATAATCTTTGGGGCCAATGATGCACTAGAACACTTCAAAAACTCCTAGCAAATTCATACTTTGTCGTAAAAATATAATTTCGATTCCACTTGTGTGTTTCTCACACTTGTCTTTTTTTAAGTGGGAAAAAATTTGAAAAAATTTGAACAATAAGCCTGAGGCCAAAGTGCCAAACTCCCAAATTCTGACCACAATGGGCTGTTTTTTACCTTACCAAGCAGTTGAAACGTCAGCCGAGTTTCTGTTTGGGGTGGGCCTGTATACCGGTCCCATTTCATTAAGCATGCCCCCTCTACCACTCACTCACTGCTGGAGATGCTCCAACGGTAAACTGAGGCCGAACCAGGGTCCTTGCCTTGGGTCGGTTCCAGATCAAATAAATTATCCATAGAGCCACCCCTGCCTGGGGCTCCTCCCCCATTGGCTGACTGCCGGCCTTGATAGAATTATTCATCTCCAAATTGGAGGAGGAGGAAGGTACGGACGGTATAATAAAGGCACTGTAACGGAAAGGCATCCCCAACAACAGACCACTTTCTTTGGGGTTCCGTGCGGGGAGAGAGCGACACGCACCTGGAATGCATGCCAACGAAGGTGGGCCCAGCAGGGGTCAAATTGTGTTGGAGGGGTAAAAGTAAGTAAAAATTAAAAAAAGGCTTCCTATTTTGAGCCATGTTTAGGGTATAGTTGTAGAGCTCACCTTGATAATTTGGGCCAGGGAGGACTGACCCCTCTATTGCCCCAACCAGGGGTAAATGTAAAAATTGCCCCCTATTTGGGGCCATGTAAAATTTGTTTCTCTACACCTCCCTAGACTAATTTGGGGTCTCTGATTGCAAATATGAATTCAAAATTTGCAAATTTTTTCATGGATGGAAAGTAAAAAGATTTTTTCATGGATGGCAAATATGAATTCAGAATTTGAAAAAAAAAAAAAAAAATCGTATGCGGCAAATAAAACATTCCTGCATTTCCCCAAGGTTAAATCCACTTCACCAGGGCCCACCTTTGTTGGCACGATTTAATGCCATGTGTGAGGAACTGGACGGAAGAAATTAAGGGGGGCACAACAATCATCCACAAGTGTACGTTCATCCATAAATTTCTTAACCCCTAAAGGACCATTGTCCCTTTGGAGGACAAATTGGATTTCGGGCAAGTACCTATAGGCTGAAATTTTATCATGATTTTCTTAAAACTTTTTTTGAAGATAAAAAAAATTGATGAGCTTTATAGGAATATAATTTTTTTTTCTAATTGATGCCCAGGAAGGAAAGTTATGCCCAAATAAGCTCAAAACAAGGGAGAGGGGGCAGCAAAAAAAATTCAAAAATTTGAATTTTTTTTATAATTTTTTTTCTCTTAGATTATATTTTTGTCTATATGTAAAGCTTTGATTCATTCGATTTGAACTTTTTATGAGGAAGTTATGGACAATGTTGTTTTTCAGGTAGTTAGAGCATCTTCTTGAAAAAAATAACTTATAGAATTCATTTCGGAATACAATTTTTACAATTTTTCTGAAAAAAAAATTTACATGATTTTATTTTCTTGCTAGAACAATCTCACCATTGGAATTAGTGTTTTTTAATTCCATCTTAAAGATATTGATAATTTAGATTTTCCTTCTTTCTCATAACTACTTCTACTTAACAATTTTTTTAAGCATGAAAATTAAGGTATTATTTGAAATTTTTTTCCTAGATTCTCAACTCAATTTCACACAATAAGAATTTAAAGCTCAAAACTTTGTAGTGCAAAAAATTTAAGTTAAAAAAGTTTAAAGTCAATCCCGCAAGGTGCTGAAAAAATTGTTTTTTTTACTTTAAACGCAAATATCTTTTTATTTATGCATTCAAAATTTCTGAAATTTTTTCCACACATTTTCATACTATTAAGGTATAAGATCCTATGGTTGGATGTGCAAAAAAAAATTCAAATTTTTTTTACTCTTTGCTACAAAAATGGCAGTTTTGAGTGTGTGTTTTTGGCAAAAATAAGGCCTTGGTCTTTTAGGGGTTAACATTATTATGAAATTTTTTTTGTCGAAATAATAAGTCCTAGTGACTGAATCTAATATTCTTTTGGAAAGGGAGGTGGCATTTTCACCCACACTATTGTAATGTGCCTTTGTATTGTTGCTATAATGTAATAAAATAAAGGTAAAACATAATTTATTAATTTGTTAATTTGTAAAAAATTCGATCTTTTTTTGTCACAAGTTGGAATGCCATGGAGGGTTTTTTTGATGGTACAAAAGATGATTGGAGGATGCACGGTCCAAGAGATCTCACTATAATAATAATAAAAAAAATCAACCAAACAATCTAACTTAAAAATATGGAGATTATATGTCACCCTAAGTTTTGTGTATTCAAGTAGCTAGTGCCAATATCAAATACAAATTCACCTAAAAAAATTGATTGATCTTTAATATACCAACTATATCATAAAGTGCTAGCAAGTTTAGTACTCATGTGCTGATTTGAATATGGTAGAAGTACTTATTTCAACTTGTAACAACATGGGAAATTTGTTGAGAAATCGAAGTCAATGTGGGCAAACATAAGGATGAAGAAGAATGCCAAAAAAAATTCTTTGAGAATAAATATTTTATTCAATATAGATGTGGATTTTTCAGTTGGACCCATTCTCGTTTCATAGACTCACCTGTTTAGGTTAGTTTTGGCACTTCTTTCTATACAAGGAGAGAGAAAGAAGGTACAAACAACAAATCTTTTTCAATGAATACTACATCCAACTATTGTCCACAATAGATCAATCTAAAAAGCCATGATAGAGGGCTGTTCGAAATAGGTACTTCTACCATAGTAGTTTTGTAATGAAATGGAATTAGAACAAATGCTTGTTTTTTTGAACATTATTGAGTCAAACTATTGTTTTCACCATTCAAAGATGGTAACAATTTTGAAAAATCAAATTTTCAAAATTTTGGCTTATATTTTTGAAATTGTTTTATACCAAATTTGCTAGCAATCATGGAATGTCAATATTGTAAGACATTTTCAATGCACATAGTGTGAGAAGAGGGATATAATTTTGGTTCATCACTAGGGTTTCCATATACAAATTCTAATGGAAAACAATTGGAACTTTAGGTATATAGTTTAGAAAGTTAGATATGATTTTCTTTCACTAAAAATTTTGAAAAAATTATTTTAAATTATTATTTTCAAAATGCACCAAAAATAAACTTGATTAGATACCAATAATTGAACTTCTCAACTAAACTTACAAGGTGTCCAATCCAAATATATGATTGGTCAATGCATTTGGTTTTGGAATTGAAAAGTAATTTGAAAGAATGATTTATGTCCATATTTTCATAACATGAAAAAATCCTACTTTAAGATCTTTGCAAATTTGATATGATAGTATTGTTGCATAGAGCATAATCACTACTATTGATTATTTAATATTTTTTCAAAACTAAAAAAATTACTAGATCCTTTAATTTTTAGAGTAGTACTAAAAGCATACTTAAATTTTTTTGGCAAACTTCATCGAAAATTTTATAATATTTGGTTCATTGTTGGCTATTTTATACAAATGTGTTATAAACATTATAGCAAATTGGACATTATCACTAATTTATTAAAATCCTAAACATTCCAAATTTTATATCCATATTTCTTTGAAATGATATTTTTTCGAGATAATTCCTCATTCATTCAAAATGATGATTGAATCCTTAATACTTTTGAGTCCAAGGTACTATATAGTAGCAAGTGACTACATCTTCAACATATTGTTTGAAATCCATTTGTTGTTGTTTGCATATTAAATATTTTAATCATTTAAAGAAATAGGAATTCTCATATTTTAATGCATTTAATAATAAATTCTTGTGATCATCAAACAATACGTCTCAAAGATCATATAAACTAAGAAATGAGACTTTTAGAGGTGCTTTGGTTTAATAATGAATAGGTAGAAGGAAAATTTTCAAAATACATTGTTAGCAGTAGAATATTCTTCAGCTTGAACAAGTTGTTATCATGATGGGAAATTATATTGAGAATGTATAGAAAAATTCTAATACCCCCCCCCCCCCTTGATCTTCACTCTAAAAACAATATTATGTATGTACTAATATAGATACTTAAGAAAATAAATCGTGAATGGCTTCAACATAAAAATGAATTACACCAATTCTAGCACTCATAGAATGTTTTAGGAAACTTACCATTTAAACCTTGTGAACTTTTTTTTTTAATTTTTAAAATGTAGGTAAAAAATCTATAGTTTATATTTTCTTCTTAACTCCTCGCAAAACAAAAGTCTTCATATCTTCTACGACCCATAGTTATGGATTGCATTTTCTCCCTCCCAAAATCTTATAAAAAAAAGGATCTTCTGTTTAGAGATTGATGGAAGATACTATTTGGATTGTATGATCCTAGGGAGATTATATTATTCAATATTCCTTTCCACACCAGCCTTTGTAGAAGGCACAACAAGGTTAATCATGTAAGAAAGGTGCAACCCAAAAGTGGGTGATGGATAACTTTCAAAATCACCATCTATACGTTATATGAAGTTGTTTGTTACAATGGGATCTTTGGAGCTGTGTGTCCCCGATCATGTTCATGGTACTATTAGGAAGCTATTTGTAAGAAGGGGTGTATAGACTTTGTTTCATAGCATTTGGACATACGGTGTGAAAGTTATTGATTTTTGAATTACTTTTCAAATCTTAAATTATCCTAAATTATGGATAATCTTTGGGAAGCAGAAAAATGATTAGAATTATAACACAAACAAGGCCAATGACACAACCTACACTAGTAGTAATGAAGAATGGACCCATTACCCCTTTAAACATCGAGGCGAACATTTGGCGTCCAATGGATGATAGAGACTCTCTCCACACAAGGACAAAAGTGCAACTATTCATCTTCATAATTTTGTGTGGAAAGGGCAGACCTTCTACACTACTTTGACTTCCAACCCGTGCTTTTGCAATTTCTTAAGTGAATGATTCACACGGCCATGAAAAAACTAATGATTTCCAAGGTCACCCCGTCGTTTGTTAAGGGTTAACCATCCAAAATTGAGATCATTTTTGACAAAGTACCTTGGTGATAGGTCTGGTCCTTCCAGAGTTACCGGGAACAATTTATTCACCCCAAAAAGATCCCCCTTTCTTGCGGTGGAAGGGGAAAAAAAAGGAAAAAGAAAAGAGGAAAAGGCCAAAAGTACCTGAACAACAAAAGGCATCCAGAAAGGGGAGAATGGAAATTAAAGTGGATTCCAAGATGTTCTGGACCGCAAGCTTGATTGAAGCCAGCCTCAGTGGAGAACAAGAGTGGTCAGATCAGTCTACGATCGGAGGGCTCAGCGGTGGCCACATCCATGCCCGCTACTGGACTGACAACTACAGTAGGAGCTTTGAAATCCTTGGACTCATGATGCCGAATCCTCGGAGAAGGCTCCACTCGCTCACTCACTGCAAGATGCTTTGAATTTAACTTAAGTCGGTCAGTTGCAACTGAACCTAAGGTAAAAAACAGCGGCCAGGGTGAACTGACCCCCTCATTGCCCCGTTTTACCCCTGGGGAAAACGCTTGCAATCAGATGAAATTTTTTTTTTTTTTTTTTGGCAAATTCTGAATTCAGATTTGCAACCAGCGGCCGGCCCCAAATTAGCTAGGGATAGTGTAGAAGTATAAAAATTCATGGTAAAAAAATAGGGGGCTTTTTTTCACAATTAACCCCTAAAGTCCCAAGGCCATTTGGGTGTCAAAACCACTTTTGCTACATTCATCTACAAAACAAATTTTTAAAATATTTTTAAAAATCTGACCATAGTGTCTTGTTCTACACTTGTCTTAGATCACGTGATAATTTGTTTTGTGATTTTTGACCGTATAGATTGAAAGATATTAGCATTCAAAGTGAAAGAAATGAATTTCTTTGAAGAAGTTGCTATGATTGGCCGCAAAACAAGAAGCTCCATAACTTTCACATCTCTAATCCAAATGGAATGAATCAAATCTTCCCATTTACAAAAAGTTATAATCTACAAGAAAAAAAATATTAAAATTTTTATTTCAATTTTTTTGTGGATTTTTTTGCTACCCAATCTCCCCCATTTTGAGGTTATTGTGGCATAACTTTTGCTCCTAGGCACTGATTGAAATAAAAATTATATTCCCATAAAGCTCATAAGTTTTTATATCTTATGGGAAAGTTTCAAAAAAATTCAGTAAAAATTGAGATCATATGAGCTTGCCCGAAATCCATTTTGTCCCCCATAGGGACAATGGGACTTTAGGGGTTAACCTTGGCCTAGGCAATGAGGGGGTCAGTTCTCCCTGGTCAGAAATGACCCATTGTGGTCACTTAGGAAATGACCCATTGTAGGTTTTTTTAGTATGTGAGATGTGGGCCACAATGCATGTCTTACATGACAACAATGGAGTGAACACTGACCTCATTGGGAAATTTTGATTTTCCAGTGTGAAGTTCATTGTAAAAATTGACTTTTTTGGTCTTCTGTAATAGAAAATATTTTGACTACAATAGGTAATGAGATGAGCATTACAGGTTCAGATTTTGTTGGTTTTAAGGTAGTCTATAGACTCTTTTAGGCTAAACACTTCAGAAATTCCTAGTGAATTCATATTTTGTCAAAAAAAATTTAACTTCAATTGCACTTGTTGTTTTTCACACTTATACTAATGTGAGAAAAAAATTGAAAAATTTCATCAACAAAACTCCTCATTCTAACCACAATGGGATGTTTTACCTTACTTGAGAAAGGTTTCCATCATGAAATTTTTTCAAATTTTTTTTCAAAAATATTTGTGAGCTTGAGGTCTCTCACCAAAACCACTGAATTGCTTCTAGATTCCATTGGTGTCAAAATGTCCACTTGCTTTGATTTGACCCCATTATTGTGTAATGCAAATGTTGTGAAATTAAGAAATTAGTTTTCATTGTAGACTAGTGTGACCCTGTGCCATTGCCACAATCAAAACAGAAAGTAAAAGTCATTTTCTAGTTGTTCAGTTCATAAATAAAAGCTTCAAAATTCAATAACTTTTCACACCGTAGGTTCAAACACCACAAAACAAAGCCCGTGCACCACTCTTTGCCGAGAGCTTTCCAACGGTACTAAGAGTGTGAGCGGGGGACACATGGTCTGGGAGATCTCAACGTAACAAACAAAACAAAATAAAACACGTAGCCAAATTTAAGGTAGACTAAGTGAAAAAAAATGGGCTCCAAAATAATGGACTCCAAGCATTTCAGATTCTTTAACTATAAAAGTGTCAAAGCTTAAGTAGATGATCAATTGGGGAAGTTACATGTGAGGAAGTTTGAGTAGGTATTTTACTTGAAAAGTCAGTGCAAATGCTATATGGATAGAGCCTATTGTAGTGTAGTTGCTTGTTTCAAATCTTATGCATATTGAAGAAATCACTCTTAACCCCTAAATGTCCATGGCTTCTTTTGAGCTTCTAGGAATTTGCTTTATACTCAACAAAAAGTTGATGTGTTGATAAGTTGTATAATTTTTTTTGAATTGCAACCTGTGCAAATTCAAACTAGACATGTTGGGGATCGCATAGGAAAACACAACAATATCACTTATGGATTGAAAGATTATAATGTTTGATCATGAGGGTGTTCAAATTGTGAAAGTGATTTGAAGTCTTTCAATCGTGGCTTTTCACATGTCAAATCTATAAAACTGGTCACTAAAAAAATATAATGATAAAGGGTCTAATATGCATAACCCCAATCAATTTATGGCTTTTCAAAATCTACTCTTTAGTTTTTAAAATGAATTACTAATGTGATTTTTTCCTCCAAGATCTAGTGTATTTGAGGCTCATTTCCAAGAGCCTTCAATTCTATGGAAAGTCAAGATTGCAAGGGACCCCCTTACACAAAATCTTGAATAGAAAAGTCATAATCAATCATTTTTGGTTTTATTTAACTTCAAAGTTAGTATTGTTGACACCAAAATTTGGTGCCTCGGGCATTTAGGGGTTAAACATTGAAATGTTAGCTTATCTTTTCTATTTCTTTTAGAATAGAGTCGACTTGGTACTCAAAACATATTGATAGTAAAATTGACAAACAATCATTTTCTTGGATCATCTCTACAAGAAACCAAATTAAATGCAATAAGAGTGTGAGATGTAGGTATAAATGGTTTTAAAATCTTAAATCTCTTATCATTGAAAGATTGAGAGTGGAGACCTATCTTTGTTTAAAGTGATCTTGTTTTTAAACCAATAGGTGCATTTTTCACTTCTACATTAATCTTGGAAGTCATTTCTTAATTTCTTTTGGGCCTCATTGTCCTCCCAAGGTTAAATGCTATAGATATGCAAGATAGAAAAACTATTTTTCTTAAAACTTAGTGAGGTCTATCAAAATTAGAATATTCATGTTTTACTGAGTACAACATTAGTCAAAACATACTCATTGATTTCTTCATTCAATTACATCAATTTTATCTTTATGACCTTTACTATCACCTCAAAATGACCCTCTATTTGAAGATATAGGATACAAATTGAGTCCACATTCACTCCAGTAGTTACTACTTTACACAAAACTAGATTGATTTCATTTTTCAATTTCAATCAAACTATGGTCTATTTTGGAAAATTCCAAAATCAATTGTAGAACTTTCCAAATCCACCTTTCAAATGATCCAACTTAGATATTTCAAATGGTGCAACTTATACCGATTTTAAGGGCCCATAGCCCCGTAATCACAAAGGACTACTTTGGAACAAGCCAGGGTCCTATCTTGTCATTCGGCATCTAATCTTTACGTGGAAAAGATTTATTACCACTTTCTACCTTATCCAACCCATTTTGGGAGGGTTGGGGTGAATTGCCCCTCCTCGCTTATCCCTCCAAAGTCATTCCAAGGGCGCATGTTAAAAAAAAAAAAAAGACCCCCTAGTTTGTGCTTGATTAATTTACTTACTCCGCTAGCCCTAGCTAATTTGGGGCTTCCGAATGCAAATATGAATTCAAAATTTGCAACATTCATCATATGTGGCAAATAAACAGTGAAATTTCAGCCGTTTTTTCCTTCGGGATGAGTGAGGGGGGCAGTTCACCCCAACTCCTTCCAAATGTCACTCCGGGGAGGATTGCCCCGTGTATTCCCCCCATCCAAGGGTAAATGTACGTGATAGATTCGATACCGGACACTGACAAGTCATTATTTATCTACACTAAATAGTGAAATTAGGTTGCCCCACACTAATTTCTCGACATTCTACACTATATAAATATGTACAATTTCTGTAAAAGATGCACTAATGTAGGAGCCATGTGTGTTGCATGGGTTGGTGCATTGGTCCATGGCTTGGGTTTAAAGAATTGCTTGTGCCTCCATCTGGAGAAGTGGTGAGGTAACTTTCCTGAGTAAGGCAACCTACTAATTGTTAAGGCAACCTAATTTCACTATTTAGTGTAGTATGAAACCCGCCTCTCTAACCGACAGAAACTCTTGCAATGTGTTGTTCAACACACTTGTTCCAGTTTTCTTAAAATTTAAATTAAAAAGGGATAAAAGTATAAAATTGCCCCCTATTTTGTGCCACTTCAATTTTTATTTTTTTTTAATATCTTCATGCCTTCGAGCTCATTTGGAGCCTCCGATTGCAAATAGGAATTCAGAATTTGCAGATTTTTTCCCACATGCGACAAATAAAAAAAGTTCCCCCAGTGCGTCAAACACGGGGCAATCCATGGGGGACAAGTGGCCGGCCCCTCCACTCCGCCCGGTACCAGGCTGTCTCCGATGATCTCCATCCCCATGCAGGAGACGGGAAAATATCAAGCTTTTCGCGGGGGGCCACGGGCTTCCCCACCATTGGACCGGTACTTGACATCACAGTGAACGGCCAATGCAGGGCTTCGAATGGCATGCAAACACAAGGGAGGGAGGGAGGAGGGGAGGGGAGGGGCCCCAACCTCCGTGTAGGACCCCTCCGTCACTGGCTTTTTCAACCCAAGTGGAGTTGTTGTTAGTAACTTCTTATCATACTTCATTTTCACTCAGCAGCCCTCCACAGCAATGGGAGAAAGAAAAAAAAAAGAGAAAAAAGAAAAGAAAAGAAAAAGCGGAAACTGGGAAAAAAGAAACGGGGAAAAGAAAAAGGACAAAAGGACAAAAGGAAAAATGGAAAGTGGAAAGAGCAGGTAGAATTCAGTAATGCTGTATTGACACGGATTCGGTTGCCGGCCCCCCAACGGCCAGGGAGGATTGACCCCTCTGTTGCCCCAACCAGGGGTAAATGTAAAAATTGCCTCCTATTTGGGACCATGTAAAATTTGTTTCTCTACACCCCCCTAGACTAATTTGGGGTCTCTGATTGCAAATATGAATTCAAAATTTGCAAATTTTTTCATGGATGGCAAATAAAAAGATTCCAGTGTTTTATCCAGGGGTAGAAAACAGGGCAATAGAGGGGTCAGTCCTCCCTGGCCCCGGCCAACTAGGCAGTTAATCGTAACCTTAATCCTTGGGTATCATTTGAGAGACTGAAGTAGGGAACTATTTCTTCAATATTGAGGGGGGACTTGGGGCGATACTTGGGGCGATACTCCTGTGATATTTGGGGGTGATACTCCTGTGATATTTTGGGGTGATACTCTTGTGATATTTGGGGGTGATACTTGGGGTGATACTTGGGGGTGATACTTGGGACGATACTTGGGACGATACTCCTATGATATTCTTGTGATATTTGGGGGTGATACTCGGGGCAATACTTGGGGTGATACTTGGGACGATACTTGGGACGATACTCCTGTGATATTCTTGTGATATTTGGGGGCAATACTTGGGGCAATACTTAGGGCAATACTTGGGACGATACTTGGGACGATACTCCTGTGATATTCTTGTGATATTTGGGGGTGATACTTGGGGGCGATACTTGGGGTGATACTTAGGGCGATACTTGGGGTGATACTTAGGACGATACTTGGGGCGATACTCATCTGATACTCATGAAGTAGCTGATACCTAGGTAAAATTTGGTTGTTCATCTTTGAAGAGAAACCGTGATTTGCGGCTACTTGACTAGGGGAAAAAATAAAGAAAATTCCCTTCCCAACACATAGCGAACCTCTTTTGGTTGTAACCAACTACCGAAAGAAATCCAATCGTGCATAAAATATATAACATTGACCAAACCATGAATCCAGGGCCGTACCTACAAAAAAAAAAATCATCCATAGGCACCACTCCACTCAGGCAATACTATCTGATATCATCCGTTTCCCCTTTTCCAATTTTAAAAAGAAAAAAATTTAAAATTTAAATTCAGGCAGGGGCAGGCATATAAGTTTTTATATTTATTTGATGAAAATCATAATAGGACCGACTGACTGAGCCTGAACCGACTCTCTCACTTGGACGTGCCACTCATCATAATCATAATGGCTTCTTTTCTTTTCCTTTTTTCCTTTTCCCCTCCCCCTCATGCATGGTAACTTAAGTTAACTTACTGTAAGATCCAATTTACTGCAACAGCTTAACTTTCTTTTTTCTTTTTTCTTTTCTTTCTCTTTTTTCTTTTCTTTTTCAGTTGTCTCAGTCACTGGAGTGAGTGAGTGAGCGAGCGACTGGACTGCACTCGCTGCCAAACAGCAGCCAAAGCAGTCCGTCAGCCAGTTGAGTTGAGTTGAGTTGAGTTGCAACGAAATTTATGAGAATTTCCGATCAGCCAATGGGTGCAGGGCCTTGAAATCGCGGAGGTTTCAAGCCAATCACGGGGGAGAACGAGGGGTACTTTTGGAGTAGGCTTGCGAGACGGCGCTCCGTCATTGGTCGAGTATCCCTTGCACGGGGTCCCGACCAATCAGGATGGCGCTCTCGAAGATAGGGGGCAGGAATAAAGTGCTCGATAAAGTGCTAGTGAGTGGGACCAGTGGGAGACTACGGACGCTTAATTTACCTTTACCTTACCTCGAGTATAACTTTTTATGGTGACTTTTTCTTCGGAAATCTAAAATTGCCTGGGGTAACAACTAGACTAGTGTGCCCTGCCCTGTGCCGTTGCCACAGACAAAAAAAAATAACAAAAAAAAGTAATACAAAAGTAATACAAATGATATTCTAAATTTTCTAATTTGTAAGAACTTTGAAATTCAATATTTTTTTTTAATCGTGAATTGGGATGCTACAAAACAAAGTCCTCGCATCTCTAGCTAGAGGGCTCTCCAATGGTACTAGAAATTGGCGTGAAGGTTGCATAGTTTTTGGAATTCACCATAACAAAAAACAAACAAACTTGTTTAAGGTATTTATATAGTGTCCGCTGTGCCCCGTAGCCAAAATAAAAGTAAAATTATTATTTTTTTGATTTATTTACTTGTAAAAACTTTGAAATTCAATATTTATTTTTATTGTAGATCCAAACGCTATGAAACAAAGCCTGTGTACCCCTCTTCGCCTAGAGCTTTTTGATGGTACCTTTGGTATCCCATATGATTTGCAAGTTCTACAAGTTCCTTATGAATACAAACATGGAAAAGTTTTACCACCGATAATAAAATTACGTGTGTAATCCTTTCAGAAATTTTGTAAAAGTTTAACAACCAAATGAATGAGATAATGCCATGTGTAACCCCTCTTGGAAACCATGTGTGATTTTTCTCTCTGAAATTGTCAATTTGTCAACCTATGTATTAAGAAGATGCAAACATCTTCTGGGTACTAATATACTAAGGTAGCAACACCCATGAACATCAATTTAAGAGTTTGTGACATAATGTCTACTAATACACTTCCAATAAATTATTGGACCCCACTCACAAGAGAAAAAGAATTCATGCGCGTTTTCAAATGTATTGTTTGGACAATGTGAGAATAAATTGTGTGAATTTTTATAGAGCCGACTATACATGCACCTAAGGTAGGTACACCCAAAATCGCCACTTTTTACTACTAAGCCTATTTTCTATGATTAGATTGGTCAAATTTTCACGTGTTTTTACTAGCAAGTGAAAGGAGGTTCCAATGCACGAGAGAATGTGGCATTTGGGTACTGTATGCAAAAGTTATTAAGGAACAAAGTTTGATTCTAAAAGTGTTTCTTTCACATAGGTACAGAACTGATTTTGGAGATGTACATATAGTATAGATGGCGGTTTAAGGTCAGTGGCACATTTGGATGCACCTATCTTAATACCAACACCAGGGGTCTGATATTCAAATGTAGCACATCTTTGTGATCACATCTATTCACTTCCCAAGATTTTCCTAGATGATAGAGGGGACGGTTGTGGGTACAGTGATGGTTATGGGTGTTGCTACCTTATGTACCGAAACCATCATATCCTTCACACAAACAGAGTTCTTACAGAGTAAGAACTAATAAGCTGCCCTGGTGAAATTAAGAATCCAATGTTTGCCCTCTCCAATAGAGGACTGCCGAGGCCATGATCTCCCCTTGTTCTGTTCACAACTGCCATGTTTCAGTTTGAATTATTGTGTGGTTTACATTACTTTTCCTTCTCTTGTCTGTCACACAGCTTACATGTCCCCAATTTCACAACCAATAGCGAATTTGCGACCACTGATAAACTTACAAATTTTTTAAAAAGAATTTTCATGCAACCTTCATGACACAAAAATATGCAACAGAAGTACAGCCTGACATTTGGTTTCAATTCTTTCAGGTGTAACTTAACTGCCATACCCACAAGAAAGAAAGGAAAGAAAGTGGGGGTACGTTACAATGCAATGGAGTGAAAGCCGTGAGTCATGTACACAAAATAGTGGAATTAGGTTGCCTTAACAATTCATTAGGTTGCCTTACTCAGGAAAGTTACCTCATGACTCACCACTTGTCCAAATGGAGGCACAAGCAATTCTCTAAACCCGAGAACCCATGCAACATACATGGTTCCTACCTTACTGCACTCTTCTACAATAACTGTACATATTTACATAGTGTAGAATGTTGAGAAATTAGTGTGGGGCAACCTAATTTCACTTATTTTGTGTAACTTCAGTTAAGTGCTAAGAGAGCACATACTAAAGGTAGCTCCAAAGAAGTTGTACTGAAGGTCCAGTTCCGTGAGACAGCAGAGAATGACACAGCACTACAGCAGCTATCATAAGGATAAGTATTTTCCATCAGTTCAGTTCAGTTACCAGTTTACCACTGTCCAGATAGGATGATCAAAATCCAATTAATGGGGAAAAACAACGAAGGAAATGAAATAAAATAAAAGATATGATCTGGGAAAGGAAGGATGTGGAATTACCCCATTGGCTTCCTTTTCCTCAAAGGCGGTAGATGATGAAATTCAAGGAATGGAAAGCCCGAAGGAGGGGGAGTTGGGAGACTGGGGTTGGTCATGATCCCCATTCGTCCTCACCCTCGCTAAAGGCAAAGCCTACACTCAAAACCGCTGATTTTTGTTGCAGAACCGAAGGCTTAGTTAGTAGTGTTCCCGACTTGTGGACTGCTCTCATCATCTCCATCGCCCTCTCCTGGCTCGTCAGAACTCCATGCTGCCTTTGTTTGACAACCCCATGTTCAGTCGCTCTTGCGATCTCTCGGTTACACTGCTGTGGGAGCTCAAGTTGTAGTTGTTCGGGTGCAAGGACATTTTTCGTCAAGCTGGGACGACGTTTGGGGAGGTCGCATGATGGTGGTCGCTTGATTGTGTAAGGGTTCATGTTGTTTAGTAGAGGTACTGCAGGTTGATGGGCTGTGAGAAGTAGCACTGGGAGTTCAACTGAGAGTGAGGAAAGCAAGAGTGTTGACTGTTGCAGTTGATCGCCGGCCGGTTTCCCACTTGGGTTGTTCGTGGCGCTTCGGGCGCCGTGCACTGGGGGTAGCCCGTTTCGTGGCATTGGGAGCCATTTTGCGTTTCATTTGGAGCTAGTTTGGGTTTCATTTTGGAGCGTTTGGAGCCAGTTTGAGTCTATTGGGGAGGTGTTTTGGAAGGAGTGGGTTCTCCACCATGAGGAAGAGGAATGGTAGGGCGAAAGGAGGAGCTGGCCTTGTTTCGCCGAATTCGTAGACATTCAGTGAGGTCAGGGTACATGAGCGTGGACGTTCACTGCAGCAGTAGCGTGGATGGGACCGTGGGCATGATTTCGCAAGCGAAGAGACTGTAGTGGTTCGTGAATTCGTTGACGAAGAACAAGAGTATCGCTGAAAGAATTGTAGATTAGAGAAGTAGGGACAGATTTAAGAAAAGGAGATCAGGATTCGAAGGAGGAGTCCGTTGCAATGGCGAGCATGAAGGGTGCGGTGCACATTAATGTGGCGACGGCAATGGCCATCGCGGGTCGGGCGTCGCGCGCCTGTGACGTGTGCGGGTCGCAGCGCGCGCGCTGGTACTGCGAAGCGGACAATGCGCACCTGTGCCACCGCTGCGACCAGAGCGTGCACTCCGCGAACGCACTGGCACGGCGTCACGAGCGCGTCCGCTTGACGCCCACCTCGCAGCCCCCTGCGAAGAAGCCACAACAGCAGACAGAGCCCTCCAGCAAGAAAAACTTGCACAACCCCCCGCGACCGCCCCCGTCGTCGCTGCCCTCCCGCAAGCGCTCGCGCCTCTCGCGTCGCCCGAATCCGCACGCGCACGCGCCAGTGGAGGCCGCGCACCTCAAGCCACGCCGCAACCACGCCAAGGTGAAATCCGAAGGCGGGGCGAGCCGCGAGGAGCCCCATGAAGTCCCCAACTTCATCACCGTCAACATCCAGGAGTCGCCGATCTCCTTCACGCACGACAGCGCCACGGCCACGTCCATGGCCGAGTTTTGCAAGGAACGCGCCACGGCCGCGATGGCGTCGGTTTACGTGGACACTTACGAGGATCTCAGCAGCGGTGACTCGGGTCCCGATTTCCTCGTCCCAAGTGGTTACCTCGACGACTTCGAGAGCGCCATCGGCGCTCCCATCAAAGGGACGCCGTCCGATGACATGGACAACAGCTTCACGCTCGACTTGAACGACGAGCATTACGAGGATTACCCCCTGGACTTTTCGGACATCGTCGGTGGGGACGCCTTTGAGGGAGATTGCGGTGAGACTGTTGACGAAGGCGACGCTGACGCCGACGCTACCACTCCCACTGCCACTGCTGCTGCTGCTGTCACAGCAGAAGAAGCTCCACATCTCGACGCCCCGCTCCCCTTTCCTTTCAAAGTAAAGCCCGAATACAACACGGAGAACAACACCGACATCGTGAAAAAGGAGATCGCGGCGCTCTTGCGAAGCTCCGAGGACGCGAAGCCCGCGCCGTCGTTGCTACGACTGAACTACGAAGATGTGCTGTCCGCGTGGTCTTATCGAAGCTTGTGGACTGACGGGAAACGGCCGCAGACGGTGCCAGATGACTCCAACTCCGAGGCCACGGTAGGATCCCTGTCATGAGAACTCCTGTGCATGCAGCTCGCTTTTCATGAATTTGTCACATGACGATTTGTGAAATCACATTCTGATGATGCTGCTTGTTGCTTTTGGGTTCAGGGCGGTCACATGGATGTGGGTCTTGTGCCGGATCTGAGTAACCAAGGAGCGCCGGGCGTGCCTGGTGGTGATGGCGGACGCGAGGCGCGCGTGAATCGGTACCGCGAGAAGCGGCGGACGCGACTGTTCTCGAAGAAAATCCGTTACGAGGTTCGCAAGCTGAATGCGGAGCGGCGGCCCCGTATGAAGGTCAGTTGCATGCAACTACATAAGAATTAATGCAGCAGCTGTTGCACAACATTAATGCCCAATTCAAACATGAATGAATGCAGCACTCAGTTTTGAATATCGAAATTCATTGTCACTGCATACAAGTGCAGCAGTCTGAAATTGACTGTCCAATGTGCCAAATTCTAAAACCAACTCTAAGTGCTATAACCAACTTTTAATTGCTGAAACCAACTTTTTTAGGACTTTTTAATGAACTAGAACGAAGGTTGTTGCTACACCACCAAGAAGGTTTCATCAAGTTAAACCTTTCAGGAAACGATTGGATTGCCCATAGGATTTAGCAAGTAGAAAAACTGCGTGAATGAAAAATGTGACACATTTAGCGTTTCATAGAAGAGATTTGGTTGATGGTATGCTTGGTCTCGTGTCTTGCGAACGCTGGTTCGGTAATGTATTATGCGATTCTACTTCACTGTCACTGTCACTGTCACTGTGATCATAAGTTCAATATTTGGATTGTTGATGGCCAGCGATGAACTGCCTTAAATTCCTGTTGAAGCTGCCATGCTTGGTCTTGATTTCTGAAGGTTCGACTATGGATTTGTGCAGGGTCGATTTGTGAAGCGAACACCGGGATGTTCATGATACCATCCCGATCTCAAAAAACTGTAACATCAGAAGAGAGTTAGTACTAAAGCCAAACACCCGGGACGTACGACGACGACGACGACGACGACGACGACGCGGGGCTTTTCCTTACTTCAAGACGAAGCCACGACATGGAGATGACGAGTGGGAAATGTGTACAGCTTCATGTTGTGGTCGTGGAAGCTCATTGGAAACTGTGACATGAAATGAAACGAAATCAAGGGGCTGTGGATTTACGAGTGCTTGATAGTGTGTGGATGTTATTAAGTTAGTGTTGCTGTAACATAGCAGTGAAAGGTAGAGAGCGAGAGAGCGAGAGAGCGAGAGAGGGAGAGTCAGTATCCCTTAGCCGGGTGTTGTTCCAATGCAATGCAGTGTAGTTGTCCGATCGGAGCCACAACAGGTAGTCCTGTTCTCCTGTCTTGTACAAAGCGCCTGACTTGGAGAATCCTTGTACAACCAACCAACCAACCAACCAACCCAAGCTTGCACAGATGATTTTTTAACTGCCCTCCTCAGGCGGTTGTAGTGTTTTGCCTTTTCTCTCAGCTGGCCCAAACGGTGCTTTGTCTTTTAGTTTAGTTTAGTTTTTTTTCTGGGAATGATCCAATTGATGCTGTTTTTGATTGCGGGGAGTAACCGTGATTTCTTTCAATTGCAAGGATACGACGAGTGCAACCCATTCCAATGGTCGGTGTCCCGTGTCGATGACAGCCATTGCTCTGTTACATGTTGTACAAAAGATGCGTTTGTCACTACTGAATGAACCATGTTTTGGAAAGTGCACTTCATCCAATTAATGTTTCGAATTGTTGAAGCTCCAGGGAACCATGTTTCGGAAAAGTGCACTTCGTCAAATTAATAACTCAAATTGTTGAAGCTTCAATGAACCATGTTTTGGAAAAAAAGCACTTCATCAAATTAATATTCAAATTGTAATGAACCATGTTTTGGAAAAAGCACTTTGTCAAATTAATATTCAAATTGTTGAAGCTTCAAAGGAGAGGAATTAGAAGAGAGGTTAGTCATTACCTATGTGCAAGAGTGCACTTCATCAAAGATATACTGTAAGTGTATTTTGAGGCTCATTTCTGAGAGCCTTCAATACTATGGAAAGTCAAGACACCCTTGCACAAAATCTTGAATAGGAAAATCATAATCAATTATTTTCAAAATTGGATTTTTGATGCTAAAACTAGATTTTAAAAAGATTTATTCAAAAATATAAACTACTAAAAATTGCAACTTGGTTAAATTTTTTAGATCGTATCTATCATATCTAATGAGTATCTAAAAAGAAGTGTTTCTTTTTTGGTTTGAATGCAGGGATTGCATCTTTTGGGGGGCCTTGAAAAGACCAGGCACTTGTAGTTTACAAGGTCAAATCATTATGAAAAAATGTCCAAAATGGTTGTAATTCTTTGGATTCATTATTTAAGGCAAGTTTGCTACATTTTTCAAATCATTTAGAATTGTACAACATTTAGGAAAAAAATACTAAGTAGAAAGAAGTAGAGAATGATCCAAAATACTAAATTGCTAACAATTTATTTATGGAATTGAAAAATGCCAATCTCAATGGTTGTATTGTTGTAATAAACAATTTACACTTTCCGTTTTTATTTTTTTTCCAAAAATATTGGAAATTGACATAAATAAAGGACTTCAAACTTGATCTTAGGGTAGAAATTCCACAACTCCCTACAAACTCCCCTACAACTAAAACTTCTCATAACTTTCATCTCATTAATCAAAATGGAAAGATTCAAAGCTTTACACATATAAATAAGTCTAGAAAAATCAATTTCAAATTTTTGTTTTAAAAAAAGTGATTTTTAAAGAAGGCTTTTCTAGTTGCACAGGTTGCCTACTAAGCAATGAAAACTACACAATCATGTTATACAATAATTTCTTAACCATTTAGTCAAAAGTTATGAAAATTGTTGGGCCTTAAAGCTACTCCTCAGGCACATGTTGTGTGAAAACTTCAAAGAAAAATAAATAAAAATTTCATTTGTAGTGAGCCACCTAAAATTGCTATATTGCTAAAAGAAAAATCCGTTTGGTCCTTTATGGGTTAATATATCAATAGAAAGAGGAAAAAAGTGTTATATATATGTTTTAATAATATAAATATTTATGAATACAATACTATTATCTATCCAGATTTTAATAATTAACCATACTACCATTAGTTTGAGCACTTATAAATTAAACCTTCCCTTTCTATTACCCATTTAACAAGATGAAAAATCATAATCCTTGGAGGAACCCACTCCATTTATAGACCCCTCACAATTATTAACACCCACAAATCTATTCCTTGAAGTCCAATTATCAGCATTCCAGGATTAAAGCCAACTTCAAAAAGTGTCACTAATTGTTTTTAGTTAGACCTGAAAATAATGTACACAAACATGAAAATTGCAATTGCAACGAGATAAAAAAATAAAATGAAAAAACTCTTTTTGCAAAGAACTACACTAAAATTGATAAATAGTGTTGGGTGATAATTAGTGTTGTTCTCTATTTTTTACCCCCAATACTATTTTTCAACTTGTGTGTAAATAGTGTTTGTTCTATATTTTGTTCCCATCTAACACTAAATGCACTCTCGTAGAAATGTTGAAATGATCAAATTTTACTATAGAACTAAAATAGTGTTAGAATGGATAAATAACATTTTAACACTAACCTTGCAAATCTCAATTAGTGTTATCGTTGACAATTAGTGTAGCCAACACTATTTATCATCATTAGTGTAGTCCTATTAATTTATTCCATGTGAACCAACCTCAAAACATGCACTATCATTGCCTTGGCTCTACAGTCGAAAGGGTGCCCAATATTCCACACCCAATCGTACAGCACCAATAACAAAGTGGGCTGCCACGTGGAGCCTCTGTGTGATGAGCAGGGTGCATGAAGGAAAGGCAGTGGGCATGAAGGCTAACATACTGAATGTTGTGTCTTTTTCATTTTCAAATTTTTTTTAAAAACTTTTGAAGAAGAAAAAAAAAAGGATCTTCTTATGTGAGCATGATATTTGGTATGTGGACCATCTCCCAAAGTGAAAAAAGTGGGTTGGCTTCCATCCATTCATCCATAAAGCTCCATGAGCGACGACTCCAACCCCAACTCAAATTCCACCACCAAAGTCCCGTGGCCAATCGCGGAGCGACAGCCACCCACCGGGAGCGCGGAAATAAAAAAGAATTGAAATTTCTCGTTGGGGGCGCAGGGGAAGCTCCAGTCAGGAGAGTGGCTTGTGGGGCAGAAATACGTGCGGATTGGCCATACATGGCCAGGGGGCCGTCAGTCGGTCGGTCGGTCCGTCGGTCCGTCGTCGCAGCGTTTTGCAGAACTCCATGGAATGGGGGGACGCTGGTGCTTGAAATGGTTGGGGAGCTCAATTTTGCGGAGGTAAATTTTTTTTTCAGTAGCTGAATTTATGTTGGAGAAAATCCTTGCCAAAAAAAAAATTGGATTAAACGATTTTCTCCAACGATTGCAACAACCAAATTGGATAGCCGGTTTGCGACGTCCTCCACGTTGGAATTAGCATCTACAATATTGAGTCCATTTCGTGTTAGAGTACTCCCAATAATCCTTGACAACTTGCGAACTGATTCTTTATTTTAAAATCTTTTATAAGGGATGTTGTTTATACTTAGAGGTTGGGCCAATTTGTTGTGTTAGGGGTCAAGAATGCTCCCTTGTGATTGGACGGACCCTTGAAAAGAAATCAATCTCCAAACCCTTTATACCTAGAGGCCAGGCTAATTTGTTGTGTCAAAGGCTAAGAATCCTCATTTCTTGTGATTGGACAAAACCTTGAAATGAAATCCGTCCCAAACCCTTTACTCCTAGAGGTCAGGCCAATTTGGTGTAATGAATTTTTAATTCAATAAAGACATGATCTGACATGGTATGAGCTCCCTAAATTGGGTGCACTAGAAATGGGTGGCCAATTCTTGGCCTAGGGGCCATTGTTAGATTTTAAATTTAAATTTTTTAATTAAAAATACTATTATTATTGTACAAATGAGATCCATTGGATGTTGTGTAATTAGCCTCTAGGGGAATTGGCTTGGCTCTAAATAGAAAGGAGCCATGAAAATTTCAATCTTTCTTTCTTTTTCTTTCTCCTAGATTTTATTGAATCAGCTTGGCTTCTTGGCTCCAAGGCCTTTGCATATGGGAGAATTGGCCCCCATTATAATCTTATTATAATGAGTAGTTGAGACCAACCTCTAGCACTCAAAAGAATTGAAATTTGGTGCAATTGGCCTCAAGAAAAATTTGCCCAACTTCTAGATGTAAAGCATCCCTAATACTACTCATTCTTGAGAGGGCCAAAGTTGATGCATGTTTATCTTGAAGGTAGCATATTGCACTAAAGGTATGTTCGCATTTGGTGTTACAAATTGTTGTTATTGAGAGTCTTAGGAACAAATTTAGACCTCCTTCTAGACTAGATTCACATTGCAAACATCACCCCTAACACCAAGTATGAATACAAACTAGTTCTTCAATCATTGGTTTGTTGTCTATCTAGGTCTTAAGTTAAGGTGGAGGCACCCATAACCGATCAAATAAGGAAAACAAATAATTTTCTATGTGCAAAGATAGAAGTGATGGGCACTCCAAAAGATTTGGTAATTTTATTGCTTGAATTGAAATTACTATGAATTTTGAGAGGCAAAAAGTGCTCCCAACCCATAGCCAATGTTTAGACTTTTCCAATTCCAATCTTTCAAGAACTACTTTCCTGCTCATTTCTTCCTACTTTCTTGCTCACTACTTGGGAGAATGTCTCATGAACTTATTAGTCCAAACCTTGAAAAGGAGAAAAATACACATTTCAAGCTTTGGTTGGAAATTTGTTCTAATCTTGGTTGGAAATAAATACACCCTATAGATTGAATATGGGTCACTAGTTGGAAATGGGTGCCTCCACCTTAATATTTTAAACATAATTCCATCAAATTAAACTGAATTGAAGTAAAAGGAAGGAAGGAATTTTATTTTTTGCCCATGTTGATTAATCCTTAAAGAGAGAACAGGTTGACTTAAGAAATCATCAATTTTTATGACTGTGTGAAGCATTGGCTTAAAAAATTGTAGAAGCACTCATTGGAAGTCAAACTACCATACGAGACCTCCCCTTTCCATGCAAAATTCCAAGGATGAATAGTTGCACTTCTATCCTCCATAGAGAGATCCTCTATCATCCATAGGACGCAAAACATCCGCCTAGATGTTTAAGGGTTAACCCCTAAATGATGGACCCATGACCGTTGATTCCAAACCTCATTGTCCATCACTCAATTTGTTTTCATTTTGCAACTAGATATGTATGAAAGAATTTTATATTTATTTTTCAGAGACAAAATTATATGTCTTCTTCACTTCATAGAAATTTTAGATTTTTTTTGTGGAAAATTGATTTTTTTGACAATTTTTGAAGGAAAAGTGAAGAAAAAATCACATCAAAAAATCTGAAAATTTCAATGTGTGTATTACAATGAGCAAGATCATTGTGTAAACTCAATTTCCATGTCATTCTATAATTAAAAGATAATAGACATTGAAAACACATCCAAAGTTCAAATTGTAATAAAATATTCAATATTAGGAATTTTTTCAAAATTCAAATTGGAGTACAAACTACAGTAGATGAACTTCATTTTGTTAGTTGGACTCAAATTCAAAAAAATATCTTTTTTGTGGAGAAATTTCAGGTTTAGAGCAAGGAACAACAAATTTCCAAAATACACTAAAATAGCCTATTCTATGATCCATTTTTTTTACTAACTTCTCATTTATATGATGACAAATACTTCCAAAATTATAAACTCAATTAAATACACTTCATAACCCACCATAAAAGGTCAACAAGAAAAATATGAATGAAAAACTGCTTTTGCACTCTTTCCATCTCACAATATTATCATCGAGACACTAGAGAATGGCACCCATGGTGCTCCAGGGTTATGTTAAGTTTTGGAGTTGATTCATTATTGGTGTGCGATGTTGGGAAGGGGACAAAGTTCATAAGGTTGACCACGGAGCTGATTAGGTAGGAGGTTCTACAACCGCTCACGCTCTAGAACTGCCCACCTCCTCAAATGTACACTATTTGTACATGTTTTTTTGGAGCCTTCAGCAATGTAGAAACAATGTACAAATAGTGTATGTTTTAGGAGGTGGGCAATTTTAGAACCATGTGCCATTTCAACTTCAAAATTTCATAACTATTTTCACAAACTAAGCTCCAAAAAAACATGTAACGACTTGGGTGAGATGCCAATTCCACTTGTCTTTCAAGGAAAATTTACTGAAAAAATAATATTTCAAGAAGCTTCATCTTCCCAAAATTCATTTTTAAGCTCTTTGATGGTCGCTTTATGAACCTCCTACCTTACATGGCATTCTCACTAGCAAGGAAAAATTATAATCTAAACTATTTGAAATGCTAATGAAGTGAGAATTTACTTTGTAGATTAAGCCTCTTCTCACAAATGCAATTGAGCTTTTTTCATAAAAGAAAGTGTAAAAAATGATGAATGTGGACTTTGGACCCAAAAAAAACATTACTCTATATGGTATTCGTGTAAAAGCTAAAAAAGTGCAATATATTGTAGTGAAATAAGGCTTTCAATTGTGTAAAATATAAAAATTAAAATTAAAAAAAATATGTATAATATGGTATTTTTATAATAAATTGCCTTAGTTTTTACAACAAACCCCAATAGGAGATTTGCTTTGGCCAAGTGAAGCCGGTTGTAATTGTTATAACAATGTATTATCTATTCTATATATAATCTTGACTATCAATTTAAAATATGACAACTAAGAAAGTGTAAAATAAAAAATTACACTCTCTTATGCAATTTATTCAAACAAACTCATAATATATCCCTTGGATAAAGGAATCTAAGAAAACAACCATTTAAATTTTTTGTTGTAGCTTAA
The DNA here is from genome assembly GCA_950106755.1 of Climacium dendroides. Classification (NCBI taxonomy): domain Eukaryota; kingdom Viridiplantae; phylum Streptophyta; class Bryopsida; order Hypnales; family Climaciaceae; genus Climacium; species Climacium dendroides. The sequence continues at coordinate 48,209,435 of OX467083.1, read as the reverse complement.
AATAAAAATAAAAAATTAATTGTAATTATAAATGAATTTATACTATTAGTGATTTTATTTATTTAAAGATAATTTTAGATTGTTTAAAAAGATTCTCTTAGAAAAATGAATGCAATTGAGCTTTATTTTAAGTCAATTAAAAAAATAACATGTTTAATCCAACTATTCTATAAAGTTTATTATAATATTTGATACAAACCTAAATAATGATATAATGCAAATCACACTTGTCAATTAAAAAAAAGCTGCTTTCCTTGACTTTAAACGCATCAAAGTTTTTTTTTCCTTAACCCCACTTTTTTAGCTAAGAATAATGTGGCAGTGGCAAAAGTTTATATATAGGATTAAAATCTTGATTTCTATTCCTAGAAACATTTATTTCATGTAACCCCTAAAATTGCATCTCATATGAATGTCATAACTCTTTTAGAGAATTGTTCTTATAATAGTGCAAATATTTTTTAATTCATTTCTAAATTTTTTGGGATTCAACAATAGACATTTTATCTAAATTTTTATAGCATATTTTCCTAATATTTCAAAGTAATAATGAATTTGACTAGTCGCAAGATCATAATGCTCAAACTTCAAAACAAAGTTTTATTAATCCTTACCAAAAGCATGATTTTATCCCTTGAGATTCTTAAGGTTCAGAATAAAGGTTTCTTACGACGTGAGAGCAAGTTGATAATGTGTTAGAAAAATTAATTGAGATTTGATGAAAGGAAATCTAACAAAAATAAATCCATTTTCATTCCTTAAAAAATCTCTAAAGATGTATATGGGAACGAGATGTAAGTATAAAATAAATTGCTAATGGCTTTAACCTTGGAAGGATGTTGAGGTGGTCAAATAGCCTTTGTGCATACTAAAGAATGAATAATTTTCATCTGATTTTTTGTATGCAACTTCAATGATGTTATATTCACATCTTTGAGTTGAGTTCAAGACAATTTAGTTGTTTACTAATTTTACATGCAATAGTTTAAAAAAAACTAATAAAATTTGTAGTGTATTTCAATACTTTAGGCAATTTCTTTTTTAAAATTTGATTTTGACGTTGAAGATTATTTCTTTAGATTTTGATCAAAACTAACCTTGAAACTAACAAAGTGAAGCTTTTAAAGTGCAATTTCTACTTCACATGAAATTTTGAAATTTTTCTTAAAAAATGCATCTCATTTAAGTTTAATTTCTAGGATCTATAACCACATTTTAAAATACAGAGTGACACATTTTTTCTTCATACCACAATGTTTTACTCTATAATTTACTTATAGTAAAAAATTATAGATTTTTTAGGCATGTTTTTTATATGAATTTTCTTCATTTTTTCTTCAAAGATTCATGGCAATTTGAAATTTTCTGAAAATATAATAGAAATGTGATTTCATCTTTGCAAAATAAACTTTGAAAATTCATGCCCGAAATAAAAAAGTGGAGGCTATAAAGTAAAGAACCTTCAAGTTTGACTACATGGTTATGGGCTCTATCCTTTAGGAGTTAACATGGAATAGAATTATGTCAAATGCAATAATGAAATTTGTTTGGCAATACAATCTGTAGTGTATTTATAAATTAATCTTAATAAAAATTATCAAAACCAAATTCAATATAAATTTCAGATTTTAATTTTGCCATAAAATGTCTTGACTACCTACAAAACAAAATTGTTCATATGCTTCATCTTATTAGAAATTAGGGAATAAATAAAAGATTCACTTATATTTCAGGACCTTTCACTTTTAAGATTTACCTTTTTTCCAGAAAATTAGATGATACTAACCCATAAAGTTCTTTCATGTTTAGAGGTCAAAAATGCTTCAAAATATTAGTCTTCAAAGTAAGGCTAAAATCTTCATCTATATTTATTTATTTAACAAATCTGTAAATAACCTATTCGGATTTTTAGTTTCATATTTTTTTGGTGTGTTTTTATATGGTTTTAGTTATGTTTTGTTTGTTTGGTGTTCCAAATGGGTGATTTTTGAATGTTATTAACCAATTTGGAAGTCATTTCTTTGTGTTTATTCGGATGCAGTCAAGCATGAGCCACGGAGGTGGGATTGGAGGGGGGAAGCCAATTCGGAGAGTGAAGGCAGTTTTGAGTTGTCTGAGGGTAATTCCTACTTGTAATGCAGGATGACAATTCTGAGTTGGAATGTTCTATGTTTTTGTCCAAGTAGGAACTGTTTGTAGCCAACTAGGTCGGAGTTGTTGTGGTTTCCAAGTTGGTTTGCCTGTGGTCGGCAGTTAGGGTTGTGCGGGGTGTTGCAGGTGCCAATTTGGGAGTTTGTGTGTGTAGTTGATGGACGGTTATTTTTAAGGTTCCTAATGGGCAGTTTGCGAATTTTGAGGTGATGTCTGATTCGGTTAATGAACTACCTGGCTTGGAGTTTTAAAGGGAAATTTTGGGGATTTTGAAGGCACCCACTTGGAGAGAGCCAGTGTGAGTCCCAGCTTGCTGAAGCTGTGTATTTGTTTGTTTGTTTATGAGTGTGTGTCAAGCAGGTGCTTGAGTTTATGTTTGAATGTGAATTCATGATTGAGTCTTTGGAGTTTTAAAAGTGATGGATATGTGAATGAAGGCCTAACTGTGGAATTTGGAGTATTCCAAGTTGGAGAGAAGTATGAGCAGATGGAAGACTGAAAAGGAATTTAATTTATGAATTAAGTCCTATTCGGGTGGAGGGTGATGAGATTAGAAGAAGATGCTGAAACCCAAATTGGGTATTAATTGAATGAGTAGCTCTAAATTGGGTATTAATTGAATGAGTAGCTAGCTGGAAAGATTAGCTAGCAATTACATAAATTAAAAAATTAAAAAATATATATATGTATAAAAATAAAAAAATAGTTGTGAAAGAAGTTGTGCAAGCCCTAGTTGGAGGATTGAAAGGAGAATAAATATTTGTGAGAAGATCTATAAAGTGAAGAGAGTATAGTAAAGTTGGAGAAAATACAGTGAATGTGGAATGGTTGATCAAAGATGTTGTAGAAGTCTAATACAAATAGTTTTTGAAAAAAAACACATATAAAAAGTGTAATGGTGATTGCATTACCAATTTGGACTTATTTATAAAAAAAAAATTTCCTAGCCAAATTGGTATCTTGTGTGTGATGAATGTTTATGTGTGGATGTTGAGAAACAAATTGGTGAGCCAGATTGGAGCATGTGAGAAATTTTTTTAATTGTTTAGTTGTAGTCTAATTGGGAATTGAAGCGTGTTTTAGTTTTGTGTATGTGATACCAATTAGGATGTTGAGTCATGAGTCAACCAGCAAGGAGCTGCAACCAAGTTGGGTAATGGATGTCATTGTAGTATTATTACTATTACAAGTTGTGTGATCAAGGAGTGATGTGAGGGTAGTACTTCCAATTTGGAAGAATTAAAACTGGTTGTTATTGGAGATGAGATGCTACCCAAGTTGGAGACAAGATTAAAACAAGAAGTGTCAAGTTTCAATTGGAAGTTCAAGAGCCAAGGCTGTCTCAAGAACAAGATCAATTTGAAGAAAGAATTATAAAGCCAAGTTGGGTTTGTGGTGTTGTTGTAATAATATTTTTGGTGATAGAGTTCCAAATTGGATTAACTTATTAGCATAGAAAAATCCTACTTGATGCTCTCCCTTGGAACGAACTTATTATACTAATAGGATAATTTCCGAATAGGTCATTATCCTCCTTCAACAAAATCCAACTGTAAAATCCCTATATTAAATTATTGGAGTGCAACTCTCCTAAAATTTTTGAATAATAATCCTTACCAATTGGAAAATCATGATGCTTGAATTTAAAAAAATATATATTTTTCAACTCTTCCTAGATGGTTAGATTTCATCTTTCAAACATTTTACCCCAAAATGTGTGAATCCTATAATTTACAACTCTCCATAATATGTTGAAGAAATAAGTTGGGATTACATGTAAAAACAATTTCCAACAATATTCATATTTATACTTGAAAAAAATAGTAAGTAGAAAGAAATAGAGAATGATTTAAAATACTAAATTGTTGAAAATTTAGTTATGGAATTGAAAAATTCCAATCCTTGTGGTTTGTATTGTTGTAATAATTAATCTACATCCCATGATTGAAAATGATTGAAAATTTAACTCAATCCTATGTTTCTTTTTTGGAGACCGGACAACATAGGCAATTAAAAAAATCTCTTTCTTAAGAAATAAAAAAATGGATTGATTTTCTAGATTTCTCTCTCTATATATAAAGTTTTGAATGACTCCATCTTAATTAATGAGATGAAAGCTATGAGGGGTTTTAGTTTGTGGGGAGTTATTGAACCTCTACTCTAAAATAAACTTTGAAGTCTTATATTTAACTCAATCCTAGTTCTAGGTATGCATCTACAACCATTTTTGAGGGTGTTTACAACATAGGTGCACTATCATGTGAATGGAGTCTACAATAGATCATGTTTAAGTGAAAGTTCTTACGTAAATTTCATACATAGAAATGTAAATGGAGTCTACAATAGATCATGTTTAAGTGAAAGTTCTTACATAAATTTCATACATAGAAATTTCTTATGTAGATCATGTTCAAGTGAAAGTTTATGAACAAATTTTTAAAATACATGGAAAATAAAAAGGCATTTGAAATTGTTCAAAATCATTAAAAGACCAAGACAATCTTGAAGAACCTTTAGGGGTTAAACATTTGTCATCAATTATGAGTGTACATACATCCAATTATTCATCTTTCATTTAATTTTGACTACAAAGAAACATCAATAGATTGCCACCCTAAGGTACATTCCAGAATGTATAAAGCAAGCAAGTACAGATCCTAATAGCTACGTTCTTATACAATTGGCTTGCATTTTGGATAAAATTCTACTAAAACTTCAACATAACTATTACAATGCAAGGCGGGGATGCTAGTTTGTGAGCTTGTGAGCGTGAGCCTATGAGCCTGTGAGCCTATGAGCCTCCATTTTTTTTATCCATTTAGGATTCCTAAATTTGTTCAGGTCCTATGACCGTGGATTTAAATGCAAGGATCTATAGTCCAAATAAACAACAAATGAATTTGTTCCTATTTGATTTTGTCCCCCCAAAATTGAACCAATATATTTTATTAAATTGAAATATTATAAAATAGGAAAATTTTGTAAGTAACACATAATGAAAATAGGTCTATATAGTGGTTTAGGATATTTCACTACAAGACATATATGAGATAAATACAATGCATTGTAATACCATTATTTAAAGGGCACATTTATCAAGTAAAAATAGAAGGGGCAATAATCATGGATTGTAGATGTTGAATATAAATTTGATGATAGGCAAAATATTACAAGCATTAGATCATAAAAATGGTCTTGAGTTTATGATTAAGTGATAAATGAAGTCTTAATTGTTGGCCTTCATGTAAATTTAAAGAATAAAAATGGTCCATTTATTTTTTTTAATTTTTTAAAAATGATTTAAAATAAAAATAGAAAATCTTGAATTTTGAATATTTTAAATGTACAAAATATTCATTTATTATACTAGGTATATGTATTAACCTAGAATGAATTAAGCAATTATTTTTCTAGTCAATGCCTCTATTTTTGGACTATCTTAATCAAACTTTTTTTTTGAAACAAATCCAATGCTAATAGTTTAATTTAATTCCAAATTAAAGTGAATTATGTAGAATTTTATAAAGTCCAATGGTGTAGTGTAATTCAAGGCTTGCAATTTATTATTCAATTTGAGTAGAGAGTGAAGTTTAAGGCCATCAAATGGAATTGTTGCCACATCATGCATAGTTAGATTCAAAATAGAATAAAGTAAATAGAAATCAAATATAAAAATATGAAATCAAACTCAAATATCGTCTGACTCAGATGCACTGAGTTCAAAATAAGAACATACTCTAGGATCATAAGATCTATGAGGTGATAGAGAGATCGAAGACGAATCAGATGAAACATTAGCATAAGCTAATGCTAAATCTTCAGCATAAATAGGTAGGCCACGAGGACTTAGAGAAGGACTTCTAAAAAATCCAGAGTGTCGGAAAAAAGGCAAGGTCTGTCTTGGTGATGGACTCATCCAACTGCAAACAACAAACCATATGTTTGAGTATGTAATAACAAATTAAAATTCAAAGTATTGAATTTTGAATTGCAATTGTTGAAAAAAAAAACAAAAAAAAACTTACTCACATAAGTCAAGTAACTCGACATCTTCAATTGGAGAGTCGTCATCAATCTCCATACCATCACCCGTGGTAGTAGAATGAAGAGTCTTGGAGATGATAGTAGGTGTTTGTAATGGCTTCAGTACCTCATCAAAAAGCTTGGCATCACTTTCTAATGCTAGAATATGACAATTAGATGAATGAGCTGCTCTGATGGAACCTGTATAAGACACAATATTGACATTATAAGAACATCAAAATTAGAAGGTAGAGAAAAAAAATCAAATTAGAATATACAACAATAATGATTCAATGTTGTAGATTACAATACCTGTAGAGGCAGTCATGTCTGCCACAATACCATTTGTAGGGCTTAAGCCATGAACAAAAAGCTTCATGAGAACCTCAGATTTTTCCTTAGCACCCCTGCATGGCTTGCCATCTTCCTTTCTACATGATTGAGTTGTTGTCGTAATAGTGTTGAAAAGGACATCATCTGTGGTTAAATCAACCTCAGGAATTGACGGATCAATAGAAATTTGAAGCTCTTGAGGTTGCCTAGCAATGGCAGAGGCAAATGATCGAATCAATAGCAAAGCCTTGAACTTCAAAGTCTGCAAATCAAAATCAAAATCAAATTAGAATGTACACTTAAAATGAAAATAACTACAATAACAAGTGAATCAAAATAAAAAGTGAAAGATTGAAATTACTACTTACAAATTTGGATGGGTTCATGGGATTTGCCAAATGTAAGCAATTTATGATAGTCCACTCATCCTTGATCTTCAACTTGTAGTTCTTGAAGAATCCGGACACTTCTCTCTTCACCGTAGAAGTATCAGGATAAAATAGAAGAAATGCTCCATCATCATGAAGATAGGTGAGAGAGAATGCCATCATTACATGGAGAAAACTTGGAATGCTAGCATTCCAATGAGGGATTTCAGATGATGGATTTGAAACCCCTGGAACTGGAAGACCATCTGGATACTCTGCAATGATGAGGTCCACAGTTGGTCTCTTTTGAATTTTGCCATAAAAAAAGAACTCTTTACCTTCACCGACCTACAAAGATAAATTTCAAAAATGTTAATTCATAATAGAAGATGTCAAAGTCATAAAAGAACAAAATGAGAAGATGTAAATTGGGTAGAATATGTATGATTTCATAATAATAAAAATGAGATGAAAAGAAAACAAATAAAAAAAATGAACTGACCTTTGAGAGAAAAGCCATAATGTTGTCATATGATGTACCAAATGTACCATTTTTCTTCTTTTCTTCAACGATTCTAACAAAAGAATCATTCAAGATTAGATCAAGCTAGAGATGTAGGATTGGTAGACAAAGGAGCCAATGTACTCATCATACCTTTAAGCTTGGGAGTTAGCTCAAAGGTAGGAGAGGAGGTTGGTACCAAAACAACGGAAGTAGAAGATGTCTTCTGGCGCTTTGAAGCAGGGAGTTTTGCTTCAACATCGAAAGAAAAAGGTATAGTAACAACAAGATTCTTCAAAGTATCTTGAACTGGTACATCTTCATTGGAATCATCAAGTTCAACCACCAACTTCTTAGACTTGGTCTTCTTGGTCTTCTTGGCTGCATCCTTACTAACCTTCTTGAGAACATCTATAGTTGTACCCTTGAGGGCAGACTCAATAGAATCTCGGAGGACAACATCAAAAGTTGGTGGTCTTTTGATGGGACAATCCAAATACCACCCACATTTTTCCCAATGCATGGGATCCCAAGATTTCATGATCCCCTCTGTGAACATGCACTCTTCACTTTCTTTGTCCAAATAATTGGCAAAGAAAGTGGGAGTTTTGGAAATGGCTTTGGCAGGGAAGAGAACATACTTAAAGTATCTATAAAACATCCTTTGCATGGCTGATTTGAAATTGAGTTGCTTGTCTATCTTGTTGTTCTTGTGAACCCCCTTATCGACAGCAAATTCACGGAAGAATGCAATATCCCACAACAATATGCGCATAGTCTCCACATAATCAAAAATAGTAGGCAAGGGATCCATACCATCGGGAAGATAGTCAATAGATATGTCCAAATCTTCCACTGTAGCATTGAAGAGTTTTTCTATTTCAATAGCCAACTGCCATGCACATAAATTGTAAATTAGAAAGAATGTTTTGAATTTTTGATTGATCCAAAAGGTTCAAGGAATTAATACTAAAACAATAGGAAAGAAAGATAAGTACTCACTTGAGCCCACCACGTAGCTTTATGAAGCTACTCAGGAAATTCGAGATCACTGAATTTCGGTTTAGGGAATTTGAGAGCCTCACGAAGAGAAGGAGACTTATTCCATCTCTCAAGCCACTTGATCTTCATAGAAGTATCCATCGCTGAAGTTGCCAACATCCAAAGTTTTTCTTGGGTCATCTACGGATTGTCATCATGAGTTTCATAGTGAAACTTTATTTGCTCCAAAAATGCACTCGTATGCTTTGGATCTGCAATGGGAAGTTGTTTCTTCAATTCTGAATGAGAAGCTACCTTGACCTTGTCAACAGCTTTTGAAACCCACTCAGAAACTGCACTTGAAGTCCAATCCACTGGATTGGGATACTTCTCATAGAATTTTCTTTGAGCAACAACAGCAGCATCCTCCAATTCTTGCTGCAAAAAGTGAAGAATATGTAAGAATAAACATAAATGCAAATGATAACAAATGTTTTGAATAGTAGAGGAAGAGATATGAAATGCAATTAAAAAAAAAAGCTAATGTCAAGAAACCTAACATTCAAAGAAATTTGAAAAGTAGAAAAGAAAATGAAGAAATGAACCTGGTATAAGACTCCATTTAGAGCCTCAAGAGTTAAAGTGAACCAAGTTCTTTGTTTCAATTTTTGCTTGGCTTCAGCTACAAGAAGATCCTCCTTAGAAACAAGTTTTTCAAAATACGAGAATGGCGGTCTGGCAATATTTTGAATGCGATAGAGCTTGTGAACAAGATTTATGGAGACATGGGACTTCTGATTTCTCCTGCCAAAATAAAATTTATTATATTAGAACATAAAAAAAAAACTTTGAAATAAAAGAATGCAGAATAGCAGTATAGATAATGATTTAAGTGAAACAAACTTGGAAAACAAAAGAAATGAATAAAATAAAAAGGAATCAAGAAATATAATGGTTTACCAATTGACTTCATGTAATGCTGTCAACATAGTTGCAACATCCCCTTTGACCTCCAAAATGATACTTTCAACAGCATAATGCCATTGGAAGTCGTCCGCATGATCTCGGTTGATAAGAGGCATCCATGCTTGCAAACGATGGTTGCCATCCCATCCTATAAACATCTTGCCAGAAAAAACTTTGAGGTCCTCATCATTTTGCAATTCTCTCTCAAATGCAGCATTTGCTCTCACCCAGTTTGGACTCCATGTTTTGATGATTTCATCCGTAACATCTATTGTCTTCCCCTCATTGTTCTCCAAGGCAACATAGAAAACTCCATTTCCTTCCATATAACCACAAGTAACAAAGTGTGCAGCTAAATTCATGACATCATTCTTCAAGAAAGGCCTCACCACCGGTAGAGATATCATATGACATAAAGGAATATTGATTTTCAATTTAGCTCGTGGTTGATACCTCAACCGCTCAAGACGAGAAGAAGTATTCACAGTCTCCTTCTTCAAGAATCCATGCAATTGTAACTTAAGTTCATCTTGAGAAAGAGGTTGAAGTGCGGCATCAGCTTCTTGTGCTTGTGGATTTCTTTCTGTCAACATGTCAAGAACAATGTGCACATGACGATTAGAACAAGTTTTAGTCTACATGTATGTACAATAATATATACCATTTCGTATAGAAATCATTAATGAATGTGGTCTAAGAAGGTCTAAAAATTTCAGCATAAAATAAGCAATGTAGCATACATTGGGAAGAAAATTAAAGTCTCGAAAAGCATGGCTGTCAATGGCTGGGGTCTATCAAGCCCTGAAAATTTTTAGAAATTGGCTATTGTTGAGCAATGTAGCATACATTGGGGAAAAAAATAGAAGTCTCTAAAAGCATGGCCGTCAACGGCTAGATCAATTCCTGAAAAATTTCAGAAATTGGCTATTGTTGAGCAATGTAGCATACATTGGGAAAAAAATAGAAGTTTCTAAAAGCATGGCCGTCAACGGCTAAGGTCTATGAAGTCTTGAAAAATTTCAGCATTTGACAAATGTTGAGTAATGTAGCATACATTGGGAAAAGAATAAAAGTCTCTAAAAGCATGGCCGTCAACGGCTGGGGTCTATGAAGTCCTGAAAAATTTCAGCATTTGGCAATTGTTGAAATAGATAGCATACATTGGGAAAAAATTGAAGTCTGTAAAAGCATGGCCATTAACGGCTGGGGTCTATGAAGTCCTGAAAATTTTTAGAATTTGCCAATTCGGCAAGTATTGAGCAATGTAGCATATATAGACATGAAATTTATGTCTCTGGAAGCATGGCCGTTAACGGCTGGGGTCTAAAGTCACAAAGATTTCAGCATCTGATGAAATCCTTAATGTTCTATAGAAGCCAAAAATTTCAACATTTGCCTAAATTCCTAAAGTTTCGTAGAAGCAAATGTGTATCTCAAAACTATAGCCATCAACGGTTGGGGTGTAAGAAGGCTCAAGAAATTGTAGTGCTCTACAAAATTGGAACACCCTAATTCCTAAATTTGAGTTCAAAAAAGCGTAGCTGTTAACGGCTAGAGTTTAAGAAGGCTCAAAAAATTATAGTACTCTACAAAATCGTAGCATCCTAATTCCTAAATTACAGTTCAGAAAAGCGGAGCCGTTAACGGCTCGGATTTAAGAAGGCTCAAAAAATTGTAGGGCTCTACGAAATTGTAGCACCCTAAACCCTAAACTGGAATTCAGAAAAGCGTGACCGTCAATGGCTGTCCATTGGAGAGACAAACATGAAGGCAATTCCAAGCAATTTTGAAAACAAAATAGAATTGGAAAAAATGTAGCCGTCAACGGCTGGGGTCTGGAGAGACGGAAAAAAATGAGGCACGCACCTGGATTTGACTCACTCGGCGCACTTGCTGTCCCCTCTTTTTCTTGAATCATCGTTTCTCCACGCTCAAATCGTCGCGATGATTCCGCCGTAGCCTCCTCTATAGCCTCTCCTTCGTCCATGGGGAAAGCTTCTTCTTCCTCTGATACCTTCAAAAGTTGAAAGACAATGTGTGCTGAAACCACAAGGTTTAGGTTGAAACAAGTCTCCAAAAAAAAAAAAAAAAAAACAAGTATAAAATTGGTAGATGTACCTCAAGGGAATCTTTTGAATAACTTATTCAATTTTCAAGATTTTGAGCCAAAATTTTTTGTACTCATATATTCTACAGGTCAGATTTCCCCTAATTTTTTCCAAAATTTTTGGACACTGGAGCAATTTTACAAAAAAAGCCAAAAACTGCTGAAAATCAAAATTTGGCCTAAAAATCTGCGGTTTCTAAAGATTTCAGGCAAGATTCCAAGATGCTGTTTTAGTTTTTAAGCCGTAAAACACTCAATATGCATCCGTTTTTTACGTGCTATATACCATTGGAATTGTGCTTCCGACACGCACAAAATCATATAAAGTTCCTACAAATGTGTCTCAAAAAAAATTTCACATACTTTCTAATTTACCATTGCTTGAAGAAATTATTTACATACCTCTATGTTTGTACCTTCAAGTTCTATCTCCAACTCCAATGTTCGTAGTGCTAATTGTTGATGCTTTTGTTGATGTTCTTCCTCTTCTTCTGTGTCTTCATCTACTTCATCTTTTTCTTCTTCGTTAGTGTGTTCATTACAATCGCTATAGATAGAAGCTATCTCTGGTTGACCTTCACAAGAAATACGCCCAACCTCTACAATATCCTCTTCTATTACTTCACATGGAACTATATCTCCATATATTAAATTCCTCATTGAGCTTGACAAATCACCTGTACTAATTCGAGACAACCGTCTAATCATTCTAACCCTTAACAATTGCCTTCTACTTGAATAACGAAAGCTACTTTTCTTCCTCTTCTTCCTGTGTGTAACTAGAGTGTCAACCACTAACGATGGTGAAAGCAAATCCTCTTGCATTTGAAATAATCAACTATCAAGGCATTACAATATCAACGTCTGCCATATTACATCACACCCTCTTTCAAACTTACATTTCTATCTACTACTTCCTCATATCCTGCAACCTTCCATATTCTATAAGACAACCCTAATTCCTCTTTATAAGGATATATTTTCATTTCATAATTCAATAACAGCTAGTTTTTTTTCCTATTCATATTTTCATCAACCACTATTTTTTTAATCTTGTCAGACTATCACTAGATATATAATTATAATTGTAAATATGTCATATGTCATCATCAACTATTATGTTTGACGGCTTATCTTCTATTGTCAGTGACAGTTGTAACTCTGTCAACTTGGTCTAATACATATTGATATCTTTTATACTATAATCCATTTATTATTGGTGATGCGTTTATTGATGCCATACAGTACGCCGTCTTACCCAACTTCATTACACCTACTATTAATATACCTTCTTCTATATCAAATCTCCATATAAAATTTATTCATGACCATTCAAATTATCAATCCAATTTCAAATTCTAGTACATCCATGAAAAAAATTTCATTCATTTCGAACAACCCCTATAATTTTTTCCTTTATATTCACACCTCTTGCACTTACAAACTTCATTATTTGCTTCTTCAAACTACGTCTTGCCCCCCATTTTCTTAATGCTTTACTATGGCTAGTATTGTTGCTAAAGGTCATGATGTTTCATTTATTTTACCACTAGATAATCAAGGTTTCGTTCGTGTACTTGCCCATCTCCTTCATGTCCGGTTTGGATTCACCCCTTCTTCTATTATTGTGGAAGAAGAAGTCCAAGGAGATCACGGTGTTGTTAAGGAGTCTATCTTGCAGTCAAGATGTAGTGATCATGAAGGATTCTATTGGCTTTTTCCTGCAAGGCGCTATAGAGTTTATGGTCTCTTGTCGGAGCTCTTGCCACCTTCAACTGAAGTATTGAAACTTACTTCTGATAACTCCAAGGGTGAACACCCATTACCATGTCCTGTAAAAGTGGAGTCTTTAGGTAGTGGATGCTCTGAGAATACAATTGTGTTCAATATCAAACGCGAGTCTCTAGAACCTATAATTGAGTTGTCTAACGATTCTGAAGGCGAGGTGCCACTGAAAGTCTGCCAACCTTCTTCTTCGAATGTTGTTTTTCCATGTATGGTAGATTCATCCATTCCTACTATCTTCCGTAGTACACTTAGTAGTCCAACATCATCCGTGTTTTTTCGCCCCCCTCTCCCTCCCAATCAAGGCAATTCCTTAACTGTGTTAGAATGCCTTCGCAAATTGTCTTCAGTGCCTGGATCACGAAATGAACCTGCCCAAATTGATTTTGATGCCATTGACTATCAGAAGGTTCAATTCCTCTCATCTAGATTTGATGGGGATGTTCTTTTCGAGCTGCCACCTTGTCGTGGATCTACATGTGGAGCTAGAGGCATGGAAGGTATGGACAAGCGATATGATGGTCATGCATGGTGTCGCACTATGACATCAAACATCCATAATGACTTAGGTTTGAAGTTCAGAAAATCGCATTGTATTGGACACTTGATTTGTGAAAATACGAAATGTAACTATCGCACACGAGTTTTGAAAAGCAATGAAACTGAGTGGATTGGAACCACCAAACATCCTTTTAGTGTAGGTCAGATTCCTCCTCCTGACTCTACTGTGCTCTGTAAAGTCTGCAGACAACCTCCTACTTGTCTTAGTCTATGTAACTCGCGAATTTATTATGTACTCAGAAGTGGAGATTTGTCACGTGCATGCATCCATTTGGGTGTTCATTCACATCCAGTTACTGATGGTCAATGTAGAGAGTCTCTTGAAGCAATTACTGGGCTAATTGCTAACGAAGTAGCTAAGACTCCAACAACCAAAACTTCTGCCATCACCTTGGCGGCAAGTAAGGAATTTCTTGACACGTTTCTTATTCACGATGGGCCTGGACCAAAGGAGATGCTTCACGGTGATGCATTAGAGAATGTCATGGATAAGTTCAAGCTCCTTAGCTCGCCCAATGTACGCAACATCATTTCCTCTTTTCGAAGCAACAACAAAGGAGGAGGCGAGATTGATCGAATTCTAGACATGAAGGGACGTGCCAAAATGGAGTATATCCACGATAGTGTATTTCCAGGACAAGGGCAAGACAAGGTCTATTTATTCAAGATGCTCGTGGATGGACCTGGAAGTGGAGTGGATCTTGTACGACGGATGCAACCAGGCGGCAACCTTGAAAATTGTTTTATCATGTTTGATCATGTCAAGAGAGTGAAATTATGGACGACTATTGCTTACCACGTCTATGATTCCTCTTATTGCAAAGTCATGACCATTGCTGTATGTGATATGCAAACTGAGGGCACTAAAGGCCAGATCATTTTTTGGCATTGTTTGAATAAGGTCATGATAAAAAATGGAGTGTCAAATCCTAACTTCAAGGGATTTATGTGCGATAGTGCTCATGCCAACTTTAATGCAGTTCGCATTGTGTATGGGTCGAGGGACCCATCTATTCCAATGGTGGACCGTGAAAGGACTTGTTTGTTCCATTGGGCGACAAGCATGCACAAGCACACGGAGAAACTAATCAACAAAGAGTTTTAGAAACAACATATCCGACTTTGCAGGCAGTATAAGGATGCAACATCAATGTTTGAGGCAGATAAGATGTATCTAGAAATCAAAGCTTGGTGGTATTCTTCTGGAGCTGCATTAGAACCAGCTATTCGCGAACTCGAGGATTGGTTGGCATTTTGGCACTTTCGCTATCATCAATGGGGTGCAATCATGGATACGGTATGATCTCTACTTTCATTGTTTTTTTCCTATTTTTTATCCTATATCCTCAATGTTTCAAAGACTGACTTCATTTAAATAATATATTTGCAGAATTTGACAGTAGAAGAATTAGCAGATATTCCAACATGCAATTTGGCTGAAACAATGCACAACAAATGGATGCAAGCTTTAGGAAAGTGTGGATCTGATTTGTTCGTTGCCACGTGTGATGACTGGGTTCAAGCCTTCATGCAAATGACCAACTATAGGACTTATCTTTGTGGGGGCCCTTCTGGAAAAGGCCCCTCTAAAGAAGATTTGAAATTGAAGAGGGCTGTGGCATCTGGAGATGGAAAAAAAATTGCAGATGTACTTAGTGAGATGCCTAGAGCGGAAGACATCTACACTCGAATTCCACATTTAGAAGGTGAAGAAATATTTGGATCCAGCAAAAGGAAATTAGATCTTCCAATTGGTTCTGAAGGTGATTCTCATTGCCCTGACAAAGTAAACTTCTCTCATCCTCGGGTTCAAATCAGATCAGCTGTTGGTAGAGTGCAACTTGGGGCTGTAGTTGTCGAAACTAATACAGTTTTACCCCATACCCAATCTGTTGTAGAAACCAATTGTGATACATCAGAATGGCATATAGCGAGAATTTCACACAAGTCAAGGAAACAATGTCATGCCATTCAGAAGTACACACAAGCCAAATGCAAGCTATTGATTGTCAAGCATGGATTATCCACTGCTGCCCCTACTTATAGAGGGCAAAAGCGTGAGTATATGTCATGACCCTTGTGACCCTTCAAACCTTGGATGGATGAATGCATTGATAGATAAACGAATGTATGATTGTGTCATGACCTTTACGTCATGACCTTTGATGGATGAATGCATTTATGAATCATGGACTAATTCATGATGAAATGTGCATTAGTGGATAAACAGGGATTGCCCGGAGATAGAGATCTCCAGAGGGTGGATTTATGCAATGGAGTTAGACAACTCCACTTGGATGACTAATGTATTGGAGTTAAACAACTCCCAGACAAGAAGAAGCATGTGGAACTTGGAGTTAGATAACTCCAAGTAGAAGATAAAGATTAGGACAAGATATGATTAGAAAAGGATAACTAGGACTTTTACTTTAATGGCTAATTTTGGATAGAAACAAGGTTAGAAAGCCAAAAGTAGGAAAAAGAAGTCCTAGTCTATATTAAGGACTTATAGTCTTATTTGATAGTATATAAGGGGGAGCTTGGGGGTGAGGAGATCATCTTTGATAGATTGATCTCTCTCTATGGTCGGGTGGTTTGAGCCCCTTATGATAACATGTATGTTTATGAGTATATCTTGTGTTCTTTATTTGAGTCTATTGTTAGAGGTCCGTAATAGTATAAGGGGACAACAGTTCAAACTGAGGATTTCTGGTTTTGTGCTGACCAAATTGCACGATGTGTCATGGGACTTAAGCGTTCCCATATTCTTACTCGACTTGAGATCCCTGAGATTTGGCCTGTTCTTATTGGTACCAATCTTACTCGTACCGAAATTATAGAGTTTGAAGAAGCTGGATTTCGCTTGCAATCCAGCATTCCAATGTCACCTCGACGGCTATTCACCTCATCAAGGATATTTGAGCCTATGTTGTGGACTCATCCTCGACCGGCACATGCTGAAAGAATTCCTTCTATTCGGAATGGTAAGCAAGTTCGTCGGAGTAGTAAAGCCCCCACCGAAAATCACCGCAATCAATGGGAAAGTGCAAGGAATGTTACAGCAAGTATCACTGGGGTGAACTTCCTTCCTTACCATGGACTTGGTGCTATTATTACACTTTCGTCTGGTACTGAACCTAACCAGAAGGTTTATAATATCACGCTTTCTAATTTTCCATCTTGTACTTGTCCCCATTATGGAGGTATGAATGGAACTTCAATTGGAAAGCGTGGTATGTATATAAACTGCAAACATCTTTATTACATCTTCCGTTACTTCTGCAAATTGGATTACAAGATAGACACATTCATCCACGCCCTCAGTTTGGATGAAGTTAAGCAAGTACTTGTTGCTGCCGGAATCATCAAGACGTGCAATTGAAGTTAGTGAATAAGTTAGTTGATGAGTATTAGCATGATATGAAGTAAATCTATAGTACCAATATATTATCTTTAAAATTTGCATATATTGCAAAGTATTATATTTATATTTCAATATGTATTCCTTGTTGCAATGAAAAGATATTTTACTATTTGTAAGATGTGGAATTTTTTTTGATATTTTCATTGCATTTGTCTTTCTGTCAATTTTAGAATTTCCTTTGGATTAATTATTTGTACTTTCACTTTATAAGCCTATTCTAATACTGACTTTGAAAACGTGATTTAAACCAATAAACCTAGATATAAAATTCGAACTTGCAATAGCGCCAATTTTCTAGGCTTTTAAATCCACGGTCATGGGTCCTGTGGCAATAGGTTATATTTTTCTAAAAATAAACTTTGCTAAAAAAAAATCAATCTTTTTAATTTTTTAACTAAAAAAATTAGAAATTATATCATGATTCAAATTTGTAGTCTTCAGGCTCACACAATTCCTGCTCACCGCTCATAGGCTCATGCTCACATGCTCACGTGCTAGTGTCGTTGCAATGCAAGGTAGGCATACTTGTTATGATCCCCTCTCCCAATTGTCGATCCCCTCTCTACATAATTTGTCCTAAATTTCAATTCACCATAACTTGCAATTAATCATTTTAGATCAAAAAGGTGGCAGAAATGGGCACCCTAGTAGAGTGTCACAAATAGTTACATAGCACAAATAGGGTCGCTTACCTTACCAATAATGAACTTCCAATACATGAACCCATGTGTGTTTTGTGGACCCATTTTAATTGATTTCCATCTGTTTTTATGTCTACAATAAAGGCAAACATAATTACCAAGTTGACATCCATCTCAATTGAGGATGTCAATTAACCCTTGAAAAGCCCTTGGGGTCCCTCTATACAATCTATGTTTATTTAGCCTTATAACTCTTCAATTGTGGTTTACTATATGAATTGTGATACATTGTTATTTACATACTACCATGATCATTAATTTACTTTGTACTAAATAATATTTGGCCAATGTGTTTCTAGTCAAATACCATCGTATTCATAATATATTATATGGTTGCAAAGGGCTTTCAAATTCTTCTAGAATTAAAATGCATCGACCTAAAAAACACGAAGTTTACAAAAACACGGAGTTCTTATAGTGTTATGATGCAACAAACAACCTCATCACCTATTAATAAGTTAAATCTGAAAATTCATCACATAAAAGAGCCTTTTCAAGGCCCCTTTGTGCATGATTTACGGAATCATCACAAATCATGAGGAACAACACCGCAAGGGTGAGGATTTGCTTATACATATGATAAGTTAACTTGTTTACCTCAATTGAAAAAAACAAAGAGTAGATCCGGTAGGAATGAATGAATGTTATATAAACTAAGGTAAAGCCATCCGTCACCAACCATAGCCCCATCAACAATCAATAAGGTAGGAAGCTCATAAGTTGACCATGTAAAGTAGTCTGTTTTAAAAGCGACCATGTTCTAAATGCAACCCCTATCTAGGAATGAGCGACATGTTGCTTAAAATATCTATTACTATCAATGATGAGTTAGGTAGGTTTAAATGGTCGCTTTAAGAGCAGACTACTTTAAAGAAAAAGAGGTTTGTGAGGAGTTGAGTGCACTGAATTGTTTCAATTTCTTTTGGCAGAGAAACAAATGAACAAGACGTGATGAGCAAATTTAATTGGAATTTTTTCTAACCCCACATGCATTACACACAATTGTTCAAAGTCAAAAGCTTGTAGGTCGCTATTTGTGTTCGTAGGCAGCAGGTGAAATGAATTACAACATGCCTTGGAATTGACAAAATGACTCTCAAAAGCAATACGAATGGCTTTCTTCTTATGCACTACTCTCCCTAAATCAAAGTTTAGTATACAGCATCCCTTGAACTTGTAATTAATTGTTTGAAAATTACTAATTGCAGTGAGTGCTTATTAAGTTGATCAGCATAAACCACTGCCAGCAAACCTCCCGCTCATTTTACGAGCAGGTTATTTGGTGCAATCCCACAATTACATGGGTTTCTACTTTCCATGTGTAATTGCGGATTGCGTATTTTTCATGCACGACTTTCATCTTGGACCCATTCTTCATCCAATTGTGGTTATTTGGCAGTAGTTTACGTTGACCAATGCCTCTTGTTGATGTATATTTTGGAGGAAAAAAAAGCACCTCCTCATCAGCCCCCCCCCTTTTCCAAAACGCCCTCCTCCTCGGACATTGTTCTATACACAATACTTCTTTTGAGGCTACTAGTACCTTGTAATCACTCGTTGAAGAAGGAAATGGATGGACTAAAAAAATCTCATCCACATGAAATACATTGTGTGTAGTTTATGGCATTTTTACAAGCTCGGTTCAAAATGCCCAAATGTAGTTTGAACTTCCTACTTTAGAGTGTTTGAAGTTCAAGAGAGGCTTCAAGTAGTTTCCAAACATGAATTTTTGATTTCTGCCCATCAATTCCTCCATTCTTTTCATGACATATGTGTTTGGTTGGGAGTGCCATAGTGAACAAGAAGTAAGGTAAACCCATAGTGGTCACCTAGGAAATGACCCCATTGTGGGTTTTTTTCAAAATGTGAGATTTGGGCCACAATCAATGTCTTACATGATACTAATAGAGTGAATAGTGACCTCATTAGGAACTTCCAACTTTTTAGTGTGAAATTCATTGTAAGAATTAGCTTTTTTGACCTTCTATGTTAGAAAATATTGCGACTACATTAGATAGTAAGATGAGCATTATGGGTTCAAATTTTGTTGGTTATGGGGTAGTCTATAGACTCTTTTGGGTCATGATGCAATGAACACTTCGAAAATTCCTAGCAAATTCATACTTTGTTGAAAAAATATAGTTTCAATTGCACTTGTTGTTTCTCACACTTGTCTTTAAGTGGGAAAAAATTGAAAAACTTCAACAATAGACTGAGGCCAAACTCCAAATTTAGACCACAATGGGTTGTTTTACCTTAGTCTCTTAATCTTTAAAGGACCAGACAGATGTTTGGTGTTTGATGGATGATAAAAAATCTTTTAGTGTAGGACAAAAATGCAACTATTCATCCTCAAAATTTTGTGTGAAAAGGGGAAATCTTCTACAATACTTTGACTTCCAATGAGTGCTTTTGGATTTTTTTTAGACCAATGATTCCTTTGGTATCAAAATAGATGATTTCCACGGTCACCAATTTGTCATTTAGAGATTAAATGAGTAATTTTGGAATAGTCTACACATTGGATATGGATCCAGACTAATTTTTGCCTTCCAAATTTCATAGTAATTTTGAGTTCAAGCAATAAAATTATCAAATTTTAGCAATTCCCATCATTTCTATCTCTCCACCTTTGAAAATATTTGTTTCGCCATGAACTACCCCAGATTATGGCGACAATTGATTATTTGGTCAATTATGGGTGGCTCTACTACAATATCCATAATTTACATGAAATCAATGACTGTGTTTGTAACTGAGATATGTTAAGGTTGAGGCACCAATTGTCAACTATGCCCAATACCCAACCTCTAGGATATGCTATTTCCAACCTTCAACTAGAACTCAAGCTTGGAATGTTTTTGTTTTTTGTTTTTCCATTTTTTTTTCATTTTCAAAGTTGTGACTAATATGGTTATGACACATGTCCAAAAGCAGTGAGCAAGAAAGTAGGAAGTAGTGAATAGAAAGGTAGTTCTTGAATGATCAAAATTGGAAGACTTTAGACATTGGCTACTAGACAAGTGCACTTTGGGGGTTCCCAAAATTTAGAGTAATTTCAATTTCAAGAATAAAATTCTGAAAAATTAGCAATCTCTATATTTCCTATCTTCCTACATGGGAAAATTTCCATCACCTCATACTCCTCACCATCTGCTCCAACACCACTTAACCCTTAAACATTGAGGCGGACGATTTGAGCCCGATGGATGACAAAGGATCTTTCTATGTAGGATAGAAGTGCAACTATTCATCCTCATAATTTTGCAAGAAAAGGGGAGGTCTTCTACTTACAGTAGTTTGTCTTGCAATGAATGCTTCTATAATTTTTTAAGCCAATGCTTTACACAGTCATAAAAACTAATGACTTCCAAAGCCATCCCGTCGTCCTTTAACCCTTAAACGATGCCAAGAACATTTTTTGGTTGATGAATGACAAAGAATCTCTCCATGTAGGATAGAAGTGCAACTATTCATCCTCCAAATTTTGTGAGGAAAGGAAACATCTTCTACAGTAGCTTGTCTCCTAGTGAGTGCTTTTTCATTTTTTTAAGCCAATAATTCACACGGTATCCAAATAGATGATTTCTACGATGACTGGCTTGTTGTTTAAGAACTAAGCGTTAAATGATTGACTACGGGTGCCTCAACCTTAGAGGGCAATAAGATAAACCATCGCAAAGGACAATTTGACCAGTAAGATTGCATGATCAGTTCTATGCATCTACATTGTGCGCACAAAGTTTATATCATTTTAATCTATGAGTGTGCCTTAAGATAGGGATTCAAGGCATTATTTTCGAATATCGGCATGGTACATTAATTTGTCCTATAAGTGCATGCGACACTAAGTTATCAAAGTCATACTATTTTAAATTAGCGTAGGCTGAAATATTGTGGTATTAATTTGCATCAAACAAAAAATTATTCTAATATATATAATTTTGCACTCTTGTTAATAGGAAAAATCAATGTAATGTCAACAGTGTGACTTGCAATCTTGCTTGGTAGTGATGAAGCGCTTTGCATTCATAAATATGTAGATTATGGATGAAACAACAAATGTTCATCCAACTGTGGTAATATCATCTTAGTTTGAAATTTTTGTCAGTGAATTCATTCATTTAAAAATAGATGATAGTTTTCAAATTATTTCAATGTTTTTTTTACAACGTAGCAACTCAAAAACAAATCCTAACAAATAATATTCTTGGTATATTAAGAAAAAAGAGTCTCACATAGACATATCTTCCATTCTGACCCTCTTATTACATATATTTATCATCAATGGGGTGTAATGGAGGAAAAATTTGAAGAGTGTCATGATTATGTCAAAAGAAAATAGGATTCAAATTTTCTTTTCTACATTGCTTGTTGTCCTTGTATTTGTTAAGGCTTGCAAAGGATTTGGTATAGAGAATTCCACACCTTGACAAAAGAGTTTATAAATAGAGGGCCATCTACTATATATATTATGCGTACTAATTTTCCTAAAAGTTGGTTGCAAATTTCTTTATAAATATTGTGCATCATTATACATATATAATATGTATATTACCCTCTAAAACATTATTGTCTACTTGGAAGAAGAGTGAAAGTTTAGGCAAGTACCTATGATCTCAATTTTTGACAAGATTGTTTGACACATTCTGTTAAATTAGCTTTATGGAGATATGATTTTCATCTAAAGGCAAAAGTTATGCCACCTAAAGTAAAAATAACAGAGCCTAGCAAGAAAAATAAAGTCATAAAATTCAAAATATTTAAAAAAAAATTCACATGGATTGATTTTTTGTCTTTGTGGAATGACTTGATTCGATTTGGAGGATTGATGTGAAAGTTCTAAAGAATATTGTTTCTTAGGCGATTAGTGTAAGTTTTTGAAAAAAAATCCTATGAGATTTAATTTTTGAACTCAATTTCACAATTCTTTAGTAGAAAGATTTATTAGGTTTAGTTTGTTTGCTAGAATAATCTTACTCTTAGGATTGATGTATTTCAATTCAATCTAAGAGTCATTAATAATATAGATTTACTACAATCTAGTACCTATTCCTATTTAATAAATTTTTAAAGAATGAAAATCCCTTACTATCAACCACATTTTCTACCATAAAGATTTTTCAGACCTCAAAAGTTTGTAAAATCACTACATTAGTTAATTCTATTATTGCAAGGATTTGAATAGAGTACAACAAGACCCCTTATACTAATTTGGATGAATATTTGATATGCATCATCTAATTAGAGTGATCATTTGAAAGAAATTTAAATGCAAACTAGATGTAATTTTGATGAAAGTTGGATGTCAAATCACATCATCACTATAGTAATAGGCTCTCAAATTGAGCAAGCATTTAGAATCACCCCTACAAACCGGCCTAAAACAGTGCAAATGGTTTAGAAAATGATCAAGTTTTTTTGAGGTGAGAAAATCTCAATACAATTGTGTGGTTTCAAGAGTGAACAATCTATAGGTCTGTAGTGCAACCCTAGTATATTGGCTAGCAATTGAATGTATAACTAACTTTTGAACGGTAAATGATTAGAACTTGAAAATTGTCTCATTGGATGCGCATCTAAAAGAACTTTGAGAAGGTATAAAAGAATTCAAAATTAGACATTGGACAAGTACTTCAAAAGCAAGGTAAAAATCTGAAATTATAGAGGTCTTAGCAAATCACAATTACCAAAGCATGATTTGGCCAATAACCCTCTAAATGTGGCCAAATGTGGAGTGTCAATGGCCAAATTATGCTTTGGAAATTGTGATTGGGGGAGCTTTGTTTAGCATTGCCAATAACTTAGACTCTATCTAAAATGTGAGGAAGAAGGATTTTTCTTTAAAATTATAAAAGACCATACTAGGACATCTATGCATATTCAGATCACATTCAAGTGTCACCATGTTTTTAATAATATTAATCCTGAAATGACAAGCCGATCACTGTGGAAATCATCTGTTTGGGTATTGTGGTAATTGTTGATTTAAAAAAAAATGCAAAAGCACTCATTGGAAGACAAACTATTGTAGAAGACCTCCCTTTTTTATGCAAAATTTGGAGGATGAATAGTTGTACTTCTGTCCTACATGGGGAGATTTCAGTTTAGGAATAAAACAACAATATAATCTATAGTGGTAGGGTTGCTTGGCATTGGACAACATCAAATTAAGGTAGGAAGCCCATTGTGGACTATTTGGTCATTGTACATAGATACAATTATTGGATTCACAATTTTTCCTTGCAAAAGATTGGCAAAGCAAGGTTTATTTCACATGTATTTTGGTCAACTCATTTTTGTATAAGAAATGATACATTGTTGGCAAAAACACATAACTTTCCATTGTGGTCCTAGGGGGGACTAATCTTTCTTTTGGGGATTTAAATATGGATTTCTTAATTTCTTTACATGGTTCTAATAGAAATCCAAAAGCACCCCTTTCAAGAGAGAAACAATGAATGAACCTTTTATCACATGTAGAAACCACATGAGTGAGTTCATTGAATTCATTAAATAGTGACTTTCCAATCCAATTCCAAAACTAAGTCCCAATTACACATTCAATGCAATAAAAACACATTTTAATGTATTGGATTCAAAAATAGAATTCTAAATTGGGCTACGACCCATAATAGGGCAACTTACTTCAAAGGTTGAAGCCTTCCCAATGTACACACAAAGCATTTCATTTTTATACTAAGGTAACTACACCCATAACTATCACTATACCTATAACTATCACCTCTAAAATCTTGCAAAATCTTGGAAGTGAATAGATGTGAATACAAGGATGTACTAAATCTGAATATCTAACCTAGTGTCAATATTAGGTGCATGTATAGTAAGCTCTTTAAAAATTCACAACTTATTCTCACATTGTCCAAATAATATATTTGAAAAAAATTCTTTTTCTCTTGCTAGTAGGGTCCAATAATTTGTTGGACGTGTATTAGTGGCCATCGTGTCCAAAATCCTTAAATTGATGCTTATGGGTGCTGCTACCTTGTCAGATAACCACAATCATATGGCCAAGGCCCTTGGGGCAGGCAATGAACACCTCAGTGGGAGGCTTTGCCACGGCTCTCTCCGCTTACAAATTCTTGTTGGCTCTTTGACAAAATTGATGAGGGGTAGGTAATGTTTTGACTTCGTCTGAGGTGCCTATCACCCCATCACAGGCACAAGAACTCCACAAATCAATGGGTTGCAGTGGAGGGTGTGCTCTGCAAGGGTGCATACAGCATGCATCGGAGTTGTGTAGGCCTACAAATTCCCATGACCAATCACAACTCCTGCACACCCTGGCGCACTTGCAGGAGACGACCTCCACAAATCATACCACAAAAGTGGAAGAATGAAACAGTCGCTATGAATCAGCTGCTGCTGGGCATCTGAATCTGTCCATCGTCCAGAAACTGGACGTCGAAAAGCTTCAGGGTTAAAAACTGCTCACATCACAGCCAAGGAGGCTGCAGCCTCCAAGACCTCAACAGAGAGCAGGGACCAAAGCCCCTCAATGAAACTCCCAAGACAAAGGTCACCTATATAACCACGTCGTCTGCATATAGGGTCTCTCCATTTGAGAACCGCACCAAGGCCCCCAAGACTCTGCTACACATAGAGAGTGAATTCCGACTTTAGTGTCATATCCCATACAAATGGTATATTAAAAAAACATTACATCCCAGTACTACGTGATTAACTTTTAGACTATCATAAAATTATTCTTTCACATTAGATACCGCATTATGTCTTTTACTTACATAATGTGGTTTCCTTGCAATACACTCCAATGAAGCCAAATGTGCCACAGATGTGCGATATCTAAAAACTAAACTATTCCTCCATATCTTACGATACCAGTAAGATGATTATCAAAAGGGTTGGATAAAACGACTTATAATATGTTGCACAACTTCAAACTGTGAAAATTGGTTTTCACATCCACCACATCACGACTCTCTTAAATGAAAGTAGTAATGCCAATAAGTGAGATACAACTCTCAGTCGTCAGACTCAAAAATAGACTTGAAAATAGACTCAAAAACAGTGCCAGTACTCATAAGGTATGGGTGCATGCATCAAACATCTAATTCATAATCTGAAGAATATGTACACATTGATACAGGGAGTATTCAGTTTCTCTACACCAAAGCTACTAATGAAACCTTCACATCTTATATGATATCCAAGCAATCCATACCTGTGAGCCTTGGATCAGCACAAAGGAGCTCGTAATACCTTGGCTTCTCACACCTTGGGGCCCATCTGCTATTTCACGGAAGAATCAAGGTTTCAAAATGCTCCAATGGTCTGATATCTTTGTTCTTTGAAACGCATTCTTACAACTTGAGTTCAAGAATTTTGGGCCCCTGACGTCAATCACTTCAATAGCTTCCAGATGAGCAAGCAGAAGTAGCACGGAGGTGCACACCATTCTCGGCCATATTGATTGAATCCAAATCATACCATGTTTTTATATGTTGTCAGATACACGGTAAGATAGACGCACTCATAGCACAACTTCAAAATGTCATAAAATTGCTCCATCTGATATTTCACAACAACAACAAAAAAATCAAAAACTGAAAGTAACACTGCCTCGAGGAGATAGATGGGCTACGAAGTGCACCCTCACATGTGCTTCCAACTTGGTCTGTTGAATTTGACCAACCAAGGTACACAATATGA
This sequence comes from Climacium dendroides, assembly GCA_950106755.1. Lineage (NCBI taxonomy): Eukaryota > Viridiplantae > Streptophyta > Bryopsida > Hypnales > Climaciaceae > Climacium > Climacium dendroides. Next base: position 48,182,839 of record OX467083.1, on the reverse strand, counting down.
CAGATTCTGAGGATATACAAGGAACGAGCAATTACAGAGTGTCACCAAAGATTCTGAGGATAAATAAAATAGAGGGATTTTAGAAGTACAGGGTGACATTATGAGGATACCTGACTCTTCGGCAGCATTAGCAGTGGAGCCCTCATGTTCATACTTTTGCGCCAAGAAGGAAGCGGTGTTCCGCAGCCTGGTACCAAAGGGACGCTCGTCACCAATATAAATCTGCCTTGAGCATGACCCCAGGAACCTCAACCATGCCGACCTCGCAGCATCTTCACCTTCATTGCCCCACAAGAATGTGTCTGCAATCACAACCTGATAGTAGAGCCTCTTGAAGTCCACAAACTTGGCTCTCAGATTCACGTTCTCAAACAACTCAGCCACCTCTTTAGGACCTGCCAAAAGCTTTCTCCGTCGTCCCAGATTCGTCAGCTCATGTAGAGCCAAACGGCGTTGCAAGTCCACTGAGCGCTGGCCCAGTCCACTCAACGCTCCAAGCACAAAAACAGCGTTTTGAGGCTTTACTGTGAACTCCGAGATCATCCCTGCAATCCCATTGAAATCGTGGGAACAGTACGCTTCCCACTCCTCCGGGCTGAAATAGCGGAGCAACACCAGAATGCAATCTTGGATTTTGTCCACTATTTCAAGCAACCCTCGCTCAAGCGTCAGGTGCACCATGGTGACCAAAAGCTTCGCAACGTCTATAGGCTCGTAATATGGTTGCACAACAGTCCGTCTCTCGAAGCAAGTGGCGATGAATTCAAGAACGGAACGCAGATTCTTCGCAGGCATTCTTTCCGTGGTGGCAGACTCCATGTCTTCAGAGCCTTCTTCGTGTTCCCTGTACCCGTACACAATAAGCGTTTGCTTCAGATCGACCAGGTTTGGTAGCCAAGCCATCTCAAATGAAGCCTCAGCATCCTGCAAACATACAAATGAAATGAAATCAATTACACAGTCAGTCCCTCTAAACATTCAAGGGAGAGAAACTCTTCGGGAAGCAGAGCTTACGGTGGATACTCGGGAGACTAAATCGACCAAAAACCTGCAGCTCGCCCTTTCCAATGATTCCTCCCTTGAGTACGCCATTTGGTGGTACGCCCACCGTGAAGTGGACTCATCGCATCTCCTCGCACACAGAGCCCAGGATCGCAGAAACCCCGACTTGGTTAAAACCTCCAGCGACGTCTCACGCCCTTCCTCACCCTTCGATTCTTGCAGCGCCCGGAGAATCAGGGGCGCCACACTTCCGCGGATCTAACACCAATTCAATGTATACTCCCTGGTCAGATATGAGGGAAGGAAAGGAATGCGCGCATTTCGTTGTACATGAGCTAAAAACATTCTCAAAAGAAGCAGCCTAGGTAGCTCTAGAACTCATTGGTAGAAATCGTTTGCGACCAATTTAGTTTTCCAACAGTATACTCGCCATTTCTCACTGTCAAGTGACAAAGGAAAGAAAACAGTACAACGACCTATATAGGATGCTGGCTTATGGTGGCCTACATCGAATTTGGGATTCAATTCATTTCCTGGACTGTCTGCTTGCCTTTCAAGGCGCGGAGAGTATTTTCGTATTTTCTGAGCCTGAAATTGAAAGGAAGCATTTGGCCTCGTACCCGTGAACTGATTTATCGCAAAGTTGAAAGAATCCGACATTGAGAGAAGTGGAGAATCAAAGTGACTTACCAGAGGTACGGTTCCGCGTTCCGAAACTCGCAGAACGGGTAACCCCCACTCGGGCTCCACTTCCTCCCCTGCCCCACTGACCACCTGCTTCTCCAATTCGTCGAGTATCTGCTGCGGGGCCTGGCGATCTTCCACCCTGTCGTCGTCATCGGAGGAGGAGCTGTACAGATGCGATTTGAGCTTGGAGATCTGCTGCAGTCGCTTGCTGCTGCTCTTCGGCTTCTGTTTGCGCACACTCTCCTTGTGATCGGCATCCAGGATGTCGTCGAGGGTGATCACTTTCCTTTTCTTCTTGGCTGCTGGCGGAGTCTCGCGAAGCCACTCCTCGTCGTCCTCCGAAATCAGAGCTTCCATGAGTGTCCAATTCCGAAAACACTTCGAAAGGTTTCTGCAACCCTAATCCCAAGACCGGCACTCGCGCGTCAAGAACAAAGTTGTTTGGAGCTACTGACGAGGACTGACCCACTACCCCCCACATGACGAAAGGGATTCAGTTTTTGAATTGATCGCATTGGGAACAACAAGTAACATTTGCTTTTAACTTTGAAATTATGACCCAAAAAAAAATGTCTACCATAGTGAATGGCTTTCCCAGAAAATTGGCTTTCCCAGAAAATTGGCTTTGCCAGAAAATTAGGAATTGGATCATTTGGGGGGTAAAAAAGGTCTCATCCTTCAAGGCTTTTAATCTTGAAAGGACAAGACCTATCATCAACAAGTGCATCTTGGTTTTTAAGTGAGTATTTTGAAGTTATTCATAGGATTAACCCTTAAAAGACAAGTGTGTCTTTTTAGTAGATAATTACTCAACAAGGGACAATTCAATTAGTTCAAGATGATTGTTTATTTTTTTGAATGGATAGTTTATTGTATTACACCCACCCCTTCAAAAGTGAATTAGTTAATTCATATTCCTAATTGAAAAGTACCCTCCCACACACAAATGTTTGTATTTTTCAAAAGCAATCTAACCACCAATCAATATGGGATATACTAGTGGGATTTCCGAATGTCTTTCATATCAGTATTCGGTATGGATATGAACATATTATGTCTTTGTCCTTTTTTTTTCTCTCTCTATTTTGTATCACTAATCATATTTTGTATTTGTATCTATCTTCTATGTGTATATATGTGTATATATATATATATATATATCCTAGAATCAACAGCTTTCAATTTTCACAAAGAGGGAAGGGGGTGTTAATTGTAACCATAGAGGGGGGGAATGCATCATCACATAAGATAGTGAATCATTTGCTTAAAAAATTGCATAAGCATTCATTGGAAGTCAAACTATTATATAAGACCTTCCCTTTTTCACAATAAAATTCCAAAGATGAATAATTGCAATTCCATCCTAGTAGAAGGATTCTCTTGTCATCCATTGGATGCCAAACATCCTTGTTGACTTTTAATCCCTAAAGATTGGAGGCATATTTCAAGCAGAAATTGTGAAAAATTGTTGGTTTTAAGGGCAATTGTGAAAAATTGTTGGTTTTATTCAGGACTTGGAAGGTTGTTCACCATTGAAGTTCAACTTTATAGACATTCCAAATCTGGAATTCTAAGGTTTTGGTGTTGGTAGAGATGATGTACTACAGAATTTCATAGTGGAGGGATGATCTATTCATGAACAAAATGGTTCCATGTCATGGGGGGTGACAAAAGGTCAAATGTTCATGCATTTGCTAATTAAATCTTACATTATACCTAATGACTTTGTTTTTGATGCCACTACTGCAACCGGTGAATTCTATTTATGTTCTACTACATTTTTGTTGTACTATGATTTTTTTCATATGTATTCAATGTTTATATTCTCTTATAAAAATTCATTGGAAGGGGATCAATTTTTGCATGTCAATCAATAGGAAGACACATTGTTGGCCTCAAAGAAGAGAAGACAATCTTTAATGCACTTCTATCTCCATTGATCTACCTTGCACCCAAACCTACTGCATCCAAACCCATTGTAGTTGTAGGAGTTTTAACACTAATTTCTAATGACCCAAACAAAAAATTTCATGACATTGTACCAAAGAAGAAAAATTTCAATTTAGTAAGTAAGTCAACTTTATAAGTCTTGCTTTCCATTCATTCTTTAAATTTGGTCCTTTACTATTTTTTTATTTGGAATGTGTAACTTGTTAGATTTGTAGGTTCTAACCCTATTACAACCCAACCTTTCTTTTGTAATTCAACATTCTTCTAGAGCCCAAAGAAGACTTTTGATTTGCCAATGTATGCTATAGAGATGGCAAATGCATACATCTAAGGTAGGTCTAAGCCTTTATGACAAAAGTTCATTACCATCAATCCTCATGTTTTAAACTATATTGATGTTGTGATGTAGAAGTAGTAGAGTCAAATGGTAATTCTGTAATTAATAGACTTGTTGAACAACTCTAAGTTTTTTGAGGATTCACCATGGTAAATCCATTGCTTGGCAGAGGCTTTGTTTTGCTTCAAATTTGATTTATAATATATTGCACTATGATATTATTGTTATTTAATGACTACTTGGTAGATTTATTTCATTTATATGATCATTAAAACCTTATACAAAATTGCCTTTTCCAAAACTATAAAAGCCATAATTAATTTGTATGATTTGTATTGTAAACCTCATGTTCTAGATATAAGGCCACGGTCATAGGTCAAATTTGTAAAATCATCTAAGCTCTTAGGCTCTTGGGCTCAAGCTCCTAGACTTACATACTAGCAACCCTATATCTTGTAGCATCATTATTTATTTTTATTCTATAAAATCCTCTAAATCTTAGTCTATCACACATTCTTCTATACCAAATGTAAATTCACTACAAGGCACATTGTTGATGACTATTTGAGTTGTAAGACAACTATATCATTGAAAAATTAGAAAAGCAAAAAGAGATTTTTTATTCTATTTTTTGTTCCTAGAAGTTGGATTCAACTATATTAGAAAGCAACTACAAGACAATTTTAAAATAAATAATAACATGTGAACAACTAAAGATTGAACTACCAATTCAATACATAGTTGTCCTTCCTTTTGATGTTTCATTTTAGGTAGTATGACAAAACCACTAAGATGAAACATAATCTAAAGCTTGATGAAATCCTATCACATATATTGAAAGAATATAAGACAACACTTCAAAGTATTGAAACTTTAACTTCTATGTCACATAAAGACTTTAACAATGTTAGAATTCCATTAGAAGCATGAAACTATAGAAGATCCATTTATTCAACTACTTTGGTCAAAGCTTTCTATTGCTACAACTAAAGGTGAGTTGCAATCTCTACTTTTATGCATCATTAATTTTGTGTTTCATTCTCACAAACAAAAAGTTTGTTGAGTCCATGCTCAAAAAATACTCAAGATGTAGGGTACAAACAAGAATTAAAATCTATTCAATTTGACTCCCTATACGATGACACAAAAAATGATCACAATAACTAACTTTAATAGAGGTCATAAATTGTCCATTTTTTCCAAAATAAAAGTCACACCTCATTCAACTCAAAAACTACTAATATCAACATTCTCCAAGCTCTTACAATCTCCTATAGCTCAAAATTTATGAGTAGATGTGAATCAAGAAATCCAACCCAACCAACCACAACATCCATCCTACAACACCCCACAACACCTCACAACAAGATTTTTCACTCACTAGTGGAGTTTTTAGTTGATTTACAAATTCCAAATAAATTATAATACTTGTAGTGCTCAATTTATTGCTTTGCAATACCAAATCATCCAATAATCTAATCATGTGTCTCTTAGCATGCTCAATAAGAACCAAAGATACTTGATTCAAATAGCAAATGAACAATTGAGGGATTAAAGGCCTTTAAAAACCCTCACAAAAATCCTCACATTGTTTTTAAGGCTTGCATGTATGGGTATAGATAACTTTTCTATACATTTTATAATTTTGTAGTTGAAATAGAAAAATATACAAACATCTATGATCTATGATAATCACATCATTTATTTAGTGGTGATTGAAAATAGATTTTTCCTTACTAGTGCAATTATATTAGTTTCAATATTAAATGCAAGAGTATTAATTATTTAAGTTTCAATAAAATATAAATACAGATTTTTTAAAATTTTGTTAGAGGTGTTTTTCTGAAATGAGTTACTAATTTCAATAGGAACAATTGTTTTTTAGTCTTTGGATATGAAATTGAGAATATTTGCAAGTACACATGATGCATTAATCAATCATATTATTAATAAATCATATTATCAATTATTATTATTTTTTATAGAATGAGTTAAAAATACAATATGCTTTTATGTTGTAAAGTTCAAAATTCAAAGACATATTGAATAAATTACATCATTAAATAATAGTATTTGTATTTTCAATGTTATTATTGTATTGATTGCATACATCTTTCATTTCTATAGTATTTGACAAAAAAGATTTAAATCAACTAAATTCAAAGTTACAAAATGTAATTTTTAAATTTCAATTCTAATAGAATAATTGATAAATTATAGCTGCAAATAAAAATGCTCTCAATAAAAATATTACAAAAAATAATGATGGTAATAAAACAATATTAAGTGATGGAAGGCTAGTATATGAGGTGATTAGAGAGACTATTAGAATGGATTTCAATATTTGTAAACATGTCACTATAAGTATAAGAAGGATGGGTCGTACTAAGAGATTGGTGATAAAAGGAGATGTTAATTCATAATCATTATCAAGAGATGAAAGTGTTACAAGTGTCATTAAAAGACAAGTCTTCAATATGATTGTTATGAGGAACAAAAATATAATATCAACTTCATCATCTGTACTTATTGTTGCATGGCTTTTTTGAATTTTGAAATCTATTTTTGATATTACTTTAACAATAATTTCAAAGAATATAAATGAAATTATTTCTATCTTTTTTACGTATATCCTTCAATTACTATTAAATATTACAATCATTAACAATAAATCATTGTATTAGGTTAAAAGGTTCATTACTAATGCCAACATCATTTCAATATTTTTTGTTGTCTTTGTGCTCATTTCAATATGATCAAATATAAACTTGTTTATAAATATTTGGCATATTTTTTCTTAATATATTGAAATGATTTTTAAATCTTTTTATTTAATCTTTTATTTATTAAATAATATATAATATATTTATAAAATAATTTGACTTGAAAGTTGAATTTTTTTTGAAATCAATAGAATGTTTTTTTAATCAAATTTCCATCTCTCAATCAAATTTCATATTACCTAGATATAGATGTAAATTATATTATATATAGCAAAAAAATTATAAATATATAGTACCCATTTACATTATGTAGGTATTGATTTAAAATAAAATTCACAAGAAAACATATAGATTTCATTAATCATGATTTTTTCAAATTGTAATTCTTCTTTAATAGAGATTTAAAAAATCTTAATGAATTCTAAGAAAAATTTGAAATTTCATTGAAAATATACAAGATTGAGTAAATTATGACAACATAATACATGTATTTGATGTTATAATTTTGACAAATTTATTTGATGAATATGGAATTTATAGAATTTAAAATTTTCAATTCATACCACAATTATATTAATTTCATTGGAAACATGTGTGTTGAATAATGCCAATGTCTTTGCAAAATTATTTTCGAAGGTTTTATTTGAAATCTAATTTTGAATAACTTGAAATAATATTACAGATACAATATCTTCTATTTTTTTTTAGTGATTTTGAACTTTTAAGTAAAATCTCTTTATAGATTTTAAATCCTTTATAGATCTACCATACAAAATTGATGTTTTGATTTTCCTAATGAGGTAGATTTATAAAAATAATTCTAATAACAACTTTTAGGTTGGAACTGGTTTAATTAATATTTAATTTAAAATCATAATTTTGAAGCACCACAACTAAACTTTCATAAATGTTTTAGTCGTTTTGTATATTCTTTAATGTGCATTTATGCTTTAAAATTCACCATGTCTTAAGAGGTGCTACAAGTTATGAATAACAACTAATAAGAATTGAAGAGTTTTGGAGGCACCATAGAAGAGTGTAAGATCCTACATTGCCTTGTCAACAAATTCTCCCTAGCCCCTAAAGGACCATCTTATTTGGCAATATAACAATTTTGGATAGGTATGTGTAATTGGAGATTTCTATGTTTTTGACCCAGACTTTAGTAGAAGATGTGGATAGGGAATATCATCCATGTGCACTAAAATTCAAGACATTTGGAAATATGAGTAAAAAATTATGGCCTAATATGTTACTTTTTCTTGTAAAGGGCAACTTGGGTAAATAAATAAAAGAAATTCACTTTTTTAAGAAAAAAATTTTGAAATTGATTTTCTAGATTCATATACATATGAAAAGTTTTGAATAATTCCATTTTGATTAATGAGTCAAAAGTTATGAGGAGTTTTATTTTTTAGGGAGTTATGGATTTTTTACTTTAAAATAAACTTTGAAGTCCTTTTTTATTCAATTTTCAATGGTTTTGGAAAAAAATAAAAAGATCAAATGTAGATTGTTTATAACAACATTACAACCATTGGGATTGGCATTTTTCAATTCTATAAATAAATTGTTAACAATTTTGTATTTTGAATCATTCTCTACATCTTTCTATTTACTATTTTCTTCCTATATGTTGTTCAATTCCAAATGATCTTTTTGAAAATTTCCCAGCATATAGCCAACTTACCTTGAAGAATGAGTCCAAAGAAGGACCATCAACATGGGATGTTTTTTCATACAATTGTGACTTTGTGAAATGTTGTTGCCCAATTTTTCGTAGGGCCAAAAAAAGGATTTTTGTTACTTCAAATGCTAATATCTTGCAATCCATGTAGGGGAAATTTTTGAAATTTTTTCCACAAGTTCTCAAGTCAACATACTACAAGATCCTTCAGTTATATATGTCTAAATTTTTTTTTCCAAAATTTGGTACTTGTACTAGAAAATGATAGTTTTGGAGCATTTTTGGTGACAATATTGTCACATTACTTTGGGGCTAAGCTAAATTCGACTATTGTTTAAAGGCCCATAAATCCTTACCATTAGCAATAATATGATTATTTTTTTATCTTTTATTTTTTTAAATTATTGATCATTTGTATATTTTAAAATTTGACATTCAAACTACTACAACTTTTATGTATATTATATTATTAATCATTTGTAATATTTTTAGTAAATTTAATTAAATTATATTCTATAAAACCAAAATACATTCAATTATGGACTCATAATATATTACAAAAGATAAGTCTCTTAATGTTTAGTGGGTTTTCCTTAGACTATGATTTTGAATATGTAGCTACTATATTTTAAAGGCCCCTTTGGTGATTGAAGTTCTACTTTGGTGATAAAATTGCACCTAAAAGTGATAGAGAGACCTAGTCATAGTTGATATTATAGATGTATTTGAAATATTTTGTGATTGAAAATCAGATATGAAATCATATTTTCTATTTTAATTCAAAATTGACTAAAGGATTAACGAGATGCTAAAAGAAAAGAAAAGTTTTTTTTTAATCTTTTCTTGTGGATTGAAATTAAAAGAGTGAGACCAAATCGTCACTGTCATTAATATGCTTGTAACCTTGTCATATTTTTTTTTAAAATAGTACAAGGTGAAAAAAATTCAATTACAATTTACAATAAGAATTAAAGGGAGTCTAAATGAAATCCAACATTTCATGACTATTAGGGAGAATTAAATGACAAAGAATTCATATGTTAAATTAAATTATTTGTTTTGTTTGTTATATTGAAATCTCCTCAATCGTAAGTCCTTTGATTGCTTTTTTAGTATTGTTAAAAAACTCTCTACAACGAAGGGTGCATAGGCTTTGTTTTGTGGCCTTTGAATCTATGAAAGATATTGAATTTCAAAGTTTTTATAAATTGAAAAACAAAAATATTACTTTTACTTTTATTTTGGTTGTGACAACAACACAAGGTACACCAATGAATATGGAGTATAATAGATGCACTTTAAATGTTGACTTTGAGAGGTCTAGTTTCAATTATTATTTATCCTCCATAGTATAAAAGATGAAAAAAAACACAAAAAGAAAATTAAACATCTAAACCACCCTTAATAAGAATTTTCAATTCAAACATTGCCTCAAAATTTTTAAATTTAGTTATTAAAAGTAGAATTTCCAATTTTATAAAGTTATTTTCTTTGAAATTTTTAAAATTTGCATCAAATGTGAAAGTCATAAGCCAATTGAATAATAGCTTTCAATAAATTTGGTCATATTATATGAGCCAAAATAAAATAAAAAATTGAAGAATGATTAAATGGAATATTCAATTGTGATCAAAATAGCTTGACATCCAATTTCATCTAGACTTTTGGATCACAAACCCTAAATCTTGTCAAAATTGCATTGTACTTCATAGTTGAATAGTTATGAATTCCTCAACTTCTTGTAGCTAACTCAAGGCTTGGGACTCCAAATATGAATTCAAAATTCCCAAATTTAATTATCCATGGTAATAATAAGTTCTTGCATTATAAAAAAATAATTTGGAGTTAGATACATTGTCAACAAGATCAAATGAGATATGAGGTAAGCATGAAGTGAGCAACAATGAGCCCTAATTCCCTAAAGAGGCAAGCAACCTTGTGCTTGCTTCTCCTCGGAGTTGTTAAGAAATATGCACTATTGATTCAATTTTTAGGATAATTAGGCCTCCCTAGAAAAATTAGGTCCCCCTAAGCACGGTAGATTCTATTTTAAAAGTGGCCGCAAATGGCGCTCAACAAGGTCTGTTGATGCAAATGGAAAAAAAATTATAGGCTAAAATCAGCCATTGATGTAGCGCTGTAGGGAAAAAGATGGATCATCAATGAAGAGGTTATGGATTCAAATAGGTTTTGGCGTTCATCATTTCAGGTTTTGTTATTTTGGCACTCAATAATTCTGATAGGATTTTGGATTTGGATTTTTTGATATTGAGCATCTCGGGAAGCATTTCAATGGTATTTCGGTTTATAGCTTTGTCAATTGGAAAGCTTCTACCTCAATTGGTGAACAAAAATTGGCTTATTGATTGGAGAACACATAAACTCCACTTGATCAACCTACTAAAAATCAGTAGATCACATTGGATCCTAAAACGAGTTGCTGAGAGTTCCAATGTTATTGACATTTCCAGTTCCACCTTGGCTTCATAAGAGTTTGGACGGAAGACTAGTTTAGGGATTCAAAGATTCAAGGTCTTGTTCGGAAACAATATTATTTGAAGATTTATTGCTACTACTTGTTTTGAGAATTTTTGCTCTTTTTGCTTAATGGTTGTTCTAGAGATTGTTGAGCTTGTTTGCTGGAGGTCATAACACATCAAGAAATAAGTATGCCATTCTATTTGTATAGTTTGAATTTAGGGTAAATTCAATGGAGAGGTCATCTGTGGATGAACTCCATAACCAATTCCTCAATTTTCTCTGTCTAGATTTGTATTTTTTTGTAACTAAGGATTAACAAAGAAAAAAAGTTCATACAAAGCCAATTAGGAGTTACAAATGTCTTTAGTTGTTTTGAATTTTTCACTGTACCTTTCTTTGTTAGTCATCTATTATGAGGAAAACAACCAATGTTTTGTACTTCAACTTCTGGTAGACAACAATGTGTGGGCAACCAATTCTTAATTCACTCGGGAGAATCTGGCAGCTTCAACCTCATCGTAATTAAGCGCATTACAGTAAGCACTTATACTTTTTGGAATTGGTTTTACAACAATTTTAGTTTTGATTTAGATTGGCATCTTTGGCATGATCTAGTTTTGTGAAATGGTTCATTTTAGGGGGCTAATTGAGCAAATGTTGCTTCAAGAATGTTGCCTTCCTGCAAGTATTTTGAAAATTTCAAGTGACTAAAAAGGTATAGATTTTGGTTCTATTTGTGACCAAAACATACAATAACTTCATCTTGTGCTAATGGCTATATATATTTTTCAATGCTTTTCTCTTCATAGGCGTACAATTTTAGGAATTAGAAAGAAAGACAAAGGAAGAGAAGGAGGAGATTAGGAGAAGAAGACAATGAGATTGAAGATGAGGTTATTGAAGAGATTAAAGTTTATAGTCCAGCATGGTCATCTATAGAAATTAGATGAGGGAAGTTGTAAAGGTTTTAGTATTCAAATGCTTATGATTTTTTGTAATGGAATTTTTTTTTTAAATTCCAAAAAGAAGATTACACATTCATTTGCCTCTTTGAAATTTTTGAATGTAAAAATTTTACAACCAATAAAAAAATGACTTGTGTACCCCTTCCGATGAAAAAGATTTCCAACCAATGGAAAAGTGACACATGTACCTTTTTGGAAATCATGTGTGTTTTTCTTGAAAATTGACACTTCTTCACATAATGTACTCAAAATAGTAATTGCCTTATATATAACATGAAGTAAGCAACAACTGTAAAATGCTCACACAACCCCAAAGAAAAATATTGAAATAAAAAATGCACCTATACATTCAAAATCCAATATTTTGAATTTTGATGATATTGGGTTGAATTTTTTTGATGATACATCTTGTTTTTCCAAGACTTGATTACAATTAGGACATGTTTAATGCTTAAGATATTTTTCAAAAAAGTTTCTTGAAAGAGAAATACAAGACGTGGTTATTGATGAGTGAAGACGACCTTTCACCTTTCAAACAATGCGCCAGTTCACATACTTGCAGCTCTTCCTTCAAATTATAGAGTCACCATGCTTCTTCACCACCGCCATTACAAGCCACAATTGATGGAGTGGTGGCCATCCAGGATAATGCTTTGTTTTTCCTTTTCAAGTTTACTCCATTGTTGCTACATTTTTTCTAAAAAATTTCAAAATTTTCTAATGATCCTCGCATCCTCAAGTTTGGAAGTGAATTGAAGGGAAAATCTTTTATGTTTGGTTGAATTTTGGAGATTGTTGCGCTGATAGCAAAAAAAATTGATAATTTCCTTATATTCCAATTTCTGTAGTTTTTGGACATGAGGCTTTTATGTGTGAATTTAAAGGAGATTAGGATCAGAGAAAATAAAGTAAATGTAAAGAGGATCGGAGGTCACCATGGATTGATTTTGGCCCCTGAGAGATGACATTGAATGGAATTTGTGAGAGTTGAATATTGGAGATGGTTTGAGAGGATGAGGATTGTGTTCGTTTAGTAGGATTTTTTAAATTTCTTTTGATTAGATTTTAGGTCATGAAGAAGAAAGAGAATGGTGCGATTTGCAATGCAGGCACTTGGAACTCAATCTCCTCATCAAAGACCTACAAAAAGGTCACGTAGTGAACCTTTGGTAGAGCCAACAACGTCGCCACTGCTACCTTTGCAGCTACAAGAACAAGAGCACCAGTTAGCAGCTACATTTGATCCCGACACTCTTGATTGCCACATTTGTATGGAAGCACTCTCTGCACCTATTTTTCAGGTATATGTGATTGCAAATTCTTATTGTCAAAAAAATTTATTGTCTTAAAAGTCAAACATAGTACAATAGTGTAGTTGTTGTAATATTCTTTGATAACCTTCTTAAACATCCTCCAAATATGTATGAAACAGAACACTTGACATTACAAAATGAATCCAAACACATGGTAAGACAAACACATGAAAAGCAGTTTGGAACACATAAAAAATAATCCCTAGCCAAATGAAAATGAATTCATGACACCTTATTTTACAAATTGTAGGACTCCAAATTGGAATTTTGTGCCTTGAGATGTTAGAGCTTCTTAAGCTAATGAGTCATTGTCTTCATATGTGATAGTATGTCAAAATTTCAATTCAATTGGTTATTTCTCTGATTCCACTCTAATTATCTATTGCTAGAAAAGGTGCTATGCCCATTATTAGCTAGAAGTGCTATGGGCATTGTTGATCCATTTTTTAGTTGCAAAAGATTTTTGATAGCAAAATTTTATTGAGGTAGGCATTTTTGAGTGTTTTTATGGCAGTGCTCGAATGGCCACATTGCCTGTTCCAGTTGCTGCCAGAAACTGAGTAACACATGTGCGTCGTGCTCCAAGCCTACAGGAAAAATCCGATGCTTGGCCATTGAGAAGCTGATAGAGTCTCTCCACATGAGTTGTAGATATGCAGAGTACGGGTGTCCGAAGATGCTCAAGTTCACAAAGAAAAGAGGCCATGAAACCCTTTGTCTTTACACGCCTTTTAAGTGTCCTGTTTTTGAGTGTTCATTTTTAGGAGCTACCAAATCCTTCCCTAATCACTTCATGGTGTCACACCAAACACGGACAATCGAGTTTCAGTACGATGAATGGTTCATTGTTGCCTTGGATCCAACCGATCTACATGTGCTTCTAAAAGCAGACAACATGGTGTTTCTTCTCCACTACGAGAAGGAAGCCTTAGGTAACATTGTGTACGTCACATTTTTTGGGGGTCTTCATCGAGAGGAGTTCTTTTCTTATCACCTAGGAGTGAAATCGGGTCAGACCAGGTTGACCTTGGAGAGTGTTCCATGCAGTATTCTACAAGAAGATAAGCGGTCCACGAACTTCCTTTTCATTCCTAGAGCCTTGAATGCTCCTGAAGTTGTGGTGCAAATTGAACTCTCATTTCATCACCCTAGTGAAGCAATCTCAGGGTTACAGATCAGCCCATAGCTTCTTGTTGTTTTTTAATTTTAAGAGTAGCTACAACATGAACTCCCTTTTAGGTATTGAATCTAGGTTTTGCATGGATTCCCAATAGTTTTCCTCACAACAAATGTGAACCATTTAGTGTAAATTAGCCATTCTACTATTCTCCTGACTATTCTGTAATATATGGTCAATATGTTGTTTGAATGCAGTGGATCAATAAACTTGTTCTAGCTCCTATTTCTTGTAAAATTGTATACTCTTTCTTATATTTTGTATGAACGGAAATTAGACCAGGTGGATGCCAATGGAATCGAGAAAAGTTGTGCGATTTAATATTTTAGTAGGAGAAAAATGCTCATAGAATTTTAAATTACCAATAACTTACAATTTGGTAGCAATCAAATTCTTGGACCATACTTGATTCAAAGTGGGTTCAAAGTTGTGGATTGCGTTGCTATTTGTGTTATAAATTAGAACTCAAGCAATAATTAATTGTCCCTTCTATTGAACCCTAAACTCTAAACTGCAACCATCTATGTGATATCATTGTATCAAATTTCAAAAATGTGTCCAAAACCAAATTTTCGTGAAGTCAAGTTTGTGGGGCCATTTTCTGAATTTGGAAAATGATATATACTTAAGATCTTTGAACAATAGAATTTGTCATTTCAAGAATAGTTTTGAAAATCCATAATGAAAAAATGCTAGAAATCAAATTGTTAATTGTATTTATGTCTACCCATACAAAAGTCTATAATTTTTGTATGTTGTATTTAGTATGATCTTTTACTCAATTGACCCTATAATGTTTTGTAAAATTTTGAAACTTTTAAAACCCTCCCTAATATTTTCACAATGCTATTTTTTAGTACTAAAATCATATCAAAATTTGTCGACACATTTGAATTTACTTTGTAATTCTCAAAAATAGTAGATCTCAACTTACTATAGTTATTAGTGAGAATAATGCATGTCTCATTTTTGTTTGGTCTTGAATCTTTTTGAGTCCCACATCAAAAAATACTATTTTGTTTCACTCTTCACTTTTGCATGCCCTAGTCAAACAAATTTTGATCAAACAATAAGATCCATGTTCCAATTCAAGGAGATTTTTTATTCTCTCTTGGGTTACTTGCCAAACAAAGAAATGTAGGATTAACACCTAATTGTCTCACTTTCATTAAATTGCAAAATGTTTGAACCATAGGCACCATTCCTTAATCTTGAAAAGACAAAGTCTATTATAGAGGTAGGTAGCCAAAAATGATCCATTTATTGGACGAGTAGGTCTATTCTTTATTTCATAATGGCCCTTGAAAATCATTCATTGGGCACTATGAATCTTTAGCGGTGTTTCAACAATAATGGGGATAGTCACACCTTCTTCACCTTATTCTCAATTTTTGGAGAATGGGGATGTGGTGCCTTCTTGTTGGTTGCTCATAGCTTGTGGATCTCCCATTCTCTGAGAATTGAAAATGAAGTGAAGAATTTCTTGAAGAATTTTTCATTCCTCTATAGCTCACTTTCACTTTGCTTGCCCCTAAAACCCTTGTCTGAGTTCTATGCCGCTTGTTCCACTTGGGCCAACTTGCACATCCATCTACGCATCCCTCTGTGCATCCATTGCAACATTTACAACAATGAATCTTGTTCTCCAATTTCCATCCTCCATGTTGTTCACCTACAAAAAGGGGTGTCACACCTTTTTCATGTAAAACGGCTCCCCACTAGCTCCTCTTTTCTGTCACCAACTTTTTATTCTTCATAGAAGTTTGCTTCTTGGAGAAGGTGTGACTACCCCTAATCTCCCAATGTGTAGAGAGAAGAATACAAGAATTGGACCAATGAAATCAGACATGTTCGTAGGAGAATCTAGCACTTGTTTGTGACAATGGGAAATCGATTTCGTCGTTGCCTTCCATTTGTTCTAGCATAGGCAGCTCTGTCTTCTATCCAACAAGACTTGCACTTGAGCATACCTAGGGGCTTTTCACCCAACGGAGTCACGGATGAAGTAGTTATTAGTGAATACCAATTCTAGTTGCAATTCCAATTGTAAGATTTTGTAGTTTTGGAGTAGTGGCCTCAAATGGAATTGCAAGTGTTAAGGGTCGATGCATTGTAACAGAAGGCTAAAAAGTGTTGTAGATGTTATATTGAGTTTAAATTGTTTAGTTACGTAAGTTGGACTCATTGAACAAAGTCCAAGTCAAAAAATTGAAAACTTCATTACTGGTCACTATAGTGCAACTGGGGACGATGGAGTCACCTCCTGGGACTCAACCCCAGCTTTCTGCCTTTGGTTTTTGCCTACTTGTAGCAGTTCTTGTGCTTATCTTTTTGGAAGTTAAGGTTTGCAAAGTGGGGTGGAGGTGCTTTGATTCTTCTCCATTAGCGTGTATGCTTTGTTGTTGTTTTGACAACTTGCTCTCTTACCATTTTCAAACTTCTCGACACTAAGTTTCAAGCATTTAGTGTCTATTGAATTTCCAACCATTGCACTCCATGAGTTTTGTGACTACTTGCTAGTGAAGAAAATTTTAAAACTACTTTAGATGTTGAAAGAGTGGCAAAGGCATGAATCTGGCATGGATTGTCAAATCAAGTGTCTCTACCTAATTTCTTGGTTGGTTGCACATAAGCTTAGACTTTTTGCCTTTGCCATGAAGAGGAGATCACTAAGTAGTAGCAAACACGGTCAAATGGGTAGTCTGAAGCAACGCTAATGGCGTCAGAAGAATCGCTGGCGTCCCTTTCTAGGAGAGATGAAATTTATTGGAGTAATGGACAATCAGGGAATGAACAAAGGTTGATTGATCTTGTTCTTTTGGTTTTATAAAAATAAAATAAAAATGTTGAACATTGAGGGAGATAGTCCAGATGTCCTTTGTTTGTTGGACGGAAAGGAGGGACAGGGAGACACTTACCTGGCCATTCTTTTAGCAATGGCAACCAAGGTCATTGCTGCTAGAGGTCTATTATGGTAACCAAGGTCATTGTTACTAGAAGTCTGTTATGGCAACCAAGGTCACTTCTACTAGGGGTTTGTTATAGCAACTAAGGTCATTGTTGCTAGAGGTTTGTCATTGCTCATAGTGCCATACACTATAAGATGCATACTATAGTGTCTAACATTGTAAAATCATAATTAAACCTGTTTGGCACGATTGTTTTTCCCATTGTTTAAAGAAATGAGATGCATTCACCTTCGGGAGTTCCATGGAGTGATGTCATTGGTCCTTAGGCTTGGGCTCCACCGTTGTGTTCAAGTCAGTGACCTCACACCATGGAATGCCTTTAAGTAGATGTGTTCTATTATATGAGATTGAGCTTTAGATGGTCCATTCCAAAGTATACTAGAGCAAGTTGAGCTATGAAGGAGCATTGAAGTTACAAATGTGGTAGGGAAGAGTTAGTACATGAGCATAGAATCTATGAGCTTAAAAACCTAGGAGCCTATATTATAGACATCTTTTGTAGTTATAGGTGTCTATGTTGAAGATTCTTTCTATATTATAGTGGACCTATGTTGTAAAAACATATGTTAAAAACACCTTTAAATGGTTGTAGGTACATACCTACAACTAAGTTCAAGGCTTGTAGGTTCGTGTCTTTGCATTCATGAGCTAGCATTGTTGTATGTGGTATTGGGGAGGAAACTTGAAGAAGGAGCTCAAGTAAACATCTATGAAACTCAATTCATATTTGTAAGAAATAGTCCCTAGTTTTTTTAAGACAAATGAATTATATGTTATGAAGTTGATGATAAATGACTATACACTTGAGGACCTTTGATGCAGGGTTGTCATATTGGATGGATGGACTGCCTGTCCGTCTGTCCGATTCGTCCATCTGGTTGAGGTCCTGTCCATCTGATATAGTCAATATATAGTTGACTTTCTGGAAAGGTAAAAAAAATCCAACGTGGATTTACCTTGTTGCCACCTGGCTGACAACGCAAACGTTGGGCACGGATGGAAGTCAGTTGGGGCGTGGATGTTGTTGGGGTATGGATGGAATTAGAGTTTAGGCGTGGACGTAGTACAAGGTACGGACATAATTATGTAGGGACGCAGACACTTTAAGGGCGCGGACAAAAGTTGGCATCAACGTGGACACAAGGCAAAGTGAGAGCGTCAATGGGTTTGGGCATGGACAAGCTACATGAATACTTGACTACTTGTTCTATCAAAAACCTCTCAAAACAACCATTTTTGTTGTATTCACCCAAGAAAAGAAAAAAAACATTTTTTCAAGAATCTAATCATAGGATCTTGTATTTAACTTGATTCAAATCATTTGGTAAAAATTTCATGAAGTTTGACCGTATAGATTGAAAGATATGAGCATTATAAGTTGGAATAACCATTTTTTTCAACTGTGGTCTACAATTTCAGATGCCTTTGACTACCAATTGTGAAAAAGTTTTGCACTATAGATTTTGAATTTATAATTTCTTGTGTTAAAGAATTGAGTTGAGAGTCTATGAAAAAAAATTCACCAAAAACACACTTGATTACCATTCTTTAAAAAATTGTTAAGTAGAAGTAGGTTGAAGATTGAATCAAAAACTAAATGGTTAATAGCTCTAAGATGGGATTGAAGCACAATAATTCCAATGATGAGTTTGTATGAGAAAGTAAATGTAGCCTTGTCCAACAATTTTTTTTTAAATTGTGAAAATTGCATTCAGAAATGAATCCTATAAGTTATTTTTTCAAGAAGACGTTTAGATTTCCCAAAAAAAAAGATTGTCCATAACTTTCTCATTACTAATCTAAATAGAATGAATCAAAGCTTCACATATAGACAAAAATATATTATTTCAGAAAAAGATTTTTAAAAAATTGAATTTAGACATTTTGCAAAAAAAATTATGTTGCCCTCTGAGTTCAATTTTGGGCTTTTTGTGGTACAACTTTTGCTCCTGGACACCAATTGAAATAAAAATTATATTCCCATGAAGCTAATCAATTTTTCTATCTTATGAGAAAGTTTCAAAAAGTTTCACTAAAAATTGAAGTCATAGGAACCTACCTAAAATAGTAAAATCCATTTTGTCCCCCAAGGGGACAATGGTCCTTAATTTAGGGGTTAAAGGAAAGTGACACCTTGATTTAAATAACTTTGAGGTGCCACACTAATACGTCCACACATTTTTAAGGGTGCCAAACAACTTCACATTATGTCCATGCATTTTTCCAATTTCCACTCAAACTTGATTGCTTGATACACATTTATAATTTCATATAAGTGCTACAATTATTATAAGAAAAAAAATGCATATTATAGGGTTTTTAATATGTCCATAGTTTTATATATAGTTTGGTGTTCGGCAAATGTCGAGTACACATGATTCTCTTTAAGGATGATAGCTATACTTCTCATACTTGTCTTCTAAGTAACCACCACAAGATAATCTTCAAAAGTGAAGAAAAAAAACTATTATCTATGATAACAACACTCAGGCATACTCCAATAGTGTTGTGCCTTCCTCAATGTGTCTAGAACATCCGGCACAGTCATCCTTTCTTCCACATCTTCTTTTGGGAGGCTTGCCAATTTCAACCTCAGGTTCTAGTACTGCTTTGGATTTTTCTTAGTAAAATATTTTGGATCCCATTTTTCTTTCCAAATCTGAGCCACTATCCATCCTGTCGCATATACATTTGTAGCCATGTAATATAGGTGTTTCTGCTGCATAACCTCAAACGAGTTTGCTAAGCCTTTTTTCCATATAGATAAAACAATTCTGGAGCCACAAACCTTCGGAGACATTTCACCTTCTCAATCTCTTCCATGGTCTAATAACCATACCTTGACAGCTCCTTTTCTACAACTCGACTAGAAAGTCCCCAATTACAAAGCCCTATGTATATCATATTATGTTTCCAAGTATCAAAATGGAGCAGAATATTGGATGTAGATATGTCATTGTGCATATATTTTGCGCATCATAGCATTTCTCTACAATAACAAACAAAGATAGTGCCAGGTTCACTCAATTTCTACAATAAGTTGAAATCCATCTAAGTTCCTCCATTGTCAATCCTATATCTTGTTGCCGCACAATGTTATCCATGTTCACTAATTCATTTACTTTTGAGTTGTATTTGGCCAAAAAAGAAATTAAAGATCCCCCATTCCACCAAAGCGTGTAGCCTTCTATTGTTTTTGGATGCAAGTACAACAGTCTAATGATGTCTGGGTGCTTCACCAGACACCCCTACTCTCATTTATGATTTCTTGACACTTTTCCTTCTCATTTTTGGTATTCAAAGTCTTCACTGCAAAAAAAATCTAGCTAGGAATGCTTTGAAGTTTAGTAAGCATCACCTTCCTGACACTTCCATACACACCAATTGCTTTTTGGTCAGGCATGGGCACCACTTTCACGGAACTTTCAAGCCACTTAAATGTTCCAGTGACGTAGTGAGCCTCAATCTTGTTATCCATTGTTTGCTTCTATGGTGCTTGTTTTTTTATGTGAAGTTTTAAAACAAACTCCTTGTCTTGCATGTCCCAATCACTACCATCTTCTTTTTTATTCGCATAATAACACCAATTTGCCACAATATTGGTGGTCAATGAAACCATCTGTTTATCCAACCAGTCCAGGTGCAACCAATAATCTGAGTAATTGTTAAATCTCTCAGATGCTTTAAACTTTGACTTGATCTCCCTTTGCAAGTCCAATGTCAATTTATAGTAACCTTCTTCTTCATTGTTAAAATGCTCCCTCGCCAATATTTGAAATTGTAGAACACATAAGCTATTGCCCTACTTTCAACCACATACTCATGCAAGGGTATATTCGGATTTATGGGCTTTTTGTGCTTCTTTTAGGATGATGACAAAGGTTTGGATGAACTTGGGGCCATTGACATGTTTGTACTTCCTCACCAAGGACATCCAAATCCACAAACATTGGACGTTTTTCTGATGACCCACTCCCTCTTGCTTCTCCTGCCATAATGGGAATGATTTCCTTGAACGTGCACTATAAGAACCCTGTGTCAAAGTTGACGTATTTTTTTGGACATCATATTACATTGGACATCATTGTTGACATAAAACACAAGTTATAACATTGAATATAACATGATGTCCAAAAAAATACGTCAACTTTGACACAGGGTTCTTCTAGTGGTGCTTGCTTTACAATCCCTGGAATGCTCTTTAGAAAAAAACCCAAAGAAATCGGGTATGTTGTAAAAGCCAAGCTCTACCGCCTACCAAACTCACGTCACATAGGCCGCTAAGTGAGCTAGTGTGTGAGGCATAGGGTGTGGACTTGGCAAGTGAAAAAAGGAGGAGGGACAGCTTATATAGTTCTTTGTCCCCGTCCGTTCCCCATATCGTCCCCGCCCGTTCCCCGTAGTGTCCTTGGTTTAGGACGTCCTCCCCACTATACCTAGAAACCATCAATGCGCGATGTTGATGATGCCCACGCCCTTACTTGATGATGTCCACGAGTAGATCAAAGACGTCCATGCGCAGATTAGAGGTGTCCACGCGTAGATTAGAGATGTCTACGCCCAGATTCCATGACGTCCACGCCCTAAGCCTACTCCAACTAACCCACCCCTTATTATATAAGGCCGTCCCCACCCCATTGTAATCCGCCTCACATATTCTCAAATCATCCACTTCTTCATTGAGTTGGGTGTATGTATTGTGTGGGATCTACTTTTATTTCACTCACGGGGATTTTTCAACTATGGAGACAACAACAAGGAGGACAAAAGAAGAATGAGACAAGACACAACCACAATAAGGATAGAGATAATGGAAACAACTTCACGTTCTACGCAATCTGTCAAAATTTACCTGCAAGGGTTGGGAAGATGTACCTGAGCCATGGACCTTTGAGAATTGCGCTCAATACATTGAGTGGTGCCACATCAACAAGGCCTTTCCAGAAGTATGACACAACTACCACCGACACTTCTACAAGGCAAACTTGAAGCATTGTAGTGACGACGCATTCAAAAATCAATGCATTGAGGTGTACCAGGTCTTGTACAACCTCTCCACTATGACACAACTACCACCGACACTTCCACAAGGCAAACTTGAAGCATTGTAGTGACGACGCATTCAAAAATCAATGCATTGAGGTGTACCAGGTCTTGTACAACCTCTCCACTGTCAAACAAAATGAAGTGAATTTCTTCATTGCACAAGGTATTTATACTAAAGTGAAGTTGAACAAAAGAATGAATTGGTCAACTTTGAAGGGATTAAAGGCTCTAGGTGATGGTGTCAAAATTCATGACCCTGCCAATAGGTTCATTTCAATGGGTGTGCGGAAATATCCACAAGGTGGATTGGGCAAAATCAAGACAATGGTCAAACCACCAGACACATATAAGACTCTATATTCTGATATGGATACTAACTCAAATGGGTCTCATACTCCACCACATGCATTGAGTTATAGAACACAACTATGTGCAAAGAAAAGGAGGACCCAACATGCAACAATTGATAAAGTTCATGTTGGCGCACCGGTGGCTAGAGAGCATGAGCCGATGACGAAAGTTGCTAATGCTACTACTGCAAACACTATTGCAAATTTGAAGATTGAATTGGAAGAAAAGGCTGCTAACATGTGTGCTATGTTTGAAGATATACACAAGCTAAAAGAAGAACTGAAAGAGAAGAGTAATGTCATAGCACAAGAGCAATGTGACATGGATGACCTTCAACGTGCGCTAAAAGTTGCTACAATGACGAACAAGGGTCTTGATCCACAAGCGGATGCCTAAGGCTTTGCTCCAATTTCTCAAACTCTTTTGAAAGAAATACAAGCTAGCGCAACCATCTTAATACAAGACGATTCACTATCATTTGGTAAATTACCTGCCACTATGGATGTACCATTGGTGGAAGAAGTTGGGGGTGTACTTGACCAAAATAGCAAAGAATTGACAAAGTTGCGTGCTAAGAATGCCACACTCAAAGGCCATTTGGATGCATTACTAGAACAATATTATGAGTGGAAATTGGCGTGCATCTTTACCATGGATAGGAAGTGGCAAATGATTGAGGAGTTCACAAAAATTTCCAACAACTATATGCAGTACAATCAAGATAGGGTTTTTGGCTTAATATCATGGGCACACGTGGATGGCCTTTTCAACATGGAAGAAATGGCAACTAAAACCATTGGTGGTGGCCAAACCGTGATTGATTGGTCCCAATACAATTGGGATTTTGAATATCAAATTTCATCTGCCTTTGATGTAAAAAACGATCCAATATTATTGTGGCCAAATCCTTCTAGTTTTGTGTCCGATGGTACTACGTGCCCTAGATGTTTAAATCCATTTGGCCCTAAAGGGGGAATACATCTCGACACATGCGAACACCTTTACCATCCATTTTGCTTGATTAGCTTGATGATCACTCAACGGCAGTGCTCACTATGCAAGGCTCCTTTCCACGAGTGCCTATACAAATTATGTGGCTTAGTTCCATACATGCCACCTGATTGGGAATTCAATGTCATGAATGCCCTTGAGCATCTTGATAAATGGAGAACAGACTTGGTGCAGAGCTAGCAACACAACATCCATTCTTTGTAAAGGCCGGAACTTGCCGCTTAGTGGGGTTGGGAGAACAATCCTACTAAACTTGTTAGGGTGTGCCATAAATTGATTCCAATGAAGGACAAGTTCAATCAAGGACAATAAATTTTTTTCTTCTAATGCTTTAATGGGCATTGGGACGAGGTCCATTAAAAATTTCGATTCAAGCCTCACCCTTAATAATTGTTTTGGGGCGTTGATGGAGTCCAAATCACTAATGATAATGGAGTTTGTATTGTTGATGACAACAAATTTGAGATGCCTGACCCTTGAGTGTTGCTGTAGATATTGGAATTCGAGTGGAAAGAAATTTTTAAGAGAGATTGGATGGATTTTCTACCCAAACAACACACTCCAACAAGACATCAAGCTCTTGAAGAATTGAAGCAATCACAAATCCTAAAGGCCTTATTGGAGGAAGATGGTCCAATAAAAAAAACCTGGTCTAGAGCTCAAAGACTACGTTTAGGATTAGATGAATATCTTGTTATAGAAGTGGGAACTCACAACAAGGCAAGCAAGCGGCATAGCACATAGCCCCATAAATGTTGACTAGTTATACTTCCATGTGTTGTACTTAGTACCAAGTGCAATTAAATAGAATTTAGCATTATAAAGGCACATAGGATTTTTCCTTCACTATTATTAACTACATACAATTATACACCGTCAAATAGAATATTCATATAGTGACCATGTCATGCACTTTTTCAATTTTGTATTGCATGACACATATGAAATACATGTTTATTTTAAAGTTTTTTAAAGTTTTTATCCGGATATGTACATGTATGATTTTTGGATTCACTCATTTCATAAGTATTTATAGAAATGATGATCCTCTTACATTTTTTTCTTCTTTCCCAATATCCACTTCTTATTAATTCCTACAGGACCAAGAATGATTTCTAGAAGAGGTTGAATATGCACTAAAATGGCATGTTTTTTTAACTCAAATATTTTTAGAGAACACATTTAGATGACCATTGCATCAATATTCAACTCAAAATAAACTTTCAATAGAGAGTTATTTTTAGGAATTTTTTGTTCATTTTTTAGACAATTTTTTCTTATATAATATAGGGGTGTAAAAGTTATTTTTCAATTCTACAATGTATCTTTTTACTTCAAAAATTTATAACTAATTATTATTAACAAATAATAATATCAATAATTCAAAACATAAACTTTTAGAGTAGAAAAATCTATTCATATTTTTTCATTTAATTTGATTTAAAATTCAAAAATTATATAGGGGGTCCAAAGTTTTGTTTACACATGGTTTTTAATGAACATTCTAAATGTCCCCCCGAGCTTCACACATTGAACACCTACATGAAAAAATCCCTAAAGGTATACAAACTCTACATCCAAACAAATAAAATACAGAAGAAAGTGCCCCCTCCCCCTTCTAACCCTTGAAGGTCCAACTGCTTTTTAACACTATTATTTTTAAAGAATTGTGCCCCTTTCATATTTTTGGCAACATAGATGTGCTTGAAATTTTTTATTTCAACCATACAAAAGTGAAGGCCACTTTATTTAGTATACATGGAATTAATGGTGGAATTTTTTGACACTTTCATTTTTACATTATAACAACCTCAGATGATCAACTTCATAGACAAAAAACATAGATTTTGTAGGAAAATTTTATAGAACACAAATAATTCTTTTGCTCTAATGGATCCCCCAACAAATTTGTCTTAGAATGATGGAATCTAAGATAAATGTAGTATTTTTATTTTTTTAATTTAAAAAAAATCTCTCAAATTTGTAATCTTCAAGTCTTCAATACATTTTCAAAATCCAAATCCAAGTAGATCAATAGAAAGCCAACAAAATATAGTTAATTTACCAAATTAGATCCAAATTTTTGTATTAAAATCTAGAAATGAGTCAACTTTTGAAATTTAACTATTGATATTATTATCATATTTTATGCAACATCTTCAAGGGATTTGGAATCATTCTAATTGTTTTGTGTTCTTTATCACAATAGCTTGAAGCTTTTATTTTGAAAATTGGTAAAAATATAATCTTGAAAAATTCAAAGAAATCAGATATATTTGTATAGTATAAAGACTCCAAATGTTGAAAAATATATTTTTCCCCATCTCTATTACTCCTTTCACTGGAAAAACATTAAATTTGCTCCCTTTCCCTACTAGAGTACATTTTCTACATATATATTTTTAGATACTTCTCACATTCAACTTTTCAAATCAGAAAATGCGGCCAACATGTCAACATATTACTTTAAGATCCTAGTTTATAAAATATTGAGATTTATTTTAATGTATCGTAAATTTGTCATTGCAAATTTCAAGAGGACACACTATGTCCCTATGGTCCTTGACTCCTTAAGGGATTAACTCCTTTATACATTCCACAACTAAATAAAAAATTCTCTAAGAGAATATAAATCTATATGCATATAAGAAAAAATGGAGAGGAAGTGACCTTGCCCCTAATTTATCCCTTCTTATGCATTCAACAAAAAAAAGATAATTTCGTCAAGGAGTATCAACTCTACATTCAAATTTCTAAAAAATTAGGAGGAGGTGTCCTCCCCTTAATGCCTTCTTCACACATTCAACAACCAAATGAAAATTCCCTAGGGAATATAAACTCTACATCCAAATAAAAAAAATTAGGAACAACTCCCTACTCTACTATTAACACTACTAGAAATTTCAGCAATTTCAGTTGATTCGGTTGCGTTGATTTGGTCATTTCTTGACAGAAATTTGCTGAAATCAACAGATTTCTGTTGATTTCAGCAAATTTCTGTCAAGAAATGACCAAATCAACGCAACCGAATCAACTGAAATTGCTGAAATTTCTAGTAGTGTAATTTCCTCTTTACACAATTTGTAATTCAATAAAGAAAGCATAAAGAGAACATGAACTCTACATCCAAATTACTTAAAAACAAATTGGGGAGGAAATGCCCTCCCACAAATCCCTTCTACACACCTTCAATAATTCAAATTAAAATCCCCCTCTAAGAAATTGACCTACACATCCAAGTTCTGGATTAAAAAAAATAAAAAAGTGTTAATTTAGTCCCTACTAATCCCTTCTTCATACCTTCAATAATTTAATAATGAAATAAATAAATAATGAATTAAAATTTTTCTTCCATTTTCCCATTGTTCAAATTAAGAATGAAGATGCCCAAGGGCTTGTGAAGAAGTAACACATGAGAAGTTAGCCTACAAGAGAAGGAATGCATTTTGCCCTCAAGGCCTCAATCCTTGTGCAAGTTGTGCTAAGGTAGAGCTCTTAATGTAGCCATTTGACCATCATGTATGGGAAGATCTCATCAGCCGTGCATAAAGGGGCTAGCAGCACTTAATTGTGCCCTCCTTTCATAAAGAGGAAGAATCCCATGGCCAAATCTATTTGAAAGTCCCGCCAAGCTTGTTGTTCCTCTTCCGTCCACGTCCAAGTGTCCATGCTGTGTCCTGATGTTTGTGCAAGGACGTTCGCGCCCGGACAACATGAATTAGAAAAGATTCGGTCTTATTTAGAGAGAGCTCGCGTCCACGCCCTCATGTCCACGCCCTAACTTACCACCTAGGCCCTGACGTCTGCGCCCCACCGTTTCAACCATGCTACTTGTAGTATTTTTGGATTTCTAGCATCCATGCCCGAACGTCCGCGCCCTAGTGTCTCAACCACCATGTTGTATGTGGAGTGTTTTTGGATTCTCAGTGTCCACACCCCTTCTGATAAACTTGCCGGGCTATCCAGCTCATGAAATCAATCATGGAAGGGTTGCATTGTCTCTATGAAGCTCATATCCTAAATCCTACATCCTACATCCTAAACTCTATATCCTATATCCTAAATCCTAAACCCTACAACATTGTAGACCCTTTTGTTCAAATTAGCTCTCTTGTTTTTGATTCCACCCAAATAATGGACAAGGGATTGAGAAGAACTAATCCTTTTCTCCAATGGGAAAAAATAAATAAAAGGATGAAAGGGTCTCCCCATTAGTCTCTTGTTTTTCATTCCATCTAAATAATGGACAAAGGATTGAGAAGAACTAATCCTTTGCTCTAATGAGGAAAAATAAAATAAAAGGATGCAAGGGTCTCCCCATTAGTCTCTTGTTTTCATTCCACCCAAATAATGGACAAGGAATTGAGAAGAACTAATCATTTTCACTAATGGGAAATGATTTTTTAATATAAAATATATAAAGGAAACATTTCTGTTATTAAATTTAAGAATGAAGATGCCCAAGGGCTTGTGAGGAAATAACACATGAGAAGTTAGCCCATAAGAGAAAGAATGCATTTTGTCTTCAAGGCCTCAACCCTTGTACAAGTTGTACTAAGGTGGAGCTCTTAATGTAGCCATTTGACCATTATGTATGGGAAGATCTCGTCAGTTGTACACAAAGGGGCTAGCAACACTTAATTGTGTCTTCTTTTCATGAAAAGGAAGAATCCCATGGCCAAATCTATTTGAAGGTTCCACCAAGCTTGCTATTTCTCTTCCGTCTATGTCCAAGCGTCCACTCCCTATCCTAACGTTTGCACGAGGACATCTGCACCTGGACAACATGTACTAGGGAAGGTCCAGTCCTGTTTAGAGACAATTTACGTCTACACCCTCATGTCTGCGCCCTAACTTACCACTTGTGCCTTCATGTCCGCGCCCCACCATTCCAACCACGCTACTTGTAGTGTTATTGGGTTCCTAGCATCCACGCTCAAACGTCCACACCCTAGCGTCTTGACCACCATGTTGTTTGGAGTGTTTTGGGGTTCCCAGTGTCCATACTTGAACGTCCGCGCCCTAGCATCCCGACCACCATGTTGTCTATGGAATGTTTTTGGGTTCCCAACATCTACGCTCAGACGTCTAATTGTCTGGGTTTATACCAATGACATGTATATGTTGGGCCTAGACACCAAAAAAATGGTTTTCTTATAGTATGTAGTCCACGTCCCCCCTCCTGTCTACACTATGACACTTGCTCGCACCTACGCCCAACGTTTTACCGTCCGTACCTAACGTACTGACGTCCCCGCCTATTTCCCAACATCCGCGCCAATAGGAAATGTCCATGCCTATACAGAAGCGGTTCTCGCCCTATCACGACAGAGTATATAAGCAACAAGTAAGTGTGTCATTCTTTACGTTTTCTGCCTTGCCTCTGCTTCTTGGACTTCAATTCATTTTGAGCTTCTTGGTGAGTCTACTTGGGTGGAAGACGGCTGTGGTTTACTATTGAGGTGATGTCAAAATCAGTTCAACCAGTAGGCCGGCGCTAACTGTTGTTACTAGCACACAATTTCACAAGATATTGACCTTTTTCCATCGGGGGAGAAGAAGAAAGGCATCTACTAGCACAATGGAAAGTACTCAAAAGCAAATGAAAGAGTGGAAACCATGGTACAATTTTTCGGAGGATGGGACCAAAGTGAGCTGCATTTTCTACAATGCAACATTCAACTATAAACATGAGTGGACTTTGCATACTACAAATATAGAGCCAAGTCTGAGAGGGCAGTGTATCCTAGCCTTCTGCGGGCAGTACAACATAGATTTGATAATTGTGCAAACTTTGTTCCACAACGAATGAGCACCAAGGACATGTAGTCTGTGGAGTAGGTTCCAAGTGGTTCAATCAGACTTGATGCAATAGCAAGTTCAAGTCAATCCACTCAGAATGAAGCAACGAGTGGAGCCACAAGAGAGGGTGAGAATGGGATTGATGGAAGGGAGCCTTTGCCTAGATCAAACAATCTTGATGCATCAAATTCCACAAGATCTAGGTCATTAACTTGTTGGACTTGAAAGACAAGCCCCGTGTTCAAAATTACTTTGTAGGGCTATAGAATATATAAGGTGGGGACCAAGCTGCTACCAGAGGAGCTAATGTGGTGTCAACCATTGAAAATCTTGGTTTCTAGCAAAGATGCGCAAACTATGTTCACATGATGGAGGACGTGTTGAAGGCCTTGCACGTATTTGATGGCAAAGAACTAGCCAGAGATAGGACATGGCTAGTAATGCACAACTTGCGGGGTCACATCTTTTCATTGAGAGATCCACCCTTTAATGTACGACCAGACATAGCGGATGTTTTCGAGACTACCTTCAGTGCAAGATGGGACATGGTATTCAACGACACGCACTATGCCGCGGCCCTATTGAACCTGTACATGAAGGATCATGTGGCCCTTAATGTTGGCGAAACTAGTCTTTGTGCATTGTACCGAGTCATCCAAAAAGTGGAGGACGTAGTAGGTGTACGTTATGATGTTGCCATGGTAGAATTAATAGAGTATGAGGAGAGCTCCAAGCTATATAGCTCTACTATAGCACCCAACATCCAGACGGTGAACATGCTTCCCTACAAATGGTGGCATAGGATTGCAAACAAGGCCTTGTCCAAAATCACCGTGCATCTTCTCTCACTCACGTGTTCAACATCGTCATGTTAAAGGAACTAGAGCATGTATTTTTTTGTTCACAACAAGAGCCAAAATCGCTTAGCAATGGAAAAGATAGAATCTTTGGTATACATCTATATCAATAGTTGTGTGCTTCGTGAAAGACTAGATATTGATCCAATCCATTGGTATGACTCAAACATCCTCTCGGAAGATTGCAATCCCGATGCCCTCGGCCCTGTTTTGACAGGTGAATCCAATCACGAATGTGATCGTAAATTCAACTTGATGCGAGCAAAAGAAGACAAATTAGCTGATATGGAAGCAAACCATGCACCTCAAGGAAACCAAGCACCTCTAGTCTACTAGGCAAACTACAATCTTTGGAAGGTGGGCGTTGACCACTTTGAGGAAACAAGGCAATACTATGGAGATGGGGAAGATATTGAAGATGTTGTCCGTTATGATTGTTGGGGACCTATTCCTCATCGTAGTCCTTCACCTCCACTTCCTGAGAATGGAGACATTGCAAAAATCCACCTTTTGTCTTCTCCTTTGCAGAGAGATGAACCAAATGCAGCAAACTGTGATAATCATGATAACCCCTCCAAAGATTACCACAACAACAGAAACCTTTCTTCACAAAATAACAATGGGAATGGAGATTTCTTCAACGATGGCAATGGACGAAATGTGGAGAACCGTGCAATTCTGCTCCAAGGAGGGTCTATCCACAATAGCAATTGGAACACAAGGCCTGTGGGGAGGGGTGGATCGTTTAACAACAATAGAGTCATCTAAAGACTTTATGGTACAAATGTTGGAAGTACAACAACAGCTCGCACCATCATACCAAACCAATTGAATGATAATGTAGGAAGGCATTTTGACCCTGATCATATAGAGGTTGATGTTTTTGCATTCAGAGAGGATCCCGTCACTCCATACTCTCATGTTGCGCCTTCTACAATTTGTCATGGTCAAAATACATTGGTGCAACATTCTACAAACCCCCCTCGTACTACAATTGAAAATCCCATCTCTACAAGTACTCAACAAGGGTTAGGCTCCATAGGAATTGCTCAGGCCACAACTTCAAACATTTCCAATGTTGCTCTTGGTGATAAACCCCCTCATCCCCCTCGTGCCCACAAAATGGGTCAATATGGGGGATGAGGTTGCAGAGGTCATAGAGGGTGTGGAGGTTGTGGAGGTCGCAGAGGAAGGAACAACAAAGAAGCATCATTGTCAAGGCTATGGTTAAGGCCTTCCAAACATTCTCTCCATGGAATTGAGATACGAGACCCAAACATGGTAATAGAACCATATGTAGATGTAATCATTCCAGGCCCCACCTTGTCCACTCCAATATTTATTGTTCCTCAAATTTCAACAGGCTCTACTATTAACTTTGATGCAAAGGACCCCGATGCACAACAACAAAAGAGATTTTGGCGCAACCGTAGCCTTGGTGACCGAGTTACAGAGCTTCAAAATGAAAACTCGAAAATTGAGGGTGGTACAATCTCAGATGGTGGTGACGAATATGATGGAGATGGAGACAGTGAAGACTACTATGATGAAGATGACTACGATTGCGATGAGGCACCAGAGGATGATGATGTTGTCATTCCAAATGCTAATCCAACGGGTCCCCCTAACCAACTACACCACAGATCAAGTCATTTGAATATATGAGGAACATTGAGAATAGATCTTATAGATAATTCTAGTGATAGCAAGCCTAAAGATCTATGACCATAAAAAATAGTTTCTTAGATAATCAATGAAGAACTTAATGTGTTCTGTAAGTATAGATTCATTGTATTGTTATTTTGTTTTGCAATGCATGAAATCTATTAATGATTTTGGTTGTCATAAAGCCCCCTATGTGTATAATATTTTTCAATTTTGTCATGCATGTTAACCCCTCAAGTCCCAAGAATATCTTCACAATTATGGAGGTTTTCATTGAAGTGTTCCACTTTCATATTTTTTTGCACATAGTCGTGCTTGAAATTTTTAATTTAAATTGTACAGAAGTAAAGACTACTTTGTATAGTATGCATGGAATTAATAATGAAAAATTTATACAATTGGATTTTAAGATTAGAACAATTTTGGATGATGAACTTAATAGGCCAAAGACATAATTCTTAGAGATAGGAATTTATAAGAAGATGAATAATGCTCATCCTACCCTCCCAAAAAAATTATCATGGAATCTAGGATAAAATAATGTACTATATTTTTATTTAAAATGTAGAGAAATAGAAAACTCTCTCAAATTTGTACACATTTTCAAACAGAAAGTGTACAAAGCCAAAATCGAGTAATCGACTGAATTGGATTCTATACAATTCTAAAAAATAAAATTAAAAAATTAAAAAAAAATTTAAAAAAAAAAATATATATATATATATATATATATATATATATATATATGCATTAATTTTGAAAATTTAACAATTAATAATATTATTATCATGTTGTTTCAAACATCTTCCAAAAATTTGGAACCATACTAAATATTTTGTATTTTGAATGACAATAAATTGAACCTTTTATTTTGAAAATTGCTAATAATGAAAATTATAATTTTTTTTCCAAATCTTATTTTCTTATGAGACTGAAGACTTAAAATGTCCAATAAAATGTTTTTTTCCATCTCTTTCATTGGAAATAAAAAGAACATGGTTGTAACTACACCTTATAAGTAGCGGGCACAGGGTTCATGCCCAGTCATAAGACATTCTTGTTGACTCTATCCGCACCCAGACAAATGGCGTCCTTGCTCACACCCATATGTCTCCGCGCCAAATGTCTTGTGTTGGAGCATGTCTAAGTTTCCACTCAGACATGTACGTCCATGCCCTAAACCACACGTTTGTACACAGGTATTTTACGTTTTTGCACATCTACGTCCGCACCCTTACAAAGACGTCCGTGCCTCGACGCATGACGTTCGCGTTCGTTTGCATCTGTACCCACACAACTCCGTTCCTGCCTGTCGATGATGTCCACACCCTACTGTCTGCGCTTGGTTATAGCGTAGAATAACATGTCAGTTACCGAAGATAAAGAATAACAACTTCTTTTATCCTTTGAAAAATTCCATGACCTAGGAAATGGAAGTTGGACCAATTGGACGGATCGCTTGGTTGTCCAATCCGGTTCGTTTATTTGTCCGGGATGTCCGGTGACCCTAACCCGTCCGATGGAACAACCTTGCTTTGATACCAATGGCCCCATGGAATTGTTCAATGTTTAAATATTCTACTATTGTATTTGCATGGGGCATTGATGAAGGAACCTACAACACAAAAGAATAAGTTTGTTTTTGTCATGTGAAGATTTTAGGGAGATCTTCAGAGCCTCATTAATCTTTGCATAGAATGCATGATTGCTGAAAGGCCCTTTTTTCTTTTTGTTAAGCCAAATGGGCAACAAAAATATTGAATTGTCAAAGATATGATTGAGTTGCATAGAAGGGATATCATACACAAAGATTTGAAAGCTTCTAACATACTATATCATAAAAAGAAACATGATCATTTTAATATTTGCACTAGAAAAAGCAAAATTATTTCATTCAAAATTTAGAACCACTTTTGACTTTAAAATCTAATCATTTGAGCAAACCCAAGAAAATACTATATTTCTAATGCATATATAAATGAATGTAAACATTTTGAGCACTAAGCTCTTGCTGCCCAAATCCCTGTACATCACAAATCGTAAACTCAATATAGATGGCAATCCACTTGCATTCCACTTGATAGGAATTGTTTTATTAAAATGGCATATTCAATACCCCATTTTCAAACCGTGTGATCTAAACTATAAAAGTGCCACCTAGGATAGGTGCACATTTCAGACTGCGCAATCTAAACTATAAAAGTGCCATCTAAAACAAGTGTACATTTCAGACCGCACAATCTAGACCATAAAAATGCCAAAAGTTGCGGAATGGTGCCATTTTTTTATGGCTTTATGTGACAGTTGTTAAGGCCACAGTAAATTGACAGCTGCATTAATTACAAAGTGATCACTGCCTCACTGATGCCGAAGACACCAGAATCCAAAACTCAGTCTGTGATCAGTGACACGCTAGTGAGGGAGGGTTGGGGACGGACGTTGCGAAGGAGTTAAAATTCAGCTTGCACGCGGCTTTCAAATTCACCGCCTCGGCAGGGCCGTCAACGAATTGGCCCGAGAGCGCAAAAGTGGCGATCA
Organism: Climacium dendroides; assembly: GCA_950106755.1. Taxonomy (NCBI): domain Eukaryota; kingdom Viridiplantae; phylum Streptophyta; class Bryopsida; order Hypnales; family Climaciaceae; genus Climacium; species Climacium dendroides. Next base: position 48,148,278 of record OX467083.1, on the reverse strand, counting down.
CGCGGTAGGTCGCTTCCGTGTAATGGATGTCGTCCCAGAAGAGATAGTGCTCCGGATCAGAGCAAACCGACTTCGCTAGTGGACCACACGGCACAAGTGGGTTGTAGTTGTAAGTTCCGCCACCTCCACAGCACGCGCGGAATCCATTCACATTGATTCCTGCGCGCATCGATCACCCAGACAGACAATTAAGTTGAACATGCATGAGTGATGCGCAAACCGGCCTTTAAAGAGCGAGATGTAATTGCATATTCTCGTGATTCGCCTACAATGCATGCATGGCCTGGGGGACTACCTTCTGCTGTACGTCTACTTAGTGGTAGTATGGGTGCCGAAATAACGTGGGTGTTAGAACTATCGTTGAAGCATTGGAGTGTCAAATGGTGCTCTCATCCAAACATTAGATTCTGATAACTAAGATGATTCGTGTAGTGAAAAAATCGCTTGACAGAAATTGACCTCCGTTGAAATTGACCTCCGTTAGATTATCTGGCTTTAAGATCGAGTGCATGCATTCTATGTACTTTAGGATAGTTACACTATTTCTGTAGTCCAATGCTATACCAAACAACTGGTAGAATATCATTGTATCTCTATTTTGATAAGCTTGGAATATTATATAGCAACAAGTTCATTCACAGTACGTGTTGGTTGACTAGTTATTCCCCTAAAAAAGCTTATCTTCAATGGTTGATGGTGGCCCTAAGATTAAACCAAGTATACAACTCAACGAGAAAAATGTTTGTTCAGTGTATGGCACGCTATTTCGGTAGCATATTAAATCAATGAACGGTATAGTATAGCTAGCTCGTGCGATGGAGTTATTTACTCACCGTAAGTGTTCTGGTTTTGAATGATTTCGTAAGTGGCCGCATACCAGTCGAAGAGGAGAATGACGGTATCTGGCCATGCCTGGCGATAAGCGTCCACCGCGGCCTTGAGTTTGACGTTGTACCTCTGGAACACCGCGTTGTATGCAGACAAGCAGCCGAACGCATCCTTGGGACTCTTGTCACTGAAGCTTGTGAGGTAGTTGGGAGTGCACCCTGCTGGTGGCTGATTGAAAATGTAGAAAAATCTCGCACCTCCAGCGTGAAGCCTCTGCTCGTGAAATTCGTCCAGGCAGATCAACCAGTTTTAATTAGAGAAGGCCCTTACTTGTGCACAATTAATCCCAGAGGCATTCTCAATTTGTTTCATTGTAGTCTAGGAAGCAATATGTTCACTGTTAAGGGCTTCCAATTGATACATGTTGGAATGGGAGGACCAAGTGGGTGGGGCATAACTTTGTAATGTCATCATTATCAACTAATTTCCAATTGTCAGAGGCAGATAAGTCTCTTCGATTGACGGCGTGAAGATGAGTTTCCAATTTTGTAAGGTACGTAAAAACTGTTTCCCCTCTCCTTCAGGTGGACAACAACTTCCAGCATTAAAGAATGCAGGAAGCATGTTCGGTCCAACAACAAGAACCTACAACGATTGAAAATCCCCGTGAGCATTGATTGTGGAGAGAAAGCTTAGGTCGAACGTTTTACCTCTATGCTCTGTTTTGTGGCGCCCAGCACTTGGTCGCTAAGGGAATTCGTTGCCGCGGGTTCGAGTCCGGCAATGAAAGCATACGTGAAGTCATTTCCACCAACCTCCGGAATCAGATGAAGTGCGGTACTCACATCGACAACGCCTGCAGTAAGTGCCCGTGGCACACAGCGATTCACTCCTTGTCGGTAGCACGAAAAAAGCATAAAATCTGAACTGAACGAATCTCTAACCAACGTAACATTCTTTAGAGGTCATCAACGGCACCCGAGAATTGGAATCAGCATTTCAATCTTGCAAGCCCTAAATATTGCAATCTTGCAAGTCGTGAAGAATGTTCTGAAGGATTCTTTTTCAAATTCAAAGGAATTCATTTCTTCGTGGATGAAGCGAGTAGTAAGCAAAGCCATGCAGACTCATGCGGTTGCGAAGACGAATTATTTTCAAGATTGAAAGTGCGAAAGAGAAGTTGATACCGGTGAATCTGGCTCTGAATTCGAAGTACTTGTCGACTTCTCGTCCCAAGTAAAAAGTGGGAAAAGGCAGGAGCGAGAATTTTGCGGTGCCAGCAGAGTATGCAAAATTGACGCCACTGCTGTACGCCGAATCAGGGAAGCGTCTCGAATTTGGCTCCAGGAACGGGATTCCAAAAGCTTGAGCTGCATCAAGCAAATACCAGGGAAATCATGTTAGCTTGGTGCCAAATGCAACCTGGATTCCAGACTCTGGACTAGTGTGAATTTCGTGAACGTTAAGCCACATTCCTAGGCTAGCTTGACAATGATTCAAGCTGCTTGTGTCAAATTTGATGCAACAAGAGATTACTAATCCCAACCCAAGCCAGCGCTGCACGGTACCTGTGTAATCAAGAATGAGTCGGCCATCACAGAATCTTGTCCTCTCGCAAGGGCGATCAGGGAAACGGTAAGATATTCCATAAGGGGACTTTGTGAGAAGGTAGAAGATTGGGAGCTCGGCTTGGGCATTGCCGGTATCGGTAAGAGAATCTCCGAATGCGAAGATATACTTGGGACAGACAAATGCATGTGCACCTGGGCCGAGAACTAGAAACGTTATCACCGCAAGAAGGATGCACACCTCCATTGCAAGTCTAGAATTGGAAGTAGCTAGGTCGAGCTGAAGATGGCGAAAGCCCAGTCTTTCCACTTCGTCATGCATGCAGAGACAAGCTTCCTTTCCCTTGCCACACTGAGCTTAAATCGGTGTCAGACCATTTATGGACTAGTCGCATGCATCTTTTGAGATGCTTGATTGGTCTTCTTCAGAGTGAGCTAGAGTTAATTCCTGGTACACTACAAGAATGGCGGACACTACAAGAATTCACCGAGCTCTATAGCGACAAAACAGAAACGTCATAAGTAGTGCGGTGACGCCAAAATCATCGTGTGAACATGCAGTTAACGTGGTGAGCTTGGTGGCGTGATCCAAAATTCCTCACACTTGTCCCTGTTGGTGTGAAGTGAAGCCTTTAATTTGAAGCGAAATCTTTGGTATTGTAGTTCACAAACACCACTCATTTTCATCTTAGTAAGTGTTCGAAGTGAGAAACGAAACTTACTAACGGTTAAAACGATTCCAGCCTTGCCAACAGCACTGCGTGCTGTCTCCTTGATGTCTACACGTTCTCCTTGGCTGCCAGTTGGAATTGATTGGCAGTGTGACCGAATGCATGAGTGTGTGCTTCAACTGATTCAACGATATTATTAGAAGGGAGACGACTGTGCAAATGAATATTTTTGTTCAGACTCCGCAGTCGCAGTAATGGCGTCGTTGGAATGCAACCTGCTATTGTCCAGTGAACTTCGATCACGAGATGGGTTACTGTCAGAATCTTAACCTATTCGTGTACCAGCAACCTCTTTTTCAATTCATTACAACTGCAGCTTCTCAGCTGCAGTGGCTCCCAAACCTTGGTTGAGACTTAGCTTCAAGTGGCGTGCCGAACAGTGAGATTTTAGGGATTCAAGCTATCATGGAATAGAGGTCAAAATTATGGAATTGAAGTGAAACACATAATGCCAAGTCTGGTTTTGAAGGCAGAGTTGTCACCATTCCATTGGATAGTCAAGAAAATTTTTATAACTCATAATGCAGACCCTCTTTCTACACCCTTAAATTGCGAAAAGTATAAAAATGTCTGATGAACTATTAGACTAGGCATTATATCCCATAATGCTCTCAAGCCTCCCGACTCTCGAGCATTATGGTTCATTCACACCTGGCTTTAAGTCAAGCGCTGTTAGAAAGAGAATTGTGTGTATTTGCACTTCCACTCTTTAACAAATGCCGATACTAGGTGGATGGCGAGCTAGCAAAGGGAAAAGAACGGTGGTCAAGTCAATAAATGTGTCCAGAAAATGTTACATAGCACCTCAATCAACATGAAACATAGATTTTAGACTATGATGAACGTTGTTAGTTAATAGGACTCTAGATGGACAATTAACTAAGAACAGCTGCTACAAATTAGGAGGCATTGTTGGTGGAAATTCATGGGCCACTCACAACTTTGGGTTTGAATGGAGAAAACAAGCTCTTACATAGTAATATACAAGAGGGGTGGTAGGAAGTAAAACAATCCATGTGAGATATGTAAATAAAAATCAAGTAAATGAGAGCTAAACCACTTATAGTTAAGTCAAAATTAATGCAAGAATTGTGTTTGAAGTAGAATTTCATACCTCATTTAGGCATAAAAGAATTATTTTTTTCAAAAAAACTTGAATTGAGAAAAGTTGGGAAATTAAGTTCACATTTATCTCCAAAAATCCATTTGATATTTAAAGCCTCCAATCAAAAGTTATGAACAAATTTTAGAAAGGGGTTGGAAGCAACATTTTCCTTGACATTTTTAAACACCCCTCTCTAAAATTTGTTCTTAACTTTTGAATAAAGGCTCAAAATTACAAACGGATTTTTGAAAATTTAATTTAACTTGATTTTACAACTTCTCTTAGTTCAATTTTTTTTTTTAAAAAGGTATTCTTCTTCTAAAGGTCAACAATACTTTTTGGCTCTTGAAATTCATTAGTAACTTCAATTTCAGGAATAGAATTCTGGAAAAAAATTAAGCATCCCCATATTTCTTATTTCCCTACATGAAAAAAAATTTCTACCATCCCATACTCCTCCCCCATTTGCTCCCAAATCGCTTAAGTGATTGGAAGATACAGGCTGCTCAAAATTTAATCTCATTTGATTTTCATTAAATAATTCTTCGCTTGTTCCAATAAGCAAAAGTATTTTTATTCATGCCAACCATTGATAAGCCAACTATCAGCTCATAAAAAATTTCTTACTTCATTTAATTTGGTCCCAGTCCACCATTTCAATGACATAGACCTCAATTGAAGAGACATTTTTTTTTTTTTAAATTTAAATTTTATATCCGAACATGGTTGCAAGTGTGTGTTGATTTTCAGGATTATTTTTCTATCAATAAGCTACTAGAGTTGGGCAACTCTAAATGCCTCCTCCAATGATTATTTGAACCTTACGGCAGTTCCTAGGCAATGATTTCTCCGCCACAGTCATTTAAACTTAAATAGAAAGCCAACATGTCTGTGTGCACCCAGCACCATAATGATGCACTCTGAAAGGCTTGAACCGGCTCAGCCTTTAGGGTATGGGAAATAGGTAGAGGTACCTATTGAACTGATGGTAACTTATTAATATAGTACATAAGTTATGTGGTAGAGGTATCTGTTTTTCATAACTTTAACCCCTAAAGTTCCAAGGGTGTTTTTATTTTTTTATCAAAAACCACTTAGAATTACTACTTTTGCTGTGTTTATCTTAGAAAACCAAAAAAATATGTTTTAAAAAAAAAATCTAGCCGTAGGATCTTGTACTTAACTTGTTTGAGAACTTGTGGTAAAAATTTCATCAAATTTGGTCGCAGAGATTGCAAGATATTTTCATCCAAAGTGAAGAAAACAAGTAATTCTTGCCACTTGCTTGACTAGATTTTTTGGTTTTGAATCTTTTTAACTAAAAAATTTTGCACTATTGATTTTGATTTTCTAAGCTTTTTATGTTGAATAGTTGAGTTGAGAATCTAAGGGAAAAAATTCAACAAAAAAACACTTAATTTTCACTCATTAAAAAATTGTTAAGTAGAAGTAGGTTAAAGATTGAAGAAAAAACTAAATCATTAATAGCTTTAAGATGGAATTGACATAGAATAATCCCACTAATAACTTTTGTTTTTGGCTTATTGTGCCATAACTTTTTCTCCCAGCATCGATTGAAACAAAAATTATATATTCTCGAAGCTCTCAGGAAACTCCACAACCTCAAAAAATCTCAAAAACATTCACTACAAATTGAGACAATAGGAACCTACCTAGACCCAAATTGTCCCTCCAAGGGACAAATGGTCCTTTACGGGTTAAACATTTCAGCCGGTATGATATGGGAAATTCATTGAGAATTGAATAATGATGAGGAACTATACAAAAAGAAATGAAAATTTTTCTCCTAAGAATGAATATTTTATTCAATATAATAAATGTGGATTTTTCATTTGAATCCATTGTAGTCTCATAAACTCACTTATTATGGTTAACTTTGGTACTTCTCCCTAAGCAAGGAGGGAAGAGAGATAAATAGACAAGAAGGAACAAACAAGGAATCTTTTTCAATGAATAGTGCATCCAACTATTCATTGAAAACAATAGGCCACCCTATAAAGCTATCACGGTGGATTGTCATGAATAGGTATTTCTAGCTTAATCCCTTGAGGATAAAGCGGTAGTCTAGAATTCCATTATTGTGAAGATGTATTATAAGACGTATTATAAAATGTACTTAGAATAGTAGTTTAACAATGACACTTAAACAATGGTTGTAAAATATGATCTATAGATCATGTCCATACAAGCTAAATCAACTAGTTCACTAAACAATAATTTTCAATAAAATTTAAAAATTCCTTCTAAGTTTGAATTTGGATTGAGTATTTATTTTTAATAAGATTTTTTTTTTTGAGTTCAAAATATTAAACTCTAATCATAGTGATTTCGGGAGATTTTATTTTTTAATTTTTTATTCAAGTTGTTTTGAAGGATCTTTTTGAACTCAAAAAGTTATTTTGGGGGGTTATACCTATTGGTACCTTTTGAATTATAGAATATTTGCAAAGAGTAGTTTTCAAAATCTACATTGTACAAATGTTAAAGAATTAATACAAAAATCTTCAAAAAAATTGATAGATAAAATAATGTATTTTTGTATACTTGGGATGTATTTGCATTCATCTACATTTCAAAAATTGAACACATGATTTTAAAGGGGTTAAAGTTAGTACATTCAAAATCAACAAACTAAGAAAACTAACATTATGATTGTACCTAAATCTTACATTTAAGCATATTAAATGCACAACAAGAATACATAATGTTTGATTTGGGTGAATTGTTGGTTTTGACTATACATACATTTAACCCTAATGATCTAAGAGGAGTACTTTCAAAATGGGCCAAAACTACCAAGAACTTGAACTATTTATTTGCTCATTTTTTCTAAAATTTAAATAGAATGTACCCATACTTCACATTGAGAGTGAGCACCTCAAAAAATTTCATTTTATTTGACAATTTAGTAGATATTTAAGTTTGAAGTTTTATTTGGGTTAGTGAAAAAACAAGGCAATACACTTTGAAGAAGCATATCTTGGTGAGAATATTTTGAAATGACAACCTTAATGGCTCAATGAAAGACAACATAGTTGAGAATGCTTGTTTAAATTTTCACAACATTCTAGTCATTTTGCAGTTTTTGGTGTAGCTTGCAATACATGAGGGTCATTGAAATGAGAGTAATGTTTGTAAGAAAAACAAGAATGGACACACTTGTTTTCTCCTTGAGTTCCTTAGATGTGTCCTTTCTGAGGTGAGCAACAATTGCACTGGTTGGTTGACTTTTTCAGTCCATGCCCAAACTGACCCCCCCAAACGTCAACTAACACTACATCACTCAACTTAAGGAATTCCACAAGGTGGACTTTCACTCACAATTTAATGAAACTACCACCATTGGTTTCATAACACAGTCTATTTCCAAGAAATAATTTTTATTGAAATAAACAACTCAAAATTTGAAAACGGGCAGCGACCAGAAAATGGCCACTTGGGTTATTATGGGTTAATCATTACTGCAGGCCACTCAAGTACCCTGCATTCCAGGAAACTAACAAACAATTTCCGGTTCAATAGTCCGCTCACTCCGCTGCAGCATATTAGACAAAAAAAAATAAACTCCAGGAAGTGATTGCACCACATACAGAAAGAGGACAAAACCACAACCCCATGTTGTCTTTCTTGTGAGTCCGTGTCGCTTAAAATTCAAAACCTAAACGCATTGAGCACAAACCACAGTGCGTTCAAACGACAAAAGGATTTGACTAACACATTGGATGCATCAATACGGTATCCAAACGCTCCAATCCGTTCAAACCTCTTTGCAATGAAGTTCTGTAACACAACATTCTATTCTAGAATAATCTGGACACTTGCCACACTAGCTACCATTGACTGTGGCACACATTCAAACCATGTCATAGTGAAAAAGTTGGAAAGATTACAGAGGATGGAGTGTACAAAATGACTAGTGAAACCCCCCACGGGAATTCCCCATCAGTGCCCCATAGTGATACTGGTTGCCTTGGGGCGCATTAGAGTTGAAGCCCACCGGGTTCCACACTATGGGATTCAGAGGATCCGCCACCCACTGCAGCTTGCTCATGTTCACATTCTCGGAGAACACCATGGTGAACTCACCCGTTTTCTCCAACTGGCCTTTCTTCCCTGCACGCAACACCAGATTCGTCTTGTGGAAGGAGAAGACGCCGTTTGTCAGACGAATTATGTCGCCTGGCAAGAAGGCGTCACACTCATTTCCCCAGAGCTGTAAATGAACTGCTGCAGTCGCGTCCGCCACTAACGCCACTGATACGAGAGGCCCCGCTTCACCTATCCTTGAAAGTGGGCCCTTTTCCAAAACTATAAATGTCAGATTGATGTTGGTTGTCACCGATGGTCTCAGATCCTGCCCACAAGTACAAGTGAGTATGATTGATCAGCGTCAATGGATAAGCAACGTTATCCCCTACAAGACCAAGGATTCATGTGTTGAAAATGACAAATTCAAGTTGATCATATTCACTAGAATCAATGACGTACATTGTATGTGATGGTCAAAAAATATATAAAACTGAAGAAAAGAAAATCTTCATATGACCAACTCAAAATTGCGAAAAACAACATTAGGCCCGGTTTAGAACTTTTGGTACTTCACGGGTAATCAACTGCAAAATTAATTACTGCAATGTTTGCCAGGTGGACATGTCATGCAGATATTCGAAAGGTTCAAAAGTTCGGTGCAGGGGATTCTGAATCATTTAATCATCTCTCGCAATTCCCACTATCAGAAGGTCTCCGAAGATAGATTCAGTCTTCAATTAACAACTCTTATCAGATAAAAATATCATCAATCCACAATGACAACCAAGGACAAGCATTTGTAAGTTCAGATAGACGAGTTGAAGAAGTGCCTTCGTAAGATAATACCTTTATTTGTAGAGGGGCTTGTGTGGGCGATGTCACCTGCTGCTGAGCCATTGGAACTGACGAAAATCCTGAAGCAGAGTGCATTAGGTCAGAGCAGACTTTTCAAAACGCTCCGTAAATAATACTCCGTATATTCTTGAGCAAATTTAGACGTAGAGATCGGCTACTGCAATCAACTCATCTGCCTTACCAGATTCGGAAAGAATAGATAACGATGGAGAAGAACGCTTACTCAGTCGGTTTTCGCGGCACTCCCAGACGTGCCTTGCTCTTGAGCCACGCTAGCTCTTGCTTTTGAAAGGAAGGCGGGGTCCGGCTGCGGGGTAGCCCTAACGGGCTTCTCTCGTAGAGCTAGGATGATGTAACAAACGATGACGACGTTCACTGAAAGTACTGCAAGTAACCCGCTCCACAAGGTCGTCGACTGTTGCGATAATCCCTCACTTCCCGGAAACAGCTGATTGTTGAAGGCGTACAAAACCCAGAGAGGCAATCCCCACATCAATAAAGACGTGACGCCAAACAGGGTCAATACGTGAGCCCCCATGTAAGGAAACGTACACGCACCTTCGACCTGCAGATGCAAAACGGGATCCAAATTCATTACGGCAAACAGCAAAACCCTAACACCGCTACGTCCGATTAATGCCGTCACGAAAGCTTCGATTGGAGCATCTGATCGAGGACTATCTCATATGAAATTTCCACTACAAATTGTAACCCCTTGCAAAACCCTAAAAGGCGAAGCATATCACAGCATCGATATTTTTGTAACCCAGAAGGAACAACAGTAATAATAAGTTCTCGGATTGAAACAATTCAAACAAAAGAAATAACATCCGATTCTTTCTCCATCTCCGGAAGAGATCTTTCGACACATGAACTCATCCAAGTTCGCAAAACCAAATGATTTATCCCCAATATAAATCTTTCGTCAAACCCTACCCAAACAAAGAATCACACACGGCAGATAATCAAGCAAGTAGAACAAGCAGTCATTCATTTAAAACTGCTACTTCCATGAACACTACTTCGATGAACACACACAGCAGATCCCCACGTACCAGCAATCTCCTGAACAAGTGGAGGCAGATGTCCTTGTAAAATCGAGAAAGGCAGGCGCGGAGAAAGTCGAACGGCGAATAAATTATGCAAACGAAAAAGGAATAAGTCCTCTCAACAAAACTCGCACGCTCAAGGAAACATCAATGCTCACCATCACCTTGTCCATATTCACACCGCCCACCCTAATCCAGAGTATTTATAGCAGGGGCCAAATTAGGGTTAGGTCTTAGGTTGTTCTGTTGTCTTTCCAGTGTGATGTTCCCGTGGAGAGCTCAGACTGCAGATCCTCGGGGGTTGGGTTCGTGCCTGCGGAGCAATTTTTCTTCATAGAATTGTTGGCTAATTTGCAAGGTCAAGCCTATAATCTTGAGCTCTGTGCTTCTCTGGGCCGGACCACGTTCCTTCTCGATTTGAAAATTACGAGATATTAACTTTGTTGCAGAACTTAATCTATTGTCTAGAAGCAAGCGCCTTCTTCGTCGCCTTAGGAATTCCGAAGGACTGCATGTATGAACGAGTGCTGCGAGCCTCTAGTGGAAGTCTACGAAGAGGTCCTACCAGATTTTTGTTTCAAGCTCTTCAGGGGTCCTTGCTTCAATTCCATCAGCGCGCGAGAGCTTCCTCGAATACTTTGAAGGTTGGAGGGGGGGGGGGGGTCTCTGGTTTTGCGTTTTCAATCACCGCACATGTATGCACTATTTCTCTGCTCTGTTTTGCAATCTCGTTGTCGAATGGTATGGACAACGGCGAGTCCACCATATTTGTTTAAGCTGACCGGTACCCTAAACCCTAAACCCTTAAGCATATGGTTGTGGTTGTCTGCCCCTGACCTTGTGTTTTTTCAGGGCATAGACGAAAGGTGGGACGACACAGCGATGGCGGGAGGAAAGGCGGTGAAGGGGAAACCTGCCGTGCAGAGGTTTCAGGGAATTCAGTTTCAGAAGAGCAAAGGCCAGCATATTCTGAAGAATCCTCTCTTGGTGCAGTCCATAGTGCAGAAAGCTGGACTGAAAAGCACCGACATTGTCCTCGAAATTGGTCCTGGAACAGGTAATACCATGCCATCCACGTTGTGCTTCAAGTTAAGCCCTGAAGAACCAAGAATCCCGAAGTAGACCTCATGTTTTACAGCAGTTTTGAGTAGCTCCATATGGGAACTGTTTTTGAGCAATTTTAATTACGTCATATCCAACACATGCAATGTTTTTCACTGATTCTGGTGATATAAAATTTGATCCCATCTGAATTTTATTGCCCGCAATGTGATCAATTGAGCTGTCATTTTAGAATCGTTAGGAGCTTTCGCAAGGTTTTCCCAAACTATGACTTGCCGTCTGTATTAATGTATTATGTTTCTTGCAGGAAATCTGACAATAAAGTTGCTGGAGGTTTGTAAGAAGGTTATTGCTGTAGAGCTCGATCCTCGCATGGTGTTGGAGGTCACGCGGCGCGTTCAGGGCACTCCTTATGCAAACAAGCTCCAGGTACTTGGTCTGTCAAGGGTTTAGGATTTTGTCTTCCAGAATTTGTGATTTTGTGTCAAGGGTTCAGAGTTTTGTCTACCGTGGTCCTTGGTGACTGCAGGATTATTTGCTAAATTGGTGACTAGAGGGTGAAAAAGCCCTATTTGGGCCTCATGTTTTTCTAGCAGTTTGGAGCAGTCATATGGGCTTTGTTTCCAATAATCATTTATTTTTAACCGACGCGGGCAAAGTTCTTCGCTGATTCTGAATTGTATTATTCATAATATCACCGATCGATTTGATAATTTTTAAACCATAAATCTTAGGGACTAATTTCCATGGTGGAATATTGAGTCGTGATGTGATGGTTTTGTATGCAGGTGATTCAAGGTGATATACTGAAAACGGAGCTGCCCTACTTTGACGTGTGTGTTGCGAACATCCCTTATCAAATCTCCTCACCCATCACTTTTAAGCTGCTCTCCCACCGGCCACTCTTCCGCTGCGCCGTCATTATGTTTCAGAAGGAGTTCGCACAGCGTCTGGTTGCGCAACCTGGCGACTCACTCTTCTGCCGTCTCTCTGTCAACACACAGCTATTGGCTCGAGTCTTCCATTTGTTGAAGGTTGGTAGCATCCTTTCTGTTCTTACATTTGTTAGAGGATTCTCATTTCATCTCTAATGTGAACGTCCCTCAACTTTTTGTCAATTGAAGATCCTTTATAAGGATCTGACTGTCTGGATAAAACGCTCCTAAATCCTGGATAGTTGTCGCATCTGATGGTCTTGCTGATGGTGATTCTAGAATTTGATCTGGTTAGGTTTTTGTTCGGTTTAAAGCTAGAGGATACTATTTGCGTCCGATTTTAAAAATTTCAACCAGCGTAGGAGTGCTTTCTTTGGGAGATCACTATAGAGCTGTGGAGAGAGAGAGAGAGATCACTTTGCGTACAAGAACCAAACTCTCTTCAGATGAAAACTTTTTTCACTATGTACGAATATCCTATGCAATTATTCGATGTGGGAGTTTGTAGTTCACTAAAAGTTACAGAGTAGACAACTCCTGTTTTCTATGTTGTGGCCATAGACGTTTAGCCAAGTTATGCTTACAAGCACCTGCTAATTGGAAGCTAACCAAGGGTATTGGGAGGGATGTGTTGCTGTTGGTAACAGGGGTCATTCAATAGGAGACCAGAATTAGGTCCCTATTGGTTTTAGTATTTTCTGCCTTACTTTTTGTGAGCTTGATTCATTAATGACTACCTTGCTTTTGGTCGAACCAGGTGGGCAAGAACAACTTTCGGCCACCACCAAAGGTGGATTCATCAGTCGTTCGAATTGAGCCTCGTAATCCCCTACCTCCCATCAATTTCAAGGAGTGGGATGGCCTCATTCGACTCTGCTTCAATCGCAAGAACAAGACGTTGGGGTCTATATTCAGGCAGAAAGCTGTTCTCGCCTTGATTGAGAAAAACTATAAGACTTTCCAAGCCTTGCAAGAGGCCAGTGGCTCTGAGGTAAACGGTCTAATCATCTTCTCTTTTCGCAGACATACTAACATCTCGACCTTAATAATGATGCAAATCTTACGTTCTATTTAAGGGGAACTACAACATTGCAAGTTCAAATTTGGTATTGTAGTTTGCTTCAATACTTCACTTATATTGTTGATTTCAGACTCTATGGAGTATGGTGCACTCCATGGTGATTGCTTTCAATGGGTATATCCAGATGGCATTAAGGGTGTGGGCATTAAGATGTTCAACATTAATCTTGTTTCCCCCACTTGGGTAATGCCACCGTATTGAATGGATTGTTGCTAGTTTCACCTTTCTTGAGGGAGTATTGACTACACCGAAAACTGTATTTATTGTGGGTTCAAAAGTACTAGACCTCAAATTCACTGTGGGTTACCAAAAAATTAATTTACAAAGATTGCTTTCTCATGCGTAGATATTATTTAGTAGAAAGCGACTTTCTTTGTAATTACTTGTACGCACTGTAATTGCAATTTTGGTGGTCTCCTTAATCACCACTTGGGATCCTCAAAGTTTCTCCTTTGTGATTGCCATTCATGAGTGCTCCTTGATTCTTCTTATAGCATCCGTACCCATGGTCTGAAAGCCACTAATGTATTATTTATGACAGCTTGGGATCCTCAAAGTTTCTTTGTTTGTGGATGTTGTGATTGGACCCCTTATTCTCTTTCAGCATCCGTTCCTTGGATGAAGGCCACTAATATATCTGTGATAACTTGTGAAAAAACTGTGCATGTCACTGACTGTTTCCTTGTGGGGACTTGGCTGGCTCAGGTGTCAGTGGTGGATCCATCCATTCTGGGTGATTTAGCTGAAGACGAGAGTATGGAGGTCGATGTGAATGCTGATGGTGACGGCATGGAAGTGGAAGAGGAGGATGGCAACCAGCAAGGGAATGCCTTTTTCAAGGAGAAATGTCTGGCAGTGCTGGGTGAGGGAGGGTACGAGGACAAGCGGTCCTCCAAGTTGACCCAGGACGATTTCTTGAGGCTTCTTGCATTGTTTAATAAAGCAGGCATCCATTTCACATAGACAATTACCGTCTCTTGTTTGCAGTACCGTCTCTTGCTCAACTCCTGAGAAAGCTCTGCTTACTTGCTTTGCAAGCTCAAGTAAGCATCCTACTCCTTCAATGCTGGTGTCAGATTGCGAGTTTCTCAGTGTCATTAGAAAGCTCTGTGCAGGGCTAGTATTTCACCGGGAGGCAACAGCTGTACCACTTGCTATCGCGGCATTTAGAGTAGGGACTTCCCCAGTAGATTCGTTGTTCACAATGGTCTTAGGACCGCCATTACTCATTTTCTTCTTTTGGATGAGATTTTGGGCTCATATTCGTGCAAAGTCCAGAATAGAAAAAATTGAGAAATCTCGAACTAGAATTTGAGATCTGCGATTGCTCGTAATGTGAGTGGCGAAGCCAAGCTATAATTCTTTCCCAGAGAAAGCTTGTGGCCCTAAATCTCTTAACAGAAGCATGGCTGAAGTAAAGGTCATGAAAAAGTAGCTCCAATACTGATGATCAACAGCTGCTGCCCATGCGATTTAACCCTCTTCTGCCATGCTTAGGTTTAAAGTGATTTGAACTCTGAAGTAAAACCTCACGAGGGCGAGTCTATGCAGGAGGTAGCATGCCTTGGCATCTCAATAATGTACTGCCGGGAAATCCCTCGTTTAGTTCTGGAAGAGATTCCAACGTCATAACTATGAATTACGGCTTCCTCCATCGATACGAACTCATGAAATATGAGATTCGGCAGAGGATTTGAAATACCATTATTCATTTATTTATACAAAAAAATATTTAGGGAGAAAATAATTCCCCCAAAAAATTTAAAATCTATTTTTGGGAATGTTCGTTGCCGAAACCTACCACTACAATGGTTGTATTGATTGTAAGAGTGACGTCAAATCTCACAATGCTGATTGTTTGATGACTTTGATCATGAGCATTCCTAGTTGTACAATACCTGATAAGATGGGATGCAATCAAAGAGTGAATTTTATTTGTAAAATTTTAGGAGGGATTTCTTAAACAATTTCCTTTTTTAGTCAAAAAGTGATTTTTCTTGTTTCCCACTAAATGAAATCATTAATGTTGAACAAGTAAAATACAAGTATGTAGATGGATAATTATTTCTATCCACAATTGGTTAATGTCACCATTGTAGAAAAAAAACATTGTTTGTTTATAGTTAATTCTTGTTCCCAATGGCTAGGTCTTTGAGCATTTACTATTGCTTAGTGTGCTTAGAAAAACTTTTAGGCAAGGTTACTTTTTGCTCTAAGGTAGTTTGCTCTAAAAGTAAATGGTCTCTTCAAATCGCCCTTATATTTAGGTCTGAAATGGATTGTAGGTGGCCCTGAAATGGACCTTTCAAACCATTGAAAGAATCAAGAGAAAAGCATTATTTATTGCAAAAGCCAATTGTTGGCCTTCATTTACTCAAATCACTTTAGAAGTTGCATTTTGGAAGACTTAGGGTCACAAACAGGTGCCTACAATAGAATTTTTTAAAAATTCATAAGTAATTCAAAAATGGTTCAAAAAATATAAAACCACTTGAGTGACGTTTTGCATCCATTTTTCTTTCTATAAAAAAGGGATCCAAAATATTTCTATTCATGGAAACCTTTAAAAAGGGGGGACCAGCCCTTAAATGGTTGTTTTTAGAGCATATTACCTTATCATGCCCACACTACAAAACTATGGCCAAGAGTTTGGGAAGAGGGACCTAATTCTATTTCTAGCTCCACTACTATTTTATAAATGGTACATTTAAATTGTTCTTTAACAAATCTTTAAGGGTACTACAAAATTTAAGTTCTTGTGTGCTTGAGTCACCTTACCAACGGCACTACAAAATTTAAAGAGAGAAATTCAACAATGAAATTAGATCCAACTTTGGATAGGTATTTGAATCTACTTTCACCTTTAACCTCTAAAGGACCAAGGCCCTTTTTTCACCAAAAAACACTCAAAACTGCCATTTCTATTGCAAAGAGTAAAAAAAATAAAAACTGTTTTTTTTTTTGCACATCTAACCATAGGATCTTACACCTAACTAGTACGAAAAAGTGCACAATAAATTTCAAAATTTTTGATTGCATAGATTGCAAGATATCTACGTTTAAAGTGAAGAATACCAATTTTTTTGCACATTGTAGGACTAGATGTTTTGACTTTGAACCTTCAGAACTTAATTTTTTGCACTAACAAGTTTTGAGGTTTAAATCTTTATGGTGGGGAATTGAGTTGAGGGTTTAGGGAAAAAGAAAATTTCTAGAAACCTCAATTCTCATTTTTAAAAAAATTGTTAAGTAGAAGTAGGTACGAGATAGAAGGAAAATCTATATTATTAATATCTTTAAGATGGGATTAAAACACATTCATTCCAATGGTGAGATTGTTTTGGCAAGCAAACTAAACCATGTGAGGCTTTTTTTTTAAATTTGTAAAAATTGCATTAAAAAAATAATGAATCTTGCAAGTTATTTTTTCAAGAAGATGCTTAGATTGCCAAAAAACCCAGATTGTCCACTACTTTCACATCACTTATCCAAAAGAAATGAAAAAAAGCTTTCCATGTAGACAAAATTATAATCTATGAGAAAAAAATTCAAAATTTTAAGATTTTTTTTTGCTGCCCAATCTCCCCTATTTTGAGCTTATATAGGCATAACTTTTGTTCATAGGCAACAATTGAAAAAAAATAATATTCCCACAAAGGTGATCAGTTTTTCTATCTTCAAAAAAAGTTTCAAAAAATCATGACAAAAATTAAGACTACAAGTACCTATCCAAAATTCCATTTTTCCCCTAAATAAACAATGGTCCTTTAGGGGTTAATTGGTGAATCAATAGAAAATATCATTTCTTCATAGATATACTCAAAAAATTAGTAAAAGATGTACTCCCTCTCTCCCACTAAAAAATTCCATAACAAGCACAATTTGTATTCCACTAAAAAATTTTGTTCATTGATTTCAACCATAAGTAAATGTTGGCCATATTGAATGACCTCATTAGAATAAGTGGCAAGCAATCAAGGAGCATTCCTCTCCTAGCAAGCTTGGCCTTGCCTATAATATGAGGCACCTTATACTAACTACTTCAAACATTACTGTCGATAATGGATTTGGTGATTACTTCAATGCTATGTAAATTTATTTATAAAGGGTCAAGTTTCCTTGTTGCGATATTAAATTGGAAGCATATATTTTTACAATTCCATTGTTGCCACCAACCTTTAAACCATCACAAATGACAAGCTGGCAACATTTACAAACAATGCTCAAATTTAATACTTTCCATACAAATTTTGGGTGACTAAATGACACCTAAAATCTAAACAACTAAAGATTTTGCATAAATCTAGGGGATGGGTTAATAGTTCTTGAATGTATATATCACTAACATGAAGACTAAAAATATAGTCCCTTACATTGGAGGGTTTTGGAGGGTTTTAGTGGGATTATTTACATGTAAGATTTTTTAAGCCTTCTACATTCAACTCACAAATAAAACTTGTAGATTTTAAAGTTCTAAATCACATGCATGTAGTTCAATTAAAAAATTTTCATCATACAATACAAAATTTTGAATTTTGAAGCAATTATCTTTTCCAAATTTGTCATAAATACACAATACTGCCCTTCTACCTTGTCCTAATGTAGATTTAGAATTACAATTTGCCTCTTCTTAAACAAACACTCACACTCATACTCAAGGGGGAATGTTGGATTAGTGTGCACGAAATGCATGATTGTCATATTGTTTTGCAGAGAAGAATGATGTGGAGATATATTCGAATTCATGAAGTATTTGCAACCAGCTAAATGTGAAACACGTTTCAAAGCACTGTCCTCTTTTCCAAATAATGAGCCCAAGATTGTTGCGTTATAATTTCAGAAAGCTCCGACTCACCACCACTATCACTGACCTGCAACCCAAACGGGTCGCTTCTCCAAAGAACAAGCACATCATCGTCAGATGGAAAATCTTGGTCCTTTGGAACAGCCTCGAAAGCAAGCTTCTCGGCCGATAACCCAATGCTACCAAGTATTTTCTGCGAAAACGCATGCCCTCCAGAGTGGTACAGCACGATTACAAGCCTCTTCCCCAATTGATGCGCCACTGCAATCAACACCAAAATACGAAATGGTCAAGTGCGTTGAACAAACATAAAGCACAAGCTTCGCTATATAATAGATGGACAATTGTCAATGTGCAGCGATTTGTGAGACAATGAACTTCAGCTGAGTTCATGGTTCACTCAAAGAAGACTCATGAAACTAGTGAGTTAGATAATTCGCACCCTGATCACCATACGTGTAATGTAGTGGTCCTATTATGCCAACATGCTCCTCCAAAATCAAGATCAAAATAAAAAAATAAACTAGAACCCTGCTTTGTAGAGAATATCCTAGAAAAATGCTAGTAGCAAGCCTAGAAACTATGCAGACACAAGCTTAGACTCACCCAAGTCTTGAGCCACCTCCACTTGCCTCGTGAAGTCTCCTCCACCTCCAAATAAGGCAAATCTCCGAGTGCTAGCCAGAGTCAATGGTACCAACAGGAACACACAACTTGTCCCTGGAAAAATGTGTACAAATGAGAATCTACTATTTTGCAAGAAGGCTTCTTCTCTAAACGAAGCATTCACTTGCCTCGAGATTCACCAGATGCTTTGTCAAATGCTCCTTCTACTTCATTATATGAGTATTTAACAAGCTTACAACGCAAAGCATTTATGAGTATGAGCACTAACCGTTGGTAGTGGCTGGGTCCGGAGATGTTAGAATGCTCGAAAGGTCATCTTTGTTTCCCTCAAACAGTGTCGCAAGCGAGCGACAAGCCTCTTCACTACTTAGTACTTGTGGATAGGAGCCAAGCATGGCTGTGCTATGCTTTGAGCTTCCTTTTCTTCTCTCACCCTTCACAGTGGCTGCATAAATCAAATTTCGACTACAAATCAAATTTCAGTTAATTGCACCACATATTAGGGCTGGATCTTGGTTGCCTACTGCCTCCATAGTCCAGCTTCAGGGGTAAAACTTGCAAAGAGACATCGCAAACCTTGCATATATCATATAAAAAAAAGCGAGAGAGTACTTACAAATAACCCAAACAGCAAGAGTTGCTGCAAGCCCAAAGCTCAGGGTGACTGATAACACCAGCAATGTGGATAGTATCTTGACCGACCGCTTTAATTGCTCGAGTTGGAGATTTTCCACTTCAGGTCCAGCCTCGATTACAGCTTGGGCTTGAGCTCTTTCAAACCTGCGACCATCCTTTCCACGTTAAAGTAGACACTAGTGAGTATTATCTTCCAAATGAAAGTAACCCAGAATAGCCTCGTGTTCTTGCTTCATAGATAATTGACCAAATTTTAACTCACCCGAATCTCATCGAATTGTTTTATAGAAAGTATCATACCTGCAATTACCAAGACTTTCCTGCAACCATCTCATTCGAGTTTGCTGCTGAGTGACTGAGTCTTCACAGGAACCAAGCTGTGTATTTTCATCCGGCCTTCGATCCACAAGCTCCTTCTGCAAGCCAAGCTTGGTTGCATAGGAATCTCGATCTGCTTCACATTTAGAGAGCACGAGCTGTTTCTGATAATTGCATTCCTCTGCGCTTATCATTGATTTCTGCATGGCCCGACAAGCAGCCAAATCTGCGGCCACGGTTTCTCTCTCTGCACCAAGTTTAACTCGAAGCAAAAGATCTTTCTCGACACATGCGCGTTGCAGCTCTCGTTTTTCCCCTAAAAATTGCAGCCGCAGCTGTGCCTGTTCTTCCATCCATTCTTCCTCCTTCTCTGCAATAGTTTGCAAGCAGGTGAGCTTGTCTTTCTTTAATGCAACCACATCAGCCTCAAACTCCAGGACATGCTTTGCCGCGTCTTGAACTGTGTCGTTGCACCAGTGGTTTAGCACACTGCGAGAAATTTGGGAACCTTTGTCTCCTGCATGACAAATAAAAAATGAGCTCAAAATCAACTGACCTCCGCTAAACTATCCTCGAATTCAAAACTCAAATTAAGCCAAGCAAGTAAGGAATTTATCAGATAGAACCACAATGCGTTATATATTTCTGTCATGGAAGCCCAAGACAATGTAAAAAGATGTACAGTCTTCCAGCAGAAATGGCAAAATCTTGGCCTTTGACACAAATCTTGGCTGAATCTAATTAGCTCCAAGCAGGATTCCGCATGCCCCACCCCAATTTCAAGGTATGTAATTGTCTGGATACGACTGCCTAAATCTTGCACGATGAGTACCTATTGATTCTGAGAATGTACACCGACTGAACATCAGAACTGTCCGTTGGCTTTAAGGTTATTTACCAACAAAACTTTGAACCCTTTTAGCTTTTGATATACTATATCCAAAAAAGCATACTTTGCTGCATTACGATCCCCTGGCGAAATCAATAAAAATCTGTTCAATATACAAACAGGAACTACGATCACCTTTCAGGTAACCTGAAACCCTAAAAAACCCAAAGATTCACGGTTATAAAACGACCAATTCACTAGATCGTCGTTTGTGAAAAATGTAATCCAAATAACGCCAAAAATACAACACTAGGATGAGTGAAGAATATTGTATAGGTTAATAAACGAGTAAAAAAATCTGGAAAAAAACAAATCCCGTATATGATCTCTTCAAAGTTGCAAAAAATACGCCCAATTTGAGCCACACACCCAGCTAGAACTAACGAATTCAATTCTCAAAGCAAGACTGATAAGCACAATAAATTTTACCCAATAGAGCTAAAGAAATAAAAACCTCCACAACCATAGCACAAGGACACGGAACGGAAGACGCAAGAAGGCACACCAACACAAAAATACTCACATACTTCCCAGCAAAAACTCACTTTGTTTTCTGCCATTGAATTCATCACGTAGCTCCAAGAAAAACACCATTTCACTCACCTGGATTCCACAGTCGAAGATCGGAGAGCCAGCTCAACGAATCATTGACATTGCAAGTATCAGTTTCCCTGCAGATTGGGGCCCCGTGCAAGGGTGTTGCACACACGGAGACGATGGAGAGAAACAGAAACGAAAGCCAAAACGGATTATACTTGCTGTTTCCGCAGTTGCCATTCCGTTCGGCCATAGCTTCAATTGATCAGTCGCTCAAACGCATCGCCGCAGGGAAGAAGAACAATCGAAGTCTCTTGCTGAAGTCTCTTGGAGAAGCCGCCGACGAAGCTTAAGTGCGCTGTTCAGCTCATGACTTTAATGAGAAGGCTTCACAGAAGCTAAAGGCATGCGCAATGAATACTCGGCATACAAGCCCTGTAACGGCAAATGGCGCGCCATTCCTTCTAGTGCCGGTTTTTTCTTTGGAAAGATTGATCCAATGCAAAGCTTACAATCTAAACTTCAAATAGACTAGTGTGCCCTGTGCCATTGTCACACCCAAAATGTAAGTAAAAGTAAATTTTTAATTTTTTAACTCATAAAAACTTCAAAATTCAATAATTTTTACGTCATAGGTCTAAACACTACAAAACAATGCATGTGCACCCTTCTTTGTTGAAGGCTTTCCGATGGTATCAAACATACCAGTGGAGGACACACAGTATAGAAGATCTCACCGTATCAAAAGAAAAAAGTCTAATTTAAGGTATGGATTTTTTCATATTATGAAAAGGAAGAAAGAAAAGAATCTACATTAAAAAAGACTTTTTATGGAAACAAGGGAAGGTTGAATTAATAAGCACACCTACCAATGCTTGAAAAATATTAATGACAATGATTATTCCTATATGGGCCAATTCACAGGCCCTTCACATTGTCCAAATTAGCTAGTCTCAAGTGGTTGCATACCAAGGCCATAGAACTAGAGGCCCCAATAATGGTTGCATTGGAACAAAATTTTAATAAAAAATAAGTCTAGGCCTAGTATAGTGCTGATACTAATTGGGATATCGGATGCATTGCAAATGCTTTATGGTAACAGAATCTATTCTTGATCCTTTAAGAAATCCTCCGTCTTTTATTATCAAGAGTCATAATTGATTAATTTGTGTTGATTAGCTTTTTGGAAAAAAATAGTTTAAAAAAATTATTTTATAATTTTTATAATTTGGATTGTTTATAAATATCTTATGTATAGGTTAATTTTGTAAATAATTAAGGAAAATTTGGAACATGCCTAAATTTTAAGAATTGTACAACTATTTTTCAAAATCTAAAAAAATTTCATTGGTGCCAATTTTGAATATCAAAAAATATTCTTCAAAAAATTTAGAGAAATGAATACATTTATACATGAATAGAAAAAAAAATCCACGATTGGGAGTGTCAAAAACGTAGGAGGAACAAAGTGTTGAAAGTCAAGAAATTCAAAACAAGCTGCCAAATGAGCTGCCAAACTCTCCAAATTCTAAAATTAAATTATTTTGGCGCCAATGTTTTGAATTATATCTAGATATACAATATTGAAGTGAAAGGATAATAGTTACCTACTAGTGTCCCTAGACATGTTCTAAAACTATTCTTCAAAAAGTATTTATTCAAGGCATGAAAGTCCATCTCAATCTTAACTCCTAATGACCCAAGCGACCATTTTTTGGTCACTACCCTTCTTTTTTGAGTTGCTTGTTACCAAATTTTGAATTTTTATTTAAAAAAAATTAGAAAATAGACTATATTATGAATCCAATGGTGGTAGTTTCACAAGTCAAGGTTCAACTCACAATTTATTAGTGCACATAACAAGGTTGAAAAGGTATAACAATGATGACTTTTGCTATTGTGAGCCACCTTGTGGGTTCTTCATATTTTGCCAAATTGTTAAGCCAAGGATGGAAAATGGCAAGGCTAAGAATAAAGAGTGACCAATGCTAATTGCAATAGATCATGTATTTTTAGTGGCTTCAACATTAGTAAGTCGACATGCTTATTCTTGATTTGCATTGGAGTTTCTCTTACATTTAATCTACTATTGTAGAAATATTTACTAGCACTAAAGGTGAAAATACCTAAAATTGTAAAAATAAGGAATTCAACATAGTTGTAAGATATCTTTAGTGGAGTGAATACTTTTTTCTTGTTAAAAAATGGAAATTATGAAATTATATATATATATATATATATATGTATATGTATACTTCTTGGAACATTCATCTAAGTTTCATTTGAAAAATCTATTATTAACTTCTTATAACTTTTGTATACAATATTCAAATGCCCTTTTTGAATTATGTAAGCTTAACTACAAATTGTAATAATGTTGGCTTTAAGACCATGATGAATGAAGAGTTGGTTGAAGTTTGTTTGACTATCTATGCCTTGCAACTATAAATATATGACCAATAAAGTAGGAATCTTCACTAGCATACAATCACAATTGCGTGTGATATTTAGTTTGTAATAGGTCATTCTACCTAGGGGATTAATAACAAGAAAAGTTTCATACATATTTTGTAATTTGAAATAAGAAAGTTGTTTAATGTACAACAAGGCAAATTCTAAAAATATGCTAATAATGTATAACTATTTGGTGAAAAGATGTAACCCCCCTCCTCTTGCCCTCTTTTTTCATTTTCAATTATAAAAAATTTTAGATCGTAGATCTTCTCATAGGAAAAAAAATAAAATTGATCTCCAAGCTATTGATTTGGGATACAAATATGTTTATAAAAACAAATATGGACACTTTTATAGAAGACGGATATGATACATGTACAAAAGATAAATAATAGTACATATATAGAATACACACATGAATATAGAATACGGATATAAATACAAAAATGTACTATATAAATATGGATATGAATATGAATATGAATACGAATACAAAAGATGTATACATGTATACACTAAAATCCCATATCAATTGTACCACCCCAATCTCAAATGGATGGGGAGGATGTTTAGGATTTGGGTGAGGATTGGGTTTGGGGAATTTAAAAAAATATTTACTTTGAGTGTAGGGGTGGATTGGAAAATTAAAAGATATATATTTAATTTGGGTGGGGAGGTGGAGTGAACCTCTGCCTCACTATCCACTCATTCAAAAGACAGTTCAGACAAAGTATCTCATGGAAAAGGATTGAGTGTCAATAATCCAAGATTTTAATGGTCATAATAATTGAAGTGTTATCGTTGCAATAATGAAGCCACAAGCAAGTATGCCATGTCAAACTCTATTAAAAATTAAATAATGCTCAAGAACTAGGAAGCTCAAGAGCATTATGGGAAATAATGCCAAAGTCCCAATAGTTTATTAGTTTTTTTGACTATTCAATAGAATGGTGACAAATCTACTTTAGAAATCCAATGTTCATTTTCAATAAAATTTGTTGAATTATGTTCCTCTTGAAATTTAGTTATTGTGGTAAAATATTTATGTCAATCCAAGTTGTTTTAAATGTATGGGAGCAAGTCAAAGTTCAAAATCTTCACAATTTTGGATTACATTAGACTTCGGTGGCTTCTTTTTTCTTCACACAATGTCCATTTCCAATTAAAAAAGTTGTGTATATTAGTGTTGTTTGTGTTAATAAAATTTCATATCAATCCAAGAAGTTATGAATAAGTGATAAGCATTTTAGTAGGGGGTTTAGCCTTATATGTGTTTTTTCTTGCTTTTTTTTGACATTTCAGTCATTTTGCAAACACAATGAGTCAATTCAATGATATTTTCTTCCTCCAATGTATTTGTATGGTGGTTTTGAATCACTTTATGGTTTAAAGTTTTTTCGCTTGATTAGGTTTAGAAATCAAATTTCACCTCCAAATGTGTTGCTAGGAAAATTTCAACATCCTTTTTCAACACTAAAACATTATAATCTTGCAATCTACATGGCCAAATGACTCCAAATTTGATTCACATCATCTAAACATCATACACTACAAGATTGTATGGTTGAGATTTCTATATCTTAAAGACATTTAGATTTTTGACACTTCAAAAGCCATGAACCCAAAAAGGCTTAGGCTATTAGGGGTTAAAGGTGAAGTGGTCTATTCACTTGAAATTAGAAGAAAAATACAAACTTTTCTGATGACTTTGCAACCTAGGGTCTCTAACTGTTGGTTAGCACCTGCATCCATTGTCACTAGCAGAAGCAAGCGGTAGTAGAAAACCTGAAATTTAGACAGAGCTAAACTCTCATGAAAGAGAACACAAAGAGAATCGCACCTCACAAGAAAGTCGACAATTGAAAGCGTCACTGTAAACACCAGACCAAGGCACTCCTCCACCAAACCTAGCCACTATGTAAGCGGCAGTTATGTAAACCTTACAGAGTCTTCTGTAAAAGTCTGCGCTTTTACAGGAGACTCAGCGAGAACAGCCCATTCCTCTGGTCATTTACAACAGGTTACACTGGTACAACGAATGTTGATAATGCATAAATCATGCTTCAAAACTAGGCTGCTGCTTTATGAATGATTTAAGGATATGACTACAAATGGCGAGCCATGTTTCAGTACAGGTCAATCTTTTGGTGATCCGTGGACCACCGAGAAATGTGAAGCAAATAAATAAATAGCTGGTGACACAAAAGAACCAGCCTAGGAAAACCTGCAGTTTCTCGACTCCAGGGTGGACTTTGTTGGGGCTGACTTATTGAAGCCCTGAAAGAATAGACGAATTGCAATGTACACCCGCGTGTGGTGTTTCATTGAGTGCACTAAAGCTAATTGGTGAACCTGCGTGATTAGATAAGAAAATTGTTGTGGAAACTTGAAAACCACGACAAGCACCGTGTCTGTTATTATGTATCTATGAGTACTTTGTGTACAGAATATCCTCCCATGGGTGGCGGTACAGCGGCTGCTTCAGACGCTTCTGGTCGAATGTGTGTCTGCAGAAAACATATAACAGCAAATATCAGAACTCCGAGGTGGAGATTGAGTAGAATACAAATTGAAGGAGCTCGATCAAAAAGGCATATGCCAATACGTACCCAATAAGACCAATGCTCCTTGCCAGCACAAAAAGTCCATTCAGATAACCGATCTGAATGATATCATCGATCTCTTGCGGGGTGAACATGGCGCAACTTGACAAGAGATCCAGGAAAAGGGACCCAATGCACCCATCAACATTGAGCACAAGGTTGTTGGCTTTGGTCAATGTGTAAGTCTCCACGGTCACAGCATATTCCATGTACTTCACGTTAGGGAATTGTGTACGCGCATACTTCTGCAAAAGCTCCACCCTCTTGTCCCTGTTGTCACGGCTCTTAATCCTGCACGGGGAACACCACCACTGTTGGCTTCGTAAAAGTGACGTGTAGGAGTTTCAAACCCATCAATTGGGATTGAATCGACTACCAAATGAACACACAGGGGGCCTGACTGCAGAGCACAATCATTGGAACCAGATAAACAAGCAGGAGATAGAGAATGAGGTAAATCAAGAAAACAGTTATCTGAGCAGTTGCCGTACCTATGGCCAATTCCAGGAACTCGAATACCCTTCTTCTTCATGCTTTCCACAAATTCATAAGGTGACAAGCCACGGTCATGGGCATCCTTGAAGTAGCGGGCAGCATCATCGATAGCTCCACCGAAACGGGGGCCAATGGTGAGCAAACCTAATTTTCATTGAAAAGGAAAATACCGGAACCGGCTATCAGGATTCATGCCGAATATTTAATTGAAGTTGGGAAATCAAATTCAGTATATGCTAAAAACAGGAAAAATCCGTGTTCTCCATACAAAAAAATATAAACATTTTGAAATTACGGCATCTTTTATAGAAGTATATTTTGCCGACCCCGATGGCCGGGTACGGTAGTTAGTGACTACTTGGCACGTTGCAATTAAGTCCGAAAAGAACATTTCGAGCATGCACCGCAACTTCAAAAATTCAGAAGTCCATTGAACAGAGGTACATACCAGATACAAGACTGGATACCAAGTCCTTCCCTGCACGAGCAGTAACAATGGTGTTGTGGGCTCCAGACACAGCTGGACCATGGTCCGCACAGAGCATGATGCACATCTGCAAATACGACCACGTCCCCAAAACTATATTCAAATCACTCGGCGACTGGGCAGAAACTAGAAATGCACATGGTCAAACTGCTAAAAGTTCCGATGAAAATGTATTCGATGCCAGTTTTACTGGAGAAACGGCTTCTCACACTCGTGAAGTCGTGATGTTTGTTTCCTCAGTACAAGAGGATCGGATAACACGGTACTTAATTTGTTACAGGAGACAGCAGAAGATCAACGAATCCTACTGATGTAGAATCAACAGCACGTCAAATGATAAGACAATGACTGTAAGCACCTCAATGAACTTAGTGCAGTATCGCGGCAAACTGCGCTTGAACCATAGAAGTGAAATGACATCACCAACTCCATAATCCTTCTCAATGATCGTGGACATTGGCACGCCTGCATACGTTGGCTCTTCACCTGCGGTACAGAAGGACGTTACAAACTTAGTACCCTGCTACAAACTAACCAGCGTACAAGAAAATAATAATCAATAACAAAATGAGGAAGGCACAGAGAAAATACGGAGGTGCAAGGGGTTTTGAAACGCGATTAATCGCAAGTAGAGGTTAAAGAGCAGCACAAAACCGTCAATAACAAAATTCCAGTAGTTCTCAAAGCATAACAGAGTTTCAGCTTTCAGATACCTCTATCATCACATATGGTCGACACGATGTGTGTGGGCGCCCGCACTTTTCCACTCTTGATGGCTGCGTTGAGGTCCTCTGGTACCGTGGGTGGAACAAAATCCTTGACTGGAGTAATTACCTTCTTCTCAACCTGAACAAGAAACAAATTACCTAGTCAATAAAGCTAGCTCATTCCTCAAGAATTTTAACTTCACCATAAAATCAAATTCCTGAATGACAGAAGATATCTGTTGTCCGAGTTCTGGGTGGATACCAGTGATTCGTAAGTAGCTTTGATGGTGGCTTCCAAACCTTCAAAAGAAGTGGGTACAATAGCACCAGCATCAGCCAGAGACTTGTTCTTCGTTTGAGCAGACTCTTCGTCACCACCACTCTTGGCACCCTGTGTTTACGCCGTAGGAAATTCAGTATCCCGCACACATTAAGTAAAGCTCCAAGAGTGATTTCTCGGTTTCTTAATAGGAATGCTAATTGCTGAGCGAAAAATGTGAGAAAGAACTTACAGCATGGCCAAATTGAACCTCCGACTTGAAAAGAGTAGCACATGTGCCACTAACCCACGCCACTACTGGTTTGCCTACTTTTCCCTGTTTCAGAGCGTCAACCAGAGAGTACTCGTCTCTCCCTCCCAGCTCTCCCAGAACCACAATCATTTTGATCTGCGAAGACATGAAAACACATGATGGCAGATACCAGTCAGAAAAGACCTACAAAGCACCCTGGGTTACAGAAACCAGAAACGACAGAAAGTTGGTTTTCATCATTTGTGAAAGTCACCTGTGGAATGTTGTTAAAGCGCAACACATGGTCTGAAAGTGTGGACCCAGGGTAGACATCTCCACCGATAGCAATGCCTTCATAGAGTCCGTCTGTAACGCGAGCTAGAACATTGTACATCTCGTTCGACATACCCCCCTGTCCACGAACCAAAGTGAAATTAGAGACCGCCGCACACAGATATCCTGTAGGTTTTTCCAGGGACGAAAACGGATAACATAGCTGGCCATTTGTTGATATCCACAAATCAGAAAGCCGAGTCAAAAAATCCTTTTAAGAGGATTGTGCTTACAGATTTTGACACAAATCCAACCGATCCAGGTCTGTAAAGCTTGCAGTGAATGATGTTGTCCAATGTGCCTGCTGTATCACCAATTTTGAATGCACCGGCCTGGATACCTCCAACTGTGGCAGGACCAATGACGACCTATCACAACATGAACGAGATGAGAGCAATGCAATGATAACATGTTCACCAGTACAGAGAGCAGTAATCGCTTGCCACAGGAACTCTAATTTCTTTACAGGTGGACATGAAGTTGTACAAATTACGCACCTGCGACACCTTTCTAGAACTTCTAATCCTACTGGGTTCTCTTCATGCCATGAAATAAATCAGAAATCTCCAATTGGAAGAATAATGCTTCCTCTATTCACACGAAGGACGATTCACAATATGAATACAATCTTGCATACAGAGTTCACCGCCCAGTCACTAAAAAATTCCGTACTTCTCCAGACCCACCACTGCAATCCGACCAGGTTTTTCAAAAGAGCCTACAACTGACAAAATTAATTGAGTTGACTCTCAATGACCACGTAAAAGGTTCGCAACCCACTATAAATTCTTGCCCGCACATTCAAGTGGTTTCTGTCTCCCATTCTCAGCTCCACACTCTACATCCAGTACCCTATTTTGAGCAGGAGTTCGGAGATTATTTCGAACTAAAATGTGAGGGGTCTGTGTACCTTATTGTTGGCACGAGCAAAAGCTATAAGTCTCTTGGCGTCTGCTTCAGGAACTCCTTCGGCAATAATTGCAATCACCCTGATTGTTGGCTGCTTAAGAGCCTCCATGGATGATGCATAGGCACTGCACATATAGTTAATTTAGTTAATTACGCTCCAAAAATTCCATGCTTCCTACAAAGGTAAATGCAAACTGACGTATAGCATCTGAACACACATGGGATCTTGGCTCTTTGAATTGAGGGCAAACTGGTATAGGCGGACAATGAACATGTGTCACAAGTTTCTTACTTCCAACTCAAATTTTCCTGGAACACAATACACCGATACCAAATGGAGCATTTGTATCTACTACTGCACAAGCATACCTGCGAAATGATGCGAAGTTGACGAAAACATCTGCTGTTGGATGCAACTTGCAGGCAGAAGAAATGCTGTTGGCAGTAAAAGTAATGAACACGTCAGAGTCTGTGCTTCGTTTCAGTACTATCTCTGATTCGCCCAAAATGACATAAATAAGTCAAATTCAGATATTCGACCAGAGAGTTTTTGATTCGACTAAATTATCGAGTAGGAAAAAGCTTGATTACAACATCCAAGAGAAGCTGAAGCTGAATTAGGGCAGAACAGGGCTATGGTATGCTGGTTGAACCCACCTGCCATGTACAGGGACGGCGATCTCCTCTTGTCCAAAGAAGAGCTTCTGGAAACCATCAGATCCTGGGTTGATCACACCAGCCACAGATGGGGTCTCCCTTCCTGTGCATCAAGAAATATCCCAAAGGCCTCAGAAGCAATTCTCAATTCTCCAGAGAAGCAGAGATACTAAGATAATTTGTTCAGATTGTTCATCGTCGTTTACAATTCTCATGTTTCCTACTGAAATCATGTAATTCAATAGTGGCGAAAGAAAATGCAGGCGCTGCGCAGGTGCTGTGACTCAGCGTCACGGTCGAGGAAACTGAGAAGAAGTTACGCAAAAGTAGTGTTCCAACGCAGGAAGCCAGGATTTACGCAGCGATTGAATCAGATCGAACCAGCTGTTACATTGTTGATAAAAATTTAACAATTCAACAGAAATTCATCGGGAAAACTGACTTTGTTCCTGACTTAGTTTACAAGACGCTTTGGAAGTGGTAGTGATAATCGGAGCGCTTCCGAGTCAGAGCCACAACAGGAGGGAAAAAATTGTTCAAGACTCCATACTCTGCCAGAGTCAAATGATTCTGACTCTGTTCTGATAACCGCATGCTCGTTTACGCACATAAATATCAGCTCCAAAAGCAAGCCGGTGCGAATTCTCTAAAGCATGAATCCGAATAATTCCACGGCTTGTTGGGCATGGCTGGAATTCAAGCGTGTTTACATTCACACCTTAACATGGAGACACAAACGAAGGCAACCGACTATGACAATAAATTTATAACGACTACCTTGAAAAGTAGCATAGAGAAAACATACCACACAAGAAGTCGAAATCGAGCATGCGCTGCACCGGACTCTGCTTATAGTTATAGAACAGGGCCTGCGTAGTGCGCGAGAACAACTGTCCCGTCGCCATGGCGCACAACGCGTCAAACCCTCACAGCGATCCGAACCCAATGCGCTTGAACTCCTCCACCAGTAAACAATCTTATCCCCGCTTCAAAATTCCAGAAACCTTACACCAGATCTACAATCCAACCAAACGCGCAAACCACACCTCAGTCACAACCATGACAACTAGACATTCCAACCTCCACCCCAACTAGTAAGGTAATGCCAAAACGAAAAAAAAACGTCACTCGCATAGCACAGCGCCACAAAGCTGTCCACCGCAACTCCAATGCAGCTCAAGGCGATCTCAAAACACCCCCAAAATCCAAAACCCAACTCTTTGTGCCTCCTTCCAAAACTACACGCCACGAACCCAACTTCTCCGTCGCACCCCTTGCTGCCGAACACTAAAACTAGCTTCTCAAAACCCAAAAACAGATCTCCGCATGGACACAGCGGTAATCCCCCGCGACGGCCTAACCTCCACACCACAGCGCCGTTTCCCACACCCCGCGCCCCCCCCAAATCACCAAATCAACCGGCGCTCACCTCGATCGAAAGCCAAGGTAGCGAGACGACGCGACAAGAACAGCAGACGACGATACGAAATGAGATGCGAAATGCGCATGAGAAGCAATCGTTCACAGAGCAGGAGCAGCTGAGATTATTGCGCAGGGAAGTCGCTGAGTGGAGCTTTTGGGGAAGAAGGCAAGGTAAGGTCGGGTCGGGTCGGGTCGGGTCGGGTCAAGGCGAAGACCAATCTGACGTGACGCCGGGCGCGTGCAATTAGCGCGTGGTACCCAATTCTCTCATGCAACCAGCGCTTCCCTTTGCCTTTGGTTGACCATAAGTTGCACTGGCCTCGTCACATATTCCCTTCCCTTGCGAAAGTTGTCAATTGGAAACAACCTTTTGAGGTCCAGCAGTCAACTTTTCAAGCAGCCTGGGGATGCAGTCTCTGCAGCGTGGTTGTGTGTTGAAGGTTGACCATGGGATTCGTTAGGGGTGAAGCGACGGAGTTGTATGTCAAGGTTGACCCGGCCATACTTAGGTTTGATTGTGATACTGGAAGTTAGTACTCTTTTTTTTTCTTTTTGGGAAGATAATGCAAGTCTTGGGAGAGCGTCTTTGAACTCAAAAGAGACTATGACTATGAAAGTCAAGGAAAAGGCAACCCATATGGCCAATCTTATGATCTTCGCATTGTAACATAAAAAGACTACACTAACGATGGTAAATAGTGTTATGTTGCAAATAGTGTCGCTTGGACTTTTACCCTGCTCACTCTAAACGCCAATTAGTTGTCATTTAGAGTTACCAACATTTTAGGATTTTTTTGCTTGTCTTTTGAAAATATAGAATGCTAATTTGCAAAAGGGTTTTAATTTCTATTTAATAAAGTATTCATTTGAATAAGCAATAGTATATTTTTATTTTTATTTTTTTCATTGCAATTTGATGAAATAATAGGTAATACTAAAATTATGTAAACTTGTCCCGGGGGCACTACAAAGGAAGTTCATGAGTGAGGAGCGACCAAATTTTGAACCCCCTATATTATATCCTAATTTTTTTTTTTCTAAAAAAAAATATGAATAGATTTTCCTACTTTGAAATTTTATGTTCTAAATTATTGGTATTTTTTTATATTAACAATAATTAGTTACAAATTTTAGAAGAAAAAAGATATACTATAAAGCTAAAAATAACTTTTACACCCCTATATTATATAAGAAAAAAAAATTTGAAAAATGAAAAAAAAATTCTATTAAATAGCTTTCTACTGAAAGTTTATTTTGGCTGAATATTGATACAATAGTCATCTTCATGTGATCTCTATAAATATTTTAGTTGAAAAACATGCCATTTTAGTCCATTTTTCAATCCTTTCCAGACAATATATCACATGTTATTTAGGATTGAAATTTTTGGCAATAGAAACCTATAGACATTGTTAAACAAAGCTCAAAATTGTAGGTTGAAATTATAGTTTATTAGAAAGTAATTAGGAAAAATAGAAATGGGTAGTTAGGAATTGGTTGCTCTTCACCCATGAACTTCCTTTGTAGTGTACCCCCCGTGAAACTTGTAAAAAATTGATACTAACCTAGTAGTTGAGACAAATAGTGTCTATGTTGACATTTAGTGTTGGTAACTGATTAATAAGATTGTTGACATTTAGTGTTGTGCTTTGTAATTAGTGTTGCCAACACTATTTACCATCATTAATGTAGTGTGCCACGTGCCTCTGCAATAGTAAAAATTAATAAAAGTAAATTTCTAATTTTTAATTTATAAAAACTTCAAAACTCAATATCTTTTCAATCTTGAGTCCAAACATCACGAAATAAAGCCTTGCGCATTCCTCCTCACTGAGGGCTTTCTGATGGTACCAAGTACTCAATTGGTGGATGCAAGGTCCATGAGATCTTACCATAACAAATTAATTCAATGGATGGATTAGGAAATTTCTTGGTCCATTGAACCCTCTAAAGGAGGTGTTTCCATTAATTGTTGAGAACTCTAGTTCTGAAACCTCTAGGTGGGGTTTATACTTGCTCTGGGGCCAAATGGAAAGCCGGCCTAATTTGCTTTCAATTAGGCCCTCAATCTGACTCCAATTCACCACTCTGACCTTAGATAATGTATAATAAAGTGTTGAAGCTTGATTTTGGGGCCAACTTATCAAGCAAATTGTAAATTGGATTTCTTTTAATGTTGAATTAAAAAAATTTATCACACACATTTTTTCCTTTCATTTCCTATTTTTCCTATTTCAAAAATAAAAGGAAGAGTATTTTTTTAATAAAATTTTCTTTTTTCTTTTCATTTCTTCTATTTCAAAAACTAAATAATACTAGAAATAATTTTTTTTAAATAAAATAAAATGAACAAAAAAAAATTTTGAATTAAAAAAAAATTGAAGAAAACTTACCATTTACCATTAAGAGAATTTTTAATGGCCAAATGAAGGAATTACTTTATTAAAAGTTAATAATAATAAAAATGAAGAGTGAAGAGGTTGTATTTATATCCATTATTTGCCCATGGAGAGATAAAAGATATGGGATAAGTGGAATATATTCTTTTTGATGTTTTTGGTGACGTTCTTCGCGACGTCTTCAATGACGTTTTCTTTTGTACACAGGTTTTTGTTTTGTATATCCCATATTCATTATCTCTCTTCCTACCACCTACTTGTGTAAAGACCAACTGTTTTCAACCATAAAACACATCCATTTTCATTCATCTATTTTCTTTTTTTTTCAAAGTATGCCACATAACTGCCCATTCCCTAAAATTTTCACATATGGTCAATTTTTTTTCATAGACCATAGTAATTTTTAAAAGCTTCTCTATAGTCAAAATGAATTTTTTGCTGACATGGCAATCTATGTTTGGGGGATGTCACCAAAAAACGTCTTATGTTGTGTCAAATGTCGCAAAGGACATGTGACGTTGCAAGTGTCATTAAAATGTTCTTTGAATTTTGTTGCCCTGTTTTCGGTGACATCAACAATGACATTGTCAAAATACCAACATTTTTTTGGGAACATCGCATGTTTTCAAAAAACACGTGACATCTTCCTAGACGTGGCGTGTTTTTGTAAAAACATGAGGAAAAACGTAGTTTTTTTATAGTGCTACCTTTTTCTACTTGTACAAGAATCAGAACCTCCTAATCATGGAGGAGAATAAGGAATGGAGAGTCCAGATGACTCTCCGGAAGTTTAGAGGATCGGATGAGCAGGGATTCGAGACTGAACCGGACAGTCTAGAACCGGAGGACAAGGGTGAAAACCCAAGGAAGAGGGCCTTGAAGGTAGAGGAAGAGGAGGAAAAGGAAATCCCCCTCACTAGAAGAAGGTTCAAGCGGACGCTTAACCTAAGGGGTTCTCCTTCCGTTCCTCTTAAGGACAAGGAGCCGGAACCGGTGGACAGAACGGAACCAGCCGTTCTACGGAAGGAGGAGCCAGTAGAGGTGATCAGGCCAAAGACTGCTCCTCTTAACCAATTGACAGACTTGACGGGTCCGTTCAATGATCTGATCCAAATTCTCAGTGCAGTGAGAGCGGATTAGGAGGTTAAGACCACTACACTCTGCGAAGTGGTGGACTTGGTGGGAGGTACTGTGAATAGTGTACTGCTGGAAGCGGTGGCAAACTACATCAGCAATCCGGATGTAATCCGAGAATTAAAAGATTGGGTGTTGAGGCAGAACATCAACCTGCGGAAGATGGACGAGTTGGCAATCCGATTGCGAGGGGAGATTCAAGTCTTCCGGAAGGACCTGGAAACCAGCCGTGAGCAGATGAAGATTGCTATCTCTCTATAGGAAGAGACTAGGGCAGCAATAGAGCGGTAGTGATGGAGGCATCCGGCGATGTGATGGCGAAGGCCAGGCTGTTTGACAAGGGTGTGCATAAGGACCAGAAGCCATCTGGGATCCGGATTGCCCTCATCCTCGCTGACTTTGCTAGGGAGATAGAGGACACGATGAAGGAATTCCGGAAGAATGCTAGGGGATTAGAAGAGAGCATCCGGAAGTTCCAAAGCGAGTCGATCTCCCTATCCGAGATTTCAATCTCGGATGATATGGACGACCTGGAGATCCTGGAGGGGAAGTTTGAGACTCCAATCTCAAAGGAGAAGGTAGGAGGAATAGCTTCCGCGTCAGCAGCTCCAAGGCCAATGACAGGGACAAATTTTCCTGTGGAACCGGAATACATTCCGGAAGGGGGAGAAAGGAGTAAGAACTTGAGCGAACTATCACCAATGGCTACTCCAAATAGTCACTACAAGGAATTGCAGCCCTAGATGACAAGCATTTGACAAAATTTTGTCCGAATTGACAGCAATCACTTTTAACAACCTTATTTTGTCAATTAGGACAGACCTGTCAATTTTTTGTCAATTTCTTGTTGATTATTTATCAAGATCTTTATCAATAGAATCCACAAACCCCAAACAATCCAAAACCATAGTCAAACAACAAACCATAGAGTGCCATCTAAACAAATACAACTAGTGATCAAGCCATTTAAACACCCAATAAGTATCAACACTCACTTGTCAAGAATATGAGTGTTGGCTAATATATACAAGGCAGTAGAACATTTACCAATACATATGGGATAAGTATGTTAGGAGAGGAGGAGGAGAACCAAGTGAATTCCGAAATTGTTTAAAAATTAAATTTTCAAACCAGATTTAGGCATAATAAATGAATTTTTTTCAAAAAACTTTTAACTAAGATTAGTTGGAAAATCAAATGAAGTTCCACCTCCAAAAATCCGTTTGAAATTTCAGGTCTCCAATAAAAAGTTATGGATAAATTCCAGACCGGGTGTTTGAAAAGTTTGAAATTCACTTCAAACACCCGGTCTAGAATTTATCCATAACTTTTCATTGGAGACCTGAAATCTCAAACGGATTTTTGGAGGTGGAACTTCATTTGATTCTCCAACTAATCTTAGTTAAAAGTTTTTTGAAAAAAATTCATTTACTATGCCTAAATCCGGTCTGAAAATCTAGTTTTTAAACAATTTCGGAATTCACTTGGTTCTCCTCCTCCCCTAACACACTTATTCCATATGTACTCGGGACACCAGTAACTAGCCTTTCCGGATATCTTGGGGGTTCAGTGATTGGTTGTCTGGATTTCCGGATTCCCTTTTCAGGCTTATAGGAGTTGACTTTGGATTTTCAGTTAGTATTTACAATTAGTATTTAATGGCAGGCAAGTTAGTGGGCTGCCATTCCATCCTAATCCCATTTTAGTACTTTCATATATGTATTTCAATTTTTCTTCTTAATCTAAGTCAGTCAGGGTACCTCTAGCTGCACTTTGCTTAGAGAGTTTTAGTTGGCGTATGCGTTTGTATTGTATCCTTGTACTAGAATAAGAGAGGAAAGGGAGAGGAGGAATCCGGATCTTGAGCTACGGATCTCTTGGGTGTGAAGGTAATTAGGAGGGGATGCAAGCTGAATAGGAGAGTGTGAGCGTTACGTACCTTTAAATTGCCAGAACGGCAATCCGGATAGAAAGGTAGAGGTCTCTGCGAGTCCAGAACTAGGAAGTTTCTATGCGGAGATAAACAACCGCCAGAAGAAAGGATCTCTCGCTACTCCGGAAGGTCTACCAACCTCCACCTCAGTACGTTGTCTTCTCTTTGAAAATCTACTCCTTTGAATCTATAAAGTTTTAATCCGTCGTTATAGTGAGACAGGTGTGAGAATTTCTTTGTGTGACCTGCTTCCGGATCGGCTAATCCGGAAACTGTGAGAGAATACTCCTCCCTCCTCCTACAACTGCGTTGTCTTGGGGATGTAGTTGATTAGGATTAGGGTGTAGAGGGGTTAGTTACACAAGTGGTGAGTCCCCATCCCATTCTAGACCAAGGGCGGACCCTCTGAGGGTAAAACAAAGGTAACAAAAACCGTAAATTAGAAAAGACGGAATTAGGTTTCGGAGGTGGTCTGAATCCAGAACGGATTCCAGAACGTACTAGGTTTCCGGAACGAGGTAAGGAAGTGAAACAAGGGGAATTATGGGTGTAGTCAAGATCCGGATACCTCTAATTTAAACGATATCATACTAGAGTTCCCTGGAACGATAATTCATGTCATCTTGCAACAATTCGTCGTTGTAAGGATACTTACGGCTAACTACGCATATGACAATAACAAACCGACACACCCTAGCTTAGTCAAATCCTCCTCTAACTACTTATGCAGTTCCGGATTGTCTGGAATAGCCGGAGAAATAATCCGGGCATATACAACTACCTTTCGGACCGCTCCTGATGCCATAAGGCCTAAACGAGGAGAGAGAAAATTAAACCTAATTCAGTCGCTAACTCACCACTCTTTCTCTAAACTACTCACATGGATGGTTTCAGTAAACAAAACAGGGAGGTGGAGATGGAAACCCTCGGCAAACAACTTAAATACTAAACCGTCTCCCTACGGTAATCAGGATAACGGCTACAGGTCCGTTATACTAACGGTATCCTATTCCCGTAGCTCCGAGGTCTATACGGTAGGTTCCTGCATTCCGGGTAATTCCGGATCTAGATCAGTTTCGGTTACGGATTTTGCTAGAACGCCTATTTTCTAGTTTGAGTTTTCTCACACAAAAATCACGTTCTAACTATAATTTTTTTATTTTTCTCTACTTTTCTCACCTAGCTCTCTTAACCTTGATCTGTCTCTAGATTCCGAATTCCCACATTACCCCTTTTCAATTGTGAGAGTCCCTGCGAACATCCTCGGCTTCTTCTTGGAAATCCGACTCTTGTTCGTACTTCTTGACTCGAGATTTGTTCATCCTCGTATCTATCCAAACCTCTTAAAGATCTTTGAGTTGTATGGATCCATTAGAAAATAACTGTCGTATTCTATATGGGCCCATCCATTTGGTGTGGAGTTTGCTTGGAAAAATCCGGTAACGCCTGTCATATTTCAAAACTAACTCTCCTTCCTTGATCCCATAATTGACTAGTAATTTCTTGTCATGATCTGCCTTCCTCCTTTCTTGTACCTTCCTTGTGTTGTCCAAGGCCACCAATCTTGCTTCTTCTAAGTCTTCAATAGCCATCAGTCAGATATCTGGATCGCTGGTCCGGATAGCATTCCGGATCGTCATCACCCAATGTAATTCTACCTCTAGTTCGATCCCATGGGTGGTCTCCTGTCCAAATACAAAAAAAAAATGGACTTCTTCCAGTGGTAGTCTTCTACGAGGTGTTGTATGCGTGGACAACAGATGGAAGTTTAAGATCCCAATCCGTCTTGTTCTCGGAGATGGTTTTATTCAAAACCTTCTCTACTATTCTATTGGCTCATTCCGTCAACCCGTTTGCCCTTGGATTGTATGGAGTGGTTTTCCGGTGGGTGATCAGATATCTCTTGTTGATATTCTGAATGATATCATTCAAGAAATGGAGTCCTTGATCACTGACTAACTCTAGTGGGTGTCCAAACCTCATCAAGGTTTCCGTGAATAGAAATGATGCCGTAGTCTGGGCGGAATTGTTCCGTGTGGCCCGTGTTTCCATCCATTTGGTGGCATAATCCGTTGCTAAGATGATGTATTTCCAGATTGTGGAAGCCGTCAAGCGATTGCCCAAGCCGGAAGATCTCAAGAGAAGGGAGGATCGGATTCAGGAGTTGGAAGCGGAACAGAACCAACTCCAGGCCCGATTGAATTGGGCGAAAGGGAAAATGGCAGCTTCAAAGGAGAAAGAGAAGGAGGTTCTCTCTCTTGTCAAGAATCTATCCGAAGTAATCGACATCAAAGCTGACGTCATTACGAAAGCCGCTTTGTTTGACTCGAAGTTGATATCGGAAGGCCACATCACCGGAACCAAGGTAGTGACCATCCTCGTGGACTTCACTGCTAAGATAGAGCGAGTTTTGGGGGAGCTCCGGCAGCTATTGGTGGCCATCGATCCGAATCAGGTGATGGATTTCTCAACCTTTCCGGAACTTCCTTTTGTCTCGGGTACACCAGGGAGGCTGGTAGCAGATCGTGCAACTCGAATGGAGGGATTGAGAGGGATACTTACGCTAGCCGAGCCTTCCGCCAGCAAGATGCGGATGACAGAGCTGAATTTGAGGTCAGCTTCGGAACCTGAACCTGAGTCCAGCGTGAAATCAGTTCCGGTACCACCTAAATTCTCGATTCCGAAAATTTCCAAGTCACAAACAGTGCCGAACCTGATGAGGGGAACATTCAAAGTTCCAAGACAGCAAGTTAGAGGAGACCTCATCAACCGGATCAGTGGGATGACCAATCCGGCTCGGACTAATCCGGAAGGATTTTCGCACATGCAAGAGACCACACCGGAAAAGAGAAGCGAACCCACGACATTGGAAGATATACCGCCAGAGAAGGAGAAGGAAGTTCAAGTCATTGAAGATTCCAAGGAAGAGAGTGCAGACTCCACTTCTGGAACTGAAGGAGACAGCGATCCGTCTCTTGCAACGCGCCATATTCAGACTCGAGCAACAACAAAAACGACTCCAGCTAAAAGTATGAAGGGGACGCCAACCAGTCAAGCGGGAAGCCGCTCAAGGAAGGGACGAAAGTCAAGGCATTAGAATTCCTAGGAAGAATAGTATCGGATCCGAATCGGGTTTCCGAGCATGGGCCCAATTTCCGGAATCTTAGGCGTATTGTTCGGGAAAGTCCGGCAATCTCGGACGGTAGTAATTAGCCTTTCCGGATATTTCGAAAGATCAGTGATTGGTGGCCTGGATTTCCGGGTTTCCTTTTCAGACTTTTAGGAGTTGACTTTGGGTTTTTGTGTTAGTATTTTAAGGGCAGGCCAGTTAGAGGTCTGCCATTCCATTCCATCTCAATTCCATCTTAGTGCTTTCACGTATGTATTGTAATTTTGTTTTTCTTAATCTAAGTCAGCTAGGGTGCCTCTAGCTGCACTTTGCTTGAACAGAGTTTTTGGCTAAGTGTATGTGTGTGTGGTATCCTTGTACTGGAGAAAGAGAAGTAAGGGAGAGGAGGAATCTGGATCTTGAGCTACGGATCTCTTGGGTGTTGAGTTAATCAAGAGGGATGCAAGCTGAGTAAGGGAGTGTGAGTGTTACGTGCCTTTAAATTGTCGGAACGGCGATCCGAGTAAGAAAGGTAGAGGTCCCTACGAGTCCAAGACCAGGAGGGTTCCGTGCGGAGATAAGCGACCGCCAGAAGAAAAGATATCCCGCTACTCTGGAAGGTCTACCAACCTCCCCCTTAGTACATTGTCTTCTCCTTGAAACTCTACTCCCTTGGGTTAATGAGTTCGGATTCGTCGTTGTAGTAAGAGAGGTGTGAGAATTTCTTTGTGTGACCTGCTTCCAGATCGGCCAATCCGGAAATTGTGAGAGAATACTCTTTCCTCCTCCTACAACTGTGTTGTCTTGGGTGTGTTGTTAGTTAGGATTTAGGTGTAGAGAGGTTAGTTACACAAGTGGTGAGTCCCCACCCCTTTCTAGATCAAGGGCGGACCCTTTGAGGGTAAAATAGAGGCAACAAAAACCAGTAACGGAAGAGAGACGGAACTAAGTTCTGGATGTGGTCCGGATCCGGAACAGAATCCGGAATATACTAAGTTTCCGGAACGAGGTAAGGAAGTGAAACAAGGGAGATTAAGTGAGTAGTCACGATCCGGATACTTCTAATTCAATCGATATCATACTAGAGTTCCCTGGAACAATAATTCGTGTCATCTTGCAACAATTTGTCGTTGTAAGGGTACTTACAGCTAACTGCGCGTACGACAGAAGTGTTGGGAGACTTACAGGGTAGTGTAAAAATGTGGAGTAGTAAACTAACCAGTTAGAGAGTTTGTGTGATAAACAAGTGTAAGTTAAACCGGATTAAATCCGGTCAGTGTGGTTAGATCGGGAAGATCCGGTCTAACGTGTATTAGTAATTGTTGGACCGGAGGGATCCGGTCGTGTTTGTCCAAGAAAACAAGGAGACCAAAGGGGAGATCCGGTCCATTGTTTGCTTGGGGTTTTGTGTTTCGTGACCATCACTCTACCATTTTCCGGTAATTGTGAACCTAGGAATTCGATCTTCGTGGGAACGATACTCGAGTCACTTTAAGGCCTCTTTTAAGAAATATTGAGCCTTAGAGAAGGATTTTTGCTTTCCTGTGCTACGACAAAGGTCATTGCAAGCGCAACGGTGGAAGCACATTCATCAACAAGTGTCATATGATAAAGACTTGTATAGTCGAGGACCTGAGATTTTGAAGGCTATGGAGAAACTAAAGAGTATATCACAGAAGTGAGAGTTGTTTATTCTAGAGGATCGATGATGTACATATGAGGATCATATATTGTATAGACGTTGCATAAGTGTAAATGTCATATCATGTCTTATGATGGTCCTTTCGGATATTACATACATTTTGAGTTTTGTTATACCTAGTGGTTTATAGTGCATCCTAGCTTGTAGATCAAAAATGTATAGAGGCATTCTATGTACATTGCATTGAGTACTTAATATGTAAGCATACGAAAATCTTGTCACTTTACATCATAGTGGCTCTTCTGAAACTCCCAATTTCCTAGAAAATTCCCATTTTAATAAATATGATGTTATCACAAGAAGTAATCTCAAGCTACATATCAATTCAACTTGAGCTTCAACTATCCAATATTGTCTACATACTCTACAAATTAGCTCGATCCGAGCTAAACTACATACCTCTAGTGCTGAGTTAACTAATAACAGCAAATTTGCAGATCACCTCTATGAGCTTGTTATATTCTTGACGATTTCTTTCCTCATAGAGCATCCTTCATCCAATCCTCCCTGGACCATTTTTGCGAAATAACTTTAAACCCATACTACAATTGACGTGTAATCGCTTGATTTAAGAAGTAAGACATTAAGGAGGTACATGTCCTTGTTCCCATTCCCCTAATTTGTCCAAAAATCTAGAAATATTACATTTTCCGGGCTGTTCAAGATGTGCTTGCAAAAGTTGTCATCTACTAATTATGACCATATTCATGTGTCATAGCACAGGAAAGTCAGGTTGCTTCTCTAGGACCGGAAATGATCCTAAAGTGACCCGTTTATCGTTCCCACAGAGATTTAGTTGAAGGAATCCTTATTTGTTCGGAAGAGAGGGATTTGTCTTGTCACAACAAATCCACGAACATCTACTCTAATCTGGTTAAGTCTAATTATTCTATTCTATTACCATACTCACCCTTTAACTTCTCCTATTCACACATTATCTACAATCTATTTACAATCAGGCTGGAACTGAAAAGGGGGTAGCTAGTCCGATTTTCCCGTTCCTGCCTTCCTGGTAATCGGAATCGAGTTTATCCTCTGAATCAAGAGGGATCCGCGTATTGGGTTTGAGGCAGGAAGCTTAAAACCTACTCTCTAAGTTTTAGAGTGACAAGAGATCCACTGTAAAAAGAAGAAGAAAAATACAACACCACAAAGCCTAATTCTGG
The DNA here is from genome assembly GCA_950106755.1 of Climacium dendroides. Lineage (NCBI taxonomy): Eukaryota > Viridiplantae > Streptophyta > Bryopsida > Hypnales > Climaciaceae > Climacium > Climacium dendroides. Next base: position 48,105,181 of record OX467083.1, on the reverse strand, counting down.
TCAAACTCTCCTTCACAGCTAAACCGGATAACTATCGGGATCAGCAGGTCACGCAAGGTATAGTTGGCTAGAATACTAATTTGGACTACAACGACGGCCTATTAGTTAATCTGGATTCCTGGTAAAAACCGGAATGGTTGAGTTAGGGAGTTGTTACCTCCCCTTCGGGATTCCGGTTAAGTCTGAACCTATCGACCGAGAAAACGAGAGCTGCTCTGGAACAATCAACAATTACACTCCGCACACATCTGGGACTATCAAAACTCAACTAGAAACACGAACCGGTCACACTTAGGTCTGGAAAACACCCTCACTCACAGTCTCTCTTCAAGAATCCGGACAATCTTAATATCCGGGCACACTCCCTCCTTACCTATTCCTGCAATCTCTACAGAACATACATCAATGGTTATCCACCACCAAAGCACACGCCGCCACCTCAAATTGTGAACCAGAAAGCTGATTTGGATTGCACAATGCTAGGAAAACAAAGTATGAAAATGCACACCGGATTAACAATAACTGCCTTACTAAATACTAAACAACCTATAGGACTCCTTAGTCCATGGGAATCAAAATCTACCTTTCCTGCATCAACACGTGCCCTCCTCCTCATCTACAAAAATGACGTTGACTACTATAATCCTGGAACTAGCCGTTAATATTCCCGTTTTGATAAATCCGAATCCAGGAAGTCAATTCTACCTTTCCTGCTAAAAGTGATTTACAAAATACTTTCTTCCAAAAACTTGGGTTTTCAGCCGAGATTCTAACCTACCTATCTGTCCTACTCTAACTTTTTCTGCCGTTTCCCCGGTGTTGCACTTGGTTTCGGGGTGCCCTTCCGCGTTGGTTGCTTCCGGACGGAACCGGAAACTGTCTTCCGTTTCTTGGCCTTGGAGGACTGAGCCTTGGTCTTGGCTTTCTTCTTCTTCGGTGCGGCCAATTCCTGATCCAGATTAGAGTATGGTTCAGACTCCTTTTTGGATTCAGAACTAGAATCCTCTTCCTCCTCTTCTTCTTCTGAATCCTCATCTTCTTCTTCTTCTTCCTCTGACTTTGCCTGGGTTGATTTCCTTGCTGATGGAGGCCTTGGAGTCTTCATCTTCGCCTGGCTAGGAGTGGAAGAGGCCTTCATCTTGCTCTGCGGCGTCCCTAAATCTACCTCTTCCACTTTCACCTTTCCCCGCAAGACTGATCCGAATGTTGGTGTGTGTGCAGTTCCGATTAGCAGGAGTGACTATTATCACATCTTCGGATGAATGTCCGGATTTCTCCCATGTCATTGGAGATGTCTGCTTGGTCTCCGACCGCAGTGGCTTAGATGGAGTTGCCTCTGTTGTACCAACCATTTCCGGTTTTGATTTCGGTTGGGGAGGTGGACTGACCTCCCCCATGACTTCTCTCAATTGAACAAGTAGTTATTCCATCTTGGAGTTGAAGGATACTAGGACATGAATGACTTTGTCCCCTAGCTTTCCTACCCCTTCCAAAACTTTCTCATCAAATAACCTAGCCTTGTTCAATGTTTCTACCGGAAGGGTGATGAACTCCCTAATCCAGTCAATCGTATCCTCAATTTGAACTGAGTACTTCCGGTTATGCTCACTCTCCTGTTTCTGTCTACTCAATTCTTCTTTCAGGGACAACAATTCATCCGCTAAATCCTGATACTTCGCCTTTCCGGATTTTCTCTCAGCATCCTCTATCAAGTTCTGGATTTGCTCTACACACTCTGTCCTAGGAATATCTCCCAACATCTTACATACCTTTTTCAAGGTATTTCAGTCTTTCTCATGTTCTTCCCGGACTTTCTTGGGCTCTCCTATAATTGACCCTAAGGAATCACTGTTCCAGATTGGATCCTTTTCTTCCTCTATCTGGACCTCTTTCCCTTTCCTCTTTTTCAGTTCCGGTTTTCTCGACGAACAGGAAGCCTCTTTCTTAACCTCTCTCTCTTCCATCTCATCATCGGAGTCAGGTTTCATCCCGTGGGCCAGTTTGACCTCCTGGACTGTGTATTCCTACCTCTCTTGCGCCCTCATACATCTTGGGCATGATACAAATGAAAAAGAAATGGGGAAATGCTAGATGGTTTAGTCTTTCCCACTCCCTTGCATAGTTTGGCGACATAATCTCTTAAGACTAACCCCCAATCTACCTTCCTATCTCCGGACAGTGCACCAAAGATTGTATTTTTCAAAGTGATGGTCATCCGGTTTCCTCTATCCGGATTGAGAATCGGAACTAGGAATTCTAGCACCTTCTTCTCTCGCTCATCCTTGCAGTCACTCACCGTATATCCATCCTTTGTATGAGGGGCGTTCCGGAACTTACCCACCGTAGTCTTGTCTGTCCAGAAGGCCATTCCTTCTCCGCCTCGGGCAAAACCGTAAACCTCCCGCCATACTCCTACGGTCCACTTGTTCGGAAGCGCCCTCACGGTCTTCCTCCATTCGTTAGACTACGGATGTAATATCTCCGGCACCATCACTTTGTCTTTGAAACTCCAGGGCCTTTCTATCAGCCCTGCATAAGCCCATCTGACTAAGATCCTCCACCAGGTCGGCTCTCTCTCCAGCATCTTCCAGAATAACCGGAACAATGTTTCTAAGCAATATCTTCGTGGTGGGGGTCTCTTCCTCAGCCTCACTCCCAGTCATGGTTGCAGTGCTCTCCCTTCTCTTCTCCGACTAACCCTCGCAGCAATCGCTCGTACTGTAGCATTGGCTCACTCGGAAACTTAAATTGTCAACAAAACCCGGAAACTCTCTAACCAACTATGAATCCTAATGGAAACAATCCCCAAGTTATAACTTGCCGAAGAAACTGGAAAAAAGGTCTGACATTGAATTCTTCCTACTTCCCATTTCCCACCGTTGGTTTTGATGTTTCTAGTCACTGGACCGTTAAAATGGCTGTTGGAATTTCGCCGTGAAATCCTCCGGTCTACTACTTTGCTCATCATTATCCAGAGATGACTGTTAACTTCCGGTTTCCGGTTTCTATTGAACCATATCTTTTGGAATACCAACTGAAATCAATCCCGTTCCCGATTATTGATTTTTCGGTTCCGGATTTCAGGAGTACCCATTAACTCTATTATGGAGTTAAGGTTTTCTGATTTTCCGGTTCCGGTTCTTCTCTCTCCCTGCTCTATTTTTGTAGCAAAAAGACAAAAAATTTATCTAGATGAACCCACTATGTCCTTAATTTCTCCTAAAAACTTCTAAGGCCCTATTTAGGACTCCCACATCATGCAAGTAAAGTTCCCTTTGAAGCCAGAGAAGATCAACTCTAGATTCTTAAGGAACAACTCCTTATCAATTCCCGACTCCTTGTAAGAAGTCAACCACCCGGCTCTATCTCGGCACTTAATCGTCTTGCAGGAATCTTGCCCAAGAACGTGGACAAATATTTTTCCATTGCGGAATAGATATTTGGAAATTTCTTCCACAGTGGTTCTCTTCATGGAGCTCTACACTGAAATGTGTGCTATTTTTTGTAACTCCATTAAGAAAAATGAGCAATTTGGCTGGACATACACCGCCTTCGGCCCTACAATCACGGCAATTGTAGCTGAGTATAGTTAAAACTGGTCGTTGAACTACTTGATGGCCCCCTTTGACTTCCAATTTTTGGCCACACAAAGAATTCCATTGAGGTCTAGGATGACATTGACGCACTTTTCTACCACCTAAACCCTCAATGCACGAAGGACGCTCTTTGAAGATCCCTCACGAGCTATAGTATGAATTGAATTCCTATTAAAAAAAGATAGGAAATGCGTAGCTATTTACAATCGAGAAATTGACTAAGTGAGGATGCAATGTGACATTATTCAGAAAAGTTCTACCCCCAAAACCATAAAACATGATGTCATGAATCCAAATTGGTGACAATAGAATAGAAGCGTAATGTACCTTTTTTGCGTGGATCTTGAAAGCTCAAAGTGTAGTCTCGAAGGTATTGGATTCAAACATTTCTTAGACTCCATAGGATCCTTGGAATGGGCAATACGCATCTGGATGTCATTCATTGCAAACGGATCCAGACCCAATTGTTGAAGACTTTGTTTAGAAGGCTCATATGATTCAAGCAAATTCTTAAGATTTATAAGGCCTGCCATTAAAGAATGAGGAAAGAACTATCCATAAAAAAACATATATTTATATGCTCATGAAATGAGTTTACAAATACAAAATTTAAAATGAAATCTATTAAATCCACAGTTGACACCAATGAAAAATGGTTCTCCATCAAAAAAAGAATGTTATATCATAACAAAACTACAACTACACCTCTATTGCATAAATCAGCTCGAATCAAGCTGAAACTACAAAAAAAGAGCAAGTGATCAATGGGCACAACTTGCTAGTGGATCCCTAGTGGGAAAGGAAGCACTTCCAACTTCTACCTCGGAAGAAACCACAATTAGGTTGTGCCCAACCACGATCTCTTCAATCAGGGTAGACATTGTCTTTGCAAGTTTGCCTAGAGACCTAACAAATGTTGACACTTAAGTTGAGTAAGCTTGAAAGTGTCTGCTACACATTCTCATGTAGGAGGAAGCGGAGGTAGAATCGGTGCTTCGATAGGTAGAGGAGGAACCTAAAGATTGGGTACATTGTTGTTGTTGGAGCTTGAAGGCTTGCCCTCTATTTGCAATTGAGGCGAGGATCCATCGGGAGGTATTGAGGAAACAAGCAACGCATGTTGGGCGTTGAACATGTTTTGTATAAACTCTCTACTCATTTGTGACTCCCTCTCCATTCAATCTTGTATATTCTTGTACATGGCCATATTTTGGTTTTGTTCTTTAGCCTGCTTAGCTTTTAACAATGCAAGTGCCACCTCGGTACTCAATCGGTATTCTTTTGACACAATTCTTACTACTACTGCATTTTATCAAGGGACTTTGCAATCTTCTTTTGGATGTCTGCATTCTGTTGGACGGCACTTGCAATTGTATCTCTCTTCATCTTCTTCTGTAGCTGTCCAGAAGCTGGGGGAGTTCTCGGTGTTTGAAACAATGGTGGTAACATCAAAGAAGCTGAGGACCCTAGAACATCGCCTAGAGGACGACTAGTTGGTGTCGCAATATTGTCCAGACCCCCATCATTCCCCAAATCAATGTTGTCTTCATCATCATCTTCCTCTAAAGAGATTTCTTGAACATCTTCAATGGCAAAAATGATTTTTTTTTGTAGAAGACTCCTGATTGGACCTCAACTTGTGCTTTGATGACAAAGGTTCAAACTGCGAGCTATGAGTGATGTTGCTCCTTTTTAATAGATACTCAATCTTTGAAAAATTTGTCTTATCCATTATCAATGCTTTGGTGCAGATATCTGACCACCAACCGGCAAAAACTTCTAGACCCATTGCATAAGCATCCATACAATTCATCTACATGTGACAAGACAATCAATCATGCATTTTAGCTTGACTCAAGCTAAACATACAAGCCCAACAACATGGCTTGCTTCAAAAAATAAACTTCAGAATTAACAATCGACAATACAACCAATACATATCAGTTTGATTTGAACTAATAATGTAGAAATAGGTCTTACCATGTCTGTACAAGTCAACTTGCCGCCCGTGAATCTAGAGAAAACAGACATTCCTAAATAGCAAAAACTTTTAGTAAGCCATACATAAAATTCCATCCGTAGTTCCGTATTATAAATTTGGTACTCTAGCTCATTGTAAGACTTTGCCTTCAAATATCTTGCCGATTCAAGACATTCAAACACGTGTGGAATTTCTACTTGAATTGCATTATTGGTGTTTTGTAAAAATATCAAGAAAAATTTCTAACTTTGGATTCTTTGATGCCGACAAGTCTTCCAGACGCTCGAATTTGCCCGGTTTGTATAGGATATGATGAACATTGAATGTACTGAGGACATCATGGGACTCCACAAAGCTCATAACTTGTGTTTCTTCCTTCTCATCCCCGCAAATAAAGAACCAGGAAGGGACCTCTTCGAATGAGGGTTTTTTTGCTGCGTAAAATGATGTCATAACTTTGACAAAGAATGCACTCTGGATAGTCAAAGTGTTCTTTATCTCAATCTTGGAAACATTACGGAAGTCTAAAACGCCAAGTGTGATTCTAGGTGGCATTTTTGCATTCAAAGCTTGTGCGGTCCATTCCGAGAAAGTATTGTCCATGGTGTTATAGCACCAATAAAAGCCGGGGATGCTAGTTTGTGAGCTTGTGAGCGTGAGCCTATGAGCCTGTGAGCCTATGAGCCTCCATTTTTTTATCCATTTAGGATTCCTAAATCTGTTCAGGTCCTATGACCGTGGATTTAAATGCAAGGATCTATAGTCCAAATAAACAACAAATGAATTTGTTCCTATTTGATTTTGTCCCCCCCAAATTGAACCAATATATTTTATTAAATTGAAATATTATAAAATAGGAAATTTTTGTAAGTAACACATAATGAAAATAGGTCTATATAGTGGTTTAGGATATTTCACTACAAGACATATATGAGATAAATACAATGCATTGTAATACCATTATTTAAAGGGCACATTTATCAAGTAAAAATAGAAGGGGCAATAAACATGGATTGTAGATGTTGAATATAAATTTGATGATAGGCAAAATATTACAAGCATTAGATCATAAAAATGGTCTTGAGTTTATGATTATGTGATAAATGAAGTCTTAATTGTTCGCCTTCATGTAAATTTAAAGAATGAAAATGGTCCATTTATTTTTTTTAATTTTTAAAAAATGATTTAAAATAAAAATAGAAAATCTTGAATTTTGAATATTTTAAATGTACAAAATATTCATTTATTATACTAGGTATATGTATTAACCTAGAATGAATGAAGCAATTATTTTTCTAGTCAATGCCTCTATTTTTGGACTATCTTAATCAAACTATTTTTTTGAAACAAATCCAATTTTTAATAGTTTAATTTACTTCCAAATTAAAGTGAATTATGTAGAATTTTATAAAGTCCAATGGTGTAGTGTAATTCAAGGCTTGCAATTTATTATTCAATTTGAACAGAGAATGAAGTTTAAGGCCATCAAATGGAATTGTTGCCACATCATGCATAGTTAGATTCAAAATAGAATAAAGTAAATAGAAATCAAATATAAAAGTATGAAATCAAACTCAAATATCGTCCGACTCAGATGCACTGAGTTCAAAATAAGAACATACTCTAGGATCATAAGATCTATGAGGTGATAGAGAGATCGAAGACGAATCAGATGAAACATTAGCATAAGCTAATGCTAAATCTTCAGCATAAATAGGTAGGCCACGAGGACTCAGAGAAGGACTTCTAAAAAATCCAGAGTGTCGGAAAAAAGGCAAGGTCTGTCTTGGTGATGGACTCATCCAACTGCAAACAACAAACCATATGTTTGAGTATGTAATAACAAATTAAAATTCAAAGTATTGAATTTTGAATTGCAATTGTTGAAAAAAAAAAAAAAAAACTTACTCACATAAGTCAAGTAACTCGACATCTTCAATTGGAGAGTCGTCATCAATCTCCATACCATCACCCGTGGTAGTAGAATGAAGAGTCTTGGAGATGATAGTAGGTGTTTGTAATGGCTTCAGTACCTCATCAAAAAGCTTGGCATCACTTTCTAATGCTAGAATGTGACGATTAGATGAATGAGCTGCTCTGATGGAAGAACCTGTATAAGACACAATATTGACATTATAAGAACATTAAAATTAGAAGGTAGAGAAAAAAATCAAATCAGAATATACAACAATAATGATTCAATGTTGTAGATTACAATACTTGTAGAGGCAGTCATGTCTGCCACAATACCATTTGTAGGGCTTAAGCCATGAACAAAAAGCTTCATGAGAATCTCAGATTTTTCCTTAGCACCCCTCCATGGCTTGCCATCTTCCTTTCTACATGATTGAGTTGTTGTCGTAATAGTGTTGAAAAGGACATCATCTGTGGTTAAATCAACCTCAGGAATTGAGGGATCAATAGAAATTTGAAGCTCTCGAGGTTGCCTAGCAATAGCAGAGGCTAATGATCGAATCAATAGCAAAGCCTTGAACTTCAAAGTCTGCAAATCAAAATCAAAATCAAATTAAAATGTACACTTAAAATGAAAATAACTGCAATAATAAGTGAATCAAAATAAAAAGTGAAAGATTGAAATTACTACTTACAAATTTGGATGGGTTCATGGGATTTGCCAAATGTAAGCAATTTATGATAGTCCACTCATCCTTGATCTTCAACTTGTAGTTCTTGAAGAATCCGGACACTTCTCTCTTCACCGTAGAAGTATCAGGATAAAATAGAAGAAATGCTCCATCATCATGAAGATAGGTGAGAGAGAATGCCATCATTACATGAAGAAAACTTGGAATGCTAGCATTCCAATGAGGGATTTCAGATGATGGATTTGAAACCCCTGGAACTGGAAGACCATCTGGATACTCTGCAATGATGAGGTCCACAGCTGGTCTCTTTTGAATTTTGCCATCAAAAAAGAACTCTCTACCTTCACCGACCTACAAAGATAAATTTCAAAAATGTTAATTCATAACAGAAGATGTCAAAGTCATAAAAGAACAAAATGAGAAGATGTAAATTGGGTAGAATATGTATGATTTCATAATAATAAAAATGAGATGAAAATAAAAAAAATAAAAAAAATGAACTGACCTTTGAGAGAAAAGCCATAATGTTGTCATATGATGTACCAAATGTACCATTTTTCTTCTTCTCTTCCACGATTCTAACAAAATAATCATTTAAGATTAAATCAAGAGATGTAGGATTGGTAGACAAAGGAGCCAATGTACTCATCATACCTTTAAGCTTGGGAGCTAGCTCAAAGGTAGGAGAGGAGGTTGGTACCAAAACAACGGAAGTAGAAGATGTCTTCTGGCACTTTGAAGTAGAGAGTTTTGCTTCAACATCAAAAGAAGAAGGTATAGTAACAACAAGATTCTTCAAAGTATCTTGAACTGGTACATCTTCATTGGAATCATCGAGTTCAACCACCAACTTCTTAGACTTGGTCTTCTTGGTCTTCTTGGCTGCATCCTTACTGACCTTCTTGAGAACATCTATAGCTGTACCCTTGAGGGCAGGCTCAATAAAATCTCGGAGGACAACATCAAAAGTTGGTGGTCTTTTGAGGGGACAATCCAAATACTACCCACATTTTCCCCAATGCATGGGATCCCAAGATTCCATGATCCCCTCTGTGAACATGCACTCTTCACTTTCTTTGTCCAAATAATTGGCAAAGAAAGTTGGAGTTTTGGAAATGGCTTTGGCAGGGAAGAGAACATACTTAAAGTATCTATAAAGCACCCTTTGCATGGCTGATTTGAAGTTGAGTTGCTTGTCTATCTTGTTGTTCTTGTGAACCCCCTTATCGACAGCAAATTCACGGAAGAATGCAGTATCCCACAACAATATGCGCATAGTCTCCACATAATCAAAAATAGTAGGCAAGGGATCCATACCATCGGGAAGATAGTCAATAGATACGTCCAAATCTGCCACTGTAGCATTGAAGAGTTTTTCTATCTCAATAGCCAACTGCCATACACATAAATTGTAAATTAGAAATAATGTTTTGAATTTTTGATTGATCCAAAAGATTCAAGGAATTAATACTAAAACAATAGGAAAGAAAGATAAGTACTCACTTGAGCCCACCACGTAGCTTTATGAAGCCACTCAAGAAATTCGAGATCACTGAATTTCGGTTTAGGGAATTTGAGAGCCTCACGAAGAAAAGGAGACTTATTCCATCTCTCAAGCCACTTGATCTTCATAGAAGTATCCATCGCTGAAGTTGCCAACATCCAAAGTTTTTCTTGGGTCATTTCTGGATTGTCGTCATGAGTTTCATAGTGAAGTTTTATCTGCTCCAAAAATGCGCTCGTATGCTTTGGATCTGCAATGGGAAGTTGCTTCTTCAATTCTGAATGAGAAGCTACCTTGACCTTGTCAACAGCTTTTGAAACCCACTCAGAAACTGCACTTGAAGTCCAATCCACTGGATTGGGATACTTCTCATAGAATTTTCTTTGAGCAGCAGCAACAGCATCTCCCAATCCTTGCTGCAAAAAGTGAAGAATATGTAAGAAAAAACATAAATGCAAATGATAACAAATGTTTTGAATAGTAGAGGAAGAGATATGAAATGCAATTAAAAAAAAAGCTAATGTCAAGAAACCTATACATTCAAAGAAATTTGAAAACTAGAAAAGAAAATGAAGAAATGAACCTGGTATAAGACTCCATTTAGAGCCTCAAGAGTTAAAGTGAACCAAGTTCTCTGTTTCGATTTTTGCTTGGCTTCAGCTGCAAGAAGATCCTCCTTAGAAACAAGTTTTTCAAAATACGAGAGTGGCTGTCCGGCAATATTTTGAATGCGATAGAGCTTGTCAACAAGATTTATGGAGACATGGGACTTCTGATTTCTCCTGCCAAAATAAAATTTATTATATTAGAACATAAAAAAAAAACTTTGAAATAAAAGAATGCAGAATAGCAGTATAGATAATGATTCAAGTGAAACAAACTTGGAAAACAAAAGAAATGAATAAAATAAAAAGGGATCAAGAAATATAATGGTTTACCAATTGACTTCATGTAATGCTGTCAACATAGTTGCAACATCCCCTTTGACCTCCAAAATGATACTTTCAACAACATAATGCCATTGGAAGTCGTCCGCATGATCTCGGTTGATAAGAGGCATCCATGCTTGCAAACGATGGTTGCCATCCCATACCATAAACATCTTGCCAGAAAAAACTTTGAGGTCCTCATCATTTTGCAATTCTCTCTCAAATGCAGCATTTGCTCTCACCCAGTTTGGACTCCATGTTTTGATGATTTCATCCGTAACATCTATTGTCTTCCCCTCATTGTTCTCCAAGGCAACATAGAAAACTCCATTTCCTTCTATGTAACCACAAGTAACAAAGTGTGCAGCTAAATTCATGACATCATTCTTCAAGAAAAGCCTCACCACCGGTAGAGATATCATATGACATAAAGGAATATTGATTTTCGATTTAGCTCGTGGTTGATACCTCAACCGCTCAAGACGAGAAGAAGTATTCACAGTCTCCTTCTTCAAGAATCCATACAACTGTAACTGAAGTTCATCTTGAGAAAGAGGTTGAAGTGCGGCATCAGCTTCTGGATCTCTTTCTGTCAACATGTCAAGAACAATGTGCACATGACGATTAGAACAAGTTTTAGTCTACATGTATGTACAATAATATATACCATTTCGAATAGAAATCATTAATGAATGTGGTCTAAGGAGGCCTAAAATTTTCAGCATAAAATAAACAATGTAGCATATATTGGGAAGAAAATCAAAGTCTCTAAAAGCATGGCCGTGAACGGCTGGGGTCTATGAAGCCCTGAAAAATTTCAGAAATTGGCTACTATTGAGCAATGTAACATACATTGGGGAAAAAAATAGAAGTCTCTAAAAGCATGGCCGTCAACGGCTAGGGTCTATCAATTCCTGAAAAATTTTAGGAATTGGCTATTGTTGAGCAATATAGCATACATTAGTAAAAAAATAGAAGTTTCTAAAAGCATGGCCGTCAATGGCTAAGGTCTATGAAGTCTTGGAAAATTTTAGCATTTGACAAATGTTGAGTAATGTAGCATACATTGGGAAAAGAATAAAAGTCTCTAAAAGCATGGCCGTCAACGGCTGGGGTCTATGAAGTCTTGAAAATTTTCCGAATTTGCCAATTCGGCAAGTATTGAGCAATATAGCATGTATAGACATGAAATTTATGTCTGTAGAAGCATAGCCGTTAACGGCTGGGGTCTAAAGTTACAAAGATTTCAACATCTGATGAAATCCTTAATGTTCTATAGAAGTCAAAAATTTCAGCATTTGCCTAAATTCCTAATGTTTTGTAGAAGCAAATGTGTATCTCAAAACTATAGCCATGAACGGCTGGGGTGTAAGAAGGCTGAAGAAATTGTAGTGCTCTACAAAATTGGAACACCCTAATTCCTAAATCTGAGTTCAGAAAAGCGTAGCCGTTAACGGCTGGGATTTAAGAAGGCTCAAAAAATTATAGTACTCTACAAAATCGTAGCATCCTAATTCCTAAATTACAGTTCAGAAAAGCGGAGCCGTTAACGGCTGGGGTTTAAGAAGGCTCAAAAAATTGTAGGGCTCTACGAAATTGTAGCACCCTAAACCCTAAACTGGAATTCAGAAAAGCGTGACCGTCAATGGCTGTCCATTGGAGAGACAAACATGAAGGCAATTCCAAGCAATTTTGAAAACAAAATAGAATTGGAAAAAGCGTAGCCGTCAACGGCTGGGGTCTGAAGAGGCGGAAAAAAATGAGGCACGCACCTGAATTTGACTCACTCGGCGCACTTGCTGTCCCTTCTTTTTCTTGAATCATCGTTGCTCCACGCTCAAATCGTCGCGATGATTCTGCCGTAGCCTCCTCTATAGCCTCTCCTTCGTCCATGGGGAAAGCTTCTTCTTCCTCCAATACCTTCAAAAGTTGAAAGACAATGTGCGCCGAAACCACAAGGTTTAGGTTGAAACAAGTCTCAAAAAAAAAAAAAAAAAACAAGTATAAAATTGGTAGATGTACTTCAAAGGAATCTTCTGAATAACTTATTCAATTTTCAAGATTTAAAGCCAAAAATTTTTGTACTCATAGATTCTACGGGTCAGATTTCCCCTAATTTTTTTCCAAATTTTTTGGACACTCGAGCAATTTTACAAAAATTGCCAAAACCTGCTGAAAATCAAAAGGCTGGATTTGGCCTAAAAATCTGCGGTTTATAAAGATTTCAGGCAAGATTCCAAGATGCTGTTTTAGTTTTTAAGCCGTAAAACACTCAATATGCATCCGTTTTTTACGTGCTATATACCGTTGGAATCGTGCTTCCGACACGCACAAAATCATATAAAGTTCCTACAAATGTGTCTTAAAAAAAATTTCACATACTTTCTAATTTACCATTGCTTGAAGAAATTATTTACATACCTCTATGTTTGTACCTTCAAGTTCTATCTCCAACTCCAATGTTCGTAGTGCTAATTGTTGATGTTCTTCCTCTTCTTCTGTGTCTTCATCTACTTCATCTTTTTCTTCTTCGTTAGTGTGTTCATTACAATCGCTATAGATAGAAGCTATCTCTGGTTGACCTTCACAATAAATACGCCCAACCTCTACAATATCCTCTTCTATTACTTCACATGGAACTATATCTCCATATGTTAAATTCCTCATTGAGCTTGACAAATCACCTGCACTAATTCGAGACAACCGTCTAATCATTCTAGCCCTTAACAATTGCCTTCTACTTGAATAACGAAAGCTACTTTTCTTCCTCTTCTTCCTGTGTGTAACTAGAGTGTCAACCACTAACGATGGTGAAAGCAAATCTTCTTGCATTTGAAATAATCAACTATCAAAGCATTACAATATCAACGTCTGCCATACTACATCACACCCTCTTTGAAACTCACATTTCTATCTACTGCTTCCTCATGTCCTGCAACCTTCCATATTCTATAAGACAACTCTAATTCCTCTTTATAAGGATATATTTTCATTTCATAATTAAATAACGGCTAGTTTTTTTTCCTATTCATATTGTCATCAACCACTATTTTTTTAATCTTGTCAGACTATCACTAGATATTTAATTATAATTGTAAATATGTCATACGTCATCATCAACTATTATGCTTGACGGCTTATCTTCTATTGTCAGTGACAGTTGTAACACTGTCAACTTGGTCTAATACATATTGATATCCTTCATACTATAATCCATTTATTATTGGTCATGCGTTAATTGATGCCATACAGTACGCCGTCTTACCCAACTTCATTACACCTACTATTAATATACCTTCTTCTATATCAAATCTCCATATAATATTTATTCATGACCATTCAAATTATCAATCCAATTTCAAATTCCAGTACATCCATGAAAAAAATTTCATTCATTTCGAACAACCCCTATAATTTTTTCCTTTATATTCACACCTCTTGCACTTACAAACTTCATTATTTGCTTCTTCAAACTACGTCTTGCCCCCCATTTTCTTAATGCTTCACTATGGCTAGTATTGTTGCTAAAGGTCATGATGTTTCATTTATTTTACCACTAGATAATCAAGGTTTCGTTCGTGTACTTGCCCATCTCCTTCATGTCCGGTTTGGATTCACCCCTTCTTCTATTATTGTGGAAGAAGAAGTCCAAGGAGATCACGGCGTTGTTAAGGAGTCTATCTTGCAGTCAAGATGTAGTGATCATGAAGGATTCTACTGGCTTCTTTCTGCAGGGCGCTATAGAGTTTATGGTCTCTTGTCGGAGCTCTTGCCACCTTCAACTGAAATATTGAAACTTACTTCTGATAACTCCAAGGGTGAACATCCATTACCATGTCCTGTAAAAGTGGAGTCTTTAGGTAGTGGATGCTCTGAGAATACAATTGTGTTCAATATCAAACGCGAGTCTCTAGAACCTGTAATTGAGTTGTCTAGCGATTCTGAAGGCGAGGTGCCACTGAAAGTCTGCCAACCTTCTTCTTCGAATGTTGTTTTTCCATGTATGGTAGATTCATCCATTCCTACTATCTTCCGTAGTACACTTAGTAGTCCAACATCATCCGTGTTTTCTCGCCCCCTCTCCCTCCCAATCAAGGCAATTCCTTAACTGTGTTAGAATGCCTTCGCAAATTGTCTTCAGTGCCTGGATCACGAAATGAACTTGCCCAAATTGATTTTGATGCCATTGACTATTAGAAGGTTCAGTTCCTCCCATCTAGATTTGATGGGGATGTTCTTTTCGAGCTACCACCTTGTCGTGGATCTACATGTGGAGCTAGAGGCATGGAAGGTATGGACAAGCGATACGATGGTCATGCATGGTGTCGCACTATGACATCAAACATCCATAATGACTTAGGTTTGAAGTTCAGAAAATCGCATTGTATTGGACACTTGATTTGTGAAAATACGAAATGTGACTATCGCACACGAGCTTTGAAAAGCAATGAAACTGAGTGGATTGGAACCACCAAACATCCTTTTAGTGTAGGTCAAATTCCTCCTCCTGACTCTACTGTGCTCTGTAAAGTCTGCAAACAACCTCCTACTTGTCTTAGTCTATGTAACTCGCGAATTTATTATGTACTCAGAAGTGGAGATTTGTCACGTGCATGCATCCATTTGGGTGTTCATTCACATCCAGTTACTGATGGTCAATGTAGAGAGTCTCTTGAAGCAATTACTGGGCTAATTGCTAACGAAGTAGCTAAGACTCCAACAGCCAAAACTTCTGCCATCACCTTGGCGGCAAGTAAGGAATTCCTTGACACGTTTCTTATTCACGATGGGCCTGGACCAAAGGAGATGCTTCACGGTGATGCATTAGAGAATGTCATGGATAAGTTCAAGCTCCTTAGCTCGCCCAATGTACGCAACATCATTTCCTCTTTTCGGAGCAACAACAAAGGAGGAGGCGAGATTGATCGAATTCTAGACATAAAGGGACGTGCCAAAATGGAGTATATCCACGATAGTGTATTTCCAGGACAAGGGCAAGACAAAGTCTATTTATTCAAGATGCTCGTGGATGGACCTGGAAGTGGAGTGGATCTTGTACGACGGATGCAACCAGGCGGCAACCTTGAAAATTGTTTTATCATGTTCGATCATGTTAAGAGAGTGAAACTATGGACGACTATTGCTTGCCACGTCTATGATTCCTCTTATTGCAAAGTCATGACCATTGCTGTATGTGATATGCAGACTGAGGGCACTGAAGGCCAGATCATTTTTTGGCGTTGTTTGAATAAGGTCATGATAAAAAATGGAGTGTCAAATCCTAACTTCAAGGGATTTATGTGCGATAGTGCTCAGGCCAACTTTAATGTAGTTCGCACTGTGTATGGGTCGGGGGACCCATCTATTCCAATGGTGGACCGGGAAAGGACTTGCTTGTTCCATTGGGCGACAAGCATGCACAAGCACACGGAGAAACTAATCAGCAAAGAGTTTCAGAAACAACATATCCGACTCTGCAGGCAGTATAAGGATGCAACATCAATGTTGGAGGCAGATAAGATGTACCTAGAAATCAAAGCTTGGTGGTATTCTTCTGGAGCTGCATCAGAACCAGCTATTCGCGAACTTGAGGATTGGTTGGCATTTTGGCACTTTCGCTATCGTCAATGGGGTACAATCATGGATACGGTATGATATCTACTTTCATTGTTTTTTTCCTATTTTTTATCCTATATCCTCAATGTTTCAAAGACTGACTTCATTTAATATATTTGCAGAATTTGACAGTAGAAGAATTAGCAGATATTCCAACATGCAATTTGGCTTAAACAATGCACAACAAATGGATGCAAGCTTCAGGAAAGCGTGGATCTGATTTGTTCGTTGCCACGTGTGATGACTAGGTTCAAGCCTTCATGCAAATGACCAACTATAGGACTTATCTTTGTGGGGGCCCTTCTGGAAAAGGCCCCTCTAAAGAAGATTTGAAATTGAAAAGGGCTATGGCATCTGGAGATGGAAAAAAAATTGCAGATGCACTTAGTGAGATGCTTGGAGCGGAAGACATCTGCACTCGAATTCCACATTTAGAGGGTGAAGAAATATTTGGATCCAGCAAAAGGAAATTAGATCTTCCAATTGGTTTTGAAGGTGATTCTCATCGCCCTGACAAAGTAAACTTCTCTCATCCTCGGGTTCAAATCAGATCAGCTGTTGGTAGAGTGCAACTTGGGGCTGTAGTTGTCGAAACTAATATAGTTTTATCCCATACCCAATCTGTTGTAGAAACCGATTGTGATACATCAGAATGGCATATAGCGAGAATTTCACACAAGTCAAGGAAACAATGTCATGCCATTCAGAAGTACACACAAGCCAAATGCAAGCTATTGATTGTCAGGCATGGATTATCCACTGCTGCCCCTACTTATAGAGGGCAAAAGCGTGAGTATAAGGGGACAATAGTTCAAACTGAGGATTTTTGGTTTTGTGCTGACCAAATTGCACGATGTGTCATGGGACCTAAGCGTTCCCATGTTCTTACTTGACTTGAGATCCCTGAGATTTGGCCTGTTCTTATTGGTACCAATCTTACTCGTACTGAAATTATAGAGTTTGAAGAAGCTAGATTTCGCTTGCAATCCAGCATTCCAATGTCACCTCAACGGCTATTCACCTCATCAAGGATATTTGAGTCTATGTTGTGGACTCATCCTCGACCGGCACATGCTGAAAGAATTCCTTCTATTCGGAATGGTAAGCAAGTTCGTCGGAGTAGTAAAGCCCCCACCGAAAATCACCGCAATCAATGGGAGAATGCAAGGAATGTTACAGCAAGTATCACTGGGGTGAACTTCCTTCCTTACCCTGGACTTGGTGCTATTATTACATTTTTGTCTGGTACTGAACCTAAGCAGAAGGTTTATAATATCACGCTTTCTAATTTTCCTTCTTGTACTTGTCCTCATTATGGAGGTATGAATGGAACTTCAATTGGAAAGCGTAGTATGTATATAAACTGCAAACATCTTTATTACATCTTCCGTTACTTCTGCAAATTGGATTACAAGATAGACACATTCATCCACGCCCCTACCCTTAGTTTGGATGAAGTTAAGCAAGTACTTGTTGCTGCCGGAATCATCAAGACGTGCAATTGAAGTTAGTGAACAAATTAGTTGATGAGTATTAGCATGATATGAAGTAAATCTATAGTACCAATATATTATCTTTAAAATTTGCATATATTGCAAAGTATTATATTTATATTTCAATATGTATTCCTTGTTGCAATGAAAAGATATTTTACTATTTGTAAGATGTAGAATTTTTTTTGGTATTTTCATTGCATTTATCTTTCTGTCAATTTTAGAATTTCCTTTGGATTAATTATTTGTACTTTCACTTTATAAGCCTACTCTAATACTGACTTTGAAAACGTGATTTATACCAACAAACCTAGATATAAAATTTGAACTTGCAATAGCGCCAATTTTCTAGGCTTTTAAATCCACGGTCATGGGTCCTGTGGCAATAGGTTATATTTTTCTAAAAATAAACTTTGCTAAAAAAAAATCAATCTTTTTAATTTTTTAACTAAAAAAATTAGAAATTATATCATGATTCAAATTTGTAGTCTTCAGGCTCACACAATTCCTGCTCACCGCTCTTAGGCTCACGCTCACCGCTCATAGGCTCATGCTCACATGCTCACATGCTAGCGTCGTTGAATAAAAGCTTATCACCGTAAGCCTAACAAAATTCTTTCTGTGCTCTAAAAAGACCTTGAAGAACTCGGACGCCTATGGAGAGAGTTTGGCAATGGTCTTATTTTTGGCCCTATTTTATTTTGCCTCTGAAAAATAAGATTCTCCAGGCCTATCAAGAAGGACATCCATCGTCACTCTTGTGATGCACCGGTCTTTCTTGAATTTCTGTTGGTTGCTTGCGATGATCTCATTTATTGGGTTCATGAGACCAAGCGTTGGATCAATCCTGTGAGCTCACAACACACAAGATGTTTACGCTTTCTTTACTCCATCCAATCTTTTGTTTAATAGTATTCATCAAGAACTGACATAATCGCCTTGATGGTTACTTTCAAATAGGAATGTCTAGTACGCTTCCCATCTGGTATATTCAAAATATACTTGGTGAGCTTTTCAAGTTCGGCATAGCTCAAATTCCTAAAAACTTAAAGAACTCCCACGTAAGCATGCAACTGTCGGAGTTCCAGTCTTGCCTTGCGTTGAACTTCTTTTTAGTATCTGCATTAATAAGCTCTTCATGTGTAACATTCGTGATAACGTCGCTCTAGAGCTTGTAAACATCCTCCAATGTAGTGATTAATTTCAGTTCATTCGTTAACTTCAGCTTCTCTACTCTGTCCTTTTTCTTGGACATCTTCAAGCTCCTATTTACATCAATCAATGAAAATCGCACGTACATCACCTTCCTGAAATCTTGAGATGGAAATATTAGACAAATATTAGAATCCAATAAATTTCATTCATTAAGAGACACAAAATAAATGAACAACTTAGCTCGACTTGAGCTAATTTATATACCTAAAATCTACTTTTGTTTCGTGCATTCTCCACAGTACGTCTTGTAGCCATCATTGTGCTGACGGATGTTACTAGTACTGGATTTGGAGGGGAGCCCATATCTTTCTACACTATTCATGCTCCAAGGATGTTTGTTGTCCATGATGGTTGCACAACCACAAAGTGGTTGGTGCAATTGTAACAAGCAAATATGTTCCTTAGTTTCTCCGGGTCATCGGACCAGACAATGAAGCAATTCCACTTCCGGAAATATTGGCAAATCTCCTCGTCAACTCCGTTCTCTTCTATCATCATAAACTTGCTTGCCTCAACACTATGTTGGTTGTTAATGATATAGAAATTGCATCCCTCCATTTGCTCTTGTGTTGTTGGTTTCTCTTTTAATCCCATAGGCATCACGCACAATGTTTGTTTTGTGCTCTTGTGAATGTATATGTGAAGCTTAACTAACACAATACTATTTGTGTGGTTTTCAATTTCTTCATTTTTTTCTCCTATTGTGCATGCATAATTCATTTGTATGATTTGTTTGTATTAATTGTTAATATATGATGTCCATACATTTGTTGTTTGTATGGATTGTGTCCAAAAGAAGTTAGAGTGCTCATGTTATAGTGATCACCCTTAAAAACATGTATAAATTTTTGAATTACAATAAGGGTATGTTTAAATGCCTCAAACTTTAATTTCAACTACCATAGGGTGTAGGACAATGGGCAAAAAGTAGAATTAGAAAAAAATAGGGGCAAATATATTGTGAAATAATAGATAAATAGCCCCCAAAATAAAAAATTTCAACACACACACACAGATATATATATATATATAAATTATAAGATATAATGAAGTACTTGAGGGAATTTTTGAAAATTTTTCTACATCTTCTCAAACCAATGTACCACAAGATCCTATGGTTACATGTGTTCAAAAATGTTTTTTTCCTAAAATTTAGTACT
This sequence comes from Climacium dendroides, assembly GCA_950106755.1. NCBI lineage: Eukaryota > Viridiplantae > Streptophyta > Bryopsida > Hypnales > Climaciaceae > Climacium > Climacium dendroides. Next base: position 48,085,081 of record OX467083.1, on the reverse strand, counting down.
TATACTAGATGTGGCAGCTCTAGAGCATTTTGGGTGAAAATATAGTCCAAATCGTTTAGGGATTAAATGTCCTTTGTATACACCTAGGTTAAATATTTTACACTAAATGCATCTTCTACTTATTTAAATGAAGAGCGTGAGAAAGAAGATGTGGAATAGAATGAGTTGTTTGAAAATGAAAAGGTCTCAAAGATGATATTGAAATGCCTTGCTATGTACTACATGAAGCTCTTGCAATAATGTAATGTGAATTTTGTTCAATTCAATCTTGAAATTTAGCATTATTTCTCTCAGCCTCCCCTTAAGAGAACTTGGGCAACAATCATATGAAGAATGAAATAACCTTCATTTGTAATAAATGTATTACAATGAATGATAGTGTGGCAATTGTGTAAGATACTTCAAAATGTCATTATAAGCGAACTAGAATAAAGGTGCCGATTATAGGCCAAAGTTTGTGATTGTAGAATTAGATCTAGTTCGTTTACAAACTACGTGTTTGAGCCATTCAAATTCTTTTGTACAATGCGGATTTAAATTTTTTAAATTTTGGTCAACATAATCATCATTGCATCCTTATGCAATTCCAATCAACCATACCAAATTTCACTTTGAAAAAACCAAACTCCATTTTTGGCAATTTTTTAATTTAATTTTCATGATAATATAAGATAATTCATTGACAAACATTGGTGATGAATTTTTTTAATTTGATTTCATATTAGATATATAGAAAACATCCACATGCACATCATTCCTTTAATGAGTATCTACATAAAATTTTCACAATTCCTTTTATAGAGATTTTCAATGTTGGTGTGACAATGTCTTAATTTGTGGATAGGTAACTATTTCTTTATTGTAATTTGATTTTTCTTGTTTGCCCTTCACATGGTAGCTAACTTCATAACATTTGAGCATGATGGTACAATTACTTTGCCAAAATCTTGTTAAAATATAGAAATATCCATTTCTTCAAAGTTTGGGCATACGACACTTTTGAATGAACTCTTCATTGCACATTTATTTGTTACTTAAGGGGATGTTTTTAAATATGAAAGATGTGCGTATGGATGTTCCCTACATATCTATGCAATTGAATTAAAAAAATTCATCATCAATTATTTTCAATAAAATAATATGTAAAATCATGAAAATTGACTTTAAAAATTCACCAAAAATAAACTTTTGCTTTTTAGAAACTAAAATTCGGTATGCTTGATTGAAAGTGGGTAAGAATTGAATATTAATTATGCAAGAAAGAAAATACAAATTTTATTTGTATATTATATATAAATCTTTGAAAGACTCAAACAGGTAGTTCGTAATTGAATAGGATTTGGCTGTACTTAGTTACTTTAATTATATCAAATTGGTGATAATGATTATTTCAAAGTTTCAAATTTGAAAATGATATTTTGTATTTTCTTATAAAATTTTGAAATATTCAAAAAATTAGGCAATATGGATGAAATGTTTTTACAGCATTTCAGACATTTCACTTGTAATATTCTAAACAATCATTTAGAGATTCCAAAAAATACTTACTTTTATATCTGAATCTAGCTTGTCTTTGCTTTTCCTGAACCTACAACATCTTTTAGTAATATATCCGTCAACCCGATATTTGTGGCTGGTTTTTATTGACATTGGTTTCTAGTCGCATTTTCAACTGCCACTAGTGTGTCCTATGTTGTTGCCACAGTCAAAATCAAAATAAAAGTAGTTTTTTAATTCATAAAAACCTAACCTTATTGGAATTCAATATCTTTCACACCGTAGGACCAAATGCCATGAAACAATGCCCGTGCTCTCTTCCTTACAAAGAGCTTTTTGACAATATCCCCAAGAAGACTCGGGGACATTTGATACAAGAAATCTCATTGTAATATAAAAAAAACATAAAGAGCCTACCATAAGGTGGTATTAGTGTACCCTACACCATTGCCACAGTCAAAGAAAAAGTAAAAGTATTTTTTTAAATTTTTTTAATTCATAAAAACTTTAAAATTCAATAACTTTCGCACCGCGGGTCCAAACGCCACGAATCAAAGCCTGTGCACCTTTCTTGGGAAAAGGCTTTTCAATGGTACTAAGCATGCAACTAGAGGACGCACGATCTAATAGATCTTACTATAACAAACAAGACAAACAAACAAACAAAACAAACAACCTAACTTAACTCCTAAAGTTCTTAGGCTTTTTTTCCAATGCATCAAAAACCACTCAAAAATATCATTTCTATAGCAAATAAAAAACAAAAAAATTAAAATGTCTTTTTTGCATATGTAATCATAGGATCTTGTACTAGACTAGTGCAAAAGTGTGGAAGAAATTTCAAAAACTTTGACCATGTAGATTGCAAGTAATTTTGCATTTAAAGTGAAGGAAATAAGTTTTTGTGCACCTTGCTCAACTACATTTTTTGTTGTTGAGCCTTCTAAACTTGTTGTACTGATTTTGAATTTCTAATTTTATATGATGAAGAATTGAGTTGAGGGCCTACAAATTAAAAGAAAACAAAAAACTACGTGTTTTTCACTCATTAAATGTATTAAGGATGCAAAGAAAATTATGCTTACCAATATATACCAATTAAACTCATCTCATACAAAAAATTTGAATGACTCAAATAGGCTGGTTATAAGATTATAGTACCCACTATACATTGTAATAGATTATAAAACATATTTACTACATTCCTTTGGTAATTTTTATATTTTCAAAAAAATTATTTGTCAATTGTCATCCTAAAGAATAATTATGTATTATTAATTTTTTATTAGTTTCTTAGGAACAATATTTTTCATTAAACTATTTTATTTCATTTTTTTCTTTTGAAAGAGAAGAAAAAGGTAGAACCCGTTACCTTTTTTTTTTTGAATTGTTAATTGAAAAATAAAAATAAAATAAAATAGAACTTACAACAAGAAACTCTAAACCACTCATGCATTAATTAGTTAGTTTCATGTCCCATAGCTATCTTATTGAACACAAATAGTTATTCATGCAATCACATTATGAATTTCATCCAATATTCTATTTTAGTAATATTAAGAGTGTACTGAATTATGATTAATGTTGTATTGCAACTATATAGTATTTTCTAATTATTGCAATACACCAAAAGTACATATATAATATTATTAATATGCAATATTGTAAGAAAACAGATTATGTACCTTGTTGGTCTACTATTATGGTAGCACAAATGTAGTATTGCAAAAGTATTGAGAAAAGAACTGTTTAGTTATATATTTCAATAATAATATTTTGTATTAGTTAACATTGCACTTTATAAAAACACATTATTAATGCACTACAAACGCAATACAAAAATGCTTTAAAAAAATTATTATTATTTTTGTATTAATACAATAGTATATGCAGTACTGCAAAAGTATTAGCTAGCATAGGCTCCAACTTTCCTCGTGGAATGATGGATGGCTTGGATCTCTTCACTTGATCTAACGGTTATAAATACAAATGGCTTGGATCAAGGCCGGGGATCCTACGGCTGTGGGCGGTTTAGGGTTTGAGGATACCTGCTGTTCTTCTGTCCTCCTTCTGTCTTCTCTTTCGATCCCTCATTCGCTTCTTCTCTCGAGAGCTGTGTGTGCGGGTGCTGTGCATCAGTGGCGACGAGCTTCTGTGTGTGGAGGTGAGCTTCGTTACCGGAGAATGATTTCGTTTAGGTGTTTGTGTAAGATTTGGATTAAGCCTGCGGTCGTGTCTTTGAATGGGCGCTGACTTCGACGTGGATGCAGGTTATCACAATGAGGAGAGTCTACTTCAAGACGGATACATCTGGACCTGTTAGGTTATTCTGTATCGCTGATGGAAAGATCGATTTCTCTGAACTTGGTCTAGAGTTTGGGTTCGTTCCAACGTCTATTGATTTGAATGGACTTGGATTTCCTATGGAAGGACTGAAGTCAGAATTGAAGTGGGAGACGATCGAGGAGGCCTTCAAAGAGGATGGATTGCCTGTTGGAACGAAAGAAGATCCTGTGATAGTCACTGGTGAGGCTCCAGTGTCTACAGGTATGTTTCCCGCGCGCACTTAGTCTCAGTCTCTTCTGGTTTAGGGTTTAGGGTGGTGGAAGCGTCACGGGTTGAGTGTGGCCACCTTCGTTGCGGTGGGCTAAGTTGAGATTGGTGATAGAGGGTTTAAGGTTAAGTACTTCCGGTTTGTTGTCACCTGATCGTCGTCACTTATGCCTTGGTAATCGTAACCGCGTTGGCGCAGCTCGGATTTTCACTTTCTTGCTTCTTGCTTGAACACTTAGCCTACTTTCTTTGTTGCGAGCATCTCTTTTGGCCCTCATCGAACCCGCTGCTGGTGGTTTATTTTGTAACTTTCCTATTTAGGGCAAGCTAGGATTTTCTCTTTCTTGCTTCTTGCTTGAACAACGTTGTGTCCCTCTTGTACTTCCAGGAGCTGTTTGTCCCTTAGGTTATGTAGGTTCTTGGTGCTAGATAAATCAGATGAGTATTGAACTTCTTTGTTTAATGATAGCGATAATGCTGTTGTATTGCCCTGTTCCATGGGCGAATTCTGCTGTAGTTTTGGCATGGAGGACTGATGCTTACTTGTAGGGATGGTTCGTGGCTGTATTCGTGGCGCTTGAAATCGTGCCGAATATATAGTCCCCTGACCGGAGTGATTATGACATGGCACGAGTCAATGTTTGTGCGTGATTTGTGTAAGAAGTTTGGCATATTATTTTTGCAGTAGGAGAAGCGCCATGGCCCAAACTTTGAAATGGGATGCTTGTGTATCTCATCCCAGGTTTCTGGCTGAGGTGTCCTTGATCCAGCTCAGCTTTGTGCACGTTATAAGAAATTGGTGGTCATCATGTATGATGAGAATCAGATTACATATTCTTGTTTTGTTTTCACAAGCTGCTGCTCCTTGTGGTGGTCTGAGTACTTATGGCTCTGTGGCCCGAGTTAGCTGATAGTGAGGAAGTAGTTAGGGTTTGTTGTCACCAGATCGGTGTCACTTCTGCCCTGTTGATAGATCCCCGTCATGTTTTGAGTGCGTGCTTTCCCCCCGGAGGGTCCCCCAACGTCCCGTGTGATGTGATTTAGAGGTTGTGTAGATTCTTGGCACTTGGTTTGCTGATGCTGGGCTTATCGGTTTAGGGTTGTGACCTCTGAGGAGTCCGTCTTTGGGTGTGGTTTAGTGTTTAGGGTTCTGTTTAGTCTGTCTTTGATAGCTGAGTTTTCTGTTCCCGGGGGCTGGTGAGACTAAACCCGATTACATGTAGTGGTGCCTTGACTCTATCAGGATGTATCTAAATTAATCTAAAGCTCTTCTTCCTCTTCTTCTTCTGATTACATAATTTGGGTTATTTTTCTTGCAATTCTAATCTGGCATGCTTTGCAGCACCTCCAACAGGCTTCAATCGGCGCTATAAAGTTGACGAAGTGAGGGGGGGGTTGTCAGAGGGTATTAATGGCCGCCGAAATTCGTTTTTCAGCGAACGGTCTGACACTATATTACCACTCTGTGACCTTGTCAATGTAATGGGAGTTTTGCTTATCCGTGCGCCGCCCGGCAGTGGAAAGACATCGATATTGCAGCTGGTGGGGCAGCTTAACGACCAAAAGGGTATGTTCAAGGAGGTTTATTATGTCAGCCTTGCGCAGATTGGTGAAAAGACCTTCGATGATTTCTTTGAGGAGAAATACCCAGGTGTTATGATTGCCAAGCTTCGATCACCGCGGTCTTCACCGGACAAGCATCCGAATAGCAATTTAGAAAGCAGTCCTTCCCTCCTCCTCGTCGATGACGGGCAGGTGGCCTTTGATCGGGATTTGACCCTCTGGAACATTGCTAAAGACTGCGCGGGTGGTTCTGTAAAACACCTGCGTATTATCATCGTCTCAGCATGCGGTAGTGACATAGTCTGCCATAATATTTTCACACCTGTGGTATTTAAATCAGACGCAACGGTCGGCCTTCTGCCAGGTCCAGTGAACTCCGTATCTCTCCGATTTACCACTGAGGAAGCCATAAGTTTCTGGAGAAGTTGGTGCAATAAGGGCCTTGACTTTCATGGTGACCTTGCGTCATGGGACGGTCTGAAGGATTACGTGTTCATCTTGACAGGGCAGCAACCTGGGTTAATGGCCCATGTATTTGATTTCTTAATTGATCAAGGCTTGAAAACTAGTCAGGCCGGTAGCATGGAGCAGATGAAGAAGGCACGGGACCTATTGCTCTCACACAAGTTTTACGACTCTCTCTCGCGAATAAGGAGTCTCATGGCAATTGTGAAAGTTTTCAGGGGTGCTGCATCTGATGCAGATTCCATGAAATCCCTTTTGAGAATGCTGCTAGGAGTAGAGGGTGTGCATCTCCGGGCTCTCACTGGTGGTGTTCGAGAAGCTGCTAATTCTGCAATCAAATGGGGGCAGATTATCGTGGAAGACGGTTGGTTGAGGTTGCCCTCGGACCTGCACAAGCTGTTTCTGTATCGCGAGGTGTATCGCAGTAATGAATCAACTTCTGGAAGCATTGCGGAAGGCGGTTTATACAGATTCATTGATCGAGTGATCGAAAGATTGGACCCTCGTCAGCTGGAGAAGTCCAAGGCCCGGAACGCTAATGGGACTAAGTTTTATGAAAGTCAATACCAAAACGAATTCTATAGAGCAGCTCGCTCGATCCTTCCTGGGGATTCATGGATGTCACCCAATGTCGGGCCCCTATTTGGAGCTACGGGTTACATTGACTATTATCTACATCCGCAACACTGGGGCTTTGAACTATTAGTAGATGGCTCCAATTTGAAGGAGCACAAGGCAAGATTCCAGTCACATGGGGTCTACCACAAGCTGATTGAAGATGGGGTCATTTCTGAATATGCAATTTTGGATTTCCGGACAAAGCCTCGCAAGCTGCCCAGCGCCGATGTGTTGCATATTGTATTTAGCGAGGATTTCAGGAAGGCAACTCTTCACCGCGTTGGAAGCGTGCAATATTCATTGGATATAAGAGGGTCCGTATAGAAAACTTTTCAATGCGCACTGTAATTGTGCTACTCTTTTTCTCGGTGTGGAGTTTGTTGAGGTAACAAATGACTCAGATTTTCTAGAATGATGCGTCCCAGTTTGAATTTCATTTCATGTTTTTTGTCAATCCTTTCTTTGGTGTGGTGATCATTGTTGTGGTAGCTATGCTGTATGAGAGATTCTCACCGACAGATGAAATAATCGAATCGTTGAGTTTTCTGACGAGCTGCGAAGTATATTGGATGGTGCCAGCCACCTTGCCACTAGAACAGGATCTAGAATGATCCAGCAGATCCCAAGATTGTAGTTATCTATCACTGCCATTGCAATGCACTCCCTTATAATATGTGAATGCTTGTTTTCTAACCAGGTTTCGGATGGTAGGGTGACAGAATTGTCAAATTGATTTGAGCCAGATTTTAAACTTTCACCATCTCCATGTCGGAAGTCAAAACCTACTGACTTAGTACAACCCTTGATTATTATTCCTTAAACGGTCATTTTGATATGTGTAGAGGAGGAATGTCATGGAGCGAAGGGCAGAAAGAGGTAGACCGAGACAGCTAGTAACAAAATACAAACAGCATGCTCCATCATCTATGGATCCGCACATCGTTAACCCTGAAACGCCTAAGCCTATGAAATGGGATTTCCATGGAATTAGAAATGTTTTCCACAATATGTTTTGGTACTATAAAAGTTATTAAAATTTAATATTTAAATTTTTGAAGATGAAGGCAAGTAAACATTAAATGTCAAAAAAATATTCATAATTTTATATGAAAATTTAAATTTATTATGATTTTTTGAAAGAAAAGTGAAGAAAATTCATATTAATTTCAAAATAAGTTAAAAATGAAAATTTCATCACAAACATAAATCATTGTGCAGACAGGTTTAGGGTTTAGGGTTACAAGGGTATTTCCAAAAATTTGACATACTTATTTGGGGCTAATTTTTGCCTACCCCCCATTATAAGGTATTGTGCATCCAATGGTGAAAAAAATTGCCCTAAAAGTATCACCAATTGGGAGATATGACAAGTTTGACTTTTAGAGAGTAAGTTGACTTTCGTTATGTGAAGATGTTTTTGACTTTTGGGTAAACCTCCCCCCCTATTTGTGGGTATTGTGAATCCAATGGTGCGTGTAGTTTTTCCAAAAAAATTAGGATTTGGATGCAATGAATGTTTTGAAAGTGGAAATTTTGGGTGCTATCTTTGTAAGGATAAAGATTTTGGAGATTGGATGGTACCTACGCCTCCATTTTCAAGGGTTGTGAACACAATGGAGTAATAGAAAGCCCAAACATATGGCTTTTTTTGGAAGATATGGCTACTTTGACATTTTTAAGCCATGAAGTTGATTTTTTGAAGGGTGCTGATTTTGGAATTTTAATGCAGAGATGCTTGTAGGTCTATGAATGGGTGTTTTGGATTGGTATCGCACATGTTGATAGGACCTTGTATGCATGAGTTACGGATGAATAAAGTTTAGTTCTTGTTTGGGAATATGTATACTTCATTTACAATTTAAGAGCTTGTGTATATTGAATAATTTGAATATTAAAAGTAATTTAAATAATAGATATCATTTGAAACTTGTTGATATACTTTTTGTTTAAAGTTTACAATTTAAGGGCTTAGGGTTATGAATGATTTTATTATTAAGATCAATTAAATATATTAATATCATTTACAACTTGGTATACTTTTTGTTTAAAGTTAACGTATAAAGTGTATGTCTTTTAGTAATATGATTCTTTAAAATACAACGGAGATACTTTAGTTACAATTTAAGGGCTTGTATGTAATGAATGATTTTAATATTAAGAGTAATTTAGATTATTGATATCATTTAGAACTTGTTGCTATGCTTTTTGTTTAAAGTTAACGTATGCTAGGATTGGTAGTTGCGTCTTATACTTGGTTGTAGAATGGAAGAAAACTTGTGCACTAGAAATTGAAATACAACCGATCTAATCCATTAGGTGTATATCATATGGTGAGAACATGGAGTCCTTTTTGGCTTGCCCATTTTTGCAAGACAATTGGTTGAGCTTGTTTTGTCTTGTTGCTTGGATTAGGGGCAAAGTTGCCCACCAAACCAACATGTAAGTACACCCTAAGTCTTGGAATGGATCTTTTGGAATTTTTGAACTGAATTCATGATGTCTAAATTTACTTCAATTTTTGAAAACTTCTTTTTAAAGGTAAGGGAGTGTACTAGTTTTTTGGAGATATAATTTTTATTTCATTTTGTATTTGAGAAAAAAATATAATCATGCTCTCCCGAGTACAAAATGCTTGAACTTGAGTAACAACAACAAAAATTCAATTTAAAATAAAATAAAATTCTCCCTAATAGATTATATTTATGGCTATATAGAAACCTTTGAATCATTCCATTTGGATAAAAGATTTGAAAGTTATGAAGAATCTTGTTTTACAAGTAATCACAATATCTTCAGAAAAAATACTTACAAGACTCTAGTTTGACCTCAATTTTTATAATATCTCAAAACCAAAAAATCCGTAAGGTATAGATTATGTGCTATAACAATCTCACCATTACCATTATAGATTATGTGCTATAACAATCTCACCATTATATTTAAATTTAAATTTCCTTCTATCTTGTATTACCTTATACTTGGTAATTTTTTAAGAATAAATATTAATTTGTTTTTCTCATTTAAAATTTTTTTTCCTCTAAATTTTCAACTCAATTCTACACTATGAAGATTAAAATCTCAAAGCTATATAGTACAAAAGGTTTTAAGTATGAGGATTCAAAGTCTAAAATCTAATATAATACAATAACAACTTTTTCTTTTCTTTTTGAATACTAATATCTTATAATTGACCTAGTCAAAGTTTTTTAATTTTTTTTCACATTCTAATACAAATCTTGTGCAAGATCTTTATAGTTGAATATACATTACAATTAGTTCTTTTGGCATCGTAGCTCTTTAAACTAAAAATGTTAGTTTTTAAGTGATTTTGGTGAAGCATAATTGTCGTAAATACATAAGTCTTATTGAATTACTAAAGTAGACATACCCATTATGGATTTTTTTTCCAATTGCATCCCAATTTATTTTCCTTCAACATTTTAGAGACACAAATATTAGATATTAGATGTAGATGTAATTGGGGTCTATAATAGACATGCCTATTAATAAACATTTGAGTATGTATGACCATTTTCGTTAAAATGAGACAAAATGGTCATTTTGAGACTTCAACCCTAAAACAATTATAGTGATTTTATCCTCAAGTCGAAGATAAAATGAGAGTGCAACCTTTGGGAAATCAAAGTTATATATATATATATTAATATATGAAAGTCTCAAATTACCAAATAGTCTCAAAATTAAATAGTTATAACGATTTATCTTTGAGTCGAAGATAAAATTGAGACTACACTTTGCCTCATTTTAACGAATATGGCCTTATGTATGGTTCCTATCATTGAGTTGCCTAAGTTTTTGTCAAGTCTTATTAGAAGTTGAAAAGAGATCCAAATATATCTTTGTATGAACATTATGGTTTTTGCTGTGGGGGACTTAGAAGAGTCTAACGAGTGGAACCGCATTGCTAGCATTGCGAAGATACTTGACAAAAACGACTTCCTTCCAGAGGGTTACTTTGTTGAGGCCAAATTCCCACGCAGACCAACGGGGTCAAGTACGCCATCATCGTCAAAGCGCAAGGGAAAGGCTATTGCAGAGGCAAACACGCCTTTTGGGCTGAGGGTGTTGGCAACCTTGGTGAGTAAGTCTTCAGACAGCGATGGGACATAAGGTGATGGTGATGACGACGATGATATTCTCATGGAACAGAGCACACCTCTAGTGGGCCTTTCACAGAGCATTCGAGGGTCCTCAGCATCGTCAGGTCAGCCACATGATTCCTTTGCTTTGCCTTCTTCCGCTTCTAGGAACAAGAGGAAGAGGGGAAGATCAAAAGCCGACGATGACTATGAGGCCGAAATCGCAGAGCTGAAGAGGAGGCGGGATGAGGACCACATGATGTTTGACAAACAAGTGAGGGAGATGGCGGAGTTGCGGTAGCTTATGTTGGCAATGTCACAGAAGAACAACTCCAAGCTCGAGGCTATTATCAACAGTCTTGGTGGGGCCATGCCTCTAGCATCAACACTGCCGCCTCCAATAGTGCAGCCGCTCCTACTGCAGGGACTGCCAATAGGACCGACGATGAGTGAGTCGTCGAGTTTATCCACCACTCCAAGATTGACTGGGGTACCTTCTGTCTCTCTCACTCCACCCGCAAGTTCTCCAAGTTCTCCACCTCCTCTTGTTGAGGAGTGCCCTTTGACCCCCGCACCTCCAGTTGATGATGAAGACACGACACGAGTTTCAGCTGATGGTGGCAAGTCCTCAAAGAGCTTAGTGTCTAGCCCGACGACGCCCGCGGATTCTATCGATGCCATTGATGATGATCTGAGTGATGCATTGGATGATCAGGGTGCACCATCAAGTTGACTACACAATCATTCAATGTCATTTGTATAGAGTTAGCTTGACTTGAGCTAATGTATACCATAGGTTGTACTGAGATAGAGGCCCTTAGTGTGGGAGACAGAGTTTTTTGATAGAAAACAACGTTTGAACTAATCCATATTTTCTTGTATGGTGATGATTTTTTTTGTACTAAATTTCATTACTTAATTATAAATATTTTAAATAAAAATTTGAGGTCTTATTTGTCTGGCCCTTCTTGAATTACAGAACCTCCTCCCCTTGCTATCTCAATTGGACAGACTGAACATCCTTAATCTGTTGCTCTTGTACATCATGTATAGAGTCCATCATCTGGTTGTGGCGATATGGAAGCTACAAGTGGGGGTGCACTGGAGTCTGAATCCATTCCTGTAGATGACCACGTTTCTATTCCAGACGCTCAGCTCCTGGAGATTGAAATTCCGGATCGAGTTGGACCGATGTTGTCGTTGAGCGAGAAGATAACCTCCTGACCATGTGTCCTTGACTCTACACAATTGAATATTTGTATATAGCTTGTGGTGTTTCCGTTTTGCCTTTTATTCCTTGAATTTCGAAATGTGTTAGTGTAATTTAGTAACTGGCTACACATTTTTCCGTTTGATAGTAGGGATTGGATCTCCAATTTGAACGTGGAGATACGTTGAAGGATGTTGATATTCCATTGATGTCCAGGGTGACCGTTGCCGAGAAGTGGCTGAATGTTGTCTTGGACTTGCAAGTCTTGCAAGTCCAAGACAACATTCAGCCACTTCTCGGCAAACGCCAAGTACAAAAGGTGGGCTGTACACTTTGGGAATGCAGACTAGTCGCATTCTGCCACAATTCCTACGATTGTGGATCCAAAGGCGGTCTTTGTCCGCCCGAATTGCGCTCATTTTCTTTGTGAACTAGGATTGATAGCACATGTTTCTATTTGGAGCTCCATGAAGAAGTTTACCGTTCAAAAAATCGTCGATTATCTTTTTGTCAGTTTGGAAAAGCCCTGTATTATACTCGGGCAGGAGTCTTGCACAACATTGAAGTGCAAGCAACAAGGCCGGATAGTAACATTTAGAGAGCCAAGCACCACCAAGGACTTGTTCGTGAAGGATGCGAACAGTCGAACACCTTGTTTTCTAATATCAATGGACAGTTTCTTCACGAGAATACAGTCATAGTTGACGACAGTCCGATGAAGCACTTCATGAACAAGTCCGAGAACATTGTTCTCCCCATCAGATGGTCTTCAAAGGGTAACGGTCCTAGGGACTCTTATTTGGACATGGTCCTCTTGCCATGGCTCAGGCGACTTCACCTAGCTCGAGATGAAGGGTTGAAATCTTTTTGCAAGAATAGTGCGGGGAAGATTGGGCGGAAGATGTTGTATGATGAGAGAAATCGTGGCATGTACAATAGTTTGATGGATGCTGTTAGAGTTTTTTTAGCGTATCGATAGTACACTGCAGTTCAGTGCATGCTCATCAACGACATCGATGCAGAGACTGGCGTCATTGTCTTCTTAGTTTCATTGTTGTTTTAGTTCAGGTCGAATCGTGTTGATTAGCATGCGGATTGATCTTTGAGTTGATAGTGAACATCAGGTCGCCTCGACCTTAATGGCTCATAAATTTGTGTATGGATAGAGATATTTGAAATTTCTATAATAAATTTTTTCATATGAATATCTTTTCTATTGTCTATATCCTCTTGTTTAGGTCGTGTCGACCTCATTTGTTGTCCAGGATTTTTTAAGCTGCACATTATTTATTGGTGTTTATTTGTGAATGCAACTACATTTTTTTTCCATTTAAGTTGTTCTAATCTCTTCTTTTTCTTAGAATTTGGGATTGTCATCCTCTCTTGTTCGGCAGTCGAGTCTTCAATGCGTTACGTCAACTGACTCCTTCTCCGACTACGGGTAGAATCTTATCCTGAGTACTGGAAATTTCATGTGTTCGGCTGCTACTACGAATTCAACAATGGACTTCTCCCTAAAGCCCATCGATGATGGGGTCGTGGATAGTCCCCCGGGTTCAACTCCATATCTTCCAAAATCATGTTTTCTTTCGCGTATGAAGTCTACCGATGATTTTGCTACTTCGATGTTTCCTTCATTCTACGATAGAACAACACAATGGGATTTCCAGTGATATTGGTGAAACTTCGACTTGGCGGGGTCTCATCCACGTCTCCAAATTTGAATTCCAAGTCCCGATACCGAAATCCCGAAAGTGGACCTTTATACTGTAGTTTGACGTTCTCTCCATTGAACGTTCTGACTTCCCACAAGACGGATTGAGGTTTTAATATTTTCATGGGACTACAAATAGAGGCAAATCATTTCTTAGGTGTCTATTATGGATTTTTTGATTGTCATGGGGTGTTTTTTTGCCTTACTTTGGATTTGTCATACATAGTGGTCCTTGAATCATTGCTATTATTATTATGAAGGGCCTATTCAAAATTATGCTTTAATACTTGATTGATGTATAGCATTTGTTGGTTTATAATTGATATATATATGGTTGTTTTTGAACTAACACAAATTTTAAAACCTATTTATAAAATGTTCTTTTAAGGTATAAAATTCATTTGTAGAAAGTAGAAGTGCACTTGGTGGGGCTATGAAATAATATATATTTTGTATTGGTGACTAATAAATGTCAATGAAGATAGTTCCATTTGTTCTTGCATTCTCCCTCTTCAATATGATTATCTTTTATATATCTCTAAAATCATATATTATGTATTCATTTTTAACTGCATGAAGTCTTTTATTCAATTGTTAAATCATTTTGATGTTTGATTGTTATATATTATGTCCATGTAAAATGCATTAAAAATGTGATTGTAGTTAATAGTTAAAGATATTTTGGACCTTAATCACTCCAATCACAAACCACACACAAATTTAAAAAATGTGGTTCTCAATCATCCAAAATATCACTTCCTTGAGTTACATTTCATAATATGTATTGACAAAAAATATGACTGACGAGAGTCATATTCCACATCATTCAAAAATATGACTCATGAGAGTTGTATTCCACATCATCCAAAAATATGACTCGTGAAAGTCATTTTCAACATCAACAAGAATATGACTCATGAGAGTCATTTTTCACATCAACAAAAAATATGACTGTACAAAGTCATATGTTACAGTAGCCAAAATATGACTCAATATAGTTGTATTCTACATCAGTCAAAATATGACTCTTTATAGTCATATTTCACATCATCAAAAAATGTGACTCAACACAGTCATACTCTACATCACTATAAAATATGACTCACCTCAGTCATATTTCATGTCATTAAAAAGTATGACTCACTATAGTCATATTCCACATCATTGCAGAATACGACTCATCTCAGTCATATTCCACATCATCAAAAAATATGACTCAACACAGTCATATTCCACATCACTACAAAATATGACTTATCCCAGTCATATTCCACGTCATCAAAAAACATAACTCAACATAGTCATATTCTACATAGGATTCTTTTTGTTTGTCTGAGCAACCTAAGAAAAAGTCAAAAAACCCTTAGGATAGTCAAAGTATACGCCATGTTGACATACTATTGCTAAATATAGGTTTTATACCCCTCAACTTATATGACTACCAATATGACTAATGTTTGAAGCAACTGAGTTTAGATGACTATAGTCAATCATACTCCAAGTCATCTACAGTGATTTCAGCATGAGTCATATTTCTTGACTTTACAACTCACTGCAATCATATTTTACAGTTATAAAACATTGCTTTTGTTGTAGTGTTGAATGATGCAATTGTGTCTACAGAACATCGTGAACCACCCATAGGGTTGGAGAATTCTCATGAGGTCAAATTTTGAAGTCTCATTTCAATGATGGGAAACACACTGCCGTACTAAGAAAGTAGCCCAAACAATAATTTCGGAGGGATGCTTCTGGAGGGTATATGGGTTTCTCTTAGGATATTGGGATATGATCCTTTACAATGGTGTAATTTGCAAGAGTTTTATGGTAATGTGGAGAAATCTTGGTGGGTAGGTGACACCCAATATTTTAAAGTATAAGTGGACAGGTCAATCGGATAGCAACGTGTCCGTGTTGTTGATTGGCGTTGTTTGGATTGGTGAACTTGGAGTATTGTGCCAAGTGACCTCTCTGGACACTTTATGCAACCAATAGCATTGCTTGAGGTCATCAATGGACCAGAGATCGCTGTGGACCAAGCCACTCCTACTACATCGCCAAAAACATCAAATTTTCAAACGCCTCCACAACTAGGCCGAGCAATGGAACGAGCCTTGTTGGTGGATGATTATTTCAACACTTATCTAACTTGTTTTTAGTGACACCCAATTTAAAAATTTGAAATGTTGAAATTGTAAACCCTTATCATTTGTATTTTTATAGTTTGTTAACCTAATCTACATAGCCTTATAGCTAAAAATAAGATATAAAATTGTAATTTGGTAATATTTTCATATGCTTTGAGTATGGGTTTCATTTTTGAGCAAAATTTTTTTGCTCAAAAGTGATACAAGAGAAATTCAAGGAAATGTTCAACAACAAATTCCCTATTTATCCATTGATGAAATCTCTAAATTGTTGTAAATTGCTTGTGCACAATTGCGGAGGAAAATATAAATTTTCATCAATATTCTTCATTTTGGATTTTAAAAACTCCATCACTCCACTAATTTGTTCAAATAGAGGAGGAGAGAGATTAGCATCACCTATAAAATTAGTGTTAGCACAAAAATTTAATTTTGTAGAAATAGGTTCATTACAAGAATACTTTATCATGCACTCATTCAAAATAGCATGACTTTCATAAATTAGTGCGATTTGTACCACTATTGCACATGGCTGTCATGATTGCATCACAAAGTTTAAACCCTACAGTTTGTCAATAGTTATCATGTGGTTATCATTGTTTCATAGATTCGCACGTTAATTACAATTTATTGCATCATTACAATGCACTTGCAAGTAATGCATTGTAACGATGCAATAATGATGCAAAGTAATGCATTTTAATGATGCAATAAATTATAATTAACGTGCAAGCCTATAAAATAATGATAACCACATGATAACTGTTGACAAACCGTAGGGTCTAAACTTTGTAATGTAGCAAAAGATCATTTTAAAGATAGATGCAAGAATTTTTGGAAAGAAAAAATTTGCCTTGGAGTCATGGACAAAGAAAAGACAAAATTTGAGAGAATACTTGCTTTTATTTTTAGCATTTGCCAAATTTGATTTTTCAACTTTAATTAAATATTCAACATGAAATGTTGACCCTATGCATCACAAGTGGATCATATAGTAAGCAACATTCATAGAACTAGCTAAAATTTGCAGTTGCTAAATATACATTGGAGAAAATCCTTGAAAAAATAAGATTTTAGCCAAGACTACAACAACCAATAGAATTTGATAGCCAATTTGCAACTTCCTCCACATTGAAATTAGCATTTACTTAGTCAATTTGGTGTTATAGAACCCTCAATAATCCTTTACAACTTGCAAAATCCATTCTTTTCTATTTTTTAGGCCTTTTTTCACTCAAAAACTTTTGATTGGAGCCCAAAGAAATGGAATGTTTTGATTAGAATATAGCTATAGAAAACTTGCCAATCATTACACCAACAAAATTCAAATCCTTCTCTACATAAATATAGAGATTTACATATTTTGAAATTTGTCGTGATTATTAAATGTCATGTTAAGATTCACCTTCAAAAAAGAAAATGCAAAAAGATTTTTTCCTTACAAATTTTATTGCAATTTGAAGGCGATGCACTTGAAATCTAGTCAAAAATTCCTTGTGCCCCTTCATTGCATAGTGTGCAGTCACTAGGTAGTGATACAAAAAAAAAATTCCATCGCAATTGAATTGGTAGTTGAATCATGTGGTTATTGTGCGGTAATTAGCAACTATTGTTGTGCGGTTCTTGGATGTATGTCATAAATAGTTGGTTTTCTCTATGTACCCTAAGCAAAGACCCAACCAAAATTATATTCCATTTCTTTGGATTCCAACCCAAAGTTTTTTGGTCTAAAGATACTCTTAATACTCTCAAGGTAGCCAAAGTTGATACCTATTTGTCTTGAAGGTAGCATATTGCACTAAATTCCATACACTAGGTAAAGGAGACAACCCATTTCTAACCAATTACGTAGATATAAAGTAAAGCACCCCATTGTGGGCAATGGCCCATTGCAGTCACCTAGGAAATGACCTATTGTGTGTGGGGGGGGTTCAATATGTGAGATGTGGACCACAATGCATGTCTTACATGACAATAATGGAATGAACAATGACCTCATTAGGAACTTCTAACTTTTCAATGTGAAATTCATTGTAAAAATTGACTTTTTAGGCCTTCCATAATAGAAAATATTGTGACTGCATTAGGTAGTGAGATGAGCATTACTGATTCAGATTTTGTTGGTTTTAAGGTAGTCTACAAACTCTTTTGGGTTGAACACTTTGGAAATTCCTAGTGAATTTGTACTTTGTCAAAAAAATATAATTTCAATTGCACTTGCTGTTTCTCACACCTGTGCTAATGTGGGAAAAAAATTGAAAAATTTCAACAACAAGATGATGTCAAATTCCTCATTCTAACCACAATGGGTTGCTTTACCTTATGTATCTCTAGGGCGGGGTTCTTTAGTGGGAAAATTTTCCCATAAACAGAAATAGAGTTTGAAAGGTTTTCATAATTTTTGGATTTCTATTTTTCAAAACATAATTACCATGAATTTTTTAGCTACAGATTTTATTCGCCCCATATTGGTCATGTAGACCTTCCTACTTCCAACCAAGGCCTAGTTGCAAAATTTGTGGAAACCTTCGAAAAATGGGGGGCGAGCCCTTAAATGGTTGCTTTTAGAGCATATTACCTTACATTGCCACAATGGCCGGTGATCAGGAATGGGCTGCCTCCCGTAGTCTTATAGCATATTGCACTAAATTCCATAAACTAAGTAGCATATTGCACCAAATTCCATGACCTAGTTTCTGGGATCCCTGACGGTAAGCTATCGGACCCATCCGTGAAAGCGATGATCAGGCCTTTCCCCAACTACAGTACTGAAATAAAAATCTGTGATGAGAGCAGTCAGTCAGTCTGGCATGTGAACTATTATCATGTTGCCAACCTCATGAAGACTATTCTAGACTGAGCTTTCCTTTCAGTGGCCTGACTGCAGTTCATTTCTCTGCTGCAGCTGATGATAAGTTTTGTCCCCAACTCTCGAACTGGAAAGATGTCATGCATAACATTCCTGAGTAGCATCATTTTTTAAAATTTTATTTTACACAAATGAAATGGAATTTCATTGCAACTACACCAAAATTGGTAAATAGTGTTGGGTGATAATTAGTTGTTTTTTACCCTCAACACTATTTTCTAACTTATGTGTAAATAGTGTTGGGGCACTTAACTCCCGCTATCAAACTTTGGCCCTCCTCTAGGAAATTATAATTTCCGCCTCTCGGATGACCAAATTTTACTATAGAGTTAAAATAGTGTTAGAATGGGTAAATAATGTTCTAACACTAACCTTGTAAATCACAATTAGTGTTATTGTTGACAATTAGTGTAGCCAATACTATTTACCAATTTTAATGTGGTGTGCCCTGTGCCGTTGCCACAGTCAAAACAAAAGTAAGAGTAATTTTTTTAATTTTTTAGAAGAGAAAATAACTCAAAAAAATGCATAACTTTCTCACCTTGAGTTGGAATGCCACGAAACAAAGACCGTGCACACCTCCTTGTCCAAAGCTTTCCGATGATACCAAGTACACAACTAGGGAATACACAATTCGGGAAATCTGAACATGACAAACAAACAAACAAATTTAAGATATAGATAAAAAAAAGGGGGGGTACAAAGCCACCATCCACAGGTGGCTTGGTGAAAACGACAAGGACAAGGACCCTACAAGATGACAGATGAACAAGTAGCATTTTGAAAGCTTGCCTTCAGTTTCCTCTCTCCAGTTTTCATCCATAGAATTCATCCACATCATTAACCCTTAAAGGACAATGGGGTGACCTTGGATGAAATCATTAGGTTTGATGGCTGTGTGAATCATGACTAAGCTCAAAAAATTGCTAAAGCATTCATTGGAAGTCAAAGTACTGGAGAAGATCTCACTTTTCCACATGAAATTCTGAGGATGAACAGTTGTACTTTTGTCCTACATGGAGAGATCCTTTATCATCCATTGGATGCCAAATGTCTGCTTAACGTCCACCTTGACGTTTAAGGGTTAATATAAGCTTTAGTATTGGAATAAGTGATAGTACATTTATGGTAAGTTCCATTTTTTGCTTCTTTTAAGGGCTACTTCACACCAACTTATGGTTGTCCAAGTTGAGAGGCTATGGGAGTGAGTGGCCAAACCTTTGGTGAGCGTCCAAAGAAATAAGCTCTTCATAGGCAATAAAAAATAGGAATAGCAAATATTAATGGAAAGTTTCTCATTTTTAAGGAAAAAATTTGATGGAAGCTCAATCATAGTTTCGGTCTTCATTTTTGGCCAATCTAAACTATGGTTGAGAGTCTGTCGCCATGTAGTTATTTTTTTGCCATATTGTCAATTTGGAGGGCGATGGCTTTAGATTGTGCCAACTAGTGTGAAGGGTTGAGAGGTTGAATTCATAGATTCCTAAAATCTGATTGGTGAAAATCGACAGACTCTTGACCTTCTACTGTAGTGAAAATTAACTGTAGTTCTAGATCAAGAGTTTGTCACTTTTCACCAATCAGATTTTAGAAAATGTTCCACCAATCAAATTTTAGAAAATCGACTGACTCTTGACCAAACATGTAAATCAACAAATAACTACAAAGAAAGATGGTTTACTCAAAATCCAAAGGATCCAATGGCTAATATACCAATGCAATCTAACCATTTGCCATCAACACCTTACTATGAGTTTTAACCCCCTAATGTTTTTTTACTATGTTTTCACCAAAAATGATTTAAAATTGCCAATCCTATTACAAGTACCAAATTTTAGAGAAAAAACATTTATAGACACATGTAAATGTAGGATCTTGTAGTACATAGGTTTGAAAAAATATGAAAAAAATTCAAAAATTTTCTTTTGTGTAAATTGCAAGATATTAACATTTGAAGTGACAAAAATCCTTTTTTGATCCTTTGAAAAAACTTGCAACTGTACTTCACAAGGTCCCATTTGTATGAAAAAGTGTCCAAAATGATTGTAAGTCTTTGAATTCATTTTCCAAGACACGTTGGCTATATGCTTGAAAATTTTACATCATTTGGAATTGTACAACATATAGGAAATAAATAGTAAGTAGAAAGAAATAGAAAATGTTTCAAAATACTAAATTGTTAAACAATTTAGTTATGGAATTGAAAAATGCCAATCCCAATGGTTGTAATGTTGTAATAAACAATTTATACCTAATGTTTTTATTCTTATCCAAAAATATTGAAAATTGAGTTAATGTGAGCGTTCAAATTTTTGAATTTTTCACTAATTGTCTGTTGTAGTTAAAAGGATAGATGAATACTAATAGGAAGTAGAAAATGAACAGGAATGAATGTAAAAGACAATTGGTCTAGAGATTTTAAGAGCTTTATCCTTGTTAGATAGGGAAGGTGATGAATTGTCTTAGTTGCTATTGATATCGGAAAGCTGCAGCTTTTGCAGTAGCATATAGGCAGTCGATTTGTCATTTTGCTCTCTCTCACTCACTCTTACTTTTCAGGTCGTTTTTGCTCTACAGTGTTTTGTGAATTTTTGCTACATTGTAAATTGTGAATTCCTTCTATATAAATTGTTTTTGAACGAAGTGTAGTGGTTGATCTTGTATGGGTCTTGCTTGGTTTGTGGGTGAATCTGTGTGAACACCTGTGTGTGTTTGAGAGTTGATCCTTTGTGGGTTTGGTCGTGTGATTTTGCATCAATTTTATTATTGGAAAGTGCAATTTGTGGGTCATTGACAAATTGTGCAGATATTCTTCTTTTTGTATGCATGTGCATTACGGTATTCTAGAAATTGGATAGATGAGTTGTATAATTGAAATTCTTTGTGACAAATTGTAATTGTAAATTGATTTGGTGATTTGACTTTCGAATTCGACACTTGCAATTCAATTGTGATATTAAGGTCGGATTTTATAATTGTCTGTGTGTGCATACAACCAATCGTCCTTGACCAATTGTCAGTCTCTGCAAACACAAATTAAATAATTGGACGATTGACCGTGATTGTATCAATTGCATAGACTATTTTTGTCCAGTTGTTATAAGTCTTGAATTGAGTATTTAAAACAAGCAGGCCGTGAATATTGCTTGGATTTTGTGTGATTCATTTTAAAAATTAAGAGTAAGTTTAGTTGAGATGATGAGAGTCCATACACGATATCGTTGTTGATGGAGTCTCATGGTGCGGAAGACTAATGGTCAAGTGCGAGAACCAGATTGGAGTAAAATCGTGAAGAACAACAAAAGATTACTCAACACCTAGTAAGTTCAAACTTAACAAATTGTCTTAATTGTAAAGATTGATTATAAGTTGTAGGACAAGTCGTCTTACTTGATTATTAAGATCCAGGAGGACTAGCCGGATGCAAACGAATTGTCTTTGTGAATTTAAATTGAATTGTGAATTGGATTATGTGTATGTGTGATTGTGTGAATCAAATCGATGGGTATGTGGATTAAATTGTATGGCTACAAGAAAGTCAATAATAGTTTATGGTGATCTTTCAATTTGTTAAATAATTTATTTCTTGATTGGAAAATTTAACAAATTGTATGTTGATCTCTAATTTATAATTTTGAAGTAATTAAACAAATTGTCAAAGGGTTGATTTTGAAGAGTCAATTTGAACTAGTGATTAGTTCATATTAGTGAGTGAATTGGGGCATAAGAAGTGTGCCCTGATTTGGTGAATATTAAATATGACTAATTGTCTTACCAGTTAGCACAACAATTGGGGAAATTAGTTGCTGAGTGGAATTAAATTGAGGTTGCCTTGCAGTTGTGAGGATAGGTCCAAATGGAGTGATTTCATTTTGGATAAGACAATTAGTCTGAAAATTAATTTGAAATGGTAAGGTTGGCAATGAGATCATGTGCCTTTGGCTGATTCCTGTATTTGTATGAATCGTGTACTTTGACAAATTGTTGTGAATGTGCAGAGTGTTCTAAGCTTGGAAGAATTGCATAAAATACTCATTCCCATTGCATTAGATAGAGACAAATTGTTGTAGGACCGAGACTGGTTTGTTACTCATCTAAACTAGTAATTAAGCTAGTTAATTAGTGATTGGACAAATTGTCTTGGTAACACAAATCACCAATAATTAAGGAATTGTATACAATTATATAAATATATTATATATTTGCATTTGTCTAGTATTAGATCATGTGCATGACAAATTGTGGTCAAACCTGACAAATTGTTGAAAAACTCCTCTAGAATACTAGGTAGGATTGGGACTGCATTTCACGCGTCCATAGCATTATTTAAAGGACTGGCCACCAAATTATATTAGTGGGTATAAGAGTGAATATATTATTCCTTGTTGTTTGTGAAATATTATAGTAAATCCCCTTCTAATCTTGAAAACAAGTGACTTCTAGCTGCAAAACAATAGACGATTTGACCATTCCCTTAGATTTTAGAACCCCTATATTATAGTCCTGGGTGTTTTGTGAAGAAGCAAAAATCTAGACTACAGTTAAGTAAAAGACTTCAAATTTTATCTTAGAATAGAGATTCCACAACTAAAACTCCTCATAAGTTTCATCTCATTAATCAAAATGGAATGATTCATAGCTTTTTATGCATAAATAAATCTAAAGAATTAATTTCAAATTAAAAAAAAATGTTTTTTAAAGAATGTTTTTTTGCTTCCCAATCTATGAGCCATGCAATGATATTATACAATGACATTCTAACCATGTAATCAAAATTTATAAAAATTGTTGGGCCTTAAAGCTATTCCTTGGGACATGTTGTGTGAAAATTTCAAAGGAAAAAAAATAAAAATTCCATTTGTAGTGAGTTGCCCAAAATCCCTATGTTGCTAAAAAAATGCCATTTTGTGCTTTAAGGGTTAATGTGAGAAGAGAAGGAGACAATGGGACTTTAGGGGTTCAAAGTTTAATCCCTAAAGCACCAAATGGTATTTTTTTGGCAACATAGCAATTTTGGTTAGCTCACTACAAAAGGAATTTTTACACAATATGTGCCTAAAGAGTAGCTTTAAGGTGCAAAATTTTTCATAATTTTTGACTACATGGTTTAAAAGTTATTATTTGATATGTGATTTTCATTATTTGGTGGGCACTCTAAGCAACTCAGAAAGATTCTTAAAAATAAAAATTTGAAACTAGTTTTCTAGATTTATATACATGTGGAAAGCTTTGAATCATCCCATATTGGTTAATGAAATGAAAGTTATAAGGAATTTTAGTTTGCAGGTAGTTATGGAATTTTTATTGTAAAATAAACCTTGAAGTCTTTTATTTAACTCAATTTTCAATATTTTTGAAAAGAATAAAAGCATTGTGTATAGATTGTTTACTACAACATTACAACCATTGGAATTGCCATTTTTCAACTCCATAACTACATTCTTAACAATTTAGTATTTTATATCATATTGTACTTTTTTCTACTTACTATTTTTTTCAAGCATGAATATGAAATATTTTATGTTTGAAATTTTTCATAGGTATTCCCAACTTATTTATTCAACATATAATGGAGAATACTAAGTTTTAAGATCTAAACTTTTTTGTGTAAAAGGTTTGAATGATGAAATCTAACCATTTGGGAAGAGTTGAAAATGCCCCTTTTCCAAATTGAAGAGACTTGATCTTGCAATTGGTAAGGTTTTTTATTTTGAAATTTTAGGAGGGTATATGCTAACAAGTTAAACTAAAGGATCCTATAGTTGAATTTGTTAATGAATAAATATAAATGGAGATTTTAGCCTTGTTTTGGTTTAAGTACTTTGAAGCAATTTTGAGTTTAAGAATATGGAAATATTTGGAGGTTAAGGTACTTAGGAAGTGCTCAAAGTACCTGAATTCTACAACCATCTTGTAATACAAAGTTATACATTGGAATTTTGGATATGCTAATGATAAACACAACTCTTTCAAAGCCTTGTGCAACTTTAGTTTCAAAATTTTATAACTAATTGCATAGGAATCCAAATAAATATGAAACAACTTGAATTGTATATTAGTCTTATTTTTCTTTCAAAAGAATTTATAAATGGTTGCTTTATAGACCCTTTGCACCAGATAGTCTCATCAAGTTGTCTTTCTATTTAGAATGACCAATCTTATATATTGAGTGGTATGATAGGTATTTGTGAAAAAAGTGATTATAAAATAAAAAGTCAAACATATCTTATTCATCATGTTATCTTCCAAAGGGTAGAGAGATGCTTTTAGAAGAGAAGTCTAAAACTCACTATAAGAAAACTGCGTTTTTGATGATGTTTTGACAAAAACACGTGACGTCCAGAAAAATGTCACATGTTTTCAAAAACATCCGACGTTTGCCAAAAAACAAGTGCTGGATAATGAGATTTCAATTGATGTCAACAACAACAAGGCAACAAAATTCAGAGAATAAATGAATGTCACTTGCAACATCACATGTCTTCCATGACGTCAAACACAACAGAATATGTTTTTTTTGACATCACAATAAACATGAGAAATCCACGTCAGCAAGTAAACTTATTTTGATTATGGCTAAATTAGTAAAAATTGTTTTGAAATGTTGACCACATATAAAAATTTAAGGATAGGGCAGCCACATGGCATACCTTGCCAAAAAAAAGGACATGGATGGATGTGCACCATGGATGAGAAGAGTTGGTTTTTATACTAGTGGGGCGATAGGAAGAGAAACAATCCATATGGGATAAGTACAACAAAACTTGTGTTCAATATAAAATGTGTAAAAAAACAAGACTCGTTGATTCTGATGTCTAAATCAACATGTCACATGTTTGAAACAACATCTACATGTCTAAAACAACATCTACATGTCTAAAACAACGTCAAAATGGACAATGTTCAAATTCCCATTTTCCATTTATCCCATATCTTTTGTCTCATCATGGACAGAGAATGAATATAAATAGGACCCCTTTACCTTCATTTTTAATAAATTTTAATGACTTATTTCCTTCATTTTGCCATCAAAAATCCTTTTGATCGTACATGGTAAGTTTTCTTTACATTTTTTTGAATTAAAATTTTTTATATGTTTATTTTATTTTATTTTTTCAATAGTTTTTTTTGTACTGACCTTGTTTAAGGTTTTTTGTACTGACCTTTGCATGACATAAAGGTTGTTCACAATGATGTCAAAATGGACACGTCTACGTTTTATGAGACGTCATGAACAACAGGACTTTAGAATTTCAACTCACCCAATATTGCTGACGTGGCATCTGATGTGGCATGTCCACGTCAAAAAATGCCACATCAGATTTGAAAGGGGTCCACGTCACCGCCCCGGGCAGGAAGGGGTTGGGGGAAAAAAAGTACACGTGGCAAAAACTGCCCAAACAAAAGTTGAGTTGGGCATTTTGGACCCCTCCACATGTCACACTTAGAGAAGTTTGGAGGCCTTGAATTTTTTTGACGTCACAAAAAATCGTCATGTTATTGGTGACGTTCACAAAAATTTTAGCATGTTTTGGACGTTTCTTTTTTGACGGATTTCGGAGGACATCAACGTCGATGTCAAACCCGTTTTTAAAAACACAGATGCCTGTTTTTTGTGACATCCAAAAAAACTACGTTTTCTTATAGTGACTACCAATTTTTGATGCATTATCCAAAATAAAAAATATATATTTTTTGAATTCCAACCATACCAAAGTATATTAAACAAGTGAGGAAATGTGTGAAAAATTTTAGTCCATTTAACTAAGTAGATTGGAAGATTACAATGTTTGAAGTTGAGAAAAACAACTTTTTTTTCATTCTTGTGAAATGGGATTAGGAAACTTTAAGCCCTCTCGGAGTAAAATTTTTGCTCTATTCAAAAATGAATATTTTCACCAATCATAAGTACATGATGTTAGGTTCACTCATGAAAAATTTCAAAAGCAAATACTATAGAGTGTAGCTTACTCTAAATTACCTTGCAATATAAGGAAGTTAAATGAATTGGCAACAACGATGCTAGCAAGCGAGCTTGGAGCGGGGAGCTTGCGAGCCGTGAGTGAGAAGTTCGTGAGCGGTGAGCACCAAAAGTATATTTATGGAAATTTTTTTCATCAAATTTTTTTTCATCCAAAAACTTACTATTTATAGTAATTTTGTGACCTATGACCGTGGATCCTATAACCGTGGTCTACATTTAATTTATAATTTAAGGGTTGGGTTTCTTATTTTCTGACTTCTCAAACTTCTAAAATTATGTATACATTTTAAATTCTTATTCATCCTACTACACAGAAGTACGAGTATAATACTTGTTATAAAATAGACCGTAATGGGTTTGGAAGAACTCTACAGTGTTGTTTGAAGGGGATAAATTGAGAATGGAGAACTAGGGCTTCTAAATATCCCATAATCATTGCTATTTCTAACAAGTGCTAGTATAAGAGGATTCGTATACAAGGGGTAGCCAAGCTAAAGGTCAGGTTTTGCTGACTACCACAAACCAATGCGGTAGATTTTTATTTTTTATCCTTAAGTGTTTTACTTCGTGTATTTTAAATTTCTAATTTTTTTCTTTCGACTTGACTGTGACTAGGATTGTAGAGAAGACATGGCAAAGCAAAAAATGTAAATTAGGTTCATCTTCGTAAATGTAGGATAGCACGAGAGTATAGGATTAGGGTTCAACCCATGCATTGGAATTTCATTTTACACAATTTAGTAATGACACTTCTGAAATATACTCCCACACTTTGCAAATGCAACAACATTTTGATTGGTACATGTTTTAAATCATTTATATTGCCTGATATATAAACAAATACAATATGCATGAATTTATCAGAAATTGCCACTAAGCACTAATAGAAAAGGGGCTATCAATGACTACTCTCTATGACTGCATAACCAGTCATTTCGGACATTTATGACGATAGTATGACTGAAAGTAGATTTTGGGCTTAGAGTCATAGAGGACGAGTGATTATGGACAAGATAGTCATTTATACCATGATAATTTTTTTTCATCGTATGTTGATGTGGAACTTCATCTAGATGTGATAATATGGACACCTCCAATGGTGCGTTGCCATGTGGCTACAGAGCCGACTTGTTGAGTTGGCGGTTTTTTACCGGTTGATATTGGAGTGATTCTATTGGATAAGGACTAAATTTTGAGCTGAAATGCAGAATACTTGATCTTAGGTTAGTCATATTGTAGTCATATTCAATGTTGCTGTAGTTATTTGTCAGATTTTTTGGAAGTGAGTGCAGTCATATTGTAGTCATATTTGAGGCTATCGTAGTCATAAATTAGATATTATTCAATTGAGTGTAGTGATTAATACGGTCAGGGGTGTGCTTGATCGGGTCATTCTGCAAAATGACTCGGCCTTATGATATGACTAGGGTATGGTTTCACGTAGTCATTGTATAGTTCAAAAAGAGTGCTATAAGACATATGTGAAGAAAGTGTGCATAAATTGTACCATTCCAACAAAGCCTTCTTTTCCATTGGTAATTCGTATATAATGAACAGCTTAGAGATGCATATTTTTCAAACATAAAGATGTCAAATTCTGGCTTAATAGCCACTTGGACAAATGACTTTGACAATGGTGCTTACATCATATATACTAAGGCTGTTACAAAGAAATGATAAGTAAAATATAAATAATAGTATATTTAAAAAAAGGGGACATGTCGCAGCACAGAGTAAGTAATTTCCCTATTATACTCACAAAAATCACCCTAGAGCATAACAAAATGACCCTAAAGATCGAACCCACGAGATCCTGTGAAGTAGCTAGCTCTAATAAGGAGATAACCCCAATTAAACACTTCAATTCTACCTTCCGGTTCTACCTCTGACGACCGGAACGTCAAACACCACCCGGAAGACTACGACCTGACTGTATCCTACTTCCGGTTTTACTAGTTCCCCGGTCCCTGAACTAACTTTTCAATTCTGGACCCTGCAACTTCTGGTCCTAAGTACCCTCCTGGGCGGATCCGGTCCGGTCCACCCTTCCTAAATCCGGTTTAGTTTTGCCTCTGTTTTACCATCAGAGGGTTCGCCGCTTGCTTTTGAAAGTGGTAGGCCCACCACTCCTTCCGTGACTTATAGTGGCTGAAGACCCACTCTCCTATCCACTGATCCCCTAACTAACACGGATCCGGTTTGGTCCTTCACAGCAATCCGGATAGCAATCCGGATCACAGGTCACACAAAGACCCCCCGTACGATCCTCTCATACTACAACGACATTGACGCTAATCCGTTCCGTACGAATTTAGGTGGCTACAAGTGCACCCGTCCATTCCAACACCTACAAAAGTTTTTCTGTTCACCCACAATGGTGGCAAGACCTCACAAGAGTCAGGATACTCGACCGGATTTCCCACCTAGGAGTTCTAGCGCAGCTAAGGAATCCCTCCCTATCCGCCTAGCCTAATCAACGAATTTCTTACCCGGAATACTAAACATCTGCAGCTGCTGAGGCACTAGAATCCACTCCTAACTCTTCATAACCTACTTACATGTACTTAGAACCGGAAACACACATCAAAGGGAGAACTCTACCAACACCTCCGTACCTACCTTCTTACTCCAACTCTGTGTACTCCTGCCAACACTCGGGAAGATTACACAAAACTAGGTCAATGGAAAGTACACAAGGAAATGCCAAAAGAACTCTCCCCATCTCCAGCTCAAAGACTGCTTTATATACCAAAGCAAAAAGCAAAAAGTGAATACATGATTTCCGCCTCTGAAGGCGCTGATAATCCGGTCCTACCTATAAATCATAACCGGATTCTATTCCGGTTCCTATTCTTATAATTCCTATTTTTACAACCCTTCCTGTTCCGTCTCATACACTCGGGATCCAATGGTAGGGCTCTCGTCAGGCCTCTCCAACTGTTCAAACACCTCACTTAGATTCCGGTTCCGTTCCCCATCCGGAGGTGGAGCCGGATGATCTTCCTCAGTTTCCGGGGAGTCTAAATTGATCGGCTGCGGTCTGGTCGTGGGCGTCTTCTTCAGTGCCCTACTGGACTGGGGCGTTTTGTCCTTTCCCGGTTCGTGAGCTACGTCTTCCGGAAACAAGTCCGGAAGAGAAATTTCAGAGAGCCGGATCGGAATCTCTGTCAACTTCTGGCTGCTCTCCACGATCCGGTCCGCTGACTCCCGTGCCTTGGATAGGAGCTTCTCCATCTGCTCCTCAAAATTGGTGAGGATATGCACCACCCTGGTTCCGGATATCTTCTTGTCCTTGTGCACCTCCTCTTCGAACAGGCGTGCCTTGGTGACCGCGGCTTCGGGTCCTTCGAGTACGTCCTTCACTTCTGCGGCCAGCCTCTTCATTTCCTCCGCCATCTCCTTTGTCGCGGTGGCGTTCTCGAGTAAGGCGAAAAGTTCGGCCTTAAGGGTGTCCACCTCATCGTGCTGCCGCTTGCTTTCCTCCTTCAGCTTCCGGAACTCATCCGGATTGATAACACTCTCAACTACCTTCTGCGGCAACTGACTGTCCGGTTCCGCTCCAATTAGTTCCGCGATCTCCCCGAGCGTCCACTTCTTAACTTCCCAATCCGCCCGGATTCCGCAGAGTATCCCGACCAACTCGTCGAACGGATCTCCGGTTCCCGACCCGGATGCCACATCCGGTCCGGCTGGAGTATCCTCTTTGCGCGGCCGCGGGTGACTCGGAGGCGTTCCTCGATTCCAAGCCGGCGTGGTCTTCTACCTTTTGGAGGGAACAACATACGGTTCCTCCTCTTCCTCTTCTTCTTCCTCCTCCTCGGTTTCATTTCCGGAATCCGCTTCTTGGTCGGACTCGGATTCACTGTACTTCATAGTCCGCTTCTGGGCCTTCCACACCTTCAGCTCCACTTCCGTCAGCAGTTCTTGTTGCTGGTAGAGGTGGTACACATAAGGGCACAGTGGGGTAGCCCTACTTCTTCCCACTCTGGTAGTAAGCTGGGACACTAGATCAAAGAAGATCCGGCCCCAGTCTACTTTCCGGATTCCGCTCAGCGCTCCGAAGATTGTGTTAGCTAGGGTGATAGTCACCCTGGTGGGCTTTTCCGGATGTAGAACCGGAACCAGGAACTGGAGCAGGCGACGCTCCCGGTCATCGAGGCAATCCTCTACCGCGTAGCCGTCCTTCGGATTCACTATGCTTCCGAACTTGCCCTGGACGAAATCATCCTTCCGGTTGGCAAGCCCGAGTCCTCCCGGCCGGAATCCGTATACGTCCCGCCACAAAGCCTCGGTCCATCGGACCGGATTCCCTCTCAGGGTGTTATCGAATTGATTCGATACGCCACTCAGGATTTCTCTAACCATTCTCTCATCTTTGAAACCCCAAGGTTTCAAAGCTAACCCCTGACAACCCATCGACGATAAATCCTCCCTGAGCTCTCCCTGTTCCGGTTCCTTGGTCGGCATGACCGGAACCACTTTTCTCAGCTTTACTTCACTCGGGGGTGGGGTGTTAGAGCCTCTCTTTCGGTTCAGCCGCGGCATGAGGGTAGCTCTACCCAGTTTCACTCTCTACGGTCCTAACAAGGGAGCGCTGACACTTTGATATTCCGCTCCACCTGCAAACCAACCTTCTGGCGTGCTCACACTCTCAGTTTTTCATTGTTCCGCCTCTGCTCGTACTCAAGTCTATCCCACTCTTGGCCGGAGGCGATCTCTCCGTCTCACACTCCTCACTCACTACCGGGCCCTCTTGTACTTTCTCTCCTTGCCGCGGTAAACGGAAAAAACGTCAGGCGCTAAGTTAGGAAACGACAACACGTGAA
This sequence comes from Climacium dendroides, assembly GCA_950106755.1. Classification (NCBI taxonomy): domain Eukaryota; kingdom Viridiplantae; phylum Streptophyta; class Bryopsida; order Hypnales; family Climaciaceae; genus Climacium; species Climacium dendroides. The sequence continues at coordinate 48,053,535 of OX467083.1, read as the reverse complement.
AAACCAGAGACCTAAAAATGGGCAGGGTCAGGCTTTATATAGTCCTGACGCCCTGGACTGTCTTTATGACCGGTCGGATATCCGGTCCGGTTCTTGACATCCGGTTCTCTTCAATCCGGTTAAGGAGAATCCGGTTGAAAATACAATCCGGTTGGAAATCTAATCTGTTCCGCTTCTACCTAAAACCGGATTAGTTCCGTAAGGTCCTCTTGTGACTATTTTTGATTTTATATTTCTCTCTTTAGATGAATCCGGATACCTATTTCTAATTTCCGGTCCACTCAAAAAGGTAAACAAAGAAAAATAAAAAATATGAGTTGTCACAGGACATCATGATGGCTATGACCACATTGATGACAAACATGTTTCTTACACTCCTACTCACATCATCTATCTCTGAAAATGGTTTGTCTACAACCCACAGTTTGAAGTCCTAGACACATAGCAAAGCCCATACCACAATTATGGACTTGAGAGAGCAACCTTGATGAACTTTCCCTCCCACAAAGTACAAGAACCCACAACGTCCTTCACCTTTGTTTGGTCATCAGCCGCATTTGGGATCATTAGTGTCACTTGTGGCCAAATGGCCTCTTGGACATCCACTTTGTAGCAAGAGTCAGGAATTGTGCAAAAATGGTACTTGTGTTGCCCACCCAATCCGCTGATGGTACCCGTAGCAACGCTCTGCTTCAAATTCTTTGGATTCAGCAAAAATACTTCTTGCCCACAAATGAACTGCCACAAAAAAATGAAGGTGTCAAGTTCCTGTCTGATCTTGCACAAGTGACTTTTACTAGGCATACAATCAATACTATGGCTACATATACTGTCGGTGTAGGAGAGTGATTGACAATTGGTTCCTAGTAGTTCACCTAGAGTCATATACTTTGGTCCCCAAGTAGTCATAAGCATAGAAATGACTACATTATGACTATTTGGGCAGTTTCTGTGTAGACATAACCACAAAAATGACTACTTTGTGACTATGTAGGCACCCTCTGTTTTGAAGTAGCAAGTGCATACAACCAATTAGAGAATTTAAAAAAACATGATTGTAATTACAACTCCACTTATCCTCTAACATTTATTAAGGAAACTTCTGTATAGACATGTTTTTTTACCTTCTCTGCCTGCACTTTTTTCTTCTGAATGGGCTTTGGCCTTGCTCCTCCCTTGCCAGATTTTGACTGCAGAATGCAAAGAATACAAGGTTAATTTAGTGAGTACATGATAAGTGAGGGAACATGTAGGACTAAGATTGAATGAAATGGAATCACAAGTCTATTCACTTAGGAATCCTTCTACAAAGACATTGACAACATCATCAAGGTTGTTACCAACTTTTAACATGTCATTGTGAATTTAAAAATGTTTGGTATTCACTTCTATGTCCTAATAAAGATCTAACCTTTGCTGAATTATCTTGTGGTGTTGAATTGCCTTCCGTGGTTGACTTTGCAAGCACTTTTTGCTTCCTTGGAGAAGTCCAAGGAGGTCGTTGGGTAGGACCTCCAACCTCAACTACTGTGGCAACAACAGATGGTTTAGCGGTTGCCACTAGGTCAACATTTGTAGGATGAACATCCGAGGTAACTACATCCTCCATTGGCTGCTCTTGTATCATCGGGGTAGGCTCTTCAACCTTTGCTATTGAAGGTGCTCCCACTAGAAGAATTCAGTGTTTTTTTTAACAATGGAAAAAATGTGCTGTGATGTTTAATTTAACAAGGACGGTGCCTGTAGTGACGTCTAAAAAAATCCGATTAAAAAAACGGGCCAAAAACGTGCCATGTTATGTGCTAAAACGTGCCATGTTATGTGCTAAAACGTGCTTAAATTTTTTGTGACATCGAAAACAACAGGGTCACCTAAGAGTTTTTGAGAGTGCCATGTGGAGGGGTTTTGGCATCCATGTAGGATTTTTAACGATGGGCAGGGACACGTTGGACAACTTTTTCATCCAACGACGTTCTGACGTGTCCAATGACGTGGACCCCTAAATATTTGACGTGAAAAATAATTTCCGGTGCACGCAGCCTACGTGGCACTTTTCTGCGGTACATGCCGATGTTCTGTGTGATGTTCTCTGGGACGTCACATTTGACAAGAGGATGTTTTAAATGACATCAGAGTCAACGAGAATGTGCTTTAGGAAACGAGCTGGGTGGACAATATTGTGGAATTTATTCTTTGCTGAAATCGCAGACATCGTCCACATACACGTCTATTGTGACATTAAGTAGAGCAACCCGTGTAGTGGGGTATGCATTGCTTTGCGCTCAGTGTTCCGTTCGACACGCACAGTGACATCTACAGTGTTTTCTTGAGCATTACAAAAGACATACAATGCGAGAGGAAGGATGTTTTCTCGAACGAAATGAACAACGTGAATCATAAACCTCAACATGAAAGACGATGTACTCTACAGCCCATATACATGAGTGAATGGAAGATTGAGATATGCCATTAGAAGATGAATTATGTGTCTTTGTAAGAGATGTCCAAGCATAGAAGCCTGTGTTTTCAATGGCATTGGAATTATAAGACCACTTGCCAACTTCTGCACAAAATAGCTATGCACATGCCCATAGTCTAGTACTACGAAGAAATCCACAACAACATTAATTACAGCACCTTCGGTGAAAACATGGTGCATTCTACTCAATGTTCTAAATAACATGCTTGACCATCATATGCGACGTTCAGTTGGATACGCTATGGCAAACAGGGACTCACTTCTTCCGAGGTGCATCCGATTTCTTGACAACAAGAGCCTGCATCGTACCACACCAAGTCAAAACCAGCAGTACCTACTCGTGTATGTTTATTTCTGGGACTCTTATACAGCTACAACAAATGTCAAGAAATGCTACACTTGCATTATTCTTTTAAGTTGCATACAGAAACAACTGAAAGTATGGATGAATGGAATGCAGCCTTCCTAACCTTTTTAGTGGATTGGGTAGGTTTAGGAAGACCCACCGCTTTGGGAATTGTTGCCTTCGGTGTAGCCTTCGTGCCCTTCGCAGCTTGCGTGGTCCTCACAGCACGCCGAGGCCGGCTTGAGGACTCACCAAGGACTTCAATGTCTTCCTGCAACACCATCACACAATTATTATTCACTTTTGACATCCTCTAATCACCTACACTTCCTAGCCTTACCTGAGCACCATTGAGGCACTTGCTTTCCTGTAAGATGCACATAGTTATTGTAAAACATACCTGCGCATTCAATGGAATGGGGGACTGAAAGGAAACTTCGACTTCTGCTTACATACTATTCTGATGTACTCGCTTTGAAAAGAACAGGCTGAGCTCTAGAGTGCATCAGCGTCTGCCACTAGTGACGTTCACTTTGATGTCCAATTTGACACGCACTTCTAAAAAAAAATTGAAGCATTGCAAACAAATGCTACTACGCTACGACACCATCCTCATACAAGGCAATTCATGGAAATAATGTCACTAGCCTAACAAAGGGAGTGCTTCACGTCGGTCACTTGGCACTTAAAATGGGAAGAGAGACGTCGCATCACCTGTTGCTCCGTGGAGGTCTCCATCGTGCTTTCTCTCCTCTCAGATGTTGCCTACACCCCGGAGTCTTTGACTATGGCGTACACATCTTCCACTCCTTGCTGACCTTCAGCAGTTTCAAGGATGGCAACTTCACCGGCGCCTTCTACCTGCTCCTCCTCAGCGTTAGCTACAACGTCATGAACAACATCGTCTTCAATAGCCCGCTTGTCGGAGTTAACGTCAACAAGAACATTATCTTTGACATTGCTTTGGCCAGCTATGGGGACTGGCTCAACGACATCTACAGGAGCTGTAGGCTGCAACACGGGCACAAGACAGTCCTTCTGTGCCATTTTCGACGCCTCTGCCCTAGATGACGTGAGAAGTGGTGGATTCCCTGTCCCGATTGGCAAGGATGGCTCCGTGACATCTAGGGTCCCCCCAGTACTTGCTTTACACTGACTTGCGAGAATCTTACGTAGCATTTCCTCCATGCTTTTGTGGGACCTGCTCACGGTCTCAGTAAGGCGACTTACACTGAGCTCAAGCTCATCCAGCCGACTGTGCATCTCTTGCAGCTCTTTGCCATGGGGACTTCGACCTCTGCGTTTCTCTTCTTCCAGACGCTGCAACTGCTTGGCCACTTCTGCGTCCACCTCTGCTTCAAACGGTGCTCTGTTCCGCAACAAAGTCTACAATGGGAAGAAGAATATGCACTTAGAGTTCACATGCAAAGGTTACATGCTTCAATGGCACCGTACAAGGGGAAGAAGAATATGCACTTAGAGTCCACATGCAACGATTACATGCTTGAATGCCACCCGACAAGGGGAAGAAAAATATGCACTTAGAGTTCAGATGCAATGATTACATGCTTCAATGCCACCCCACAAAGGTCCTTCCACGTGCGAAGAAGAAGGCCTAGTCCTCCACATCTACCACCAGAGCGAACATTTTTTGGAAAAACAAACGCAACACATGTGATGAAAGTGGTGTCGACATGGGTAAGTAGGTGGACGTCAGTTACTACATACTTACTAGCCTCGAGATGACTTCTCTCTCTACGGCCTTATGTTGGGCTGTGTTGGATGCCTTCCCCTTAGAAATGGCAGACATATGGGTTGATTTCTCTTGGGAAGCATCGGTAGCACGAGCCTCCTTCAATGCCTCCCACACATCGTCATCCATTCCGATCGGCTTGGGTTTTCCGCCATCAATCAATCGATTGAGCTTCCAACGAACATGAATGAGTGCTTTTGTGATGAACGGCTGCATCCACTTCTCCGACACTCGCTCGGACTCTCCCTCTATACGCCAATCTGCAAGCCAGAGGACTTAGTATAGCTACCTCTGCATTATCACTAGTAGAAAAATACAGTGACCAAATTAACAAAAATCAACAGAAAAGTGTTGATTTTTTTTGTTAATTTGGACGTGTTGATTTGGGCACTTTTGAACAGAAAAGTGTTGATTTTTGAACAAAAATGTGTTGTTTAAGAACAAAAAAGTGTTGAATTTCTAACAAAAAAGTGTTGTTTTAGAACAAAAAAGTGTTAATTTCTTTGTTAATTTGGTCACATTATTTTTTTAAATTATTTTTTTTGAAAAAAAATGAATAAAAGTGACACGTGGCAATGCCACATAGGCACCCCCAACTATCCACATGGCATGCCACGCAAGCTACTTGAATGCCACGTGGACATTCCAGATGCCACGTTGGCAATTCACGTGGCAAATGTTGCCATCAAGGTTTGAACCTTGAACCTCATGGTTGAGGTCCAAGACTCAAACCAATGTACCACTTATACATATACATGTTTAAAGTGTATATAAAATCTTATTAGTTTAGTTTTTCATTTTTTTCCCATTGTTTTTTAAAGTCAGCGTACTTCAGGTCTGGTTTTGACTTAGTAAATGACCTTTTTTCAAGAAACTTTGAACTAATAAAAGTTGGAAAATCAAGCCAACTTTCACCTCCAACAATCCGTTTGAGATTTTGATCCTCCAATCAAAAGTTATGGACAATAATCAGAGAGGGGTTTTAAAAATGTAAAAAAATGATTCATTTTCACCCCTCTCTGATTTTTGTCCATAACTTTTGATTGGAGGATCGAAATCTCAAACGGATTGTTGGAGGTGAAATTTGGCTTGATTTTCCAACTTTTATTAGTTCAAAGTTTCTTGAAAAAAGGTCATTTATTAAGTCAAAACCGGCCCTGAAGTATGCTGACTTTAAGAAATACCGAATTGTTAATGTTTAGTTTTTTTTTAAATCTACATTGTACAATTAAAGATTCCAAGAGATTCCAGGAGATTCTAAAAGATTCCAAAAGATTCCAGAAGATTCCAAAAAGATTCTAAAAAGATTCCAAAAAGATTCCAAAAAGATTCTAAAAAGATTCTAAAAGATTTAACAAAATTTTGTTGATTTTAGTTGCACTATCCAAATCAACAAAAATAATGTGACCATTTTGTTAATTTGGGCAAAATCAACAAAAATTTGTGAAAATGGACAATATAGTACCCAAGTTAACAGAAAATTGTTGACTATTTGTTGATTTGGTCACTGATTTTCTACTAGTGTATGTATGACATTGATGTGCCAAAGAATAACAAGAGAATTTACATGGACACTCCTATGTCTCTAGAAAACACTAGGGGATACTCATTGCACGTCCCTGTGGTGCGGACGACCATAGGGACCACCCCTCACTGTAGAGGATCCTGCACTGACGTCATTTGTGACATTGTATTCGATGTCGCTGTGGACATTACAGGTGACATCCACTGCCCTGCCTCATGGCCAATGAGCTACCTTCCACAACATTTACAGTCTTCTGAACTACATGCAACAGTGAACTACAAGGTCTATAGTCCTCTTCATTTCACAGAGAAGGACTGAATACAAACCTGTATATAGGCGCCTAAATAAGCGCCGTCTGTCTTTTTTGGGCTGACCCTCCCATCCAAACCTGGGGTCAAGGTCTCTCGCATATTTCTTGATGTCGTTGGAGAAAGGAACCCTCATAGATCCGAATGGTTCCCCCTGTCAGTCTATTTCCACAGGTTTCTTCATTACAGTGCTTAAGCCTTTTTCGCGAGACTGTTCGGGGATCAACTGCTCAATCATCTCTTCAGTATCAGCATCCGAAGCTGGTTCATCAGACCCTGTGTTGTAGCCCTTATTGTAAAAAGTCAAATGCACTATCAGCTTGGGAAGAAAATGGGGCTACGTCAGTACAAACAAATCAATCCCGCAACTGGACCCCCGCAAAAGAGATCCACATACGCTATTTGTGGCTTCAAAGTTCTCTACATGTTCCTCTGTTGCTCACTACGTTGAATCTAACGTCAATGTAGACACGCTTGGACGTTGTTTTGAACATTACAGGAACTTCCTCTTGACAGAAACTGGGAAGACGCCGTGGTTTAGGGTCTATCACCCTTGCAGGGGGCTGACTCCCGTACGTCTTGATTGATCACTCCTGAATTCAATATGATTGCTCTCTGAGGAACAAACAATCACCTTTCTTTGTATAGAGTTCAACTCAAAAAACATGTCCTCCGTGACGAAGACATGAACGTCACACAATTTATGCGGACGTCACATTAAACGTCTATGACGCTTAACATAATAGAGTCGACGTCATAAGAAACAGGATGTGCGTTGCACTTGACGTCCGTACCAACGCGCGCCTCCCCCAAAACCTTGAATACCACTGGTTCTATACTCAAATTATTTCTTCTTCCAAACTTACCTCCAAGACTGCTCTCTGAGTTCCTCTTCTTCCTCTGCGTCGTGCCCTGCCTCCTCCGACAACTCCAACAGCACTTGAGGGGTCCTCTTCCTCTTCGGTGGAGGATTGTTGTCCCGGTCTCGTCCCTTCCCCGCCGACACAGCAGGCCAAAGGTCTCCTCTGGCCTTGGAGCGGCGCTCATGCTTCCCGCGCATGCGGATTGGCTCTGGCGGCGGCGTTACTTCATGTTCGCTGGAGTCCTCTTCACGCCGCTAACTCGCGTTCCTCTTCTATGTAGGGGCCTGAGTGCGAGGCATTTTCTCACCTGCCCCTCTCCACTACACGCAGAATTCACCGTTCTGCACCCTCTTCACACACAAACGTGCACATGAGCGTCCACAACAAAGGTCACACATTGGGGAGGCATCCTAGCAACCTGAAAACCTGCGCGCAATCGACTTGCTGCAAGGCGTGTTGTAGCCTCCGATGAAGCTGTGGCGCAAGATTGGAACCCTTGTTGCTCCCGATCAGTGGAGAGCTGCGCCCCTTGCAATTGCATGTAAGAACGCCGCCCTTGTCAAATTGACACAAAAATGAAATTTTCAAACTACAAAACCGATGCCGATTGGGGAGCACCTACTTCACCTCTCTCACATTACACTAGTAGAAAACAGGCTATCAATGACTGCTGATTATAACTGCGTAACTAGTCATTTAGGACACTAATGTCAATAGAATGACTAAAACTGGATTTTGGGCTCAAAGTCATTTAGGACAAGTAATTATGGACAAGGCAGTCATTTGGGACAAGGCAGTCATTTGGGACAAGACCATTCTTTTTCATCCTATGCTGATGTGGAACTTCATTAGGGTGTGATTATATGGAGCACCTCCAATGGCAGTTTGCTACGTGGCTACAGATCTAACATGTTGAGTTGGCAGTTTTTTATTCGTTGGTATTGGAGTGATTCTATTTGATGTCAAATAGGTTGTTGGAGTCATATTATAGGCTGTTGGAGTTATTTTGCAGGTTGTTGCAATCAGTTTGCAAGTTGCTACAGTCATTTTGTAAGTTGTTGGAGTCATTTCGCAAGTTGCTGCAATTAGTTTGCAAGCTGCTGCATTCATTTTGTAAGCTGTTGGAGTTATTTCGCAGGCTGTTGTAGTCATTTCGCAAACTGTTGCACTCACTTCGTAGGCTGTTGCAGTCATTTAGTAGGCTGTTGTAGTCATTTTTCTGGTTGCTGAAGTCATTTTGTAGGTTGCTGGAGTCATTATATAGGCTGTTGGAATCATTTTGTAGTTACTATGTAAGCTATGGTAGTCATTTTCAAGTGATATTCATTCCAAAAAATGATTAGTTCAGTCACAATATTGTAAGTATAAATGACTACATTTATACTATTACTACACTATGTTTGCACTATGACTACACTATAATTGCACTATGTCAAAATCTGAATTGCTTAAGTTGCCTAAATTGCATGAACTACCTAAACTCCTTAAATCACCTAAGTTGCTAGAAATCAGGAATTGCCTGAGTTGCTTAAATTGCTTAAATTTTCTAAACCACCTGCATTACCTGAACTATCAAAATTGCCTGAACTACCTGAACTGCCTGAATTGCCTGAACTACCTGAATTGCCTGAACTATCTGAATTGCTTGAACTGCCTAAATTGCCTGAACTACCTGAATTGCCTGAACTACCTGATTTGCCTGAACTACCTGATTTGCCTGAATTGAACAACAACAAATAACAACAAACAAGAAGTAAATAGTAGAAAGCACTAAAAAAAAAGTAAATTGTTACATTCAAGAGGTAAGGTTGGAAGTAGACCTGAACCTTCATTTACAAGCAAGAAGAACAAATGAGAGGAAGTTGATGAACAAGAAGTAAGAAGGAAACAAAAACAAGAAAAAGAAAGAAGCAAAGAGGAGGCAAAAGCAAGAAGAAAATATGAAAGAAGATGAAGCTTGAAGAAGAAGGCAAAAATAGGAGGAAAATATAAGAAAAGATGAATCTTGAAGAAGAAGGCAGCAACAACTGCAATGTGTGTTTGACAGTTGCAATTACAATATGCCATATGTCAACCTATATAGAAATAGAAAGGTGGCTGACCTAAAATGTGGCGGCTGACCTAAAATCTAAGCCCTCCATTTACTATCAAGATACAATCTTATCCATCCATTTAAAGTCTAAACTATTCATTTTCAAATTACCCATCTGATTCCACCATTTCAACCGTCCATTTGATCCATTCATCATTCCATCTAAGCCATCCATTTAATTCATCCGTCATTCCATCTAAGCCATCCATTTGATCCATCCATCATTCCATCCAAGCCGTCCATCTGATCCATTCATCTAAGCTGTCCATTTGAAAAGTAGTTTGTGACTTAAAAATGACTACAATGCAATTAGCATTTTATAGAGAAGCAAATAATAAATTTAATAAGTTCAATTTCCATGGTGTCCTATTGTCAGTCATTTTTCAGTTTTACTGTAGTCATATATTGTGCTCATTTTATGACAGCACAGCTCAAATATGACTCAACGAAAACTGCATCAGCAATAAGGCCACAGAATACAGACTAAATTGTGGATGACACTAGTTCTGGTCGTTTGTTTCATTTGGTCGCCATCCACTGCTCTGGGAAATCACTACTAAATGACTCCTGATTGTGACAGGTCAGCTTTGGCACCATTTCCATGACTGTCAGTCATTTTTCAGTAGCCTTTTAGTAACCAGTCATTTTTTGACTGGTTACATTTGACCCTGTTTTCTACTAGTGTTAGCAAGGCTGGCTCCAAAGACGAACGCAATTGAAGGATTACACAGAAGAGAAACTTTAGGGTTGTGCAAGGGCCGCGCGTTCAAACCAATGCAGCGTGGCGGAAGACGCCACTGGAATTGAAGGCCCGCCCCCGCCCCTACAACTGAGGTGGCCCCCCTATGAGCCCCTATTGCCGTCACGGAGAAGGCCTGACTCGCGCCCGCGCCACCGGCAACCCGTGCCTGCAAACCCTAATTCCACGCAGCGCGACACCGGCAGTCCTGCCTGCAAACCCTAATGCACTTGCGAGGGTCCCGATTAGCCCCATGACACGATATTTCATCGTTTCGTTAGTGAAGTTGTGTACATTGGAAATTACCTGCTGGACGGCACCTTCCTTTGCATTGTCCTCGTGCCTTGGAGGCAATGTTTGAAGTAGGAGAGCATCCTGGATGGTGTGGCGAGAGTTGCGTCGAAGGATTCCTCCAACAGTATTTTTTCGTGGAGTCTTCACAGACTGACCTTCTAGATTGGTACATATATGCCCACAGACAAGACTAGTGAGCAACGAAGCCGCCTCAGAGTCTTCCGCCGGGACGACAGACGCCTCTTGGCAAGGCTCCGCAAAGCGTACCATCCTACGACGCAGTGGCAATTCACAATATACGGCCATATTGGTGAGCAACTTGTACACTCTATGGTATAAGGTGGTGCGCCCTCAACTGATGAGACACAAAAGATAGTAGTCATGGGCAATGTGGTCACCTCTGTCATTGTGGGACAGCCCTTAAACACGTGGGGAAAGTCCTAAGCTTGGACTCTGTTCGTACGGACTCCTGTTGTCGATGATGTCACAATGGACATCCAGCCTGTCATATTCGTGTTGAAGAATATGTCTTCTTGTGCACAATGCTATCACTTACAACATGCTTTGCGACGACTTCGAATGAGGCATCTAAAGTTTGTGTTTAAACAAACTCAGGTTGACGTCATTGTTGACGTCACTTTTGACATCCTCTTTGACAGTCAATACAGGGCTCTAAGTGCCATCAATTGAAATTTACATTTCGATCCTTAGATGACACAGTATGGGCCTAGAAGTAAAACAATGAACTCATTTCCAGTAATGCTTTCATTGAGAAAGGCACGCTAATTGTGAAGGAATCTTAACGCACATCTTCAGTTGTGATTTGAAGATCGAGGTTGTTCTGCAATGACGAAACTTGGCCATGGAAGCAATGTGCGTTGTATGTCACACTCAGATTTGTATCATTCTGAACCTAAACACTCTTTAACACTTGGTTGCGACCTTGTATTCACTTTGTAGATGGTGTGGCGTCTCAATTCCCAAACCCACCGACAAGGTGCAACTATCCGTATTTCAGAAGACGGACGCACGTTACGCCACATTCCACTTGGTGACTTGATTTTGCACACTGAGTTGAGAGTGGCCACAGAGGAAAACATTCGATCATTCAGGTGTCCCTGCAGGGATTGCAAGGGTGGTTTACAAAAAACCATTCAGGTTATTCGCCGGCACCACGGAGAGGTTGGTCGGGATCCATTTCTCACAAAATCCTTACTGGGTGGAGATCCCCCCAAGGGCTATCCACGGCGGGGAATGTGGGTAGAGGACATTGCTTATGACAATGATGTCATTGACAATGCTCCCTTTGACATTGAGCCTGACATCAACAACAACGTCGCACAGCATGAAAATGCAGGGCAAGCTGATGCGGAGCCCCACATCCCTTTAGATGCATATCACAAAGTCCACCGGCAGGTCCTTGAGGCATTGGACAGAGGAGATGCACTACACGGAGAGGCTGAAGGTAGTGTGGAGTTTCCCGAAAACGATGACGTTGGTGGTGATAGTGTGGACGGATTGGAGGACCTTTACAGACAAGCTACTACCCCGTTGTACAATGGATCAGGGACAAGTGTTGTCTCAGCCACCATCATAATTATGAACATGTGTACAGTGTTTCGGGTGAGCAATAGCTTTAGTGATGAGTTGTTCCGGTATTTGTCTGTGGACTTACTACCAAGAGGTAATAAGCTGCCGGGATCCCATTACGAAGCACGAAAGACCATTAGAAAATTAGACTTGCATTACAACAACGTGCATGGGTGTCCAAATGGTTGTATCCTTTTTGAAGATGAATATTCATCATTGGAGATTTGTCCCCATTGTAGTAGCTCCCGGTGGATGGATGGCTCAAATAACATTCCCTCCAAGGTCATTCGGCACTTTCCACTCATTCCTTAACTCAAATGAATGTGGCGCTCACCAGAGATAGCTCAGATGTTGACTGGCTACCTCAAGCATGTTAGTGATGACGGGATCATGTGTTCAGTTGTCGATAGTCCTGCCTGGAAGCACATCGACACAGACGTCGCATTCGGCACCTTCAGCTCTGAGGTGCGAAACATGTGGCTGGATCTAGCTTTAGATGGTGTGAATCCATTCAAGTTGAACAACAGTAATTGGTCGACTTGGCCAGTGCTAATTCTAATATACAACTTTGAGCCTTGGTTAGTGACCAAGAAATTTTTCATTTCACTATCCATACTAATTTCGGGAAAGCACTCACCTACATCTAAAGGCGTTGGTGTCTTCATCCGTCCATTGTTGAAGGAGCTTGAAGAATTATGGCAAGGTGTTGCAGCCCTTGATTTCTCCCAAGTAGAAGGGAGTCGCAGTTTCACCTTACGCGCTGTATTGATGTGGACGATCTCTGATTTTCCGACCTTGGGCCTCATATCCGGCTTGTGCTGTAAGGGATACAAGGGTTGTCCTTGTTGTGGAAAAGACACCGATGCAAGGATGGCTAAACTAGGAGACGTTCTTCCTAACAGGCGAACAAAGGGCTCAAAGATTGTGTATGGTGGTGTTCGTCGTTATTTACCTCGGCATCACCCTTACCGACGCAATTTGAGGTTTAATAGTCGAACGGAGCCTCGTGATAGGCCCCGGAAACAAACCACCGAGGAAACCATCGCATACGCAGCGTGGCCGCAATCGTACTTGGATCTAGGAGGGAGAGAAAATGGGCCTGATGACCCAGTTCATGTCACTGGGGTGAAGCACATGTGTCCTCTGTCCCAGTTGCCGTATTGGAAGGTCAGTGGGTTTCTAACCATCTGTATGTCACAGTTGTTATTCCTAACATCTATTGGGACATTATGGTTGACGTTATATCAGACATTGGGAGTAACGTAGTTGTCACTGCTTTGGATGAACAACACTCTGTTTTGAGAAGTGAAGAGCACGTCAGCACTTGAAGAGTACATGCTTGACAGTAGTGGTACACATGTTTCGGAACTCTGCTTTATTTTCTGTAATTCCCAATTTTTTTTTCCCTTGTGGCAGCATTTGTTGGAGCCTCACATCTTGGATGCCATGCATTGCGAAAAAAATATGTGTGAAAACATAGTCAAAACTTTGTTGGGCATGAAGGACAGTGCTGGAAGTAGAGTAGATGCAGAGGAATTGGGCATTCGAGAAGAGATATGGCTACAACCTCCACGACGGCAAAATGATCAATACTACATGCCACGTGCACCTTTCATACTAACACCAAATGAGCGCAAGGAATTTGTAGCCATTGTCTCAAACATTCGGACCCCTACAAACTATGTGGGTAGCATTTACAAGCACTTAGTGGACGAGAAGCTGCAATATATGAAGACACATGATTATCATGTCCTCATGCAACAAGTGAGGGAACCACCTGCACTCCTTTCTTAGTGTACACCTCAATGTCGACAATATCCAACAATGCAATAACTTTGTTTGTGTGCGTCCACATGTTTTGCAGATTCTTCCCATTTCAGTTAAAAACATATTAGATGAGAGGGTCCGCCTAGCTATTATTAAAATGATCAGGGTTTTCCAAAGGCTATGTGCAAAGGAGGTGCGAGCTGATGACAAGGAAGACATGATGCGCGATGTTGTCATGGCGACATGCGAGATTGAGAAGGAGTTTCCAACAACGTTCTTGAACATCATGTCTCATTTGCCTGTGCACCTAGTGGAGCAACTTTTCACTTGCGGTCCTGTGCATTGCCGGTGGATGTACCCAATTGAGCAATATATGAAAACACTCAAAGACTATGTGCGGACGTATGCACACCCCGAGGGTAGCATTGCTGAAGGCTATCGAATGGAGGAGACATTAGGATTTTGCACAGAGTACATGTAGCAGTATGGAGCAACAACGTAACGGGTGTGGGATGCTACCGAGGAACCCATCATGACTGATGAAATTATTTCAAGCAAGAAGATGCAAAAGCGGAAAATGTCCAATGAGTTTCGCAACTACGCGCATGCCTTCGTCCTGGACAACGCAGCGTGCTTAGAACCATGGTGGGAGTGAGTGCTCTTTTCAACCTTCTTTACATTGTTTCCCTGGAGTTTACTGTGAGATCATATTTGTACTTCTGTTGTCTAGGGACTTGGACGGTAATGTGCACAATGTTGGAGATCATGTCTTGATAAACATTTATTGTAACGTTTCAGCTATACACGTGTTCGTATCGACGTCATTGTGAACATCTCTCTGAATGCATAAAACTTGCAGTCCACGTCGAATAGGACATATGGTACCTTCACAATGCTTCTTCACTGCGCCCTAGCACTGTAAGCGTTGTCTAACAATGCATGATCTGAATGCCTTGTAGGGAGTATGTGTTAGCGAGAGGCCAGATTTGGGAAGAAAGGGAGGCCTTTCGAAGACAATTTCGTCGTCAACATCCGTCAGTGCCAGTGCGGTATCCCAACGAGCTCTCCGATTTGCCTCCGTTTGCAGTGTGGCTGAGTGAAAGAGTTCAAAGGCCTTATTCGTTAAAATGAGACAAATTGCAGTCTCATTTTAATTTTTCATACATGCAAGGTGGAAGAAGGGTTCATTAAATTGAGACTTGAAAATGTCAAATATGTATTTCATTAATTTTATACTATTAACTAAAGTAGCACAAACTCAAAAGTACATCTTGATTTACTAATTCCTTTGTAAAAAAGAAAACAAAATAGTCAAAGACATTATGAAGTGAGACATTTTTAAAAATCAAAACTTTCATATGTCAAAAAACTAATGTATACATGGAGGATAGCAAACTTTAACCTGAAATTAAACATATGAATTACCAAAAATTCACCAAAAACATTTAGAATACAATACTTGGAGACGCAATAGTAATAAAAAAATTTACTATTAATAGAAATCAATTTCTCATACATAGGCACACTACCATAATAAAAGTAACCAATACATATATGAATGTAAACATGCCCAAACTTGTTAATAATTACAATGAGTGCTCTAATTGAACTACCAAAACAACATTTGTCTAATAAAATTATGAACTATAAGTCATTCTTCAATCATAGAACCATCGTTATTTACAGTAGTCGTGAAGGCTGCCACTGATGCCTTAATAATTTGAATTTGTAGACTTGGAACCGTCACCTTTGGATTTTTAGTTCCATCACGAAACCGTGGCTTCCAAGCTGTCATGATACAATCTGTGCTTGACCATGTTGAAGGTATAACACTATCTTCACGCCACACATTCCCTTGTTTGGTGTCCCAACCCTCATATGTCTCCATATTAATGTGCCGATCCGAAGTAGGCCTCCAATATTGGATTTTGATCATATGCATATGCCCTGGATTGGGACTCGGAGCCGTAATAGCCCTAGCGAGCCAAAATGGTTTTGGATCACCATCAGCAAGACGCACTGCAACAAAAGAACCTACGTGTGTATCACGAGCAACACGAAACGAAGAACGTGGACGATCACGCTTACGTCCAACAAAGTTGGCATCCTCTGCATTTTCTTCACGTAATGTGCCATTTCTTTGCATTTGATCTGTTTCATCATTGGCAATCCTTGAAGCTGGCCAAAATCCATCAAGTAATGCCTCTCGCACCTGAAGAGGTGCATCTAGAGCAGCTCTGATGCCTTTCCAATACTCTTCTAGTGGACCATTCTTCCGCCTGTACTCTCCACTATGATCATTGTTTGCCATTTTGTTCCAATGTTTAACATAGCCATTCAAACCTTTCTTTATCTCTTCAAGAGCTTTCATTGGAACTGGAGCCAAAGGTTTAGGGCTACTACTTGGTACTTTAGGAAGTCCATCCTTAGTCTCTAACCACATTCTTATCCCATTGCCATGCTTTGGCAACCACTTTGGGTCAGTACACAAATTTTTATACTCCATCAAAGGCCATCCTGAAGAATCCATAAAAAACTTGAATTGTTGACTTTTCGAATGCCCTCCTAATTCATCTCCACCAGTGCCCAAATAACCCTCCACAAATTTCTTGAAATCAAGGAGCTCCTCAATGAGATGAGGAATCATAGGATGCGTTTCACAATCCATAAAGGACTTCATGAGCTTTGGAAGTGTTGGATAGTCATTCGTCTTCAATCTTGAACTCCATCGACCAAAAAGAGCATCAATGTCTTCGTGAGTGTGTCCCACAATAAGAAAGTTGATGTATACCTCACGAAAAATGCCTTTGTATACAAGCAAAGAGCAGAAAGCAAAAACATATCGATTCTTGTTGTCCCCTGACGCATTGTCCAATTGCAATATTAATATTGGTGGGAGAAGTTGAGCTGGAAGTGGCTGTTCTGGAGGTGGAAGGAGGGAGTCCAAGCAATTTTCTGCTCCTTTTAAAAGCGCCTTTGTCAATGTGGATTGCCCCTCCTCAATAGAAAATAACGCCCTCGATGAATTTTTAGGCGGGCCTTCCAAATCCCGCAACAACCTTGCAATAGACCCAATGGTATGATTCGAATCTGTTGGGAAAATGCCCACACCATAGTGTGTATATTGTACATCGCCATGACCATGAGCAATCATACTTGTAACAGCAACAGGCATTTTCATGAAGGATTCCGTCGACTTGTTCTTGTGAGAAAAGTGTGGAGAAGCCGTTTTTGAATGATCCATTTTATCATGAATGATGCACAACATTTTGTCTGGGCATCTCACGGAAAATTCCCGATTTCCATAGTAGTACTATCTATGAGCCCTCTGACCTGCAACATGGGTATTCAAAATATTGGTATACTTATCAAACGACTCTGATTTCCAACAAGCGCTCCTCAATTGCTTATACTCATCGCACAAGCCACACCTAGCAAAACTATCCCCACGAGCCTTGGCAGCAAATTCAGGGAAATTCTGACGGCGAATGTTGCTCAAGCCACTGGAAGAAATCGGCTTCAAATTGAACTCTGCATTGGACTCATTGATTTTAGGTAATTGGTCACTCCAACAAAAAGCAGAAGGTAGAACCATCGCTGCAACTTTCTCCCCAGACTCTATTGTCCTTGTTTTGTGTGGCATTCGATCGGCATCAGACTCAATAAGAGTTCGAAGCGTGCAATAGCTTGAGGAATATGCATGCGGGGTTTTTTGGATCCCACATTTCTATGCACCTGAGCTTGCTTCCCAATTCTAGCCTTCTCTTTGTACCTATAGAACGTAGCTCTTGCAATCCCATGAATGATCCACCATGCAGTGGGGCACACTTCTCTACCTTTCAAGGTAATCCACTCTTTGCCAGCACTGTCTTTATGGATTTGCCTATGCACCTCCAAAAGTGTCTTGCTACGCGCCTTGAAGTCCTCACCTGAATATAGTTCAGTCCTTATCGCTTGGATTTGTCCACGCGGAAAAGGTTGAACACAATTTTTCTCACAACATGATTTTGTAGACACTGATGTGATCAATTCCATAGAGAGGAGAAGTTCTTTCTTGGGTGGAATCTCTGGATCAATCCTTTCACGAGTTGTTTCGTACGATCGAACCCCCTTACGAATTCTTCTGCTTGATGGATTCATGGCTGCGTTATATACATGGGTTTGGTCATGGTCATATAAGCTGACATCGTCATCTAAAAAAACTCTCTTGATGTCCCAGGAACGAAGTGACCATACATTGCCAGATGAGAAGAGTTCCTCGTTCAGAGACTCAACAATTTGAATGGCAACCCGGTCATCGCCAAGAAGCTTTCCATCTTGGTCAATGATTAACTCTGGGTCAACATTTTGGCAAACCCCCCTTGCAAGGTCCACCCCATCTTCGTTTCAAAGAGTGACAAATCGTGAGACCCATTTTGCACGAGCAATCCCCTCGCATACCTGAACATCAGGTGGAAATGGGGGAACTGGATTCGCGAACTCATCAAACCCATGGAAATCCATTCTGCAAGCACGAAGACCAATCCTTAGATTCATTGTTCAGTCAAAGATAAAGATGTTCTATTGCAGCAACTTCTAGTACACTAGAAACTAAACATACTCTATATTCACTAATATTAACATCATGTCTCTATAATTTCTTACGAATACAACATCGTTGAATGGATGATCCAATGATTTGTGCTATGATTCAGTCATTCATCTTCATCTAAGTAAATAATTTTCAATGCAAAGTTGCAAACACTTTATTTATAGTTGACATTATCATCGCCCCGACGATAACCGAAAGTTGTTGTTACTCAGAGTTATCGTTGACTCAATGATAACTCTCCTCAACAAAACTCATTTCTTGATTCGTTGGATGTGATGAAGAAATAATTCAACCCAATGCACAATCTCGTTTGAAATCATAAGAAATTAAAGTATCTACACCTTTGAAAATTACTAACAAGATTATCATCGACCCGACGATAACTGGAACTCGAAGAACTCAAAGTTATCGTTGACACAACGATAACGATCTTCAATGAAACTCCTCTCATGATTCGTTGGTTGTGATGAAGGAAAAATTCAACCCAATGCACATTCTTCTTTCAAATCATAAGAAATTGAAATAGCTACACATTTACTAAGAATGCCGATTGAAAAAATTTGACTACGTTATCATCGACTCGACGATAACTAGGAGCAAAAGAATTCAGCGGTATCATTGACTCAATGATAACTATCCTCAACGAAACTCCTTTCATGATTTGTTCGATTTGACGAAGAAATAATTCAACCCGATGCACAATCTCCTTTGAAATCATAAGAAATTGAAGTACCTACACATTTGCTAAGAATGCTAACTGAAAATTATTGACTACGTTATCATCGACTCGACGATAACTAGAAGTCAAAGAACTCAGAGTTATTGTTGACACAACGATAATGATCTTCAATGAAACTCCTTTCATGATTCGTTAGTTGTGACGAAGGAAAAATTCAACCCAATGCACATTCTTCTTTCAAATCATAAGAAATTGAAGTACCTACACATTTGCTAAGAATACCGATTGAGAAAATCTGACTACGTTATCATCGACTCGACGATAACTAGGAGCAAAAGAATTCAGCAGTATCATTGACTCAACGATAACTATCCTTAATGAAAATCCTTTCATGATTTGTTCGATTTGACGAAGAAATAATTCAACCGGATGCACATTCTGCTTTGAAATCAGAAGAAATCGAAGTAGTTACACATTTGCTAAGAATGCTAACTGAAAATTACTGACTACGTTATCATCGACTCGACGATAACTAGAAGTCAAAGAACTCAGAGTTATCGTTGACACAACGATAATGATCTTCAATGAAACTCCTTTCATGATTCGTTAGTTGTGACTAAGGAAAAATTCAACCCAATGCACATTCTTCTTTCAAATCATAGGAAATTGAAGTAGCTTCAAATTTGCTAAGAATACCGATTGAGAAAATCTGACTACATTATCATCGACTCGACGATAATTAGGAGCAAAAGAAATCAGAGGTATCATTGACTCAACGATAACTATCCTCAACGAAACTCCTTTCATGATTTGTTCAATTTGGCAAAGAAATAATTCAACCCGATGCACATTCTGCTTTGAAATAAGAAGAAACTGAAGTAGCTACACATTTGCTAGGAATGCCAATTGAAAAAATCTGACTATGTTATCATCGACTCGACGATAAGTAGAAGTCAAAGAGGTCACAGTTATCGTCGACTCAACGATAAGTACCCTCAATGACAGTATTGAAGTAATGGAATTATCCATGAAATGCTCTGACATTCACGCCGCAAAAAATGGGCATTGCAAACAACTTTGTTACAACTCTCTTCACCAAAAGCAAGAGTAATCAATTCCTTATAGTCTACAGGCTCGCTCAACAAATATAACGTCTTCACGCATGGAGATGTCACAAACATGGACCTTCAATGACTAGTTTCACGTACTTCCTGACATCAATATGTACAAAACTAACTCACCACCAGTCGAGGTCAATGGCAACTAATTTAAATACAAACTACACCTTCTATCTATGAACTCACAAACAAGAAGAAAAACATTTGAGGACCTGCAGTTGTCAATGTGTTAGGCAGACACACTTGAAGCGCAAGAGAATAGCAAGAGCAAAAGAGTCTCGTCGGCGTGTTTGTAGAAGAAGGCATGTTCTGGCAAGTGAAGTTGTCCGTGGCAAGAGGTGGGCAAAAAGTTAGAAAAAGCGGGAATATTTTAGCAGGCAATTCCAAATTTCAAATTTCCTGCAAACTCCTTGATTCCTGGCTGTTCAGTCATTCACTTGAAGGCGCTTTTGCCAGCTTTCTACAAAAAAGATGTGGCTCCACCAATGCATTTTCCAAAAAAAAATTGTCCATATACAAAATTGTGTGCTATAGTTCTAATAGGTTGACTTTTCGGGTCGTGTGCCCATCGATTGCCCAATATTTTTAGGCCTTTTCTTGGTGGCTTATTTTCTATCAAATCCATTTTGGGATTTTAGGGTTTCAGCTTTTCAAGCTATGAATTTTTAGAGGTTTAGGGTTTTTAGGGTTTAGGGTTTAGGGTTTTCATGCTATGAATTTTTAGAAGTTTAGGGTTTAGGGTTAATGCTTTAGGATTTAGGATTTGTAGGCTATGAATTTTTAGAAGTATCTTCAGTTTCCTCTCTCCAGTTTTCATCCATAGAATTCATCCACATCATTAACCCTTAAAGGACAATGGGGTGACCTTGGATGAAATCATTAGGTTTGATGGCTGTGTGAATCATAACTAAGCTCAAAAAATTGCTAAAGCATTCATTGGAAGTCAAAGTACTGGAGAAGATCTCACTTTTCCACATGAAATTCTGAGGATGAACAGTTGTACTTTTGTCCTACATGGAGAGATCCTTTATCATCCATTGGATGCCAGATGTCTACTTAACGTCCGCCTCGACGTTTAAGGGTTAATATAAGCTTTAGTATTGGAATAAGTGATAGTACATTTATAGTAAGTTCCATTTTTTGCTTCTTTTAAGGGCTACTTCACACCAACTTATGGTTGTCCAAGTTGAGAGGCTATGGGAGTGAGTGGCCAAACCTTTGGTGAGCATCCAAAGAAATAAGCTCTTCATAGGCAATAAATAATAGGAATAGCAAATATTAATGGAAAGTTTCTCATTTTTAAGGAAAAAATTCGATAGAAGCTCAATCATAGTTTGGGTCTTCATTTTTGGCCAATCTAAACTATGGTTGAGAGTCTGTCGCCATGTAGTTATTTTTTTGCCATATTGTCAATTTGGAGGGCGATGGCTTTAGATTGTGCCAACTAGTGTGAAGGGTTGAGAAGTTGAATTCATAGATTCCTAAAATCTGATTGGTGAAAATCGACAGACTCTTGACCTTCTACTGTAGTGAAAATTGACTGTAGTTCTAGATCAAGAGTTTGTCAATTTTCACCAATCAGATTTTAGAAAATGTTCCACCAATCAAATTTTAGAAAATCGACTGACTCTTGACCAAACATGTAAATCAACAAATAACTACAAAGAAAGATGGTTTACTCAAAATCCAAAGGATCCAATGGCTAATATACCAATGCAATCTAACCATTTGCCATCAACACCTTACTATGAGTTTTAACCCCCTAATGTTTTTTTACTATGTTTTCACCAAAAATGCTTTAAAATTGCCAATCCTATTACAAGTACCAAATTTTAGAGAAAAAACATTTATAGACACATGTAAATGTAGGATCTTGTAGTACATAGGTTTGAAAAAATATGAAAAAAATTCAAAAATTTTCTTTTGTGTAAATTGCAAGATATTAACATTTGAAGTGACAAAAATCCTTTTTTGATCCTTTGAAAAAACTTGCAACTGTACTTCACAAGGTCCCATTTGTATGAAAAAGTGTCCAAAATGATTGTAAGTCTTTGAATTCATTTTCCAAGACACGTTGGCTATATGCTTGAAAATTTTACATCATTTGGAATTGTACAACATATAGGAAATAAATAGTAAGTAGAAAGAAATAGAAAATGTTTCAAAATACTAAATTGTTAAACAATTTAGTTATGGAATTGAAAAATGCCAATCCCAATGGTTGTAATGTTGTAATAAACAATTTATACCTAATGTTTTTATTCTTATCCAAAAATATTGAAAATTGAGTTAATGTGAGCGTTCAAATTTTTGAATTTTTCACTAATTGTCTGTTATAGTTAAAAGGATAGATGAATACTAATAGGAAGTAGAAAATGAACAGGAATGAATGTAAAAGACAATTGGTCTAGAGATTTTAAGAGCTTTATCCTTGTTAGATAGGGAAGGTGATGAATTGTCTTAGTTGCTATTGATATCGGAAAGCTGCAGCTTTTGCAGTAGCATATAGGCAGTCGATTTGTCATTTTGCTCTCTCTCACTCACTCTTACTTTTCAGGTCGTTTTTGCTCTACAGTGTTTTGTGAATTTTTGCTACATTGTAAATTGTGAATTCCTTCTATATAAATTGTTTTTGAACGAAGTGTAGTGGTTGATCTTGTATGGGTCTTGCTTGGTTTGTGGGTGAATCTGTGTGAACACCTGTGTGTGTTTGAGAGTTGATCCTTTGTGGGTTTGGTCGTGTGATTTTGCATCAATTTTATTATTGGAAAGTGCAATTTGTGGGTCATTGACAAATTGTGCAGATATTCTTCTTTTTGTATGCATGTGCATTACGGTATTCTAGAAATTGGATAGATGAGTTGTATAATTGAAATTCTTTGTGACAAATTGTAATTGTAAATTGATTTGGTGATTTGACTTTCGAATTCGACACTTGCAATTCAATTGTGATATTAAGGTCGGATTTTATAATTGTCTGTGTGTGCATACAACCAATCGTCCTTGACCAATTGTCAGTCTCTGCAAACACAAATTAAATAATTGGACGATTGACCGTGATTGTATCAATTGCATAGACTATTTTTGTCCAGTTGTTATAAGTCTTGAATTGAGTATTTAAAACAAGCAGGCCGTGAATATTGCTTGGATTTTGTGTGATTCATTTTAAAAATTAAGAGTAAGTTTAGTTGAGATGATGAGAGTCCATACACGATATCGTTGTTGATGGAGTCTCATGGTGCGGAAGACTAATGGTCAAGTGCGAGAACCAGATTGGAGTAAAATCGTGAAGAACAACAAAAGATTACTCAACACCTAGTAAGTTCAAACTTAACAAATTGTCTTAATTGTAAAGATTGATTATAAGTTGTAGGACAAGTCGTCTTACTTGATTATTAAGATCCAGGAGGACTAGCCGGATGCAAACGAATTGTCTTTGTGAATTTAAATTGAATTGTGAATTGGATTATGTGTATGTGTGATTGTGTGAATCAAATCGATGGGTATGTGGATTAAATTGTATGGCTACAAGAAAGTCAATAATAGTTTATGGTGATCTTTCAATTTGTTAAATAATTTATTTCTTGATTGGAAAATTTAACAAATTGTATGTTGATCTCTAATTTATAATTTTGAAGTAATTAAACAAATTGTCAAAGGGTTGATTTTGAAGAGTCAATTTGAACTAGTGATTAGTTCATATTAGTGAGTGAATTGGGGCATAAGAAGTGTGCCCTGATTTGGTGAATATTAAATATGACTAATTGTCTTACCAGTTAGCACAACAATTGGGGAAATTAGTTGCTGAGTGGAATTAAATTGAGGTTGCCTTGCAGTTGTGAGGATAGGTCCAAATGGAGTGATTTCATTTTGGATAAGACAATTAGTCTGAAAATTAATTTGAAATGGTAAGGTTGGCAATGAGATCATGTGCCTTTGGCTGATTCCTGTATTTGTATGAATCGTGTACTTTGACAAATTGTTGTGAATGTGCAGAGTGTTCTAAGCTTGGAAGAATTGCATAAAATACTCATTCCCATTGCATTAGATAGAGACAAATTGTTGTAGGACCGAGACTGGTTTGTTACTCATCTAAACTAGTAATTAAGCTAGTTAATTAGTGATTGGACAAATTGTCTTGGTAACACAAATCACCAATAATTAAGGAATTGTATACAATTATATAAATATATTATATATTTGCATTTGTCTAGTATTAGATCATGTGCATGACAAATTGTGGTCAAACCTGACAAATTGTTGAAAAACTCCCCTAGAATACTAGGTAGGACTGGGACTGCATTTCACGCGTCCATAGCATTATTTAAAGGACTGGCCACCAAATTATATTAGTGGGTATAAGAGTGAATATATTATTCCTTGTTGTTTGTGAAATATTATAGTAAATCCCCTTCTAATCTTGAAAACAAGTGACTTCTAGCTGCAAAACAATAGACGATTTGACCATTCCCTTAGATTTTAGAACCCCTATATTATAGTCCTGGGTGTTTTGTGAAGAAGCAAAAATCTAGACTACAATTAAGTAAAAGACTTCAAATTTTATCTTAGAATAGAGATTCCACAACTAAAACTCCTCATAAGTTTCATCTCATTAATCAAAATGGAATGATTCATAGCTTTTTATGCATAAATAAATCTAAAGAATTAATTTCAAATTAAAAAAAAATGTTTTTTAAAGAATGTTTTTTTGCTTCCCAATCTATGAGCCATGCAATGATATTATACAATGACATTCTAACCATGTAATCAAAATTTATAAAAATTGTTGGGCCTTAAAGCTATTCCTTGGGACATGTTGTGTGAAAATTTCAAAGGAAAAAAAATAAAAATTCCATTTGTAGTGAGTTGCCCAAAATCCCTATGTTGCTAAAAAAATGCCATTTTGTGCTTTAAGGGTTAATGTGAGAAGAGAAGGAGACAATGGGACTTTAGGGGTTCAAAGTTTAATCCCTAAAGCACCAAATGGTATTTTTTTGGCAACATAGCAATTTTGGTTAGCTCACTACAAAAGGAATTTTTACACAATATGTGCCTAAAGAGTAGCTTTAAGGTGCAAAATTTTTCATAATTTTTGACTACATGGTTTAAAAGTTATTATTTGATATGTGATTTTCATTATTTGGTGGGCACTCTAAGCAACTCAGAAAGATTCTTAAAAATAAAAATTTGAAACTAGTTTTCTAGATTTATATACATGTGGAAAGCTTTGAATCATCCCATATTGGTTAATGAAATGAAAGTTATAAGGAATTTTAGTTTGCAGGTAGTTATGGAATTTTTATTGTAAAATAAACCTTGAAGTCTTTTATTTAACTCAATTTTCAATATTTTTGAAAAGAATAAAAGCATTGTGTATAGATTGTTTACTACAACATTACAACCATTGGAATTGCCATTTTTCAACTCCATAACTCCATTCTTAACAATTTAGTATTTTATATCATATTGTACTTTTTTCTACTTACTATTTTTTTCAAGCATGAATATGAAATATTTTATGTTTGAAATTTTTCATAGGTATTCCCAACTTATTTATTCAACATATAATGGAGAATACTAAGTTTTAAGATCTAAACTTTTTTGTGTAAAAGGTTTGAATGATGAAATCTAACCATTTGGGAAGAGTTGAAAATGCCCCTTTTCCAAATTGAAGAGACTTGATCTTGCAATTGGTAAGGTTTTTTATTTTGAAATTTTAGGAGGGTTATATGCTAACAAGTTAAACTAAAGGATCCTATAGTTGAATTTGTTAATGAATAAATATAAATGGAGATTTTAGCCTTGTTTTGGTTTAAGTACTTTGAAGCAGTTTTGAGTTTAAGAATATGGAAATATTTGGAGGTTAAGGTACTTAGGAAGTGCTCAAAGTACCTGAATTCTACAACCATCTTGTAATACAAAGTTATACATTGGAATTTTGGATATGCTAATGATAAACACAACTCTTTCAAAGCCTTGTGCAACTTTAGTTTCAAAATTTTATAACTAATTGCATAGGAATCCAAATAAATATGAAACAACTTGAATTGTATATTAGTCTTATTTTTCTTTCAAAAGAATTTATAAATGGTTGCTTTATAGACCCTTTGCACCAGATAGTCTCATCAAGTTGTCTTTCTATTTAGGATGACCAATCTTATATATTGAGTGGTATGATAGGTATTTGTGAAAAAAGTGATTATAAAATAAAAAGTCAAACATATCTTATTCATCATGTTATCTTCCAAAGGGTAGAGAGATGCTTTTAGAAGAGAAGTCTAAAACTACCAATTTTTGATGCATTATCCAAAATAAAAAATATATATTTTTTGAATTCCAACCATACCAAAGTATATTAAACAAGTGAGGAAATGTGTGAAAAATTTTAGTCCATTTAACTAAGTAGATTGGAAGATTACAATGTTTGAAGTTGAGAAAAACAACTTTTTTTTCATTCTTGTGAAATGGGATTAGGAAACTTTAAGCCCTCTCGGAGTAAAATTTTTGCTCTATTCAAAAATGAATATTTTCACCAATCATAAGTACATGATGTTAGGTTCACTCATGAAAAATTTCAAAAGCAAATACTATAGAGTGTAGCTTACTCTAAATTACCTTGCAATATAAGGAAGTTAAATGAATTGGCAATACACTAGTCATTTATTGATGATTTTTTGTGCAATAAGGAAATTTTTAATTTGAAATCTAAAAAAAAATTAGAAACAAAAATTGGAATATGTGGGAAAAATTTCAAAAACTTTGACTTCACAAATTGCAAGATAAATAATAGGGCTTGAAGTTAAAAGAAAATGTTTTATTCTTGAAATTGTCTTGACATAACTAACAAAGTTTGACACTTTTTAGAGCATGATTTGAAATTTTTTTTTTGACAATTGTATGCCATATTTTATTAGTCATGTGCATGTTGAATTTCAAACGTCAATGAGGGATCATTTAGCCAAAGATGCCCTACAAATGCCCAAATTGCCCAAGTTACTCCAAAATTCAAGGCAACAAAACTTTTGATCCAAGTACCCAATTGAAAAAAATAAATTATATTCCCACTAAGGGAGTATTCATTCACATCTTGTGTCAAAATTTCATGAATATTTAAACAAAATTGACTATATAGTACCCTATCCAGATTTTCAATTGTTTGTTCAATAAACAATTGTCTTTCGGGGGTTATTGATCACATAGATCTGTACAAAATGTCAAGAAAATAGTGTGTAGTAATGAGCCTAGGATAGGAGGTTCTAAAACAAACCTAATTCTAGAAGTATCCTCTAACGCAATGGTACATTTTTTTCTTCAATGCACCATCAATGTATAGTACCTAGAAGCAATGATATGGAAATCCAATTCTGCCATTCAAAGAATTTTGCATAATATAAAATATAATTGGCATTTATTGTCTTATAATATGAACATTCAATTCATGTACAATTCCAATCAAGCATACCAAATTTGGCTTTCAAAAAAGCAAAACTCTATATATCTATGCAATAGTGAATTCCAAAAATTCATCACTAATGTTTTTCAATCCATTATCATGTAAAACCATGAAATTTAAATGAAACAACTCACCCAAAATAGAATTTTGCTTTTTTGAAAGCCAAATTTGGTATGCTTGATTGGAATTGCACAAGAATTGAGTATTCATTGTGCAAGACAACAAATTCCAATTATGTTTTGTATTATGCAAAATTCTTTTGAATGGCAGGTTTGGATTTCCCTATCGTTGCTTTTAGGTGTTGTACATTTCAGGAGTTGGACGGTATTAGTGCCTATCCCATTTCAACTTCAAAAATTCATAACTAATTCCAAGAAGGTCCAAAAAACATGAAACGACTTGGGTTACATGCCAAATCCATTTTTCTTTCTATGAAAATTCACTGAAAAAATATTTCAAAGAGTTCACCTTCCCCCAAATGCGATCAGCTCTTCAATCGCACGTTTCCTTTACTTCCTATCACACCTTCAATTGGTTCAAACCAGGACCTCCATCTCACCATGGATCTTCCGAAAGTGCCAAGTGGAGCTTGCCGTGAAGTGCATTCTACGTCACCACCATGCCTTCAATGGTGCATTCCCTGCCTCTGGCCGCATTTGTCCTCCCGTTTCCTCCATCGCGATGCGATTCCCATCTCGTCGTCCTCAGTAACACTCCACCTCGACGCGGCGCTATGAATCCCAACACTCCCGCCTTTGGTTGCAAATTCGGCAATCGAATTTGAGGTCCACACACGCCATGGCGCTCACCTTGTTCGCAGCTCCTCATCGGCACACTCCATTCCTTCTTTCATCAGGAACGAATGGTGCTCGGCTCTTCTCTCTCGTGGGCGGATGGCGCACGCGGGTGACGTTCGCAGGTGCAAGAATCCCCCAATTGGTGATGAAGTCCCAGTTGGGTAAGCCCGACATTGCGAATCCGAAGTTGCTGCGGGGGATTGTCGCGAGGAGCTGGGATGAGACGAGGAGGAGCTTGGTGGTGAGTGATGGTCGAGACTCTTCCCAGCTGGAAGAGGAAGAGGGAGAGGAAGAGGATGGCGGTGAGGAGCGTCGTAGCCGCGAGGAGGCGAATCTGGGGCGAATTTGGAGCACTTGGGGAGCGAAATTGTCGTCCGCGGTGGTAGCAGCTGCGGTGGCGGTGACGTTGCTGGTGAGTGAGCCGCTGGACGCCACCGCAGCTGGCGCGGTTCTGGCGCCGCGGAAGCTGCGAGGCGATGAGTTGGCCACGGTGCAACTGTTTCAGGCGAACACGCCGTCGGTGGTCTATATCACGAATCTCGCGATCCGGTAGGCGCTCATTGGAATTCTCGCATTGGAATCCTCGCAATTGAATCCTCGCATCGTTTCATTTCGTATCGACAAGTACAATATCGAGAGAGTTCGTACTTCAATTCTGATGCCAAGCCAAAGTGCATTCCCGTTGTTGGAATCGCCGTGCGAATTGAAAGCGGTGTGTATAGTTTCTACTATAAGAATGTCTAGATTTTATGTGTTTTTGTTAGCAAATCAACGAGAATTCCAACACACCATCTGGAGTATTCATTGTTCGGTGATTTCGGTCATCATATGCAAAAGTTAAAAGGGTTTGAAATTTTATTGAAAGAATGATCTAAATCTTACTTGAGTTCTGATTTTGAAGTACCGTTAGTAGACATTCTCAAAATCAAAGTGTAAGTTACTCACTGTGCAAGATTTTGGGGTGTCGGCATTGAAGTAGGGTTGCAGTTAGATATCTCTTCGTTATTCTTTTTCTAATGGGTACTGTACATGAGCTCCAGATCTCTGGGTTTGGCGTATACAGGCAATCATTATGTATCTCGTCTTTAGAATTCTACTGTAATTGAGTTTAGGGTTTCTCTCATTGAACATTATTACAGGCTGGGTGTCTCCTGAGCAGCACTCAGCCCAGATGGATACTTACAAATGGGTGCATTGACAGGGTTCGCCCTCGTTAAGTTCCATCAAAACGAATCAAGAGTGACAAGATGGGTAGTTCTTAATAATTTTTAAATTTAAAATTTTTAAATTTTTTGTAAAGTATTTGGGACATCATCCAACAATATTTGCTTATTGTACAGTACAGTAGTGTTGAATTGAGAACAGGGCTTTTTTTCCATTTTTTATGGAGTGCCAAAGTGGCGATATAAAATGTTATAGTGGTGCTCTAAATTTCAACATTCATCCACATATTAGATAGAAAATATCACATTAGCACATATCACATATCCATAATTCTATTTTCATCCACAGTTTGGTGGTTTCGTCCTAGATTTCTTTTTAATTTGAAGTTTTTTGGCACTCCAGAAAAAGCTTCACGGTTGTCGTCATTTTTAGCCCTTTTTTTTTCTGGTGCAGTCTGGCACTACAAAGCCATAAAAAAAAAGCCCTGATTGAGAAGTGTGTGAGGTTGTGGGTGCAGAAGAGACGCCTTCACTTTGGATGTGATGTCGGTGCCGCAAGGCTCAGGATCCGGGTTCATCTGGGATAAGAAAGGCCATGTGGTAACAAACTACCATGTCATCCGAGGCGCTTCGGACCTACGGTACAATCACAACACTTTTAATACTCAGTACGTTAGTAGTGGTTGCCACACCAGATTATTGATAGCAGAAGAATCATTTGTCATTGAGAAATCAATAATCTGGTTTCAAACACGTATCCATTCAGTTAAGATTATTCTGGGAGGTTTCGCCTTGTGGATCTTACAAATATCCAAAAATTGTAGTACGGTAGAGCAAATTTGGAGTTTGGTTGGACACTACAATCAACTCATGAATTATGTTGTGACTTGTGTATTTGGCATGTTTGAGAGATAATCAAGATTATTATGTTCCCTGATCACAACCTTGCTTTTTCCTACTACAGTAGTGTAGTGTAGGAAGATATAATTGAGGTTTAAAATCCATGATTGATGGGAAGTAGAATTAGCATTGTTTTTCCGACTAGAATAGTGAGTAATGTTTGTTTCATTTCCTTGATGAGGTGTGAGTGCGAATATATTCTTGAAAAGAAAGCTCGTGCTGTAACAGAGTGACTCTAGGTGACCAGTCTGTTTATGAGGCGGACATAGTTGGCTTCGACGAGGATAAGGACGTGGCAGTCCTCCATATTGATGTCCCATCAGAGAATCTGCGGCCACTACCTGTGGGCATGTCTTATGACCTTCTCGTGGGTCAGAAAGTCTTTGCTATTGGCAATCCGGTACTAAAAATTCTTCCTCTGTTCCGTTTGTGCCTTCTTGTAATAGTTCTGGTTTTACACCTAAAGGACCCATCATATGTTTTCATTACCAACTTGTGCAACGTTCTTCACTGTTATGGTGCTACGAAATGTGACCCCATCTGAAGTATACTTCTCAAATGGGTCACTTCGTAACCATGAAATCTCAGTTGTTTGGTTGGAGTTCTGCAACTGTCTTGGCTATAATCTCATGAATTCACTGTTTTTCAAATTTGGGTGCAGTTCGGACTGGACCACACACTGACCACGGGAGTGATTAGGTATGTTCACAAAGGGGAGGAGAGGAGAGGAGAGGAGAGGAGGCTTTGCATTATCAAGTTTAAGCTATATTTTTACAGTGAATGTGAGGAAGTTCGAGTAGAATTAACTTCACTCAAAACGCGAGCTTGTTCTCGAGGGACAGACGGCCTCAGCTTGGTATTCGTGGTATGTACACTGCAAGTCGGGGACCCCAAATTTGATGCTTTGTTTGGGTGATGGTGGGCACAGTGGGTTGCGGAGAGAAATCAGCTCGGCATCCACAGGGCGACCGATTCAGGATGTCATCCAAACTGATGCAGCAATCAACCCGGGCAACAGTGGAGGCCCTTTGCTAGACAGCTCGGGCAACCTCATCGGAATCAACACGGCCATATACTCTCCATCTGGCGCATCATCGGGTGTGGGATTCTCAATACCTGTGGACACGGTACGTACTGGACTGGACCATCAGACGAGAGCCGTTATGCTTGAGTCGGTTCCCGGGCATAAGAAAATCTCGCCACCAAACTAAACCCTAAACCATCAAAAGTTCAGAGATTTAGGGCTCCTTTAAAGAGTTTGGGGAGGATGGGGTTTAGGACTCTATATCACTCTCCTTTCCAAGCGTTGCTTTGCTTTAATGAAAGTGACAGACAAGAGTGTGTTATGTGATGCCCGTAGGCATACACGACACGCCCTCGAATTACTTAGTACTTCAATACTCGTTAGTAGAAACCTCTAAAGATTTGGTCCCCGATTTCCAAGTAATCCACAAGTAATCGACCATTCATGTATTGGGAAGTCATACTCTTAGTTATCTAGATTCGAAGTCCGTGCTTTCAAGGTCTATTTGGTCATGTTGTACATTTGTCATCATTCAAAACCAAAGGTCTTCCCAGGGTTGTGCAATAGTGAATATAGGAACTAAGAAGAGTCTTGGGAGGTAAAAGGCTATGAAAGGTCTTCTAATTTGAATGCTAAGAATAGGAAGATTTGTTTCAACTGAACTGACTGGACTTGAGTACGACTGACTGAAGAATTTGGGCTGGTTAGGTGAGTGGCATCGTGGAGCAGATTATCAAGTATGGCAAAGTGACTCGTCCTGTTTTGGGAATCTCATTTGCACCCGAGCAATCAGTCGAGCAGTTGGGCGTGAGCGGCGTGCTTGTACTGGATGCCCCTCCCAACGGTCCCGCAGGAAAAGCCGTAAGTTTCTCTTCAAGTTGTCACCTTCCTTCACTCAAGTTGGATGCTGCAGTTCCACTGTCAAGCTTTGCACACTTTTTGCAACTCTTTGGTGAGGTAGAGAGGGCAATTGCTCGTATACAGCACTAGTAGTATTACCATTATAAGGGAGGCAACCCATTTCTGACCACTTAAGCAGACACACGTATGTGCAAGGCAGGTTTCAGCAATGGGGAAAATTTTCCCCTGTGCAGAAATAGAGTTCATGAGGTTTCCATAATTTTCAATATTTTTATTTCTGTTTAAAAAAATAGGGACTGAAGGCAACCACTCGAGACGCGTATGGACGTTTGGTTCTGGGAGATGTCATCACCTCCATGAATGGGAAGAAGATTTCCAATGGCAGTGACCTTTACAAGATTCTGGACCGTTGCAAAGTGGGGGACACGGTACGCTACTTTTCTCATGCTTTTGAGTTCTTCTCTCAACCAACATTTCGTTTTACGTACTTGTATGTCTTTGTGCATGGGTTCTTGTTCAACAATGGCATTGTGTCTGGGTTTGTCCTTCTCGTGAGCCAGACTATGAAAGGTTTATTGAGAAATATCTAGCATGTAATATAATACTGTTTAGCAAGAGGGAAGTCTCCGTTTAATAGAACAAGGAAGCAAAATGTTTTGTTGTTGTTGTCAAAAGGTGAATCGAAGACTTCACAACATCAAACATCATAGAGCATACAAGACAAGTTTCTACAGTGCAATTGATATGCTTTACTAGTTCTTTATTTTTCCATGTTAGTGAATGAAATCTCTCTCTTCTTTTTTTTTCTGTCAACCCCGAAGTCACCCTCCTTGCTGGATTGCTGAATAACAAACAGTATACTGAATGTTGTTCACGAGGTAGAATCCAATATTACAAGTTCAAATGTAAACCCACTTCCAAATGGAAATTTTGCACAAAGTGTTATTTTTCAATTCTTCTTCTGAAAACGGTGGGGCGTGACTGTTTTTGGGGGTCTCCTGTTGCGTGGCAGGTGCAATTGGAGGTGCTACGTGGGGATCAGAAAGTGGGTGTAGATGTTACCTTGGAACCTCGGGATGGATAAGTTTCGACTATGATAAGTTGGTTCCCAGTCTGAAGAATGCGGCACCATCTGGAATTCTAGACGAGGGAGCGGTGCGTCATCTGAAGTGAATGATCCAGCTTGAGCATCAGTCTTGAATGTGTAGCCATTGCTCCATCTGCTCGATGAGCAGACCAACAGTAGTATTGGTATTTGATAGGAATTTGATTTGTCACACTATTTCAGCCATTTGTAAAATAGGTCGATATTTATGCAATGCCAAGACTTTTTAACCCATTATTATGGATTGGTCCTATTAAGGACTAGTCGACCACTTTTTGGTCGAAATTAACACTTTTTCATTGGTAGCCAGAGTTTTGGAATGAATTTGGATATGGACGAAAGGGAATGGGTGTGGGGAATTGGGAACCAAATGCAATGGGACAAGAATTAAGACAATCTATACTAGCATGTGGATTTGGGGCTAAAAAAACAAAAAACAAAATATTGGTTGAAAAATACGGAAATCAATGTAAAATTTGTCATGCATTTACTGTAGAGCTCCGAGTGTTAAGCACTATTTGTGAAGGTCTCTTTAGAAAATCTCCCCAAGTACCGGGCATAATGTACTAGTAATAGCGCCTTGGCACTAGTAATCGTACCAGGCGCTATAATGGGCGTGCTTAATGAAGCGGGAGGCCCTTACACGCGGGCCTCCCGTCGTGTGAGCATTCCACCCTTGCCTTGAAGGCAAGGCCCTCATGTGAGGGCCTCCCACTATACATTCACACCAATTCCATCAGTACAATCAAATTTTCAGAATGTATTACAATTTGGTATTCTTTTTCCATGTTTAGCTAAGATCAGAAAACGTCTCAAAAAATCAACTACGGTCCTTAATGGGTTAACCCTTAAGTGCTTCAACATCCATATTTTGAACAATGAATAGAGGACTTATACTTATAGACACTGTTTAGCTGAACTAACTTCTCATTCATCCAATGTAATACTTGAATGTTGAAAAGACAATCCTTCTTTTAAGAATAATTTTAAATTAAATTGATATAAATGATATTTATATACTTATTTTAAAAATGTGCCAAAATTAGAAAAAAATTGAGGAATTTAAAGGTTTATGACTTATAATTACACTATGTACTAGAAAAAGGGTTGGCTATGGCCGACTCTACCTTGTATGCAGTCATAGGGTGAACCTATAGGATGAGCCCTATGACTGGGCACATAGTAGAATCAGCCATGGCCAATCTTTTCTCAAATGTTAAAATCGGGTAAAGGCACATTCATGGTCGCAATGCATGAAGAATTGGCCTTTGAATATGTAAAATTGGCCCTTGAAGTAGAATTGGCACTTGAAAAAGGTCTTGCCAATAAAAAAAAGTCTTGTGAAAATGTCCATAATATTATGTGTCTTACATGATTTTAACCTATTTTTGTTGGGTTCAAGAGGAGTTTCAACCTAGATAAAAAGAGGGAAGCTAGAACCTTGGTGAAAGGATGAAACCTACTACACCAAGGAACTTTGCTCCAAATGATCTTGATTTTTGAACCAATAGGTGCATTCTTCATTTCTACAATGGGTGACCTAGAAAACCATCTATCGGACACTTTTGTCTTTACAGGGTTAACTTTGAAAGGACAGACCTATGACTAGGATTTTAAACTACAAAATTCTTAGTTTATACTTTGTATGGTCTTATATTATAGCTATTTATTCTTGAAATTTTTTATTTTTATTTTTTAGATATAAAATCACATGTCATCTACAAGTCAATAAATTTTCATATTATTATGTGAAAATTAGAAATTATTGTGATTTTTTTAAGGGTAAATTAAAGAAAATTCATATCAATTACCAAATTGACTCAAAAATCTGAAAATTTCTTAGTGGAGTGTATGATGGAGTAAAAAATTTATCCTATCTTTCTATAATTAGAAAAATATTAGATTATTGTTGTAGATTCAAAGTTCAAATTGCAATAAAATATCCAATTTTAGAATTTTTTGAAATTTTCAAATTGGATAAGAAACTTCACCTCATTATGTTCATTTCAATTAGTCACGCTCAAATTCAAAAAAGATCATTTTTATGACTCAAATTCACATTAAGAGCAAGGAGTTTGAAGTTGTCAAAATACACTACATGATAATCTATGGATTAAGTATCTTCCTATGTAGAAAAGTCAATAATACCACAAAGAGAGGATTTCTAACACCAACTTCTTGCAAAAGTGCTCAACTCAATTCTATAAAAATTTGATGAAAAACCAATTTTTTCGTCTCTTGAAAGTAATAAATGTCATCCCAAGGCCATTTTTGGCTTCTAAGGTATTTTAGAGGTTTCAAAAGACAAGACCTATCACCAAAATACTTGGTAAAAAAATGATTTTATTTTTGGACCAATAAGTGCATTCTTTATTTCCATTGTAATCTTGAAAGTCATCAATTGGCCACTTTTGGACCTCTAGATGTCTAGAGTTAATTCTAGAATGCCATCTAAAATGTATTATATCCACTTGACAAATGTAAATAGTGGTAGCAAGCAAGGAAATGCAATTCTTCATCTAGTTTTTCTATATACAAATTCATCACTACAAGTGAAAGACATAATCAACACATTTCTATCAAAACTTAATTATTTTCCAAAAATAAGGTTCGGTAGTTTGATAATTGATAGACATTGATAAAAAAAATAGAAATATTTTTTTCATACAACCTTTCTTTTAGAAAACAAGTTTTCCAAAAATTATAGCATCTACATTTATAAATTTTTCCCAACAAGCTAGCCCTACCCTACATGTATGGTAATAGAATATCTACATCAATGAATTAAATTAAAGTCATAGTAGTTATTTAACTCCCAAAGCGGACCAAGGGTGTTTTTTAACAAGAAATTGTCAAAAATTGCCATTTTTAGTGCATTGTCCAAAATTTAAAATATTTTTTTTGAACTTCAATTGGACAAAAGTGTACTAGATTGCTATATCAAAAGTGAAAATAATTTCAGCTCATTCGAGCTCGTGGATTGAAAGATTTTAACGTTTAAAGTGAGAAAAAAGCAACGTTTTTCATTCCTTCAAAACAAGGTCAGCAGACTTTGATCTTTCTTATAGTGAAATTTTTGTTTTACATGAGAACGAGGATTCTGACCATTCATAAGTATATAATGTTAAGTTCAATCATGAAAACTTTCAAAAGCAAATATGGAATCTAGCATACACTAAATCACCTTGCAATGCATGGAGGTTAACCACTTAACCTCTACGCCTTTTTTCCATCAAAATTGCCTCAAAACTGCCATTTCTATTGCAAAGAGCAAAAAACTTTAAAATTTATTTTTTTACATATCTAACCATAGAATCTTGTATTACACTATAATGATTATGCATAGAAAAAATTTTAGAATCATTGACCACATAGATTGCAAGATATTTGCATTTAAAGTGTAGAAAATAAGTTTATTTAATACCTCAATTAGCTAGATTTCTTGGCTTTGAATCTTTTTAACTTAAAATTTTTGCAATATTGATTTTCATTTTATAATTTTATATGTTGAAGAATTGAGTTGAAAATCTAGGAAAAAAAATCAACAAAAAAAACACTTAATTTTCACTCATTAAAAATTTGTTAAGTAGAAGTAGGTTCAAGATTGAAGGGATAACTAAACCGTTAATAGCTCTAAGATGGAATTGAAACACAATAATCCCAACAATGAGATTGTTCTAGCAAACAATATTAACCCCATCTAACAATTTTTTTTTAAATTATAAAAATTGCATTAAAAATGAATTCTATAAGTTATTATTTAAAAAAGATGCTTAGATTGTCAAAAAAATAAGATTATCCATAACTTTTTCATCACTAGTCCAGATAGAATGAATCAAAGCTTCAAATGTAGAAAAAATATAATATTTGAGAAAAAAATTAAAAATTAAAAAAATTCAACCTTTTGTGATTTTTTTGGACTATCCCTCGAGTTGCTTTTTAGACTTATGCTTGGACTTATGGTGGCATAACTTTTGTTTTGAGGCACCAATTGAAATAAAAATTATATTCCCACAAAGCTAATCCGATTTACTATTTTTTTTTAAATTTAAAAATTATGTCAAAAATTGAGATCACATGAGCCTACCCCAAATCCCAAGAGTCCCCCACAGGGACTTTGGGACTTTAGGGTTTAAGTGAATTAGCAATACGGCACTAGTCATTTTTTGATAGTTTCTTGTGCAATGAGGATAGATTTTATTTGAAATCCACATGGGAGGTGCACTACAAAGGAAGTTCATGGGTGAGGAGCGACCAAATCCTAACTACCCATTTCTACTTTTTCTAATTACTTTCTAATAAATTATAATTTCAACCTACAATTTTGAGCTCTGTTTAACAATGTCCATAGGTTTCTATTGCCAAAAATTTCAATCCTAAATAACATGTGATACATTATCTAAAAAAGATTGAAAAATAAATTAAAATAGCATGTTTTTCAACTAAAATATTTATAGAGATCACATGAAGATGACTATTGTATCAATATTTAGCCAAAATAAACTTTCAGTAGAAAGCTATTTTATAGAATTTTTTTTCTCATTTTTCAAATTTTTTTTCTTATATAATATAGGGATGTGAAAGTTATTTTTAGCTTTACAGTGTATCTTTTTTCTTCTAAAATTTGTAACTAATTATTATTAACATTAAAAATATCAATAATTCAGAACATAAACTTTCAAAGTAGGAAAATCTATTCATATAGTTTTTTTAGAAATAAAATAAAATTTTAGGATATAATATAGGGGGTCCAAAATTTGGTTGCTCCTCACCCATGAACTTCCTTTGTAGTGCACCCCTGGGGAAATCCAAACAGTGAAATGTGGGAATTGGAATATTGTGGGAAAAATTTGGAAAACTTTGACTTCACAAATTGCAAGATTGATAATAGGACTTGAAATTAATAGAAAATGTTTCTTTTTAAAACCTCCTCAACATAGCTATAATAAAGTTTGGCTCTTCTTAAAACGTGATTTGAGGAAAAAAAATTTGGTACAATTGTATCCCATATTTTATTAGCTATGTATAGGTCAAATTTCGAAAGTTGATGAGGGTTTTAGCAAAAAAAATGCCCCAAAGATGCACAAATTGCCACAACTACCCAAATTTTTTTAAACAATATAATTTTTTATTCAATCATCCAATTGGTAAAAAAATTATATTTTCACTAAAGGGGTACATATTCGCACCTTGCGTCAACATTTTGAAAACATTAGACCAAAATTAACTTTGTATGACCCTACCTTGAGTTTTCAAGTGTATGTTGAATGGACACTTTGTCTTTTAGGGGTTAAAAAGTATAATGGTGTGTTCTTTAACCTTGAAATGCTTAAGAACACTCAATATTCTACAAAATATTACTCAAATGCTATTTTTAGTGCAAAGAGCACAAAGATTCAAAAAAATAATTTATTGCATATTAAAATCTAGGATCTTGTAATAGACTAGTATAAGAATGTATGCATGAAATATCACAAACTTTGACCCCATGGGTTGCAAGGTATTTGAGTGCAAAGTAGGGTACAAAGTGAAAAAAATACAGTTTTTAGCATGGTAAAATGGTTTATAATACTTTGAATCCTATTTAACTTAACATTTTTGCATTTCAAAGTCATAGATCTTTGTTTTTTTCAAGGTTAACCTTCAAAGGATAAACATGCCCAAAGGGTTTAGCTTCAGGGTCGAATCTAAATTTCACATAGTTCTGATTTTAAATATTTAGGAGCTTCAATGAGACAATGTAGTTCCAATAATGACTTTTTTTTTCAAAATTGATAAAATTACAATTTTTGTGACAATTGGAAGGTAGCATCTTGAAAGCGTAAAATGCACCACTTTTGAAAATTTCTATCAAATTTCTCTTAGTGTGAGTTTAAGGGTTACACCAATTACACCATAATGTTTCCAATCATCTACAATTCCACTAAAAATTTTAAATTATTTTAAATATTTTTGTCATTATGTCATAAAATTATGTAAAATTCACTTTAATTTTTTTAATTATACAAAATAGTTAAATTTTAATAAATATTAGTACATGAAAAAATTATCAAATTTTAGAGAAAAAAAATTTTAATATAGAAAAAAATCTAAAGGTTGAACTCATCTTAGATGCAAAGCTACAAGAAGAAAACATGTACTCTCTCCATCCCAAAATGATTTTCTTATTAGACAAAATGTTTATGATTAAGTTTGAAAATTAAATTTTTTTCAAGTTGTTTTTACTAGTAACTAGAATTTTACTAGAATTCAATGTACTCTTATCATCATAAAACTTTGAGTTTTAAAGCTCTTTACAATGTATAGTTTCCAAGTAGTCAAAAGTAGAATTTTGGGAGCATTTTTAAGGAGCACTGATACCCACTCATTGCCACATAGAATCACTAACCATGTTTGGAATGATGGTCTTTCTCATGACCATGTATGGCCTAGGAAGGAAATCAACCTATAGCATTCCAATTATACACTTGACCAATTGTCAATGCAATTCTATGAATGTCTACTTATTTCCCTAGCATGTCAATATGAATTGCCTATCACAAATTTGTTCTTTGTCATGAAATCATAAAAATCTATTAACTTTTGGTTTGTAGCGCATATATGGCAACCATTGTTCTCCATAATAGACATTCCGATTCAAATTTCCTCCCGTTGTTTTGGGAACTACTACCAACCC
Organism: Climacium dendroides; assembly: GCA_950106755.1. Taxonomy (NCBI): domain Eukaryota; kingdom Viridiplantae; phylum Streptophyta; class Bryopsida; order Hypnales; family Climaciaceae; genus Climacium; species Climacium dendroides. The sequence continues at coordinate 48,013,412 of OX467083.1, read as the reverse complement.
CTTCTTCCCATGTCACAACATACAACCAAAATATCATTTTGGAACAAAAATTTAAGGGAAACCAAAAGATCATTTTGGAATAAAGAAATTACTATTCTTCATTCTATTTAATATTGCCTCTCAAACAGTGATACTCATACAAATATAGGTCCACACTAAATCAAGCTATTTCATGCTTTTTTTTTTTAACAATTGCTATAGAATGTACTTCATCCCATACATTGCAAATACTTTAATCCCTAAAGGACCAAGTGTCCGTTCAATGTACACAAGAAATCTCAAGTAAGCTCCTACAAAGTCATTTTTGGTTGGATATTCATGAAATTTGGACACAATGTGTAAACATGTACCTCCTTTGTGAAAAACTAATTTTTATTCCAATGGATGCCTAGATCAAAAGTTATACTACCTTAATTTTTTTGGGTAACTTCGACAATTTGAAAATCTTTGAAGAATCTTTTATAAAAAGATCAACTTTTGAAATTTGGCATGTATGTAACTAGTAAAATATGGCATACAACTATTCCCCAGAAAACAAATTTTAATCCTCAAATCAAATTTTAAGGAATCAAACTTTGTTAGCTATATTGAGGTGGTTTCAAGAAAAAATATTTTCTCCTAACTTCAAGTCCTATTATCCTATAGTCAGTGAAGACAAAATTCTTTAAATTTTATCCACATATCTCCAATGTTAGAAACTTCACTCCTCAAATTTCAAATAAATTTTTTTTACATTGCTCAAGAAATCATCAAAAAAGATTAGTATATTACAAATTCATGTAACCTCCTTGCATTGTAAGGTGATTTAGAATAAGTTAAATTCCATATTTGCTTCTAATTTTATCTTGAGTGAACCTAATATCATATACTTGTGAATGGTCAAAATTCTCATGTCCATGTAGAGCAAAAAATTTACCCCAAAAGAGCCCAAAGTATGACAAAGAGCACACTATAGAAGTAATTGTAATGCTATATTCAAAAGCATAAAGAAAACTGAATCAAAAGCATAAAGAAAACTGAATCACCGAGTAGCGTGGAATCCGTGGATTCCTTGAATCCTAGGAGCAACACTAAATGAACTCATCTCAGAGGCCCACACCAAACAGAATGAAGAGTGTAAGTTAGCCAAGTGTCATGCATGTTCAGGCATGTTCTCCAAAAAGAAACATCAGCCCCTTTTTCTAGGGTTGCCCACCAAAGTCAGAGAGGGTGTTACGAATGTAAAGAAAAAGAGCAAGTCCACGTGCATCGTGCTGTACAACCGGAGGATTAACCTCTAAATTAGAAATCGTAAAACATGGATGATCATGTCTACTCTAATTGCCTAAAAGATACTGTCCAAACTCTTCACCCCATCCAACAACAGCATCCGAGTCGTTAACACACTTAAAAAACATCTTACACAGAAAACGGCAATGACTTCAAAAAGAGCGGAGTCAACACATTCATCAGCGGAAGGCCAAATCTGCTAGCCTTCGATAAAATTCTTCAAAAAATGACAGTCTTGATAGTCTTTGAGCGCCGTATTGTAACAGCAATGATAGCGTGAAGAATTCTTTTAGATTTGAAGAATGATCGACAATGGAATTCTAGACCTACTTGAATATATTAAAGATGGTAATGAGCTTCATCCACATCAGCTTGAGAGTGGAATAATAACAGTAGCATTAACCACGAGAGGTAATAAATGGTTCACCTTCACTAATTCAAAGACCCTTTTTGTACAAGACCAAAAAAAAACAATACCCAGCATCTCAGAGTGCAGGGTAACCTGGACCGACGTACTCTATACATAGGCAATCAACCTTTGTTCCCTTTCCCCAAAGTGCGTAAAGCACCACCTACTTGACATTGACACCCAAGCTAATGTACATGAAGCAACACAAACACACAATTAGAGGGACTGATTACAGAAGCAGTGGTGGCCGCCTTTCCAATTTGGAGCAGTAGAGATCGAATGGACAAAACCACATGTCGCTTTAGGAGAGATCACTCATGAGGAATGTTCGTATACGCTGCAACAATTCCGCTTTCACGTTATCGGGCACCATGGCTGCAACAGTCCGTGAGACATAAGCCAACGGCGGTGTAGCCTTTTCAAACAGCTGAGAAAGTCTTTTCTCACTGATATCGCAACTTGCATCACTCGCCTCTCAATATATATAATCATATTCTAAGATTGGGACCACATATGACCTTGACGGAAATACAGGACATCCACCAAAATAGCAGAAATACCAACCATAAGAATGTTAGGTGAACGCACCTCGCCCCTTTGGGGTAATGGTACGAACAAGGTCATCCACCGTGATATTCGCACGACCTTTCTTTCTAGTAAAAGCCCTGCCAACCATTCCGTTCGAACATGTTCCAAGGCGAAAATAAGCTTCAACAACACACTGAAATCCAAGAATAGGACACGACATGTAGCAACCTTCTTAAAGGCTCCAATACGTACATACATACGAGACTATCCAAACACTAAGAACCTCCAAAATGTGAATAACGAGGAATAGAGCGTAATCAAAACATAATTCAAAGGCACATCGAGCGTCGAGAAACCAGGAAGCCAGACAGACCTGCATTGAGCCTTGAGTTCATCTCGCCAGCCACATTCAATGAGTCGTTCCCGCAACAACTCTTTCAATCTTTCCTTCTCCCCGCTTTCTATCAACTGCACCCGTCCAAACCAAATTACAAGTGAGAAGGCCGCCCCTGTTCCACTGCGTCCCGTTTCTTTTACTTCTCTTTCCCCCAAGCAGACAACGAGTCGACGACTTCAGAGCGTAAGACCAATTCGAACCAACCAGTAGTGTGGGGAGGAGCTGTCCTCGTGTCTCAAGCAAACTGCAGATGGGCATAATCCCTCCCCCGCAACCTCCAACCACAAAGAGGGATACAAGTCATGGCGGAGGGGGGTAATCGACCTTCATGTTAATAATCTCCTGCAGAGTCGGCTCCTGGTCCCTGTCGTCATCGGCATCCGGCGTCGGCGGCCTATTAACAGACGCCCTCCTGAACCACCGCGCCATCATCAAAACCACAACCAATCAGTGCCACCACTCCTCATCATACGCCACCCCAACAGCCACCCCCAAACACATCCCCATTCCCTCGCAAACCCTAGAAACACCCCAACCCACTCACATGGCTGGAAGAGACGCAAACGAACGACGCCGGTGATTCTAAACAAGAGAAGAAGCAGCAGCAGCAGCAGCAGCAGCAACGACACAGAGTTTCAGCTGGGAAACTGGGAAGAGGAGGAGCCACATTAATCACGCTCTGTACTGTACAGTCGGAGTAATTGAGGCAAAGACAAAAAAGGAGCGAGAGTGACGAGCACGGGAGTGATTATGCAGATTCGCATGCGACTCGTGGCTTTTGGAATAACGTAGTGGTGATGATGATGCGGAGGATCATGCACAGAACTTGGAGATGATCCTCTCCACCACAACGAAAGAAGGCGCCTGGCTGGGGATATGCGAGGGGAAAAGGGGGGGGGGGGTCGTCGCAGGCCACCGAAGGCGCAGGCGCGGGCTATGGCGATGGCGATGGACGGGCTCCAAACCCTAATTTCGTCGGCATCGTCACCATCCGACTCGTGGCGTGGTTCGGAAGTTACTAAGCTTACTCCCTCCGTAAAACTGAACGGTTCTCCAATTATGACGACGACGAGCAATTGATGAGCATCTCCACCCCAAAACCCGGCCTCCAAACTGGAAATAGAAGCTTGGCATTCACAAAGGAGAACTTTTGGGTATTATTAACCCCTCCATGATTCAGTTGGACTATGTTTTCAACAAAAACGCTCCAAAACTGCTGCTTCTAGTACAAGTACCCAATTTTGTGGGATCTTGTACTATGCTGGTTTGAAAAGATGCTGAAAAAATTTCAGAAATTTTCACCATGTAAATTGTAAGATAATAGCATTTGAAGTGACAATTTCTTTTTTAATTTGGTCTTGTGAAAAAACAAGCAATTGCACTTCTCAAGGTCACATTTGTATAAAAAAAACTATCCAAAATGGTGGTAATCTCTTTGGATTCTTTCTTTTTTAGGCAAGTTGGCTACATACTTAAAAAAATTCGTGAAATTATACAACATATATTTAGGAAAAACTCAGTAAGTAGAAAAAATAGAAAATAATTCAAAATACTAAATTTTTAACAATTTATTTATGGAATTGAAAAATGCCGAACTCAATGGTTGTAATAAATAATCTACACCTAATGTTTGGTGGGTTTTTTTCCAAAAATATTGAAAATTGAGTTAAATAAAGGACCTCAAAGTTTATCTTAGAATAAAGATTCCATAACCACCTCCGAACTAAAATTCTTTATAACTTTCATCTCATAAATCAAAATGAATGATTCAAAGATTTCCACATATATGGAAATCTAGAAAACCAATTTAGAAATTATTTTTAAAAAATATGTATTTTAAAAGTTTTTTTAGTTGTCTGGCTTATCCACTGAGCAATAAAAATTACATGTCATAAAATAACTTTTTAACCATATAGACAAAGTTATAAAAAAAATATTAGGCCTTAAAGTTACTCCTTGGGCACATGTTGTGTGTGAAAATTTCAAAAAATAAAAATAAAAATTTCATACATAGTGAGTTGTCTAATTGTTATGTTGCTTGAAAACACAATTTGGGCATTTAGGGGTTGACTTAGGGGTAGCATAGGAAAAGTCACATGTCATCGAAAACCAAAAAATTGGATTTGGTCATTTTAGAACAAAAAAACTCCTTGATACCTTCATTGCAACATATAGAAAAATAGTGACCACTTCAAAATGTAATGAAATATTGTTGGTGAATCAAATAACTATGTAAATTTGTTAAGGGGACTCCCCAAAATGATCTTACTATTGGACATAGTGTTTTAGATTAAGGCTACTATGTCATTTTAAAAATCCCTTTTGTATTGAAAATAGCATTTGGTGTATTCCTATTGTCTTGAAAACTTTGAGTTTTGGAGCCTTTTTCAAAGTGTAGTTTTAGAATATTAAAAAGTGAAATTTTGGGGGCATTTTCAAGGAGCATCAATGGGCATTCAATTGTTGAGTTTGAAGTCATCATTTTGTGGGAAGTTAGTATGAACCCAAGACCATATGTGAACCTTTATTCCACCTTCTAAAGCTTCATCTCCTTCAATCTAGTAACACTCAAAGAGATGCAAAACATAAGAACAAACAATGTTGATTGATCCCTTTAACCATTTCAATTATCTTTTGATTGACAATTGCATAGATGGAGGGAGAACTATTATTTGGAGATGTTTTGTAGGTCCTAGATAGCAATTGAAAGTTGAATCTAACCAATTTGCAATGTCACAAAATGCAACAGGAAGATCATTTTGGGACAAAATATTATTGCCAACAAGATCATTTTGAAACAAAGGAAGTAGCATTTTTGAAATGGCCACTACTCTTGTTTACTTTGCAATAGAAGTGATTTGGAGTATTTTAGCATGTACAATCATACTACTAAAATCATAATTCCCTCTCTAATATCACAAATGCTACCATTTAATACTAGGGGCTCATGCTTGCTATGCTACGCATTCATTGTATCATACATTAGTAAAATTTTGATATATTTGAATAGAATGCATGATAATGATTTCAATAAGTCTTTAAAATAATTATTTCAAATATTTTGTAATCATGCATACATAAAAATTGTATTTTCACACAATGTGATATTACAGAAATAGAGTAGTAGTTTGCAATCACTTTTGTAATATCACTTTTTATAAAGGGTGATATTATAGAAATAACATAGTTGTTGCAATTAAGGTGATATTAAAGAGGATCCATAGGATGATATTATAGAGGTAGCAAATCCATTACTTCTTTTGGCTTTACACTTCTTTGCACTTCTATGATTTTGTGCTTTTGTAAGTTGTTCACAAAGTTTTTGAGATTTATAAAGTTTTCTTTTCAATTCTTCAATTTGGGTTGCCATTTTTTGTAACAATGGAGTCAAATTTCTAATGCATTCTAATGTATGTGTATCTTTTATAGTATTTATCATTGCATATGTTTCATTCATCATTCAATAAATTTCTATTGTACATTTCAATATATGCTTACTTATAAAAAAAATTATACAAAGATTTTAGTCATTTTTATTTGAAGATTTATTGAAATTTTTGTTTTGCATTCTATCTAATACATAAAAATTCTTATTAAATTCTAATGATGAATGCGTAGCATAGCAAGCGCCAACCGCTAGTGTAAAACTATAAATTTTAAATGAAATAATTAACCAAAAATGGAGTTTCACTTTTTTAAAGCCCAAATTTGGTATGCTTGATCAAAATTGCATGAGAATTGAATGTTGATTATGCAAGACAACAATGACAATCATATTATATACCATGCAAAATTCTTTTGAATGGTAGAATAGGGTGGACAATTGAGAGTTGTTGGATATTCTACATTGGGCAAGCAATTGGGTGCTATTGTTATAGAATGACATGAAGTTCACATCTATTATAAATGGTTTAAGGTTGATAAAGATGTGGTTCAATAAATGTTAGTTTAGGCAAGCTTAATTGTGAATAAATACTTGTCAAAATAAATTGAACCTTTAGCCAATAAAAAAAGTGCCTTTAGAATGTTGAACTTGTGCATTTAAAACACTGACTCATCAAACATAATTGGAGAGGAAGGTCACTAATTTCAAACCTTTTAAAGATGGTCATAACCCCCACCTACTAACGATCTTATATTTTTTGGTTAGAAAATTTATACCAATTCTAGTATTTTTCAAAATACCCAATTATCCTTAATTGACATACGTAGTTTCAAAGAATTTTAAGGAAACTCTTCTGATATTCAACTACATGTGAGCTTCTTTTATATCATTTTTTTTATCTCTAAAAGATGCTGATTTATCAATCTTAGTCTTGGGTTTTGAATCACAATTTAAACTTGTTGTTTTTTGCATTGAAAAGTTTGATAAAATTTACGAATAGTGACTTTGAGGTTGCCCGTGACCTTGTGAACGATGGAAGCTCATCATTGATTGGTCATTTGAGCAAGCTACATGATGCCCGTGTAAAAAAATTATGAAATCCAAGTTTGGGCAGCCCCGCAAATGTCCTTGAAGGATTATCTTACCAACCGACTCCCATCTTTCGACCTTCCAACCTCAACCAGGTACCGACCAGAGTTCTCCCCGGGTGGCCCTCCAAGACGCCGGGTTGCCGGAGATTTCGGACATCCCGGAAATCCGCTTTGAATCAACGACGAGCAGTCCCAATTCGCGGTCCCAATTCGCGACCTCTGGATGGATCAGACAGATCAGTCTCGTCGCGGGATCGTCACTTCTGGCGCGAGGTCACAGTCACTTTGGTAGCGCGATTTGGAGCAGGATGGGCAACCTCAAGTGTGAGTCACAACTCTGGCCATTCTTTGAAAACTTTGAGCATAATTTCATTTGAACTGAGGATTTGAGTCTAGTATTGATCAATCGATGTGCGTAATTGTTGCGTCGGGTGAAAATATTGTTGGAGGTAAGAGTATTTTGGAGATCGCTGGGGTTTGTTGAATGTGATTCGTGTGGTAAAGATTAGTTCTATGTTGTGCATTGGGAAGAGGGTTTGGTTCTTAGGGGCAAGATGCGTAGGTTTGACGTTTCAGGTTACGGTGTCATGTATTGTTACGGTAAGAGTCTTTGGAAATGTTTGTTTGCCGTTAGTTGCTGGCCGTGATTTTTATAAGCTGGTTTCTGAATTGATGTATTGCATTTGAACTAGGATTTTGATTTTAGTGTCGTTTGATGTGCATAATGGTTGCTGCAGGTGAATATAGTTATGAAGGTGAGAAAATTTAGAGGATGCCGCGGGGGTTTGTCGAGTGTGATTCATGTGGTAAAAATTAGTGCTGTGGCGTGCAGTAGGAAGAGGGTTTGGTTTCCTAGGAATAAGATGCGGATGTTTGACTTTTCGGGTCACGGTGTCTTGTGTAGGAAATGGCTTTCTCCGGTCCTAGTGGCCAAGAATTTTGTCGAATTGGTTTTTGAATTAGGGACTTTCGGTATTTTTCGTTTGTTACGGTTGCTGGATTTGGCTGTTTCGCATTTTCTTTTGTATTGTCGTCTTAGATTCGTGAAGGGAAGGAGGTCATTATAATTTAATGCTATGTTTGTGAGCCCAAATGTTTTGTGGAGCATGGACAGAATTTGAGTTTGCGTGACTTACCTTCGCTGACTTTGATGCGCAGCCAAGGCATCAGAAAACCCGCAGGTGAAGAAGATAGTAGACAAAACATGGGATCGTTTTGCAAGCACAAGTGAGCATGGAGCCCTTGGAGTGCAAGATTTGTACTGTGCGATCCTTCTCGTTTACAAGTAAGCGAAGTCAATGATAACCGTCTTGCTGGGTTCCCAACCAGATGCCACCCAACACTTTCATCTTCCATTCACGATATCCATGTCCCCAATTGTCTCCATTATATTACTGTTTTGTAAAACGTGTTGCCACTTGGTTTCCTTTTGTATGTGCCAGTGACATCAACAAGAAAGTGCCAGGCCCTTTCTATGATCCTCCTTCCAAGGAAGAGGTTGAAGAGCTTCTGACGGTCAGTGTCCTTCCTAACTGAAACCTTACGATGCTCTCTGTGTCGATTTATAACGTTCGTTACCTATTGAGCACATCACCCTTTCTACCTACAGATGCTTAGGGTGCTGCACTGACAAATTATTCCTTCTAATTGGTTCTAAACTCAACTGTCTCTAATGACCCACTTTTTAATTGCACATTCCCTGTAATATCTTGAGAATCTGGTAGTTGTCTACAGGCCAACTTCCACATGTCAAGGGCATTCAGAAGCCCACTTTTATCCCCGAAGACTGACATTAGAGAGTTTTGAGTGTGCTGTCACCCATATGCAAGCTTGTACCGTTTATGCTTGCATCATAAATTTTAATCCCTCAACCTTGTATCTTTATCTAGAATGGGAGATCGGGCATTGTGGATAACCAAGATTCAGGCCATCGTGCTTGACGATTCCAAGATGACATAGGGCGAATCTAGAGAATGTTATGTCCATCGTCTGAAGTTCCATTTTTTTGTTTATCTTGTACGAGTTCATTTACAGTGTGCATGACTTGGATGCAACAGACGTTTGACAAGAACCAGGATGGGTTTCTGGACCGGAACGAGTTCACGGCCTTCATTGGAGAATTCACGAAGAACGTGACTGCGCGGGTGAGCGCCACTATCTTGCTCTTCTCCTTCGTCATCCCCACCATTGTATCGCTGGCCAGGCCCGGGGCGGAGACGCTGCCTCTCCTGGGCCCTGTTGTGAAGAAAGCTCCCGCGCCCGTCTATTCGGCTGTCATGACCGCGTTGATTGTCTTTGCTGGTAGTACGTTGAAGGGAAATTAATGTACTAGGTATTGCTTGAGAGCATTATGGGAATGAATGCCAAGTTGTTCTATGCAATCAAGAACATCCAGACCTGTACTTTCAGGTTGACCTTAGGGCTTAGAATTAGGAGAAGGACTATGGGTTTCGATTCTTTCTGGGCAGCCAAATGATACAGTGACACGGCTTCCATAAACTCTGGACTTGGCGTTATAGAAGCCAGTGATTCTCACTACAACCTTTTCTGTCATAATCGCATGATCAAGTCCAATATTGGCCCTCCTTCAGAAGCATGGATCTCTATACGAACAAGAGATGCATTTGACATACCCTGGGTCATAATTAAATTGAGAACGTTTTTGGAAGTACTTGTATTCTGTCCCTCGCTTTCAGTGGTGGCAATTTCAATCTGGGTTCGTCAATTAAGTTAGTCAGACCCAAAACCTCCCCCACTCAGTTTCAACCCCTAGTTCTGGACCCAATTTCACCCTATTACATCCTGATGTAGTGAAAATTGTTTAAGGCACTGTTATTTACTAAGTAGGCCAGTTGTACTTGACTATTGAATGCTGGAGATGTCAAACACCGCAGATGCTTGTCACTGGGAAGTCAAGATTCAACCATACAAGTTTCCCATTTTATCAGTTTTAACTCATGTTCTGATCTACAAGTGAAGCAGCCACTGAATTCCCAGAATTATAAGACATCTTTGGCATGCCAATACCACACAAGCAAATCCATAACCGCAAAAAGAGTGTTTTCATGTCTGCTACTTTCAAGTACAAACGTTCGTATTGCTTTTTCCTCATATGCACAAACTGTGATCTGTATGAAATAATGACTTGTCGCAAATTAAGAGACCAGCGTCATATACTTGTTGAGGAATATACCATTATACCATTATAGAAATATCATAGACAAAAACATGGAAGGTATCCATCCATTAATCCCTAAGCACCCAGAGTAAATTCAATGAAATCCAGACCTTTTCGACTTCAATCCGCTCAAGCTTTCTCCTAAGAATAGATTCACATAATCCAACCATACTGATTGGTAGTTAAGAGAGACTTGGAGGTGCGGAGACAAGGACACCTCTTTTTGATCGTACTACTCAAAAGATTATAGTAGTCAAATAAGAATGTTTTTCAAAATATAGAGGCCAAATTTTGGCCTCTGAGGTGCTCAGGTTAAGTTAGATTGTTTGTTTTATTTTGTTTGTTTGTTACATTGAGATCTCTCAAACCATGCGTCCCCAGTCACATGCTTGGTACCATTGGAAAGTCCTCTATGAGGAGGGGTGCATGGGCTTTGTTTTCTAGCATTTGGACTTACGGTGTGAAAGTTATTGAATTTCAAAGTTTTTATAAATTAAAAAATTTGAAAATTACTTTTACTTATATTTTGATTGTAGCAATGGCACAAGGCACACTAGTTATAATGGTTTTGTTGATAATCATTGGATCAATCATAATACTTCATATAAGGTTACATTTTGATTCTTGGTCCTCAAATGAAGGAAAGAAGGATTGTTCAAAGAGACTACAATCTTTTGATCGTAGAAAGAATAGCTATGAAGAGATTGTTAAGCACTCAGTTGTTGATCTTTTATAGGAATATCCTTTGATTATACAACAAAATGGCTTGTATTACCTTGTTTGGCACTACAATATTTATCTTCCACAAAATGTTATGATTTCTCCCCAGCTATTCATTACTTAATGTAGTAGGAGGCCTCCTTCCCAAGGCTCCCTCTGATGTGAGAACCCTAGCCTTCAAACTTAGGCTCTGTTGTCTTTAAGCCTAGGCTTTAGCATTGTGGGAGGCCTTCGAGGGGAGGCCTCCCACTATATAACATTGTTACAAATAGAAATGTCCTTTGATTGCAAAACATAATTAACTTAGAGTTACTTAACAACAATTACTTTGCACTATAGGGAATAACAATTGTAAGGTAATGGCAAGGTAGAGACACTTTTCAAATTGCACCATCTATATTTTGACCTTTAATGACCACCTACCATCATCCAAAATTATCATGCGCATTCAAAAGAGCAACCAAGAAGAGTTTCAAGAGTTGAGCTTCATGTTTCAAGGGTATTTGTTGAAAGGGAGTCTAAGGGGCATGAATAGGTCCTCTATGTTTTCAACTTTGAAAATTCATAAAATATTGTTTGAATATCAAAAAAATCACAAAACATCTTGGGATGATTTTCACTTGAGTAGTTTAACATTTGTGCTTCAAAAATACATTGTTTAAATAACACAACTAGTAAGGGTGGTGAAAGCATTAGAGGAGTGAGGATAAGGAAGGGTCATTTTAAGGCTATTCAAGACATTCACTAATGTCAAAATATTTAAAAAATTAATTAATTATAAATAAATAAACTTTATTAATTTAAAAAAATTAATAATATTATCTAACATGATAATATATCAATAACATCAAATTGTTGATGTGGTGCAAATCTCATTAGAAAAAAATGAGCCCTCAAAGGGATTGCTTTACAATTAGAGTTTTCTTCAATGGAACTCATAGCCCTTCGATGGACAATGGCCATTGTTCATCATCAATGTTGAATAGTGTCTATAATTTATAAATATTAATAAATATTAATAAAAAATATTTTAAATGTTTTTAAAAATATTTAAAAAGTTTTTAAAAATATTTAAAAAGTTTTTAAAAATATTTTAAATGTTTATAAAAATATTAAAATTAAAATTATTAAAAATTAAAATTAAAAAATTAAAATTAATAATTAATTAATTTAAAAATAATTTAAAAATAACATTTTGACGTGCACTACAAGAAATTGGGCACATTTGTGACTTCAAAAGAATCTGGTTTGATTTAAAATGACTAGTACTTTCTTAATTGTACCACCTTTGATCAATCTACAATGTCTAAGTCATTGTGCAGTTGTGATTGCGACTTAGGGATGAAGTCTTAATGAATTCTAATAGTCATCTATAACTTTTGTTAGTAACGTGGTCAAGATTTTGACAGAAAAGTGGAGAATCCAATGTGTGGGCCTTAGTTATTTTTGAGTATTTGCCCATCATACATTGTGATTGTACTTTACTAAATTGCAATTGAAAAATGACTTCTAAAGCTGTCTAAGTGCATTTTTTGAAAGTTTTGTAGCACTATCCTGCATGGCTTTGCACAAACGTGGACAATAGTAATTGTTGCCTTACTAGACTACAACTACAACCACTGAAACAATTGTGCCTTAGTCAAATTTGAGTATCACACACTCGAAGGTTGCATGTATAGGTCACTCAAAAGCGACTATGACATGATTTAGTGGACATTGGCAATTGGCTTGTCAGCCAAGTTTCACAATTTAGTACAAAGAACCAGCCTTTACTACAACCCCACTACAAATAGTAAGGTTGGATAATGATTCCCTTCATTGTATGATCCACTATGGAAATGATAATTTTTGCTCAACAATTGTTCAAACATGGTTTTGACTCCAATGCATGCCCCAATTGCTTTTATAATGTTACTAGCAAATGACTATTAATTAACTACTTATAGTAATCTAGAAGGAATGGGCTAATGATTGCCTACTATCTTCATTTCAAATATAGAACTATTAGGCCTCATGGTTAGGATCATGCTCATTATGCATTTTCTAACTATTGCTATGTTTTTGCACCCATTAAGGACACTTAGGCTATCTATAGTAGCACTTGTAAAAAAAATTCCCACAATGATGCCCTAATATTTTTCCTATAGGTTCTCCTTTGTTGACAATTTGATGGTGCTCACCACTCCTTCATGGTTCATTTCCTCGATGCAACAACATTGCTGATTATAAGCAACCCTTGGGATAAGGCTCACAAGTATTACAATATTCCTTGCACGCTACTTTGTAGTCCACACTCTTGTGACTTCAATATGATTTTGTTGTAGTAATATATAAGTCGTAGTAAAGGACTATACTATAGAACGACTCAAAAATGACTAATGAATGACTTTAGTATAACTATTAACTGGGCATTCAATTCGGCTCCCCATAGACTACACCTTCGGCAATTTAGGAGGGTTGAGCACCTATTCCCCTACTACTTTGGCACCTTGCACATTGTGATTCATTATACAATTTGTAGACATCATATGCAATCATTGTCACACTTTCCTTACATGAAGTGAGGAGACTTAGGACAACTACATACATCCCTATTTAGGAGAAGTGACCCTGATACTCTTCTTGCACCAATCATTTCCGATCCCCTTAACAAATTTGTCTATAACTTTTGATGGAAGCTCAAAATCAAAAATAGATTTTTTTGGAGATAAAAGTGAGGTTGATTTTTCAACTTTCATTAATTCAAAGTTTAAAAAATAAATAAATCTAATATGCTTCAATGAGATTTGAAATATTATTTGTAACATAATTCCTATGTTTTATGCATTCTCTTGTCTCCTATCCCACTTTCATAAAAGCTTGTCATTTCATCTTTCTATATACACTTGTGCACTAAGTGACTTTGGAAGCCATGCAACATATATGCCAAATATGGTGTATTATGTATGGTGTACAATTGTCATTATGCTCCTTTTGTACATATCGATGTAAATTGAAATTGATAGGAAAATTACTTATTGTGTTTTTTGAAAGTAACATGAATCCTAAATCATAACTTCTAAATGACTATATAACGACTTTACAATAACTTACACATGACTTTGATGTGGATGTCCTTGTCAATAATGCTTGGACTATATCGCAACTGCAAAATTAATGTTTAATTAGCTAACATAGACTTCTACGTCAACAAAAATTCCTTTTAAAATGGGCAGTTACTCGGCTTTTTTCCAAAATTTATTTGTCTACCTCATTAGCTATATAGACCTTGTTATCCTTTCTTCATCCAAGGCTAAAATGGATGGTGACAATAGAATTGTAGACTCATAAAGAATGACTTGCCCACTATGACTGTAGGTCCTCAAGTCATTTCCAAGTCATTTTTGCCCGGAATGATTGCTTTAAAGTCATTCTTTGTAGTCATTTATACCCTCATTTTCTTATAGTGGTGGTCACATTAATGCTACATCAAGATTCAAATTTTTTATAATTTTTTATTTTTTTAGATATTAAGTTTTTTTAAATACTTTTTAAACATTTAAAAAATTATTTAAGTGAATTGTCTCACGTTGATGAGGCCTTCCAGTTTGTTGGCAAAATAAAAATCAAATTTTTTTCCACCAATGCTCCCGTTGTTTCCATTATCCATAGACTCATGTCTCCTTTGAGGGCTCATTTTTTTCTTAATGCATGTTCCCCATTGTCCAGGAACTTGTGGTCTCATTGAGACTTCAAACTTCATTTAACGTGTTAGTTTTTAGTTCTTCTAACTTATCCCTTTGCGTCTCCTTGGTAAGCTTACTAATGACATGGCAGCTTCTACATCTTACTTTGATGGACTCTAGCATCCGTAAATTAGACTATCACATAGTCAGACCACCTATAATTGACACCTAGGGAATGACCTATTGTAGTCTTGTATCAATTCATGACAAAAAAATTTAATAAGGGTAGTCATACCTTCTCCAAGAAGTAAACTTCTATACAGAATGAGAAGTTGGTGAAAGAAAAGAGTCAATGGGGAGCTGTTTTGCATGAAGTAGGTATGACATTCCTTTTGTGTTGTTTTGAGGGTGAGAATGGAAACTTGGAAGAACTTTTCATCTACAAAGGAAGTCACTACAATAATCTTTTAGAGGTGAACAATAATGTAGGTGTTGACTTTTTGGAGCTCCAAAGGAGAATAATGGCCATTGTCAATCTTCAGAGGATGGGACCTTTACAATCCACGGAAAACCAATAAAAGAGTGCCATGTCCCTTCCATGAAGATTGAGAATGTGGTAACAAAGGTGCAACTATCCCTAATAAATGAGATTTGGTTTACATTAAGTTGAATTAGTAAACACAATCAATGTCTTCGATGATGGTATTCAAGTGATTAATAGTAATTGCATTAGTAAATTCATCATAGTGAGAAGTGACTTTTTTAGGCCTTCTTGTTGTGGTCAGGTTAGGATATATTGTGACTCCTTTAGGTGAGTAAGATGACCATTATGAATACAATTTTTGCTAGTTTGGGATAGTCTAGAGACTCTTATAAGTCAATTTTGCAACACACTTCAAAAGTTTGTAACAAATTTATACTTTTTGAAAAATAATAGAATTTCAATTGCTCTCCCCATTCCTCAATTTTTCCTTTGGGTGAAATTAAAAAAAAAATTAGAACAATGCCAACAAGCCAAACCAATCACTCTGCCTGTCTTAGACTGGTTTATACCTTATATGAGGCGGGGTATGTGGAGGCCTGCAAGTGGCCGAGTCGGAGGCGAAAGTTAGTGGACTCGGGCTGAACAACACTTTTGACGATTTGGTGCAAAATTGCAGCAAAGTTTTTGGCTTGGCACCATGCCTATACAAAAAAAATATTAAAAAAATCTTGTAAATTGATAAAAAAAACTTCAAATTAAAAAAAATCTTGGATGAAATCGCCAAATTGTGGATGAAAATAGAATTATGGGTATGTGATATGTGCTAAATGTGATGTTTTTAATTCATTATGTGGATGAATGTTGAAATTTGGAGCACCACTATGACATTTAATATCACCACTATGACACTTCATAGAAAATGAAAAAAACCCCTTGTTGGACAAGACTTGGGGGTCTTGGACTTGGGGGACTTGGGCTATGGTAGTGTGCTGTAAAACGGACCATCTCCTTCAAATGGACCCTAGCTTTGGGGGTAGAATGGAGATGAGGTGATCCTTGAATGGATCACTTTAGCAATTGAATGCATTTGGAAAAATTAATTTTCTATTGCAAGAGCCAATCATAGTCTTTGAATTTACACATCATTGCAAGTAGAAAGATTTTGGGAGACCTACGGTGACAAATAGGTGCCTATGTCCTTAATCTTTGAAAATTTATAAGTAATTCAATAATGCTTGGAAAAAATACAAAACCACTTGTGTTAGATTTCAGGTCTATTTTTCTTTCTTTGAAAAATGATATAAAAATACTTTTGTCCACAGAAACCTATAAGAAAGGCGGACCAACCCTTAAATGGTCGCTTTTAGAGCATACTACCTTACGCAAGACTTAGGGATCGGGCACTCATGAGGATTGGGCAGGGAGAATCTACTCATAGGGTTGCTCCCCGTAAAAAAAACTTGGAAACTATGGAACCCGGATGGAAATTTTGAGTTCATAGTTTGAATTGGATACCCCACTTTGTTAGGAGAGGTTAGGGGGACTTCGAGTGCGGGCAGGAGGGGCCACGGGCAGGCGGCTTTCTCGAAAATATTACCAACGCCAATTCCAAAATAATAGCCGCATTCACACTCAGTCACGCTTGAAACCCTCACCGCCCTCTCACACTGGCTCTCCTCATCGTCCCTGTCTCCCTGCTGAATTTCCTGACGAATTCCTTACCCTTTTCGTCTGCTCCGTCTGCCGTTTCCTCCGAAGGTCCTCCAAAGGTATCATAGTCTTTTTTGGATCACGATTCATTGACTGATGCCTAGTCCCGGACAATCCCCTCACTCCACTCAAAGTACTTCACTCTTGGACAGGTAGCTTCGTCAGAGCGCCGAACATTCTGACTCCTGAGGTATGTCGAGGTTTAGAATTGGGTCTGTGTCGCGGTTGGTGGTGTGAGAAGGGTTTCGAGAATGGGATTGGATTGGGGTTGAGCACGATGGTGTGGTGGCGGTGACGTGGGTTGTACGTTTCTGTATTTTATTCCACCTTTTGTGACTTCGGGGCTTGAAGACTTTTGGGGCGGGTTTCTCCGTGCTTTTTGGAAGAGGCTGCGGGGATATTTGGGTTGGCCAGGGTGTGATCGGGTGCTTTACCGGGTGTCTGTACCGATTAGGGAAGACGGTGCTGCACGGTAGAGAGGGTTTCAGGGTTGAATGGTGATTGGTGCGGAGAAGTGAGAGGGTTTTCGTGTTGTTTGATTTGCATCGGGAGTTCTGGTGTGTTCAGTCGCTTTGGGTGTTCTTGGAGAGTTTTTCTGGGGTGAGGTTTGAGCGGGTTTAACTTAGTCGGAAGCTTCCTCAATTTGTTCTTTTCGTCACGGCTCAATTGTGTCCGTGCTGGGTAGTGGCAATTTTTTAAAACAATCTTAGGGAAGGTTGTTGGTGTGTTGATGTGGGAGTTGCTTCTAACGAAATATTTTATGAACAGGCAAAGGCAGGTCCGGCGTAGCGCGTTGAGTCAAGGTAGTTTCTTAGACTGATTACAGACATGGAATTGCAGCATTGAAATTCCAGCGAATTTGCCTAGAACAGCCACTGGAACAGAGGGTAGCGAACAAGGCTATCGCAATACTTCGGATCCTTTCGGACAAGATACAGGGCAACCTACTTGAGCACTCCAAGCAACTCGGAACCCTAGCGATGTGCGCTATGAGAGACACCTCGATCAGTTCCTACTATTATGCTTGTAGAGCAGTGGGAGCACCTATTGGTGGCCAGATTGTTAGGGTCCCTAGTTTTTTCACAGAGGGTGTCAAGAGTTAAAGAATTAGAAGGCGTTGCAAGCACTTGAAAGCATTTGAGGGTTCGGAGAATCGGTTAGCCCTGGAAGGATGGCAGCGTCGAGGTCACGCGCGGGATCACATCAGCCCGAAATCGACATACGCCAGATTATAGCGGAAGCGCAGACTCGGTGGCTGCGGCCCGTGGAGGTATGCGAGATTTTGAAGTACTACGCCACCTATGGATTCAAGGTCAACCCGGTGCCGCCCGTTCAGCCCTGTAGCGGCTCGATGTTCCTCTTCGACAGGAAGACGTTGCGGTATTTCCGAAAAGATGGTCACAATTGGCGCAAGAAGAAGGACGGAAGAACTGTGCGGGAGGCACACGAGCGGCTCAAGATCGGCAGCGTGGATGTATTGCATTGCTACTATGCGCACGGTGAGGACAATTCGAGTTTCCAGCGGCGGTGCTACTGGGTGCTCGACCCTGCGCACGAGCATATCGTACTGGTCCACTACAGGGAGGTGACTGAGGGAGGCAGGTTCACAATGAGCGACTCGCAGCACGCGCACGCCGCGAGCCCTCCAGAGGTGTCCAACCCCGCGACGTCGCCTGAATTGGAGCAGGAAGACGGAGATCAGGTCGAGTCTGAAGATACTGAGGAGGACAGGCATTCGTTGGGTCCAATTATTCCTCCGGGACCACAGAACACGCTGCTGGATCAGCTCACTCCTCGGACGGCGCAAGCAGCCGCGGATTTGAACAACTCGCCGGTGAATAGCTGGATCGGAGGCGATTTTCGCAGTGGGAATGTTTCTTCTAGTGCTTGGTTATCCTCCTCCGGTGGCGGCGCTGGCTCCAGCTTGGAGAATCTCCTCAACGCGCCCACGGGCTTGACGCCGCGATCCGGACTGCCATTTCCTCCACTGAAGCAGCCCACCTCCAACAATCAGTTTTCGGATGTGTTTGGCCTTGATTCATTTGCTAATGGCCCGCGGCAGGACATTTTTTCAAGTTCGAATGACGTTGCTGGGTGGCGCCATACGCTGGAAAGAAACAGTAATCTGGGAGGTGGCCCTTTTACTCTGCAAAACAACAACTTCAACAACAGCAGCACCACTAATTCCGGGCCATTTATGTCACAGAGTGCCGCTGCCCCGTACGTGAAGCAGGAAAGTATGAACGGCGAGGCGACATGGGCGGAAATGCTGGAGCAGGTCACGACCCCATCAACGCATAGGAACATCATGGACTCGCTGATGATCAACACCAATAGCAACCAGAGCATGGAAATGAGCGATTTGCCGCGCACTCAAGACGTTGGGCCTCCTCAGATGCCGCCCTCAAAGGGTATTCTGGAGGCCTTATCGCCACGTGGTCTCGGACGGGAGCCCCAAACTGCGTTAGAAGCGAGTTTGCAGGCTGCGACTCAAGAGGAAGCTCTGAAAACTGCGGGGCTGTATCAGAGACGGTCGCAATTGGGAATGAGGTCTGATTCGCAGCCACTTGACTTGCAGTTTGAAAAGAAGGTTCCTCTGGAGAAGAACCCGGAGATCGAGGCGTTTCTTAAGTTGGATAGCTTTGGACGTTGGATGTCGTATGCCATGGATGGGCAAACCGTATTGAGCCCAGGTGCGTTTCAACCGAGCTGGCCTGGCACTCCCACGATGAGCTTCTCCGGCTTGCCGGACGATCTGTATCAAACTATGCAAGTGGGCACCAGTCTGAGCACTTCGGTCTCGTCCGACCAGCGCTACAGCATCACCGATACTTCTCCGGAGTGGGCGTATGCCTCGGAAGGTGCCAAGGTGCTGATCTCCGGTGTGTTTTTGGGAGACTACGCAAATGCCACCGATGTCAAGTGGCACTGCATGTTCGGCGAGGTGGAGGTTCCTGCGGAAGTGATCAGTGGTGGGGTTCTGCGGTGTAAAGCTCCTCCCCATGCTGCCGGTCGAGTTTCTTTTTACGTCACTTGCGGCGATCGTCAAGCGCACAGTGAGATTCGCGAGTTCGAGTATTGCAGTGGCAGTAAACTACAATCCGATCCGAAAGCCGAGGTTCAAGCGGCGGAGGAAAGGTTGCTGAAGGTTCGTATCGCGCACATGCTGCTGACAGATTCGGACTCCGAGCCTCCCATTCAATTTTCAGACGAAGACACGGCTACCAAGCAAGCGAATTGCTTGAATTCCTTCTCCTCATCCCTCGGCAGTGACGACTGGCTGGATCTGGAGAGGGAAGCGACCAGTTACTTGGAGTATTCGCGAGCCAGCAGTTTCCAGGACCGGCTTCTGCAGACGATGTTGAAGACGCGCATGCAGCGTTGGCTGCTGTGGAAGATCCAAGAGGAAGGGAAGGGTGCATCTGTGCTGGATGCGCAAGGTCAGGGTGTGTTTCACATGGCCGCGGCTTTGGGTTACGACTGGGTGGTGGCTCCCATGGTGGCTGCCGGTGTGCCCATCAACTTCCGGGACGCGCACGGTTGGACTGCTCTGCACTGGGCTGCTTCGTTTGGCAAAGAGCAAGTGGTGATAGCGCTGATCCAACACGGCGCCGATCCGAGCACTGTGACCGATTCCACGCCTTCGTGTCCGTCGGGCCAAACCCCTGCCGATCTGGCGTTGGCCAAGGGCCATGTGGGGATTGGGGGTTTCTTGGCCGAGACCAGCTTGACTCGCCGGATTGCCACGATGAGCCTCTCTGATGATTCCTTTGATGTCCTGAACGCCCAAATTGCGGGTGACAATGCTGTCGCCCTGCTGTCTAGACGGGATAGCATCAGGCAGACTTTAAATCGAGCAGATGATCAGGCGTCTATTCGTGATTCACTACAAGCAGTTCGCAATGCGGCTCGCGCGGCTGCCTTGATTCAGGCTACATTTCGGCAGTACTCGTTCCGGAAGAAGGAGGAAGAGCTGGCCTTGGAGAAGTTTGACGAGTATGGCATGACTGAGAGCCAAATGCGTGGGCTTCTAGCAACGAGAGCAGCTCAAAGGATACAGAAATCTTCCAGAGGGCACAATGAAAAGAGGCAGCAACTGGCAGCCAGTCGCATACAGCAGAAGTTCAGGAGTTGGAAGGTGCGCAAGGATTTCGTGAACCTGCGGCAGCGAGTGGTGAAGATACAGGCGCATGTGCGTGGAAACCTGGTGCGGAGGCAGTTCAAGAAACTCTTGTGGTCTGTAGGGATTTTGGAAAAGGGTATTCTACGGTGGAAACGGAAACGGCTTGGACTTCGGGGTTTCAAGAGTGGGGACGTCAGCGTTACGGACACCAAGGAGGACGATGAAGAGTTTTTGAAGGAGGGCAGGAAGCAAGCTGAAAAAGCAGTCGAGAAGGCTGTCACGACCGTCACCACCATGGTGCGTTCCCAGCCTGCTCGAGAGCAGTATCGACGCCTACGTGAAGGATCGCTGAAAGCGGAGCAGCCTGGCCAGGACCTGTCTCCATCGAGCTCACAGGATCTGCTTGACAGCCCGGATGTCGAGTATGATTCCTTGCAGTACGAAGACTTGCAAATTCAGCACATGAATCAGTATCTGGATTCTTCGGATGACCAGCTCATGAATTACAGGGGCCGAATTACATGAATTACAGTGTTGCTGAGTGCCGATTTCAGCGGCGTCGTTGAAGCAGTTGTCCCATTCGATTGTGGACGTTGGCAGGCTATGACCTGAGCAACGCTGTTCCTGTACCGGCGGTGAGTTGAGTAGCTATAATTCGGACTGATGACTAATCTTGCTATCTTCAGTCCACGGAAACCTTCAATAGCACTTATATTTTAGGTTTCAACTCTGTTTCATTTTGTATGTTCATCTTTTTTTATCATGCTTTTTGTAGTGTGAAATCGTTTTTTATTGGGTTTTTTATTCATTATTTTATTTTCTTCCGACATCAATTTTTGAAGTGCGCTTTTGATTTATTTCTGATTCTGCGTTTGGGTGTGCTTGGGGTTCCAGGTCGCACTTTTGGACCGGGTGCTTGCTAGTGGTTGACGGCTCACGGGAGCATTACATAGGAGGTGTACAAAGAGGAATCTGAACTGAAATTAAGATTGCACTTTCTTGCAGCGAAGTGTTTTTTTGGCTGTACTATGTAAACAACTGTAAAGAGCTGTGTAGTTTGTAGATACCTTGCAGGTTTTCCGTGTGCATGGCTGCTTCTCCAGACACTCGCAAGTGCGAATTTTTTAAGATATGTTGCTCATTGCTCCCAGCGTGTCCCGCCCGAATTCGGGAACTCTTTGAAGGTCTGCCCCAATCCCAATTCTGGAGGGTCAGGCAAAACTATATGCATGACCATGATTGCTCTTTGACCTGTGTGCTCTCCGTTGCCTTGAGCTTCTCTTGGTCTCCTCCCTTGTTTTGTCAGTGTCCTGAGTCTCGAACTATTACTTTCTAAGCTGTGCATCACTCTAGCGGGGTTTCGCGTCTTCATTGTCTCTGCTTTGTTAGATTTTTCCTGCAGATGCCACCCATTCTATGAAAGAGGTTGGAGGTGGTTCTGAATTTGAGATTTATGGATGTCTAGGAAAACGCAGCATTTCTTTCGGGGGGTCCTGTCGGTTGGATTGAACAGGAAAATATTGTATTCCATGTGCTCACATCATTCCGGTTGCAGTGAAAGCTTGTTTGAGTGAACGTGAAGAAAAGCATTCCGTAGTGGAGAAGTAAGTATATGCTGTTGGGCAGGACGCATTTAGCCATTGGTGCTGCTTTTGTGACTGTCCCCAACAGTTTGGCCTGAATTGAGTACCGACACAGCTGCTGTTTGCCTCCGTTAAGTAGATACAATCCGTGCCGCCTTGGCAGGACTCCGAGAAATACTGGCATGTACTGGTACCACAGTGATGCATTTCAGGCGAGACATTTTCTCTTACTAGTTTTTTTCCAGTCGACCCTCGTCTTCCCGCTTTTTTTCACACATACTAGTGTGCCCTGTGCCGTTGCCACAGTCAAAACAAAAGTAAAACTAATTTTCTAATTATTTAGTTCATAAAATTACTTCAAAATTCAATAACTTTCACACCGTGGGTCGGATCTCCATGAAACCAAGCCGGTGCACCCGGCTTTCCGATGGTGGGAAGGCTTTGAAGAAGCCGACGTTGAGCTCCGAGACTTCTCTTTGCGCCCTTGCTCTGGCTGCCTCTGCGTCGGCACGATTTTGCACCATGGGTACGTTCTTTTGCTCACCCTGCATTTTGCGGGATTTTTTGGTAATTCTCCAGTCATATTTGAAGCGATGGTTTTATTTTAGCGGATTCATTTATTGGAGGTTTAGGACTAAGATTGTGGCCAAAATATGAAAAAGAGGAATTTTCTAATTTTTTAGAACCAAAAATAACTAAAAAATGCACTACTTTTACATTGTACGTCCGAACGCCATGAAACCAAGCCGGTGCACCCCTCCTTGTCAAGGGCTTTCCAACAGTACTAAGCACGCGACAGGGGGACAACAATCCGGGAGATCTCAACGCAACAAACGCAACAAACAAAACAAAACAAAACAAAACAAAACAAACATCCTATCTTAATAGAAGAGATTTCCACCTTTTGACTTGCTATCTGTCCGAGTCCAAGCGATTGTGAGACCGTGTGCATGGAGCCCTCTAAGGTAGGAGGTGCATAAATTGCCCATTGGAGAGTTGATACTAAATTTTGGGAAGGTGAAGCTTCTTGAAATATTTTTCAGTAAATTTTCAAAGACAAATTTTTCCTTGAAAGACAAGTGGAATTGGCATCTAACTCAAGTTGTTTCAGATTTTTTGGAGCTTTGTGAAATTAGTAATGAAATTTTGAAATTGAAATGGCATAGCTCTCTAAAATTGATCTTCTCCTAAAATGTACAGTTTTTGTACATTGCTAGAGGCTATGAAAAATAATATATAGAAATAGTGTATGTTTGAAGAGGTGAGCAATTTTAAAGCTTGTGCACTTTTAGAACCTCCCACCTTAGGCCCAGCTCTATACATCACTCCAAGGTCTATTCCAATGGCATATGTAATGAGGGCATGTAGGATCCCTTGAAAATTGTGGATTTAGTTCAGAGGGTGTGATGGTTATGTGTTAGAATAACTTGGTAATCACATCAGAAAGTTTTTCTATCCTTTGCTTGCCAAATGTGTGGTAGGAATGTCATTATCTTGGTTGGTTTGTTGATTTGCAATGGACTACAAGTGTGGTAATTTTGTTTAGGGCTTTGTAGACTAAATGATAAAGGTTGCCTTTGTCATGGCAATAAGTGATGTAGAAAGTGCTACTCGGATTTAGTGGATGGTATGGTAGGATGTTTGAAATCCACTTGCACATTTTCAGTCACTTGTGTAGAGGGGCCAAACACCAAAGAAGTAGTTTATGAAAATGGTAGATTGTACATGCAATGAAATTAGATTTTCATGTGTGTGGTTCTAGATTGTACATGCAATGAAATTAGACTTCCAAAAGACAATGGAGGTTTGGTGTGATTGGTTTGGTGTGATTGGTTTTTACTCTTTGCTGTAGTTGTCATGGTGTTCTTTTTAAATTTGATTATTAGTACCTAAAGACAATGGACATCCATTTTTAAAATTCTATAAATACAATTCAAAACTTTAGTACTTTCATTTGGGATCGATTTGCATTGAATGAAATGGCAGCTATACATTTGTTATAAATGTTGAAGTTCAAGATTACTTTAAGCACATTGACCATCATGATGAAGAACTTCAAACAAGTACATCACTATCAGTGCATAGAATCAAATTGCAAGAATACAAATGTCTGTTGGCAAAACAGTTGAGTAGCACCATTCCTCACACATTTAGGAGAGAAGCAAAACGTTCATTTCAATCTTTTATTGCAATTCATTGTATGATTTGAGTACAAAGGTGGCATATGCAAGAAAGTTCTTTCATTTATTAGTTTGCACTATTATACTTTGAGTGTAGATAGAAGCTTAGGTACATCATGGAATTTAGATTCAAGCACATCATGTAGTTTGGATTCTAGCAAATCAATGACTTTGGAGAGTATGTTTGACGACAACAGTGAGGAAGAGAGTTTGTATAAGTCCAATAGTTTGGCAACCAACCAATCATATTTTAGTGAAGAAGACGATGACTACAAGGACAATGAGAAGTATGAATTGCTCTAGTGGGCTTTACAATAGGAAGAGAAAGAATCCATTCAACAATCACTCGAACTCGGCAATTTCACATAAAATGTAGGCACTTACAAAAATTGAGGAAGGGAGGTGGGAACTAGTCACTATTGCCGCATGATTTGGCTAACATATTTAGCAAAAGGGATGGTGTGTATGGGCCGTCATTGCAAAAGTGGTTTGCTAGAAATATGGCCTTTACCAACATTGTACTTAAAAGCAACAGGGATAGGCAACCATGGTGGAGCAGATGTTAGAGCTCAATTACTCGACAATAGTGCAACAACCCAGAGCAGCGGATACCAGGCATGAATCCATCAGCCTTGCAAGCTTTAGTGGACAACACATCGCTCAACCCTTGTGGTCCAGCAACAATGGAGTGCAATTTCATTGACCAACAACAACCTAGAGTGAAAAGAACGCATTGGGTTGGAAGATTGGAGGACAATGACATTGTACAGGTCACGCCCGCCGACTCAAATACTGTTTTCCATCAAACTTTCCCTATCAAGGCTATTACATATAGTCAATAGAAGACATCACAATGTCAAATGAAGAAAGACAACAATTGGACTAAAGTGCAATTGAAGAGGGCCTTAGCTGTTGTAGATGATGGTGTGCTAGTGAAATCTACTTCTAGGATTCATGGTATGTCATCATCCACTTTGAGAGGCTATGTTTTTGGCACAACTCTTAATAGGAGAAGGGGAAAAAAGGTGTTTTCACAAATGGGTGTATTCACTTAAGCTAGAGACAATCCTTTTAGAGATTGAGTGCTAGGCCTAGTTGGATCAGGAGCTTCAAGAGAAGAGATGAGGAGCTAGCACTTTGAAAACCAATCCCTTGACTAAAATTGGGTGAAGTCATGCCCACAAACTATTGCATCATTTTATAATAGCCTGCAAGTCCCATATAGCAAGCACAACTATAAACCACATGATATCTAAAATTGTAACGAGAGTGGTGCACAGGCAGGGAAGGATGGTGGTGCATATATCATATCTTGGAAAAGATTCAAGGAATGTACAAAAGGTAACTTCAAATCAAAGGAAGTGAATTTTTATTTTATTATGTATAAATGCCAAAGGAGATAGCATTCCAAACTACTACATATTTAAAGAAAAGAGAAAGACTAGGAATTTCCTCTTGAAAACTAGAGAAGAGGCAATCTTGGCTATGCAAGCCAAGGATTGAATGATTCATGAACTCTTTAAAGAATGGATCACTATAAGAAACTCATGTTTTTGTCTGTGTTTAACCACTAATATATGATGTTTGACAAAACATAAAGATGTCAAAGGGCAATTGGTCCGAAAGATAGATATCTGTAGACATTGCAAAGAACTTTGGCACATTACTATAGAAACAAGTTGATGTTATCATTGACATTGACATTTTATTTTACATAATTAAAGACATCACAATATTTTTGGGATTGTCAAAAAATACAGATTGCTACATCAACGAATAGATCCATTTTTAATGTGGATAAGTTAGTGAAAGTTATTGTGATTTAGTGTAAAGTTGTGACCAAATGTAAGAAATTTAGAAGAGGGCAACCATGTAGCATGCTTTACAAAAAAATGGATGGATGCACATCATGGATGAAAAGAGAAGGTCTTTATACAAGTTGGGTGGTAGGAAGTGAAATAACTTGTATAGATGTCTAAAATGATGTTCACATGTTTTGCAGTCAAGCTCCATGTTAAAATTATCCCATATTCTTTGTCTAGACAAAAGATGGATTTCAATACAAATGCATCCTTTCCACCTTTCATTCTTACTAACTTTCAATTAAGGAATTCCTTCATTTTACCATCAAAAATTCTTTTGGTGGTAGATGGTGCGTTTTCTTTGATTCTTGTTGAATTCAATCATTTTATTTTATTATAAATAATTACTTTTATTGACCTTGCCCTATGGATACAATATGCACTGATTAATGTCTCAAAAAATGTCTAGATGTCTAAGTTGACATCTCAAAAAGCAATATTAAAATTTTGAAATTGCATAAAAATATACTAACTAGGTATGCCATATCACCCTCGTTGGCTACCATGTCATTTTTTTGCCACTATGTCAGATGCCACGTCATGAACGGTCTAGATGAAAAAATTCCCACATGACTTTCTTTGCCCACATGGCACTTATGTGGCGACCATGTGCCACATTGTGGGGAGTTTAGAAGACTACGTTTTTTGCCATGTTAGAGGAAAAACAAGGTGTGTTTTTCCAGATTTGGGCGCATTTTTAATTTGTCAATTATGACGAATTTTAGAAGACATCTATATAGATCCCTTCCATTTTAAACCAAACACCAAGACCTATTTTCTTGAAAATAAAAACAAACTTCTTTTTACTATAGTGGATGATACATTTCTTGTCAACCTTGAAGGAGTTGTATGACATTTCCACCTCTAGAAGGCATTTACTTATACTAGATGGCCATGACTCTCATGTGACCATAAACGCCATTAAGTTAGCTATGGCCAAAAGACTAGACTTATTATCAATTCCATCCCACACCTCTCATGCCCTACAACCTCTAGATGTATCTTGCTTCAAGCCCTTTAAACTAGCATTGCAAGCCTATAAAGATAAGTAGACATTAGCTCACAAGGATCAAGTACCTATTAAAGAGGATCTTGTTTAGTGGATTTCTTATACACTAAGACGAACTTTGTCAATGAAAAACATAACCAAGAGATTCAAATGCAGTGGCATCTATCTTTTCAACCCTCAAGCCATGGATTCAAAACTGAGATCCACTAAACTATATGGAAGCTAAGGAGGAGAAGGCCATGAAGATAGCCTACATGCAACTCAATAAGAGGAGGAACTACAAGCTTAGGAACTAAAAGAAATACTAGAGGAGGAAGTAATAGATCTGCCAAACTGCAACCAATACTACGTGCAACTAGATGGGGATGAGGAGGACATCACACATGAAGAAGGACTTGACCAAGGAAGTGGAAGCACTATAAGAAAACGGTGTCCGCTTGGACATCCAGCCAAAAACGACGCATATCCGCGTAGACACGATACGTTGCACGAGACGTCAGGGTGTCAGGTCGAGAAAGTGGAGATTTTGCGATGATGTCTGTGTTAGCATTGCTAGATTGCAGTCACAGCATACTGATGCTACAAAAAACGTGCATGCAATGTAAGGCATCCAGGTGGACATCAGATGTTTCCCAGGATGTCCACAATAACATGTTTAGCCACGTCATCATCTTTGGTCAAACATACCTCACAAGTTTAGATAGAATTTTGGTGCGGTCAGAGGTAAAGTGACTGCCCAAGGCTAAAAAGAGGACAACGAACAGGTGGTGACTCCTAAAAGCTTATGTGGCATTTGATGTGGCAAGATGAGGTGGTTATTGTGTGACGTGGCATGATGATGTGGCATGATGACGTGGCTATTGTGTGACGTGGATAGGGGTGATGACGTGGCATGCCACGTCAGCAGCCACGACCAGTCCATGTTCCGACCTTGGATGTCTCCATGGACATCACACCTGACGTGCTGACGTCCACATTGACATCACTTCTAGCGTTAACATTTTGTACTTCCTGCGACTGTAACTTCAAACCACATACTATCCATGGTGCGTTTCATTACGTCTGACTGGATGTGTGGGCGTTGTGAAAGCAACTGTAGGCGTCCACTTTGATGTCAAAAATGACTCCAGATGCATGACATTATTTTATGAAAAAGGGTGAATTTGCACATGATGCGCATCCTTTCTATGTAGTACAGGCGGACTTATGTGTTTACTCTTGGGTTAGGGGCATTTTTGGGCTCTTGAAGTCTTACAACTTGTGCACATTCTTCAAACTTCATTAGGATAAAATTGCAACCTACTCTTATGATGTCATGTGCAGCACCGAGCCAAACAGATTCTGTCACAAAATGCTATCTACTGTGCTTTTCATGACATTTGATTGGACGTGTGGATGTTGTGGAAGCAATTGTAGGTGTCTTGTTTGATGTTTTCTTCATAAATCAACTTTATGAAAATTAATTTTCAAAATGTTATAAGTTATATAGATTTAATTTATATAACAAATTTATATAAATTAGATGAATGGATTTTTTATTAAAAAAAGGTTACAAAATCATATCAATATAATGTTATATGAAAATATTTATTTTTAATCTAAGATTTAAATTCTTAATTTTACTAGTTTAAAATCATAAATTATGTATCAAATTTTAATAATTTTTATTGATATTTCACCTTCTTAATTTATTATTTTCAAGTAGTTCATATCTAATGTGGGGTGATTTTCTATTGTTCTTAGACTTTGAGATATTTGACATTTTAAACCTTAAGATTCTGAGGCCTTTTTTTTGCCAAAAAACATAGAAATTTTTCATTTTTGTAGCAAAGAGTAAAGAAACTTTAATTTTTTTCCACATCTAACCATAGGATCTTACACCTAATGAGTAGAAAAAATTGTAGAAAAAATTTCAAAATTTTTGACCACATAGAAGGAACAATGGTTAAAGTACTAAGCTTAGAATGCATCATCTATGTGGTATGAAATTAAACTAGTAAAATTGAGAATTTAAATTTTAAATTAAACTAATTGAAATTCCATATTGAATGTATTGTTGTGTCATACTGCATTGAAGTTGATGTTGCAAACAATCTTGATTTAATAAATGTAACTTCATCAATTAAATGTTCAAAGAGACATCCCCATATATGTTGGAAATGACATGAAAATGTTCATTTGAATGTTTACAATGACATCAAAGAAAATATAACTAAGACATATAGATGTTCTTTTGAATGTTTACAATGACGTCCAAAAAAACATAATTAAGACATACAGATGTTTTTTAAAACATCATTTCAGACATTATTGTATTTATATTCCTATTCATATTCTAGTTCTGTATATCCCATATGATTTGTCATGTTGTCTACACCCCACTAGTATAAAAGGCTTGTCTTCTCATCAATTAACAAGTGGATTTTTAAGCCATGTAATATACTTAATAAATATAATGTATTGTGTACATGTGTATGGCATATTGTATATACTATATTTTGTATGATATATTGTAATTTGTATGGCATATTGTATATATTATATTTTAAATGATATATTTTGTATGCTGTGTTGTTATATTGCATATAATATATCATATATTGCATATTTTATATTGTGTACAACATATTGTTATAGTCTTTTATAACATATCACATGATATAATAAAATATACCTCATGTCATTGTTGATGTCAGATGAGACATCATAAGAAGCATACAGTTGTTTCACCTGATGTTATTCAAGATACTCAGATGTCCACATTGATGTCTCAAATAACATCATTAAATTTTAAAAAGACAGTTTAGGAATCTCTGAGAAATGCCACGTCAGCATCCGCGGATGCCACGTCAGCCAATTTTGTCATCACTAACGTGACATGCCACGTCACGTCACTGCCACGTCATAGACGGGCAATGGATGAAAAAAATGACACTCTGGCTTTCCCGCACCTATGTAGCAGCCACATGTCAACTTCCTAAGCCCCCCGTTGACCGAAGTTTTTTTGGACATCACGATGTCCAGCCTAAAAATCTGCGTGGACGTAGCATGCAAAATGCATGTCCACGGCAGCGTGGTCTAATTGGACGTCCACCCTGACGTAGACACGTCAAGCGCGATGTCCGGATGTCAAAATTGCGATGTCTCGGCGGAGACAGTTTTCTTATAGTGAAGTAATGAAGATCACAAAATTGTTAACATGCAAGAAGGAGAGTAGAGCAAAGGGTTCACTTAATTCCTACAATTGTTATGTATACAGGTACCCTTTGATTGCAATGAAAGGATGGAATCCAAAATTAATTATAAGAAATCATTTTTTTTTCACTGAGGAGGAGCATGTTTGACAACTTAAAGACAAGGCTACTAAGAGGAGCAAAATTATACAAGAAAGACAAAAAAGACTATTACAAAAGTAAGCTATCTTGAAGACCTATGTGAAGAAGGACAAGCAACAAGTGAAGGTAGCCTAGGCAAAACTGGCTACAACAAAGCAAAAACACAATGAGCTCTAGAGTATTAAAAATGTCAGACTTCTAGGAGACAAATTGCATGCAACCATTAAAGCAAATGCTTTAATGGTGGATTATAGCACTTTTTATTGTGGCAATGCCCCCAAGTTTGTAGAAACAACCAAAAGACAACAATGCAATGGCAAAGAAGTAAAGCCAAAAGGAGTGGAAGCTAGGGTTTCAAAACCCTAAAGAAGCAGCAGCTAGGATTTCAAAACCCTAGGAAAGTGGTGGCTAGGATTTTAAAATCCTAAAAAAGTAGTGATTAGATTTCAAAATCCTAAAATAGAGGTGGCTAGGATTTCAAAATCCTAAACAATACCTTGTCCATATTTATTTTGGATTGCTCATACTTTTTTGAGTTGCCCCCAAAGAAAAAAAGTCACTATCATGAAAATATGGTTGACAATATGGCTCAACGTTCTCCAAACATGTTCTCTACAGTTCACTATGAAGTATTTTGGTGTTTCCAACAAGTGTATAGTATATACTTATAAAATATAAGGTCCAAAAATGACTAGCAATCATATTTCTCTCCAAGGTATTGGACTCCAAGAATATGATTGCAAGCAGTTACCAGTCATTCCTAGTTATAAAATATCCATTTTTTGTAGTACTTGCCACCTTCAACAACACATTTTAGCCTCAAGCTAAGATTCTTGGTCAAGAAGCAACAATTGACTTTGGTTACATAATGGATAAGGAGGGAGCTAGCTTGATAGGAATATGCATGTGGCTAACGTTGCAAATAGCTCAATTTATCACTAAAACTACACATTTGGGATGTGGGCGTGCTCAATGGGTGCACCTAAGTGGAATCCTAGACATGGACATTGCCATCCTGAATGTTTATGCTTTGAATAGTGTGCACACAAGATGTACTCTTTGAAAAAATCTTCTTGTAGATCTCCCTCGGAATTGTCGTTGGTTCTTGTGTGGAATGCAAACATTGGAATTTTGTAGAGTGTTAGGAAAACAAATTAAACCTCAATAGATGTATCATCTCTGTTGGGGAAAGTAGAGTTTTTTCCCTACTCAAATATGCCTTAGAGGTTTTTGATTGATTCCTAGAGAATGTGACATTGAAGTATTCTTGGAACAACAGGCATTGCAATGAGTTGCAATCGCTTGTCAAACTTGATCAATGCTACTCTTCTCTATGAAGAGCTGGCCCACCAATAGTTTTGTGACTACCTCATCCTAGGCGATTCCAACCATTCTGATCACCATCTAGTAACCCTTACAGTACACCTCATCCATGAGGCACCAAAAGGTCCCTCTACAAAATGAATTTTTTCACCTCAGAGACCCCACAGTGAAAGAGACAATTAAGCAAATTTGGACTCAAAACCTGAGAACCTCTTTTCCTGAAAAACTTCACAAGATCCTCAAATTTTACAAGCTTTATTGCATAAAGCTTGCCAAAGAAAGGAAAACTACGGCAACATCGTGGAGAACCAACATGGTGGATTCACAAGCCGTCTTCCTCATTGACTCCTACAACACAAAGACTTAAGCAAGAATTGCCTTGGCCATTGTTCAACTAGCATTTTTCAAAGCCCATGCCTACATAGGACGAAGAATGTGCAGTCGTGTCAAGTGGGTTCAAATTAGTGACTCATGCACCAAGAAGTTCTACAAAGCAACATGGACCCACATCAAAACCTCAATCATAGCGGAGCTAAAAAACAACCAAGGCAATATTCAGTTTGAGCAACCCAAGATTGAAAAAGTATACTTGGACTTCTTCCAAAAGCTTTTCATAATCCTCTCCCATTCCACATCACAAGAGGTCACAGCAATACAAGCCCTGACCAACATCAGTGACAAACTCCCCAAATGCATGAAACTTTCTTTGAGTAAGCCAATCAACATGGACAAGCTCAATACGACAATAAAAGGTTTTAGAACAAGCAAAGCTCTAAGACCTGACGGAGTGACAATAGATTTCTTCAAAGTTCATTGGAATACAATTAAAATGGATTATTTTCAAATGATCTTGAATGCTATCCAAGATCCAAGGCTCCCTGTAAGGTAACTTAAGATGATGGATGGATGAATGAAATCTTCTAATCACATGTGGCAGTGTGTAAGCAGAGGATGAGAGGAGTCAGACAACTCCCAATTGAGGATGGATGCACTAAAGTCAGACCGCTCCAGATTGAGAACATGTGTACTGGAGTTAGACAGCTCCATATTTAGTGCACTGGAGTCAGACCGCTCCAGATTGAGAACATGTGCACTGGAGTTAGACAGCTCCATATTTAGTGCACTGGAGTCAGATCGCTCCAAATTGAGAACATGTGTACAAGAGTTAGACAACTCAAGATGAGGTGCACTAGAAGTAGATTACTATGCCGTATTTAGATGGTAATAAAATATCTTTACTCTAGATATAGGAGTAAAAGGATAGAAGGATAGAAAGATCTATGAGTTAGATCTAAATTTGGAATAGAAAGTAAAAAGGACTTGAGATAGACTCTAGTTCCTTTGGAAAGGAAATAGTATAGAAAGGCTCGGGGGTGAGAAGGTGCGACACTTCTTGAGTGATCTCTTCTCTATGGTTGGGTGGTGAGCCTTATTATATTAATTATTTGAGAGTTGGTGGCAAACCTGTGGGAGGTTTGTTACACTCCCCTTGGCATCACCAAAGGCGTCATCTCCTTACTTTACAAAGGCAAATTATGGAAATAGCTTTTTGTGAGTGTATATTTATCTATTGTTGGTAAATACACAAGCACAAAATGTTTTTGCTTTTAGATGTGATTTTGTCCTAATGGATGTCTAAGCATCGGTCCATTGTGCTTTTCAAGCAATGGATCTTTTCTAATACTAAACATACACAAACTTGAAAAAGAACAAAGAATACTAATCCAAATTACAAGATTAATTCTAACCAATTTAAATTAGATAAGCCACTATGGTTTTTGAATAAAAATAGGAATAGTCTAAATTCAATAACTTAAAGTGGTAGATAATTTTATACCAATTCCAAAAACATAAAGCACAAAATCATCCAACCTTCCTAGCACAAGATATGAATAGATGAATTTTAGCCTTTAGGAGGCTATCTAAACTTCATCTACTTCTTTAAACCCTTTATTTATTCCAAACAATTTTGAAATTTGGGGTCTAGTCTTATATTATTAACTTCTAACTAAATTCCAAATTTAGACTTAAATTAACCTTTTCTAACCAACTTCATCCAATTCTTAACATAAACTTCATCCTTTGTTTTTTGTAGAATTTTAAGAGTTTTATTATGTTTGAACTATCTTTGGATTACTTGAAATGCCTTCTTTTTAAATCAAAACCTAAATTTTTCCATTGAAATTGGTTTTATACTACTTCCTTAATACTATATATATTAAATGATTTTTAGACAGTTATTATTTTTAGATATTTGTCACTTGTTCCTTACTTTAGCTTTTCAAAATGATAAGATACTTTAATTCTTTAAGTTTGACTTTTCCTATCAAAAGTTATCAATGGATGAAGTTTGATCACTAATTGGTGTTACAAAAATTCATCCATTAATTACTATTAATCTAACTTTTCAAATTAAATTTTAATTTCACTTCTAAACTCTAATTCACTTTTTTTTCTTAGTTTTTTTTAATTTTGTTCCCTTTGAATGATTTTAGTTGTTCTTTATCCAATCTACATGTTAAATTTCATCCTTTAATATTGTACTCATTTTAACTCTATTTCCTAAGTGTCACATGTTTTTGGAAATCCTTATGTTTTTTGGATTGTTTGGAAAAAAATTAAGCATGATTTGTTGTGGCTTCTATAATTATTTTTCCTTTAACTTGTTTCAAATAGAATATATTTTGATTTTCTAGTTTCCAAACTTCAAGTTTCATTGTTTTTATTTTACGCATTTTTTAATGTGCTTTCATTGATAGTATTCTTAATTCTAATTCCACATCATTCAAAAGTTAATAATATTATAGCCCAACCATTTTGACTTGCTTAGATGAATGCATTATAAAAGTCAATGCATTTTGAGGCAAAATGACGTCCAATGCATCAAAAAAAATTGTTCATGTTCATTGGTTTTGCTTAACTCTAAAAGGATTTGACAAAATGGGGACTCACACTCTCCAACTAGTTACCCATAACTCTATTGAATACTATTTATAAGATTTTTACCTAAGCCCTTCAACTCTGCCTACAATCAGTTCTCATGGAAATTATAGATGCAGATCAATCAACTTTCTTGTGTCATCTATATCTTTGATAATATCATGTTGACCCATAAAACTGTCACATGGGCTCAAAAGATGAAACAATTTTTGGTCTTCTTAAAGCTAAATTTCTCCAAAACCTTTGATACAATTGATTGGAAATTCTTCTTTAGGGCAATGGCAGCCTTTAGCATTCCCGAAGAATTCATCATTGTAACTAAAATGTTATTTCATGATGTCCAGGCTTCAGTTAAAGTCAATGGAGCTCTATCCCCTATCTTTTCAATCACACATAGAGTGTGATAAGGGTGCCCTCTTGCACCCTACTTATTTTTATTGGTGGTTGAAGTACTCAACTCCATCACAAAGCGTACACTATAAGAAAACCTTGTTTTACATGACGGATTGACATCAAAAGGAACAGATTTTAGGTGACATCAAAGGTGACATCAAAAAAAAAAACCCATGTTTTTATGTCAACAACAATGTCCATTGATGTTATATTGGACATCATTGTTGACATAAAAACATGGTTTTTTTTTTTTCAATATCACCTAAAATCCGTTCCTTTTGACATCAATAAATTTTGGTTTCTTATAGTGGTAGCGTAATTATAGGCTCCATAAAGGACATCAATCTCTTGAGAAACGACAAATAGCAAGTTATGCTTCAATTCGTTGCTGATATGTCCCTCACCCTCTTAGACAAGCAAGTACTTGTTTCTACCATGCTTGCCTTCCTCAAACAATTTTACTCAGCATTTGGACTTATCTTGGATAAAGACACGTCACATAGTTATTGGAAAGGGAGGGATAGCAAGGCCCAACCTCTATAGACTCTCCAGTACATCATAGTTTGGGTAACAAGAGATGAAGTTAGCAAGTTATTGGGTATCCCCTTTGGAATGAACCAAAGAACTTCATCAATCAATTCTTTTCTAGAGAAAAAAATGACCAACAAGCTACAATACTGGTGCTTAGCCAAAACTAATCCCATTGGGAGAGGAGCAATTGCCAACAGTGCCTTATTATCTTCCATGTATTATTTTGTCTCAAAGCTGGCATCAAACGAGTCACATCATCAATCCAAAATTATATTTGGTTAGGGTCATTGCATTGGGCTAGAATAAAGATTGTTTGGTTTCAATGCCATCAATCCAAAGATCAAAGTGGCATTAACTCGGTGAACCCCTAGGATGCATTTACGGCTCTCATGGGCAAATGGGTGATAAAAGCTTGTAAAACAAGCCAGTGGAATTTGCACTCCATAGGCACCACCTCAAACAATTCCATTCTTACTTAGGGGGCAACTAGGCCTTGAGCTTAGATCACTTTATGATCCCTAGTTTCCAAACCCATAAGGATTCTTTACAATGAAACAAAGTCAACATTGCTTGGAAAAAAATGCTTCTTGCGATCCTCCTAATACATTCTAAAGTCCTTAAAGAGCTAGGAACAGAGCCATTTTGGTGGTCAAAATTTTTGCCCTTGATTAGCAAAGGTTTTCCAAAATATAGAGTTGCCCAACTCTACAAGTGAGGGCTAAAAACAATTAAGGATGATCTCACTCAAAACCACTTGCTAACATCTCTTGACACCAAAGACAGGTATGGGCTGAGACAAGACAAAACATGAGCTTGGCTAGCGACAATGAATGTACTGCAATCTCTTTGGAGAAGCCTATTCATGCTAAAACTCCTCTAGGCCACGTTTGAAGAATGGATAGGTTGTTTGATCCCGGTACACCCCAAACTGTCTTATAAGTTCCAATCAAACTCTCCATCTACATTGGCCCTTTTGCTATCAATTAGCCAACCAACTAGCACACTCTAGTATTTTTGTTCTTTCCAAAGCAAGAATCCTCAATGCTAATGCCTCAGAGCAAGACACATAAAAAGACCCCACATTGGTAGGGATTTTCCAAAGAATATGAGTCACCCAGGTTTCCAAAGGCCCTCCAAAGCTAGTTGTATCCTTCTTTTATGAGAGAATAGATTCACTCAAATAGGACCCGGCAAAATACAAATGGGATGCTAATGGGTGTAGCATCCCATATATGAAACTCTCCTCTAAAATAGGCTGCAACTTGTTGAGAAAAAATCATCAAATCTCCAATCTAATTGAGTAGAAATGAGGAGGCTCATTGCCCAAAGACTTTTGTTTATTACGGAAAATTATTTGGCCAAAGGAATGCATGAAAAAGGAAACATGCCTCCTCTAACTCATATGGCACAAATTTGTAGCAATGAACCACTAGAGAGGATGCATTGATGGGATAGTGGACGTCCATTGTCTAGTTTGCCCTTGTTGTTTAGACAAAATTGTACTTCACTTCTGGAGTGCCTCTCAACCCAATGCACATAGTAATGTGCTATACAAATCCTAAACACTTTGGTAAAAAGCTTCAATGTGCGTGGTCTATGGCAACCTCACTTAGCGCCAAGGCATTTTTTTAGTTAGCATTCTTTAGAAGTTTAACCCCTTTAAGAAAATTTGGCTTGAAACCCGCATGACAGTTCTCTGGACTCTTTGGATCCAAAGAAATGATATGACATTCAACTCCATTACTTGGTCCTTATAGCATGTCCTCAACCAAATTTGGCATAGTCTTATTAATTATAGAAGATTAGAGTGGGCCGACATTTACAACCCCAAGCAAAGATTCATTTCAACTCAATACAAGCTTCTTGACTCTTTTGTAAAAAGAAGATGTAGATTTGACCTCTTTGTCAGGATGGAGGATGGGCAGCCCAAGTAGAAAGCCACTAGCCCTATAACACTTGTGGCTAATGGTTTGTATTTTATTCTTTGCAATGAAATCCATTTCATTTGTTTAAAAATAAATAAAAAACTAATGTCCACAAAAATTACTCATCTTTTGCAGGGAGATATTTTCTTTCAAATGAGCTCAGTTTGTTTAACCCTTTTTTAATGAAGTCTAATTTGACAAGAACAATGAATGTCAACTCTTAACTGTAGTCGGTAATTGTCAGCTTGCATATTCTCAAACTCAAAATGATGGAATCTTTTGGGAATACCTCATATTCTATGCATAAAATCTTCTATCTGCTTGAGACTCTATAGCTTGCCCTTCAAAATTTCATCTTGTCTTTAGGATTGCAAAATGATTCAATGATTTCTTTAATGATTTTGGAGAAATAGCTACACTGAATAGGGATTTGAAGGGGATCCACAGTAATTAATTGAAATTACACACTATATAAACATCTACCTTTATTGTACGTCAATAGTTATTGAAGTGTCTAAGGGTTGTACATTATGTTTCAAACATCTATAGTTTTCTACAATAATTCCCTTTAATTTTTTGGTCCTATTAATACCCCTATTCAATGTAGCTATTTCATCAACATTAATGTGATACTTCAATAATACTTTTTTGGTCCCCTTAATATCCCTATTCAATGTAGCTATTTCATTATCACTAATGTAATACTTTGTATAATACTTGCATAATACTTGGGTGATATTCTTGTGATACTTGGATAATACTTGGATGATACTCTTCTGATATTTGGGTGATATGGTACTTGCATGATACTTAGTGAAATCTATATTACAACTAAGAGATTCCTAAGTAAAATTTGGCTATTGGTCCTCAATAATGAAATTTTCATTTACAAAAATAGTCAACATCAGGGCTTTTTTTTTTGGTGAAATTTCGCCAGACTATCAGAAATCTGACCTCTCTGGCTTCGTCCCTCCAAAAATTGGCCTCTATAGTGATGCCAACAGGGGAACACTGGTCCAAAAAAAAGCCCTAGTCAACATCTTTTGGTTGTAGCCAAGTGGTGAAAATTCGTGCATAAAATAAACATGAAAAAAAAATCCAAAATTACAAATTGACCTCCTAGAAAACACTCTTAGGACCTTGACCTTTGGGGGCTAATATGGTAACAAAACTAATCCTTCAATCTATGGATGGACTTGCTATTTTTGTGGCGATATGACAAAAACCTCATGACTTGTGACACATGTCACAATTATGACAAAACCATGCAAACAATGATAGAAATGCAAAAAAGATCATATAACTACAAGCACTAAACATTGACAACATTCAGAGCAAAGCAAAGAAAATAAACATTCATAATATATGAGTATACCAGGTGTAGCAAGTGGTTTTATAACCACTCCTTCAGTGCACACTGTCTCTCATGTTGGTGCCATGTAATCTATGTGCATGCTATTCATCAACAAGGTTAGAGAGGAATATCTCATGGCAAGCCCCTATTGGTCCTTCCCTTGACCCATGAACTTTTGGCCCCCCAGTAAGGCTAATCATGAACTAATCTTAATAATAAGGATTTAGGACTTATTTTCAAGGCTTAAATTACCTAAAACTATGGCTATGCAGCTCAAGCTTAAGCTCCTTTGGCAAATCTAGCACACAAGAAACTCCTCATACACACTTTAAAGTGCATTTTTGCACTAGTTTAGGTGTAAAATTTCACTATGTATTCACTCCTAAACGTGATGAGATTTTTTTCAAGTAATAAATGGTGAAGGAAAACTCCTAAGAAAGATAGAAAAACCTCACAAGTATCACTAAGTCAAGTCTACATCATTCTTAAAAAATGAGTACATGCTAAGATGGAACTCTAAGGCAAACGCCTCTCACTTCATTATGTGGGAGTCTCAACTTGAAAAAGACGAGTCTCCAATATGGACACTGAGGTCCCCAATTGAAGTGACAAAATTCCTGCAAAGTCCCAAATCAAGGCCCAAGCTTGCTTGCAATTAAGATTAACAATGCTCCATGGCAATCCACGCTACCATCTATCAATCTTGCCTAACTCCACAACATCAGGCAAATGAGAAAATAAGAACCACACTTTTCACATGACAAATTTTTCAAACACATACACTTTGAGATCATCCTAGAAAAAAATATCAAATAAGTAGTGCAAGTGGTTAAAAGCTAATTGGCTAAAGCAAACAATTGATGGGCTTGGTAAGTGAAATATTGGTTTTTCCTAATGTACATGCATTGATTACATGGCTTTGTAAGTAATCTTCCATTGCTCTAATACTTGTGAAAATTGATGTGCATAGTCTCAACTATTCAATAGTGCAAAAACTAGGAAAATTTTACATTTGTAAATTTTTTGACATGTGTACCCAAAGTCATCCTACTCGAGCAAAAATCCATTGTATTTTCAAAATTTGAATAAATGTCTCAAATTTGTATGGTCAAATTCCTTTGGAAATTGAAGGATTTACTAACTTGATGGTAATGAACAAGATTCAAAAATAGAATCTTTTAAAAATGACAAACATTTTTTTAGTGATCTTTAGAATCGATAGTTTAGAGGTGATTAAGGAGAGAAAACCCTTTAGGATCTTTAAAGGTTAAGGATTCTCTTTCAAAGAACATGCTTGTGACCACTTTATCAAAGATTAAAGCTCCACAATCCCTATGCATTTATTTTCAAAGATGTAATCATATGTCTTATGAAAGACATAAGCTTTAGATGTTTTTGCAAAAAATTTGAAATTATTATGGATTTCTAAATTAAAGGTGAAAAATTCAAATAAAATACAAAATATGATTAAAAAATCTGAAAATATCTCAAAATATATATATATCAGAGTATAAAACACCAATGCCCCCCAAATTACCATGTCATTCAAAAATTAGAAAATTAGCTCTCCAAATTGCTTGGTCAAAAATTGAAATTGCAATAAAATATTCAAATTCAAGAATTTTTCAAATGTTCAAGTTGGAGTAGAAACTAAAATTGACAAGCTTCATTTTATTAGATGGTCCCAAATTCAAAAAAAGATCATTACACAGCTTAACCCATTAAGACTAGTGGACCACTTTCTAGTTGAAATTGTTCCTTTTTCAGTGGTAGATAGAGTTTGGTAGTGAATTTGGAGATGGGCCAAAGGGGACATTTGCAAGAAATTAGGAACTGTAGGTTTTGGGACAACAAACAAGCTAATTTGAGCTACCATGTGGATTAAGGATTGGAAAAACTAAGGGAGTACTAGTTGCCAATACGGCAATGAATGTGGAAAGATGGCCATAAACTCAAAAGAGACAGTACATTGTATGCACTAACTGGGCATTTAGTTCTCACTAGTGTGCCCTATGCCATTGCCACAATGAAAACAAAAGTAAAAGTAATTTTCTAATATTTTTAGTTCATAAAAATTTCAAAATTCAATAACTTTCTCACTGTAGGTCCAAACACCATAAAACAAAGCCCGTGTACCCCTCCTTGCCGAGAGCTTTTTGACAGTGAGTCAGAATGCCACGAAACAAAGCCCGTACACCCCTCCTTGTCAAGAGCTTTCCGATGGTACCAAGAATACAATTGGGGGACGCATAGTCTAGGAGACCTTAATATAATAGACAAACAAAAGAAAACAAATAGCCTATAGTCACAGTCAAAATCAAAGTAAAAGTAATTTTCTAATTTTTTTGTTCATAATAACTTCAAAATTCAATAACTTTCACACCGTACGTCCAAATGCCATGAAACCAAGCTAGTGCATCCCTCCTCACTGAAGACTTTCCGACGGTAATAAGCATGCAACCAAAGAATGCACGGTTTGGGAGATCTCATCATGACAAACAAACAAAACAAATAGCTTGATTTAAATTATAGACTAGTGTGCCGTTATCATAGTCAAAACAAAAGTAAAAGTAATTTTTTAATTTTTTAGAACCAAAAATAACTCAAAAATATATAACTTTCTCATGAATGCCACAAAACAAAACTCATGCATCCCTCCTCGTTGAGAGCTTTTTGATAGTATCAAGATTATGACCAAA
The DNA here is from genome assembly GCA_950106755.1 of Climacium dendroides. Taxonomy (NCBI): domain Eukaryota; kingdom Viridiplantae; phylum Streptophyta; class Bryopsida; order Hypnales; family Climaciaceae; genus Climacium; species Climacium dendroides. The sequence continues at coordinate 47,971,319 of OX467083.1, read as the reverse complement.
ACATAAGTAAAAGTATTTTTTTTAATTTCTTAGAACCAAAAATAACTAAAAAATGCACAACTTTCACACTATACGTCCGAACACCACGAAACCAAGCTGGTGCACCCCTCCTTGCTGAGGGCTTTCCAACGGTACCAAGCATGCAACCGGGGGATGCGGGATCCAAGAAATCTCACAGTGACAAACAAACAAAACAAACAAACAAAAAGCCAAATTTAAGGTATAGAATTGCGAACTTTCTTTGGGAACGGCTACATTTCCGTTGGTAGGGTGCTAGCGCGTCACCCTCTTCATATAGACTAGCGTGCCCTATGTTGTTGCCATAGTCAAAACAAAAGTAGAACTAATTTTCTAATTTTTTAGATCCAAAAACAACTCAAAAATGCATAACTTTCACATTGTATATCCAAACACCACAAAACCAAGTTGGTGCACCCCTCCTTGTTAAGGGCTTTCCGACAGTACCAAGATTATGTCCAAAATATAAGAAAAAGTGCCATGTGCTGTTGTTACAATTAAAACAAAAGTAAAAGTAATTTTCTAATTTTTTAGTTCATAAAAACTTCAAAAATGCATAACTTTCTCACCATGAGTCGGAATGCCATGAAACCAAGCCAGTGCACCTCTTCTTGCTGAGGTCTTTCTGAAAGTATTAAGATTGTGACCAAAATATAAGTAAAAATAATTTTCTAATTTTTTAGAACCAAAAACAACTCAAAAAAGCATAGCTTTCTCATTGTGAGTTGGAATGTCACAAAACAAAGCCGGTGCACCACTCCTCGCCGAGGGCTTTCCGACGGTACCAAACACATGATGGGGGACACATGGTCCAGGAGATCTCAATGTGACAAACAAACAAACAAAACAAACAAAACAAACAAAACAAACATCCTGTCTTAATAGAAGAAGATACGGATCCAAGGGCTGTTGGGCGTAAGCGTCAAGCTCTCGCCATGGCTGGGAGCGGCTGAAAAAATTCCTCTTGGTCTTGACATTCGAGTACCCCACTACGACCAGCGATTACATATGAAGCCTTACGAATTTTTTTTTTCCTTCCTGTTGCAGTGAATCAAGGAGTGTAGGGGTAGGGAGACCTTGTCAATCTCACCGCTGCATTGCTGCATGAAGCTGCGGGGAGGAAGAAGATTTGCTGTGTTTGAGTGTCGAGGGGTATTGCCTCGCGGAGGACCTGCACAAAGACGTGCAACACGGTAAATCAGTGGTCTTAGTTCTTGCGGAAGTTTTGGGTTTGCCACTTGTTTGTAAAGTTGCCATGTGTCGTTGCTTTTTACTGGTTGCTGAGACGCTGTGTTTGAATGTCGTGCATGAATATTGTTGGTGACACTCGGTTGGACGTCGGCAACTCCGCTTTGCAGTGGCGAGCAGTGGGTGTTACCATGGCGATCAAACAGGGAGAGTGTGTGCTGATCCCCGACAGTCAAGCTCTTTTTCTTAATCTACTTTGCCTTGTGAATGCCGCTCTATCGCTTAGAGTTAGAGATGGTGAATGAGAATAGGTGCTTAGTGTGAATTGTCAAGTGTTTGATTACCCATTGTGAACCCTTCATTCGAATTGGCACATCGAGTATGGCAGCACTACAGCGGTGTAAATTGAGCTCCTCTAGTCACTCGGACTCTTTGTCTAGCTATGTGCATGCGGAGTTTTTTTGCATGCGAATGTTGTTGCCACATCCGTCGAAGTTGGAGTGCGCAGGATCAGCTGAAGCGGCGAAGCTCTCGCAATTTCGGATCTGAGGCAGTTTCCAATTTTTTTTACGTTCTCTTCGTTGGCACGCGTAGGGTCATGTAAATCAACCGGATACATACACTTTGAGCTTCTGCTATTGCTGTCTATACTTTGGTTACATCATTTTGACCTTCATGTCTCTGAATAAGTAATTTTTTATTTTCCTTCCTCAGTTTGCCCTACGTTGTCTCATGGTGGTCATCTAAATTGGCGTCAATCCAGAGCTTCCTTCTCGTGGGTTGCATCATTCTGTACTGATTGTCTGAATGAGTTCCCGATTTTTTTTCCCTTCTTCAGTTTGCAGGGGCTCTCTGGTGGCTCGACCTGGTCACGCAACTCAGCGTGTTCTTGAGGCTTCAACTGTTAGAGTTACATCATTTTGTCACCAGATTTGTCCTCCATGCAGTGAATCGCATGTTGTCTGCAAGGGTGGAGCGACATACTAGCATCACTCATGTTTTTGCCTAGTTTCAATCTATGTGCGTGACTTGCAATTTTAGTATGTTTCAGACAGCATGCTGTGCGTGCTTCTTGATGTTTGGCTTTGTGAGTCCGGTAGAACATTTTGCAGTTCACCAAAAAACGCTCTCCCAATCCCTGCCCAGAGATGCTTTATAAAGTCTCGCTTGGGAACATATTTTTGCCGCAAAATTCAATGTAGGTCCCAAAACTGTGCATGGCACTTCCATTGGTATGGTCAAATCTGTGGTAAGCATTCATCTTCTTTAGTTGTTACTCCCTCTGTCCCAAAATGATCTTCCTATTGGCCATAATTTTTTGTCCCAAAATGATCTTGTTGTGGGAGGAAGGAGATTGGCAAGCAGTTTTCCTCCCACTGTAGCAAATGCAGTGGTCAAATTCCATTCCCGTCATGAATGACTCCTTGATTTGTAGTTTTTAATTGAAGGATCCCGATTCTATGGGCTCAATATGTTGATATAGGACTATAGGAGTGGTTGATTATGTACGCTCCAATGGGAGCAAGTGAATGATGAAAGCAAGTCATCATTACACCTTTAGTTGGTGGCCCCACTTGATTTGAATGGCACCTTAATTTAGTACTTCTTGTCCACCAATGAGCTAGTGAGTGAATTGTGACATTGTTGTGGCATTTTCAAGGAAATTCACTCCCATATCTTCCTATAGCACACAATTGAGTGGCCACCGGTGCTCCTCAAAAATGGTTCAAAAATTCAATTTTCAAGTAATCTAAAGAATTTTGAAACTTAAAAACTTTATGATAATAGGAGTGCAAAGAACTTCACTAATTGTTCAATAAAATTTGAAAAAAATACCTTAATCCAAAACACTTTGTCTAATACAAGGAAGATCGTTTTGGGACGGAGGAAGTACCATTTACCCTAGTCAACCAAATAAGGCCTTGCCCACCTCCAGAATTGACCAAAGTCCTTATTGACTTAAATTTAGATCCAAAGAAAACAACACAAATTGTTGAAATACACTACATGGTGATCCATGGATTTGTTATGCTTTTAAATACAGAAATAAAACAAATATCAAATATCAGAAAGAGAAAATACAAAATCATTTATTGAAATTGCATTCAAGCAACTCTCCAAAAAGAAGTTCTTGGATGAATAAATTGTGGTTAAACATTTTTACCAGTGCAAGGTGGCTTCAACACGTACAGGTCTGATTGAGTGCTGAAATTGAATTTCTACATCAGATTCTCAAGGGCTCAAGTCACCTCAGAACATTCACAAGATGACATGTGGCACTTATTTTTTCAAAAAATCATTTAATTTCTGCCAAATCTGACTGACTTCACGAAGAGTAAATAGCACGGTAAAACCTGAGGCATTACCATACTGCAGAAAGTTAACGTCATCTCAGTCAAGAAAATAAATGAAACACTTTCGGTATTCTTTTCGTTGAGTGCCTACAAGCTTGCCACTTTGAATGGTCTTTCATCGGGCATCCTTGCAGAGTTAAGGCCTATACCTCATATGACATTCATAGGTCACACAGACCAAATGAAGTCGCCGCAATTCTGCACTACGCACTAAAATGGAAGAAAGAACATCGTTTCACCCCACAAAAAGACGATATAAACCAATAAGACAAGACAATCATTATTCACAAAATAAAAAAGCCGAACACGGTTCAACAAACCACTTCATTTCCAGAAAGAAGGAACGATTGCTACTACTATTTGACGATGTGAAACAAAGTTGACATCCAGAAAACAGTTTACATGAAAAAACACAGGCGTTCAAATAGTGACTGCCTTGTAAGTATACACAGAAAAAATCTGTTCCAAAGTCTGCAGTAGATAGCTAAAAGCTAGAAATGTCAAGCGAATGTTAGGCAACGGGCTAGAGCAGAGAAAGGCAGCCGTACAAGCCCAACAGCTCCACTGCAGTGCGAGCAACTCATTGGGAGCCACATATGTACAGTGCTACAGACGAGACAGTGGAAATAGAATCAGATTTTTCTCAATCAATCACCTGCCCCCTTGGGAGTTTCAAAAAAAAGAAGAGATGGAAAGCAAGGTGAGTGTAAACTTGCAGAAGGGGGAAGGACTGTTAGAACAGACACTTGCTTGGTGACGACTCAATAGACCACCAAAATGCTAGCAAATGGATGTTAATATTGCATAATGAGACACACTGGTGGAGGGAGAATGGGACTACGGACTCAACAAAACCCTCTCTAATACATTCTAATGGGCGAGTCATATCCACCAAAGATATACAAACCAGACCTAGGCAGGATCACAAGCAGGATCGAATCACTCTATTCCTCCACAACCGACTGTGAGTACTCACTGCGCCAGTAATTCACGTCGTTGAAGTCCGAGTTGCCACTAACCGAATCCTTGGGGGGAGACTCGGGTTCACTTTTGTGGTGCTCACTTTCGTGGAGTCCATCCTTGAACAAGGGTTCAGCCTCACCTACAACTCCCTCCTTCAGCATCTTCTCCATGGCCTTGATCGTCCCATCAGGGTCTACACCTGCAACTTCTTCACCTGAAGTACGAATAAACAGGTTAGCACAACGAACACTTCATCACCGCGCATGGGAGATCACAACTGAGCGGGGTATTGCATGCACCACAATCATCGAAACCCATAGAAATGCATCCTACATCCAGAGCGATTACTTGCAATCGAGTCTCAGAGAAGCCTAACGGTGTCACAACGTCAGTACATAAGACATTCACGTCCCACCTGTTATTGGATTGATCATGTGACCTTCAGCTGGAACAAACTCATGAACAAAATCGGCAGCAGCACCAACTACAGGTTCGACATGCTGCGTTTTACTCTCAGCTTCAGCTTCAGCAGACACAGGTGACTCTCCAGCTGACTCCATGCGGGCTGGAAAATAGACATCAAATGGGTTTTTATAATCAAACAAATGGCCACCTGCTGCCCACAATCCAAACACCTCAGACTCTTCCTTAATTGCAAACACTTGTTCAAGACATCGAAAGACAAAATGAAAGACTTGATTTCCATCGACGATGGGAGAACATAGTCCAAACAAGGGAGGACTAGACAACGCAAAATTGCAGGCATCATGTAAGCAAGAGAAAGAAAAAACAAAACAGGAAAGCACCTGCACCAGGTTCTTCTTGTCGTTGTTGAAACAAGGAGAGATTGTCCGCAAGATCAACTTTTTCGAGTTTCGAGCTTAATTCTGTTTCATCTAAAGAATCAAATGTTGGACTGCCCTTGCCTTCCAGCTGGAGTCCATTAATAGGATTGTGTTCAACTTTTGAAGTGGCTGAAGTGGCCGTGTCGACAAGATCTTCATCTTCTCCCAGAACGACTTCATCATCACTGCTACTATCCCCACTGCTGTTAGGGGGGGAGACGATATTTGCAGCCAGACCATCTTCGTGACGAGAAGGCGGAGATGATATCAGGAAAGTTGGAGTAGAATCCTCCGTTGACCTGGTAAAATCGTCTTGAAACGCAAACCAGTTGGAATTTGGACCGAACATGCTGTCCGATCTACCAACGCATCGCAAATCACTCGAGTCAAATTCAGAACAAAACATGAACAAAGGAAAGCCCGAGTCCCTATTACAAACATAAGCTGCACACCAACTTCGAGTTGCACAGCAGAAACATGGGAGGGAACATATCCTCCACAATGGAGTGGAAATAGGGACGAACAATGTTCTAAATACCTGTCGTGCTCGTCACCGAGTCGCAATGACGAAATGACGACTTCGGCAGACTCGTCATCGAAAAACATGTCCTGAGTACACCACCAATGATCAGTTGCACTCTTGTACGTGCATAAAACGCGTGCGGTACATACACTAACCTTGAACCACAGAAGCAGAGGTATAATCAAGTATTCATGTCGTCAAAGGGATGACGAACAAATGGCACAAGTTGGCATAAAAACACAACGCATGCTTCAACTAAGGAATGGAAAAGGGTGAACCTCCTCGTCTCTCTCCATAGCCCCATGACCCTGCGCATGGAAAGCCAAGTCGACAAATAAGACCAAGTAGACATGAAGCAATGGATCAAAGAAACGCTTCAAATACCAACAGAGCGCTAAATACCAGAACAAGTGCACAGACGTGTTGAAAGGAAATGGTGTTTCTGCCTAAGAAGAAGCGAAGAGTGGATACGGGAATCAGACGACCGCTACCTCGTCAGCATCATCGTTGTCAAACATGCCATAACGATAAACCTCACGATTTATGTTATTCGCCATGGTGGATATGTCATAATCTCTATCGCGGAAGTCATCGTCATCACTTTCCACAGGACGATCCTGTACAACAGTAGGCCGTCTGTACGCACATGTCAAGCCACAAAAGTGCAGTTGTAAGACCTAGTTCCACAAGTCAATTCTTTGATCATCACAAGAGTCTAGTATGGTGGAATTGCACACCAAAAATCTACCGATTATCCATATGGATGAGACATACCCACAAGACCACTGAAACACGTTCTCGATTGTGTTCCGTTGCTGCAAGACTTTGGTCACCCATTCACTCCACTTGGGATTAGCCTGCGAAGTGACACAGGAGAGATCAGTAAACAGGGACTCATCAGAAGGATGCATGACAACGCAACTGAGATGGCAACGCTGCATACCTGTATATGGCCCTGAATGGTGGGGTTGGAAGTAGAGCCCTGATTGATCCTGTTAGCAAGACGCGTGAGGTGTCCCATGTTCCCTATCCTTGTGGGTGACTTGCTGACCGCGGGTTTCGGCTGCACATCAGGAAAGAGGCTCCAAATCAAATGAACAGGTTGGATATGGAACAGACCAGCACAACAATCAACAAAATGCAACAATGAATACTGAAAGCACCACCAGATTGGAAACACGCTTGCAAATCGCTTGCATTTCTCCAGTGGATACCAGACTAAGTGCAACCCTCACCTCTGCATGACTGTCAGGCGCATAAGGATTCTCATCCGCAGCCAACAATTTATCCAGAAATTTGCAGTCTTCAAATAAGTGGTCAATCAATTCTTGGTCATTGCTTTCCAAGCACGAAGTAATCACGCTCTCCACATGGTGGTGCAGCATGTTGTTGAACGGGTAACTGTCCCACACAAAAATCAAGAACGGAAATGGTCACTAGGGGTCCAGTTCCACAGCATTGGCTGCCCTGATGTTGAGATACAGTGAAATTCAACTCAAACTTGCAGAATCGGGTGATCAAAGAGGGGTGGACATACTCAAAAAAGAGCTTCAAAACGACTTGAATGGCTCCGGACTTGACCAATTCGTGTCTAGCACCTTCACTGTTTGCTCGCAAAAGCACCGCGATGAACTCCACAATCTGAACAGGGACCCACAAATTCAGAAAAAAGATAACAAATGCAGGCAAAAAGCAGGGACACTCGATCTACATACGAAGCATCCCCGTCAACTCCGAACCTCCACGTCAAGAACGAAGACACAGCTCGAATCGAACCTTCAGCCTGTGAATTCCCAAAGGGGGTTGAAGCCGTCCATAAGTAGTGGGCAACATCTTTTCGTCCGTCGAAACGTCCAGCACTGCAAGTAAGTCACCTGCACAGAAAACAAAGAAAAGGACAGGTTCGTGAGAAAAGCCAAGTCAAGGAACGGGCACCTACATGGGAAAGGCTCGGACAGGCAATGGTTAGCGAGAGGATTCCTTCCCGAAATAAAACCAAATCTTGGAATCGTGGACTGCAAGTTGCACTAGCTCACCCAGTCTTTGAAGCATGCCTTCAACAGTCTCCGGGTTGGCAGTAGTGACAGGCTCGGCCACATGCTGACCACGAGCAGCTCCTGCAGCTGCAACACTGGCAGCTCTCTTCGGATCCAATAGAGATATACATACAGAGAGGGAATTCACTAGAGTAGACTTCGATTCGGGATCTTCCAATACATGATGAAACAGGCGACCCACAAACCTGCCAAAACGAACTCACTCAAATTAGACGATTCATACTAGCCATCAAAGCACACGACAAATGAAAGCTAGAATTATACTTTAGAAAATCTGGGACTGTAAATAAAACGCACTTCTCCCAGTCAGCTTTTCATTTCCACTAATTCGCAATGGAAGCTTGACTACATCATCTCCTGACAAAAAATAAATTGCAGAAGCTGAGATACGCGACATCGACATGCACCAAAGGATCCGAACGCCTCTGTGACACACCACCTAGACGTTCGAAAGCTTCCGTACAAGGTCAAAGAACCAATTACAAAGCAGGAAAGGGCTCGACTCGTACTTGGGGCTAGAAAGCTTGGAAGCAAGGGCAGATGGAGCAACGCGAGTGACAGCTGACAATGTCTCAGCAGCATTTGCATGAACATCTGAAGAATGCTGCAATCACAACTCAAAACAAAACCTATCAGCTGCCCAGGATACATGCACAATCAAAGATTGCAGGGACAGTTGTTAATTAAACAAAGCCGTCCTACCTAGATGACGCATAGGCGAGGATACTTTGGGTCTGCGCATTTTCGTTCACGTGCACTGACGGTGTAAAACCTCAAAGGTACAACGACTACTCATGACGTAAATATCACAAGGGAGGGAAGAAAGTACCGGCGGACTCAGCTTGTCTACAAGCATCTCCAGTAGATCAGTGTCCGCCAACCATTGCAGCGAATCCACATGATAGGCATAAATATGTTCGTCGTCCACCAATCGAGACAAAACCTACGAAATGCACACGAATTCAATACTTTGTGAGATACGGTCCGAGTAGGGAGATCTAAGAAAACGTCGTAAGAAACAAGACAGGATCATGACGGATACGGAATTTCACTAAAAAGTGGATGATAGAGTGAACTCACTTGCATGATGGAAGTAATACCAATTAAATCAACCAACTTCTTCAACACCTCCTGGTGGGTCTGCAGAAGTTCAACAAATTTGAAGTATCAAAGGCTACATCCCTGACTAGTCACAGAAATAAAGTTCTCATTTATCTGATATATGTACACAATAGTATTGAGGATGTCAATAGAGAACCCAAGAATCGCTCAAACCCCGCGTCCTTCCCTAATACACATCCAGAAATTCAAGAAGGAAAAAAGCGCAGAAGAAACGGGAGAATCGACAGCTCTTAGCCGTACTTGTAAATACCGCATCACCGGAACTGTCTTTCTAAGCAACAAGCGAATAGCCACCTGCATCCGCAAATAACAAGAGGGCGAAGAACATTTTTAAAAACAGGTGTTATTGCCTCGAGGAGAATCTCCTCTCCACGGGCCACAAAATGCACGATAATCGTATCCTACATCAGCAATGCAAAAGCAATCGAAGCGTTCTAAACTTGGTCGAAATCTGGATACCAAAAGGCAGTGACAACTCAAGGTAAAGCTCTACAAAAAACAGGAACCCCAGCGCATGTAACCACGATAAACTAATTCTGGTGAGAATTTTGATACTTACCTTACTAAAGTAGCCTGCCAGCAAAGTCCCATGGGGTCGATCAGGCTCCAAGAATGAAAAAAGGTAGTTCATGAGCTGCAAAAGGACAGAAGGGAGTACACCAGATTGTTAAAGCGCAGTTCCATCATAGCGGGATACTATCAAGCAGTTCTCTTAGCATGGACGGCAAGGATCGTAACTGGAGAACCAGCAAGCAATCTCGAAACAACTCAACTTCAATCTCTCATAGAACCTTCAGCTCCAGCATAATTAACTGTGTTTCCAACCATGAAATAATTGTGTTTCGAATCATTGACACTTCAGCATTCCAAAGAAACAGATATCTGGAAAATACCTCCTCATCCTCAACTAAAGTCTTGAAAATGACGTCTATCTCGCAAGTGAAAACCTCGCACGCGATAAATGGAAACCTGCAGGACGGTAAAATGAGAATCTCGACAACCGACACCCACAATTTCACTCAATATCCGAATGCAAAAGGAATGTAAAATGCCGAAAATCCAGAAAGATGCAAGTCAAATCGAAGCACTCCCAGGTAAGATTTCTTCTAGTCCATTTAAAGGACATTCGAACGATGAAGCAACTTACTTAAATGCACGCTTGTTATCTGCATTTTCAGGTGGCTCTTCCACTACATAACGGAGCAACGCTTGAACTTGTGCCTTCAAACGCAGGCTGGAGAGGATAAAGAAGAAAGCCTTAGAAAACTGGAACGAAGAATGGGCGAGGAAAAATAGATGCTCACTATGCATGCTTTCACTCAATAAACTTGTCTGATGAATTCGAGATCTGCGCTACGTGTTCTGACTATGAATGAACCTTGAACTGCAAGACTCAGGAGGGGTATCTGCAAGCAATACAAGCCTGGATACATTGAACATCGGCAAGAACGCTTACAAATTAATAAGACGACTGTTCAGAACTTTGCATTCCTGGATGATTTCATCCTCATCCAGGAGCTCTTCCAAGGTGTAACCATCTTTATCGAGCACCGACTCAACCTGCAGAAGAAAGCATAGACACAAGTCAAATATCCACATGAATCCCAACAGACGACGAACGAATGGACATTTGATACTGATTGGGTGTTGGATACAGAAAAAGTTGTACACTCCACCTCACTTCGAAATCATACGGAAAGACTCGTCACCTTCGAAGCAGGTCACCGACGACTACGCAAGTTATGGAATTTAGTGCGGACCATAGAAACTCGGCCATTCCTACAAGATAGGGTTACGATTGACTTGGTTCATTTTCACATCCCTACGTGGCAACGGCCGGCTGCCAACACAGAAGACTAGCCACACGGTTTGCCCATCCACAGTCAATACTACTGGCAATGCAGTGCAAGCAGGGAGAATGCACCACTTCAGCGGCAAACATCTATAGCCTCAAGGTTCTCTCATGGGCTGCACTGCCATATTTGAACCAGGAATGACAAAGAATTCATGAACTTAAAAAGGCATTCAAGGGCCGCCACGTTAAAAACAATCATGCCCACGAGACCGCCAAGACGCAAAAATTTACACTTCGGTTGGCTGCAACTAATATAGACCGCAGTTGCATAAGGAAGACCCTGAAAAGTAGGGATTCGTCTTAAATTAAACGATCGTACGACGAGGTCGGCTTCTCAATTGCGGGATTTAGCCACTCGCATTTCTCAACAAAGTCGCTATCGAGGGGGAATTCGTCAATATGAAAATGGAAATCATAGTTCAAACTACTGACGTCCAATACTGCTTACATTGCTTCTTTGGCCTTTCCCAGGAATAGAAGTTTAGAAATGAAACTCAAATTTCGAGTCGTTATGTTACTGAATAGAATTCCCAGTCACGGTGTCGCTGGAAGGAGAACGAACAAACCAAGTCTTAAAAGCAATAGGCTCGGAGACTTCAACCAACGTGATTAATGTCCAGAAAAATAATCAGTGCGACACGAGAGGTCTCGGGGGAAAAAACAGATTGATGTCAAAATCTCGATTGTAGATTCCTCTAGATAGAGTGAAAGCAAGGTCCGCTCGACCCCGTTGATCCACAGAGAAGTCGCCACTTTGACGAGAAAATGAGATGAAAGAGTAAGGTTTCCCTATTTCCGCGCAGTAGTCTGCGAAGACTGCAGAGAAAGATTGGAAAAACTCACCGGAGAAGTGGTCGACAGGCCAGCCACTCGCCAAAACATTTTTTTCAAAAAGTCTTCAATCGCTGTTGATTCTGGCTGCCCCGGAAACTCTCTCTAGCTATGAAGTGCTTTGACGCAGGAAACCCTGGCTTCCTGCGCTACTCTCCTCCACCTCCTTCAATTTTTTCCCGAAACAGATCTGAGGGGAACTCATAAACTCCACTGACAGAAACCCTACCTCACCACCATCCAATCCACTGCCACTGAATCTTTCCGGACTCTCCGCTCGACCAAGCTGCGAGCACTGTGATCTCAGCGTCAGCCTCTGTCCCGACACTTCGTGCACCCAACCCTCGGAAGACCCGGTTGCATCCACGCCTTCATTCCCTTCAGAGCCACCGCCCGTTGCCCCCGAAAAATATCAGGACGACGAACACACAGCTCCTCTAGCACATCCAAACGTCCAGCACGAACTCGGAAATCGTCGACACTCGCTGCAAGAATGCTTCCCAGCCCTGCAGCGAGGAGAATCAAACCCTAATAGCTCGCCACGAGCTGTACAAGGACAATTTTTTGTGCCCTTTCTGTTCGATGATCATCAAACTCTCATTCAACTTTCATCCTCATTCATCCAATACGGTCACACTACCACTCTCATCTTACATTCGTCCCCACAAAGTAATGGGTCTTGCACTTTTGTTTCATGTATTTGGGGTTGGCAAAAATATATATCTGAACACAGAACTTGGATTTTGTAGAATATTGCTTTTTTTAATAAAAAGTTGGGAGGAAAAAAATGAATCTTTCTATTTTACTAAAGGATTTGCTTAAATCACATTAGCTAAATTTAGTTAATTATTTAACAATGAATGACCATCTCTTGAAAAGATGTACCCCTGTCCTCAAACACACACACCATCCTAAAATCTTAAGCCATTGATCTTATAAAAAATTAAAAAAAACTTATCACCATTGATCCAATTTAATACAAAATACAAATACAAGTAGAATACAAATATGAATACAAAATATGGATGTAGATGTAAATACAAATATAGAATATGGATAAGAGTACAGATGGATATGGATATGGATACAAGCAACATATCCCATATTGACTGAGAACTTGATTGGTTCCTGGGAATTACAAATAGGTGGGTGATTGGATTGACTTAAATTGGATTGGGTTGGAATGGAGTTGGGATTAAAAGAAAATTTAACTTGAGTTTAATTGTTGGATGTGTGTGATAATGGGGGGAGGGGTAAATTTTTAAATTATTTAAATTAGAGGTTTTTGTGGGGTAATGTAACCTATGAGTGACTATGCGCTCAAAATACAAGTATTCAAAGTACAAACATCATGAAAAGTATATTATTCAAGTCCTGTACTAATTGAATTATTACAAAGTAGAAAAAAAAATTTGTAGCACTAAGAATTACTCCCATGGATTGCCATATTATTTAAACCTATGGGATCAAATCTTTTTTTGTAAGATGCTATAAATGACATAAATATATAAAATATATTATGCATGAACATTGTTTCTAATCTCTACAATATAGAAAATAGTAATTTTAGTTGCTTATTTTAGCCCTTAAAGATTGGATATTCAAATTTCAAACAACAATTGAATGCAAACACATTCTAAGCATACAAAATGCATTTTTTCATCCATTATTTTTTAAAGATTTTTGTGATAGTTCTTCAACATTTGTACTATACCTACTTTGAAGACTTTGCTTTGTGAATATTCTATGATTCTAAGGATATTGGTAGTTTTGATCTGAAAAAGTAATTTTTTCAATTCAAAAAATAATTCTTTTGAAAAAAACTTGAATAAAATAGTAAAATAAAAACCTTTAGAAATCATTATGATTAGAATTTAAGATTTTGAACTTAAAGAAAAAAATTCATGTGAAAATCACAAATTTTCAATCTATAATTGATTTAGAAGGAATTTCTAAATTTTGGCTTTAAGTTTTATTGAAAAAGATATTGATTGATATAGGACAATTGATATAAGGAAATCAGGAACGACTAGGAAACATCTATTATCATTTTATTGTAGTCGTGTCCTAGTCATTTTTTGCTACTGCAAATCAACACGGTGGATTCAGCAAAGTGTAGACTAGTTCACATTGACTACTATGATGAATTTTGGATGGTAAATAGTTGACATTCATTCTAAATTTAAACTCTATTATAATTCTCATAATCATACACTTCAACCTATAACTATTTTGCAACCAAAACAATATATATTGACTTCATTCTATGACTACCCTCTCTTTTTATACCAAATCTTATGTAATTGTTTTACATCTTTTTTTCTAGTGTGCTCACAAAGAAATCCATTTCTTCCACTTTCAATTTCTTATCAATCAAATTGTAGCTTCTTTCACAACCTTGGCAATGAGTATTTTTAGATTCATTTTCCACATGTCACTTGGATTTAATTTACTTTTGTGTGCTTTTGTCTATGCTCTCACAAATGTTTTTGCATTCCATTTAGCATTCATGAAAATCTTTGTGCTATTGGATGTGTCTTTTGCTTTGCTTTTATTGTGAGATTTTTGTGCTTGCTTGGAACATCAATATACTAAGTACTTTGTCCCCTTTAGAGTGGGCATAACAAACACCTTTTGCACATCATTGCATTCAAGTGTCCAATCTTCAATATCTCTTGTTCATGAAACTATTATTTTTACTTTCAAATGTGCCTACCGCAATTCAATTATGTATTAGTACGTGCATGATCTATCAACATCCCAAGTATACGATGATGCTAGTGTGCAAGCATGAAAACTGCAAGCATGTGAGCCTTGAATGTGTGTATAAGTAGATATCCTACAACCATAAGTGAAGGGATCTACAATATAAATACCTATAATATAGGTATCTATAATATAATTATACTATAATTGTGGAAGGTTTCTATAATAAACACCTACAACAAAAGTCTAACAAAAGTGTGTAATCTTCTAAGCTCATAGGTTCATACTTCAAAGCTCACATAACAGCAATCCTCCCCAAGTATTGAGAGGTCTTTTCCAATATAAGTCTTTCCATTTTCACACCATCACATTTTGAAAAAGTTCATTCTTTTTTTTTCTATTCTTCCACTTATTTACATAAATCTTTATATCATATTGAGTTTTTGGTTGCTTTTGTTTTTGTTTCTCAAGATTCCTAGAAGTCTCAGATTTGGCTATAAAGGCAAGAGCTTTTCATTTTTACAATTTTTTTTTCTTTGAGTTCAAAATGTTAATTTTTCATTTTAATAATTTATTAAAAAAAAGTTATTTTTGATTTTAATGTCAATTTCAAAGGGCTATTTCTATAACTTCAAATTTAATTTTTGAAGTCAAACATACTTATACCATTTGAACTACAAAAGTTCTGCAAAAAGAAATTCTAAAAATCTACACCACACTAAAATAAGAGAATTAATCTAAGAATCTACAAATATTTAAATGAATGAAATAAAAAAATACTTAGATGAATCCAAAAATAAATAAAATATTAAAAATTAAAATTAAAAAAGTTGCAAGAACTTGTATCCTTTGGATACTCCATCACAACTGACAAGGGCCCTAAAAGACTCTCACTTTAGCAACAATTTTTAATTTATTTAAATAAAATAATCTTTTTTGAAAAATGCATATGCAGTCTAGTACTTGTAAAGACCTCATGTTGGTATCATTGGAGTTCCAAAAGAACTCTAAATAAGTCTGTATTAACTTTAAATTTAATTTCAAATCAAATGAAACTAGCCACTCATTCCATAAATAAAAACCCTACTAGTCATTAAATATTTACTCAAAATAATAGAGGATATATTTTAACTCTAAATGCATCCTTTCTAAAAACATATAAAGGGTCAATTACAAGAATGCGGGTTGTTTTGTCATCTTCAATCTTATTATAAGATGCACTACATTTGTAGGTGAACTTGAAAAGTCATTGATTCAACTTTGACTTTAGTTGGTTTAACAACAATTTTGGTTGATGAGAGGGAGAGCAAATTTTTCAATCTTCCATTTAGTGTTTTGCCACTCTAAAATTGGCAATTGTCTAGAGATTATTGGACCAACATTTTTTGGTGAACATAGCTAAGAGCACCCTTAGTTTAGCATTGTTAAATAGTCAACACCCAACAAAATAGACGAAAATAATTTTAAAATGATTTTTTTCAGAGTACTCTTTAAGCTACACATTGCATTTGGAGAGTGTACTAAGCCCCTCAAATCACCCTCTAAATTTAGATAAATTTTTGTAACTAATTGCAACTTGTGATGGAATGTTTTCTTACATTCTAAATAAGATGATTTCTGATTGGTCCCTAGCTCTATATACATGGGGGATATAGAGAGTGTGTTTAGTTCCATTGAATTTGAAAGTAGAGGTGAGCATGTACTTTGAAGTTAGGGTGAATCTAGAGGCATGGACTAATCTCAGATTTGCAACTACCATTCTATAAACAAGTGTCATCAGCATTAAAACAACTCAGAGATTGAGTTTATATATATTGTAATATGGAATTATAAAATTAAATGGAAGAAAATATTCTCTCTAAATTTATGGATGTGTTTTATGTAATATTGAATATCATTGTTGACATAAAAACAAGGATTTTTACATTGGATGTTCAACTAAATCCATTTGCTTTGACATTGAAAAATGTTGGTTTCTCATCATGCAAGATGTTAGCATGTGTAGTGGAAGTGAATGCAGTTGGTTGGAGAATTTTCAGAGACTATTTAAATAACTACAAATATTCAAATTAGAGGTCCTAGGAACACCTACTTTCACATTAGACTACCCTTAATCCAATTCTCATTTGTTGCTTCAACAAGCTCTTCATCTTCCATTGGTTACTTTTGAAAATTAGTGTTGATTTAAAGAATTTTTAATGAGATTAGGCCATTATGCCGACTTTGAACATCGCTATATTTTAGATGTCTCCTAAGACAATGTGTTGCAAAAAGGGGTTGCCTACCTTAATTGTGACCCCTCCCCAACCATTTTCAAATGGCCATCAATTATAATTAGAATAGAAGACATCAAGTATTTATAAAGAAATATTTCATAAATTTAATTTAAATCTTCCAAAATTTAGGTAATTTGCCTTCTCATACCTACATAAAAAAATACTTATATTTCTATTTAAAAATCATTAATCACCATCTATTTGTGTTCAATTTTAAAAAATCCTATATTCATGGATTCCCCTCTTCAAGGACTATGAGAGTTTGCTAAACTAAAATGAAGAATAATACTTTTCATTGCATTAAAATGCATTGTATGTAAATAAAACCATGCACTATAAAAACAGGAGTTCCATATTCAGATTCAAGGAAGGGGAATATTAACATATGAACATAGAACCTATGAGATCATGAGTTTAGAAGTCCATATTATAAACACTTTCTATGGTTGTAGGTGTTTATGTTATAAGTGCATATGTTAAACTCTTTCCATATTATAATGTACCTATGTAATAAGTACATATGTTCTAAACATCTTCAAATGGTAGCAAGTACATACCTACAACTAGGTTTAAAGTTCTTAAGCTCACATCTATGAGTCGCACACTAGCATCGTTGCCCAGGAATTGAAAATGCTCCAAAAATCTGCCTTTCTCTGCACAACAGCCAATTTCTGGCTCCTCACCAGAACCGGTCACCGCATCGAACACCGGCATTTTTGCAGCTTTGAAAGGCAAATTCGGCCCGGATTGCCACACTGATTAATTGCCAATTTACCAACTCCATCAACTTCAGAGGCTTAAGCTTTCCCATCTGAAGCCTAGAATCAGAAACAGTCTAGACTACTCCACTCACTCATAGTTGACGAGATGATTGCTTCAATTCACAACTCGCACAACCTCCAAATCCTCATGATCATATGAATTATCTGCGTGCAAGTACGGTGCAGTAAAACGATTGGCGTCTGCAGGTTGAGTCCACAACTCCACATGTCTCGGGTCTGATTAGACTCTTCAGCAGATATTTTCTTACTTGCCATAATTCATCAGCAACTGGTATTAAACCTGAGTGCATTCCGCTTCATAATTCAGTAAAGTAGCTCTTGTTGATCGATCGCCAATTCCAACGCTCTCCTCTCATCTCGCAGCTCCACTGGTGCTCCATCAATGGCAGAGCCACATGCGGTAGCGTCCATGCCCGTGGCCGGAGACGATGTGCACATGAACCCAGAGCTGCAGGGCACCATTCGTTTTGAGAAGACATTGACACCGTTGAATGTGCCCAACGGGGTTCCCAACAGTCGGTGCTCCCTGGTATGACACCACTGTCCGTCAGTGTTAGATTTTCTCAAAAGCTCTCCGACCACCGTAACGCTCATAATTTTGTTCTGTGCACTGCACCCTCATCATTCTTGTTGCAGAGTTGTAACAGGGTTAAAATATTGCATTGGATCTGTCACCAGTGGCTAACAACACTCGTGACAGAGGAAGTATTGTTGTTTTGAGCTCTTATGTTGTCTTCATGTACAAGAAGCTCTCCCTATTTGCACTAACTTTGGAGATAACTCAAATTTATGGTTTCGTAGATTTACAAGCGAAGGTTACTCTGGCAAATCATCGGTGACATGGCCAGGAGTTTCCGTGAAATTGACAATTTTCAGTTGAAATTGCTCAGTTTTGCACAATTGAACTTAACTTCCAGAATCCATTCCTGACCTAGTTAGCAAAGAAGAAACCGCTCGAGCATCTCATTTTTGGCAATTGGAAAATAGCCAATTTCATAGTTCCAGCTAGCTGCGTAATTGTAAAACTGAGCTCTTAATTTTTCCCCCAAGTGGTCGAAGAAGAAGAAAGTCTCACAATGTTTACATAACTTTGAAGCTAGGCCACCAGAATGCAGAGAATTTACGGTATCTAACCCGCCTCTCTAAAGACTGCTGAGAATTAATTGTGAGCAATGGCAGGAAATCCCGCCATGGTTCGTGGAGAAGCACGGTGACAAGTTGGAGGAGTTCGTGATTCTGCGCTGCGGGACGTCGGTGCAGCCGCGAGCGCCGTGGGTGGTGCGCCTCAGCGTGTCGGCGGCATTTCCGTCCGTACGGATGTCGTGTGGGTGGCAGAAGTTCGCGGCGTTCAATGGACTACGCGACGGGGATTCCGTGGTGTTCTGCCTGCGCGCTCTGTCCGAGTTTGAAGTGTTCGTCTACCCAGGCTCCTCCTCGGGGACCGCCTCTAGCCCAGTGATCACCTCTGTCGAGGCTCTGTGTGAACCCATGCAACAGCTCTTGGCACTCGGCGATCATACTGGCACCATACAGGCCTCCACCACGCCCGCCACCACGACGAATCTTCCGCCCATCAGCAAGTTCCATCCTCGCTTTCCCATGGTGAGCATTCATTCATACATCCTTTCGATCATTCATCACTGTGAATGTCACTTCCTGATAAGAAGAATTAGAATCCAGTTACGCTCAGAATTTAAATTAAGGATCTTCATTATTCTTGTAATGTTCATGGACTGGGTAATGTGAAAGCAGAGCATCTTCATGAGAAATAACATGCCAAGCCAAGGGAGTGGCAAGCAATGTTATTTCTCATAATGAGCCTTGGTTTTCACATTCTCAGATATAACCTCAATGTTGAATGGTTGGATCTTGGTCAACTGTGCTCAACTAAGAGTCTAGAAAGAAGAAAGAAGTGCATCGTAATGCTAAACTTGGTCAATTGTGTTCAACTAAGAGTCTAGAGAGAAGAGTCTAGAGAAGAAAGAAGTGCATCGTAATGCTACAGCAACCCCACGTTATGGAAAAGAATGTGCCTCTCTTCATCTTGAAATGGCCTCCATTGAGGTTACGAGCAGACAATGTAATGACAATGAAAAGAAAGATGCTAACCTAAAGTAGGTACACCCAGAAAAAGCATTGCACCACAATGAGTATCTCCTCTTTCTTTCAATTATTTAATGTAGGATAGTTGTGCTTGCAAGCTGTGTAACATATCTGACAAATGGATAAGCTAGAGAAGTTAGAATGGCAGTCTTGGGTTAAATTGATATATTTGAAATGAAGAAAGGGTGTACACTGTGGCACAATCAAAACAGTTTGACGCCTTTTTTTCTTCTGGTGCACCTCCCGTTCCGTTCACGAGATTTCGCAAAAGCTTGACATTGCAAAACTTGGTATTAATCATGATTGTTAATAACTTGTACATGGCTCTGTGAGAGGTTTGAGCATGGGTGTGGAGTAGAGAGGGAGAATGTTATGAATGCCAATTGTTGATACACACAACGGATGGCTTTTGAGGATTCTCTAATTGGAGCTCGCTCATCATATGGGGCAGGAAACTGGGCGAGTGTCTTCTTTGAGGACCAGCCGGTCTCCTCCAATTAACCATCTGAAGCGCACCGTGTCGTTCTCCGGCGTTGACACTGTTTACGTTGATACCCCGGCAGTGCGGCCTTTCGAAAGCATCAGGGATCACTCTCGAATTCCAAACTTCCTGTTCAATTTTTGAGCCGGATTCCGGACACTCCCTTTTGCTTCCTCAAATCAATCTGCATCTCGGACACTTCCTTTTCCTGTCTCAAATCAATCTGCATCTGGTTTCAATTCTTTCTTCTTGTTGCCTTGATTGAGGTCGAGTACTTCGCATTCAGAGTTGACTGGCTACTTCGAACTACAGGCTCATTTTCTAGAAAAGAAGAAGAACGGAAGAAGAAATAAGAAGAAGAAAGAGTGACTCTGGTCGTATGACCAACGTGAATGAAGAGTTTGTTGGGAATAGTTCTACTAAGTCATGTTCATTTTCTACTGTTATCAGTGATGTCTTAGGAGTGACTTCTTAACTTCATAGTCTCAAGACCCTGTTTTTATCAAACCATGCTCAAAAATTGCCATTTTTAATGTAAAGAGCAAAATAAAATTTAAATGGCATTCTCTTTTGCATATCTAACTGCAAGATCTTTCAATAGACTAGTATGAGAATGTGTGGAAAAAATTTCAGAAACTTTGACTGCAGAGATTGCAAGATATAAGAGTTTAAAGTGAATAAAACAAGGTTTTTTTGGCACTATGATAAATTAGTTTATGAAACTTTGAATCCTTAAAACTTGAAATTTTTGCACTAAATATTTTGAATTAAAAAAAAAATTATCATGAAGAATTGAGTTGAAAGTGAAGGAAAGAAAAGAAAAGAAAAATAATGTGATATTTCATTCTTTAAAAAATTGTTAAGTAGAAGTAATATGTGATAGAAGGAAAAAGTAAAATGTTAATAGCTTCAAGATGGAATTTGAACACACTAATCCCAATAGTGAGATTGTTTTTAACAATCAAAGTTAACCCATAGAACTTTTTGTTTTGAAAATTGTGGAAATAGAGTTCAAAAATGAATCTTATAAGTTATTTTTTCAAAAAGATTCTTTAATTGCCTGCAAAACAAGATGTTCCATAACATTTACATAACAAATGCAAATGAAATAAATAAAAGATTTCTACAGACAAAAATACAATCTATGAGAAACAAATTTTTTTTAAATTATTAAAATTTTTTATAGATTTCATTTGCTTCCCATAAAGTTGAAATTTGAACATATTGTGATATAATTTTTGCTCCCAATCACCAATTGAAATAAAAATTATATTTTTCAAAAGCTAGTTCTATCTTACAAGAAGTATTCAAAAATTTTGCCAAAAATTTCACTCAAAGAAACATGCCTAAAAGTCCATTTAATCCTTTATAAGAAAACTAGATCTTTAGGGGTTAAGCTCGATGATAAGAAGTCAAAGGTGATTCTAATCCTCAAGATAGTTAACACTGTCTTGTCGATACATACGTGTTTTAAAAATCACCAATCTTAACCTTCACAAACATAATCTTGCAAAGTACAATTGCATCCAATAATTTCCAATATTCAATTTTTTTTTTGCATAATATAGAACACGATTGGCATTTTTTGTCTTGCATGATTAACATTTAATTCTTATGCAATCCCTATAAAACTTACCAAATTTCTATTTCAAAAATACAAAACTTCATTTTGAGTGAATTACTTCATTAATATTCATGATTTTATATGATAATTGATTGAAAAACATTGGCAATGAATTTTTAAATTTAATTGCATAGATATGTAGGAAACATCCATACACCCATCTTTCTTTCAACAAGCATCTCCAAAAAAGTTTGAGAATTATCTATATAAAGATTTCAAAGTTAATATGGCAATGCCCAAATTTTGTAAAATAGATATCTCTATATTTTAACTTCCAAAGTCCCAAAGTCCTATCAAAGAGACTTTTGGGATTTTAGATAAGCTTGCATGACCTCAATTTTTGACATGATTTTCTAAAACTCTTTTTAAAAAATAAAAAATTATACTAGCTTTTTTAGAATATAATTCTTATTTCAATTGGTACATGGGAGCAAAAGCTATACTACACTAAGTCCCCCAAAACAATTTGCTGAGCAACAAAAACTGTAGATGCCTAAAAACATCACAGAATCCCTAATCGGTCCGATTCTGTCTGTGAACAGTGAGATTCTGTCCGGTATAACAACCTTGAATTTTAGGAGATGTTCAATAAAATAAAATTAACAAATTGTCATAAAAATACAATTTATTTTATTGGACATCCACTAAAATCTGTCTCCTAAAATCATGAAAACATCACATAAAATACAAAGTTTGATAGTAAAAATTTTGTTTTTTGCAATAAAAATGACAATTTTGAATTTTCTAATGAAAAAAGGTCTTGGGACTTTAGATGTCTACAAGATTTTGGCGAAGTAATTGTACCATCATGTTCAAATGTACAAAATTTGTGATAGTGCGAGCCTATGAGGGTCAGATAGCACAATCTAATTACAATAAAGAGACATCTATTTTATCAATTTATCACCCCAATAGTGAAATCTCTATGGAGGGAATTTTAAAACTTTTTTGGAGATGCTTGTTGAAAGGAACATGTGCGTATGGATGTTTCCTACATATCTATGCAATCAAATTTAAAAATTCATGACCATTGTTTTTCAATCTATTATCAATTTATCATAAATATTAAATGATACAATTCACCCACAAAGGAGTTTGGATTTTTGAAATAGAAATTTGATATGTTTGATTGGTATTGAGTAAGAATTGAATGTTAATTATGCATATGCAAGATGAAACTGTATTCTAAAATATGCAAATTCATACCTTAAATTAGGCTATTTATTTGTTTTGTTTTGTTTGTTGTAGTGAGATTTCCTAAACCATACATCTTTGATCGCATTCTCGATACCATCATAAAGCTTCCAACAAGGAGGGGTGCATAGGCTTTGTTTTGTGACATTAAGACTGAAAACAAAAAAGATATTGAATTTCAAATTTTTTGTAGATTAAAGAATTAGAAAATTACTTTTCACTTTTATTTTGGTTGTGGCAATAGCACATGGTACACTACCATACATTCTTGTTAGATTGAATGCTGAAATAATTTAATTTTAGAATTTGGATAGTTTGGTAGCTTGTTTGGATTTTCTTAACTTTCAACACTTTGCTCCTCTAGGCCTACTTTTTCGACACTCCCTATTTTGGATTGATTTTTTCTATTCATGTGTAAGTGTGTACCTTTTTTCTAAAGTTTCTCAAGAATATTTTTTGAATATTCAAAATCAGTAGCAACGCAATGAAATGTTTTCAGATTTTCAGAAATACTTGAATTTAAAAAAAAATTTAGACATGTTCCAAATTTTCCCTACTCATTTTACTAAACTAACCTAAACGTTAGGGTAGTTTTTTTGAATGGCACAACAAGCAGTTTGCCAGACTATTGGACCCGGCTGCACATTGAGTGGAAATGTGCCGTTTCAGTTTTTTCAAACGTTAGCTCAACATGCTTTTCTGAACTTCATTGACTCTTGCAGGCCCACCCGGAGTTTCATTTCAGAAGTGGTCTACCTTGCACCTGCAGATTGACCTAGCCCTGCAGATTGACGTGCAGAAGAAGAAAGATCCAATGCATCGATCAAGGACGTGCGTGAATGCGGAGTCGAAGAATTCGATGAATCCAGGCCCGAAGACAGGTCAGTAACTACCTCTCACATAATTAGACTGCTACATTTGTGTGACTCTTTTTGAAGGGAAGACTACCCTTACCTTCAACTTTTTGTCGTACGTTCCTCCATCCAAACAATTTTTTTGAAAGAATAGTCACAGTTTTGGAACGTATTCTGAAAAATCTTTCAACCGCCACTTTGTAACGTACTAACATGTTTTCAAGGCTTTCATCATGCACCGCTTCGTACTATTAATTAATTGATCAATACAGGAACGGTGCAGCTCGTTCAACAACAAGATCGATCGATCGATCTGCTCGTAGTGAGGATCGAACACCAAGCTTGATCGAGTGAATTAAGGAAGAGCCGCAATGCACATACCCAGCCGCAATTGCAACGTAACTACCGGTACTGATTACTGAAATCTAGCTTGTTTTGATCGAAAAGAAGAAAAAAATTACCCAGAATTGATACTGTAATATATATCCCTATCAGGTCGTCCTCCGCATGCTTAAAACAACGCTGAGCTTACCTGATCTTTGCACATGACTAATTCAAGTTAGTGAAATGCTAAACCTCCGATCCCCTGTCAATATAATTAATTACAACAGTCGGCCGCGCCGGTACCGGTTGCTACCTGGTACACATGTTCAAAGCTGGACTGGGTGATGGATATGGATGGCTGGGCCGGCGCGGGCAGGGTCCCGCCTAGCTTTGGTTGCGCGGGGAGATCGACTGACCCTAGCCTAGCCTCAGAAGCTCTCTGCAACACACTTTGTGGGAAAAAGCCCGATTTGCAGGCTTGCCCGGGTCCGCACAAATCCACAATGAAGCTCCTTCTGGGGGCATCATGAGGATCGTGCGTGGAAATTGCAGTCATGTTGAAGAAGAAGTTTGCGTACGTAGAGCCGCCAACCAGCGGCATGGGTGACTGGATGGTGAATGACTTACTGCAGGCGGGGTCAATGAATGTTTCAAGATCTACTACTACAACAGTACTTACTTAATGAAACGGATGAAATACATCCAAGTATTGGGTATGCTGCCGTGAAAACGAGAAACATAATCCGTCCTTAAAAGGACGGGTTGGTGACCCTAGAAATCATCCCTTTGATAGCATGGGAATCTTTCACTTACAAAATTGCAAAAAGCACTCATTGGAAGTCAAACTACTCTAAAAGTCCACAATAGAATTCTGAAAGATGACATTACAGGAAATTTACACTTTGTGCAAGGCCGAATTCCTGCATGAAAATGTGCAAGAAGAGAAAAAAATATCCAAAAAATTAATAAAAAAAATATACATTATTTTTGCCCCATGTGATCACCTAGTGTGCCACACAAGACTAGGGACTAATTTTTTTTCAACAAAACAAAACAAAACAAAACAAAACAAAAACTTTTTAAAAATATTCCCCTGGATTTGTACGTTTGTAGAAAGTCAAACAACCCTGTAGAGGCCTAGTAATGAATAGTCTTGGGGGGGCACTTAGAGTGTTCGTTAAAAACCACGTGCAAATAAAACTTTGGAGTTTGGACCCCTATATACTTTTTGAATTTTAAATAAAATGAAATGAAAAAAATATGAATAGATTTTCCTACTTTGAAAGTTTATGTTTTGAATTATTTTTATTTTATTTGTTGATAATAATTAATTACAAATTTTTTGAAGTAAAAAGATACACTGTAGAACTATTACACCCCTAAATTATATAAAAAAAAATTGTCTAAAAAATGAATAAAAAATTCCTAAAAATAACTCTTTATTGAAAGCTCATTTTGAGTTGAATATTGATGCAATGGTCATCTAAATGTGTTCTCTAAAAATACTTGAGGTAAAAAAACATGCCATTTTAGTACATTTTTAACCTTTTTTAGAAATCATTCCATATTTTATTTGGGTTTGAAATTTTGGGAGTAGAATCTTAGAGTCATTAGTAAAAAATATGCTTAAAATTTGAAGTTAAAATTATAGTTTATTAGAAATCACTTATTCACATGTGGTTTGTTGTAGTAGAACTAAGTGCCCCGAGTGAATAGTTGCACTTTTGTCTTACTAGCATGGTTGTTATATTGGACAAGTTACTATTCATTTCTTGTCCTGTAGGACGAGTTACTATTCATCAAATGTACCTCTCAAGTACATTTGATGAATAGTAACTTGTCCAATATGACAACCATGCCTACTAGAAGGATTCTTTGTTGTCCATTGGACCAAAAAAGTCCTCCTCAACGTTTAAGGATTAAGTAATGTTTGTTTGTTTTTCAGCAATGTGATTAGAATAGTTTGGCACCTTGTTGGTTCATGATTTTTGTGCAATGTTTCGAGTCAATTACTGAATGTGAAGCATTGATGTACAGAGAAGAAGTAAGAGCTTGCAAGATTCACTTAACAATAATAGAAATTTGAGAGGGATATACGTATAAGAGATACTTTCTTATTTTTCAACTTACACCTAAAAAATGACCTTGAATGAATATTTTTAGTACTCAAAACCACCACCACTTTTCAAAAGCGACCAATGAGAGGTGAGAAGTCTTTTGAAACAACTAATGAAAGTTGAGACATTTCAAATTTCAAGGGGGTCTATTCAAGGAGAGTCTAATGTTATGTATAAGCTATCCTATATTTTCAACTTTGAAATTTTGTAAAAATGTAGTAGAGGTGAATGCAAGAAACACTTATCCTTCTTGTCTCAAATCATGGTTGTCATACTGGACAAGTTACTATTCATTTTTTGTCTTGTAGGACGAGTTACTATTCATCAAATGTACTTGAGAGGTACATTTGATGAATAGTAACTTATCCTACAGGACGAAAAATGAATAGTAACTTGTCCAGTATGACAACCATGTCTCAAATGGTCCTATTTCAATGAATACTATGATTTGAGAATACATTTTTAAAAATAAAATATGAATAATTTATAAATAATAAAAAATAATATTTTAATAAAAATTCAAGCCTAAAAAATTTATCTCTAAAAGTTATGCAAAAAAAGAGAGCAATGAAAAATGCCAAGAAAATGGGTACTTTGATGTTTGATTTTTAAGAAATCAAGAAAAAATTCTATAAAACAAACTATAAATTGGCTATTTTCCCTAACTTGAAGGTATTTCTTTTCAATCATTTGCATCATTGGGGAACAAATTGTGTCCTTTGCTATTGCACAAAGGTAGTGTACTTTGAACACTTGTGGAAGGTAGGTACTAAGGTACTTTACTATTTTAAAGAATCTCTTTGTCAAATTGTGTAACTTTAATAGAAGACCTTGTCTCCCAATTTTGACCTTCAAATTCAAATTTTTGAGTTGAAAATAGTACTAGCCCCCCCTATTGGCAAAAGTAGACATTTAATCTCAAGTTTTGTTCAAAATTAATAAACTAATTTTTTTAAAGTACAAAAATTACTACTGTCTACAACTATCATATATACTTTCATTTCAAACTAATGTGCCTTGTGTCATTGCCACAACCAAAATTAAAGTAAAATAATTTTTAACTTTTTAATTCATTAATTTTTTTTATTCATTAAATTTCATATTATAGTATGAAAGGTTGCATTCTTGGTACAAATAGAAAACTTTATGTACAAAGGACTGCAAGGGCTTTCTTTTGTGGCATACTAACATTTGGACATGCCATGTGAAAGTTATGTTTTTTTTAGAAGAAAAGGTAATGTAATTCAATTTTTTAATTTTAAAAAATCCATAACTTACACACCTCAGGTCCAAATGCCACAAAACTAGCATGAATAGAAAGCTTTGTGCATGAAGGAGTGTAAGGGCTTTGTTTTGTGGTGTTTAAACATGCGATGTGGAAGTTATGATTTTTTCAAAATAAAATATAATTTAATTCAATTTTTTGATTTCATAAAAAATTTGAAATTCAATAACTTTCAGATCATAGATCAAAACACCACAAAAGAAAGTCTGTGCACCTTTCCTTGCAAAGAACTTTTCAACAATACTAAGAATGCCACTAGACACCTCATGGTTTCTCAATCTCAACATATCAAAAACATAAGGTATAGAATATCATACATTGAATGTACACTACAAAAGTTATAACCAAAAAACCACCTATCCAAAGCCAAGGGGACAAAAAATAGGACATTCAAGTATTTCTTACAACCACAAGTAGAGTGTTGAGAAATTACCAATTTTTTATTTTTATTTTTATTTTTATAGTTTACTAAATTAAATATCCACTCATCAAATTTTTTTGTTCATTTGATCTTTTAAGAAGTGGGACTAGTAAAAGTATTTCTTTTAGGCGCTACTACCTTAAAAAGGTTTGTCATTTCGAGAATGTAGCTTCATTTCCGTCTCTAAGTAGGATTCATTTCCTTTTCCACCCTTGTAGGATTCAATGATTCCGTTCACCCATTTTGACACCTAAAAAGGGAGGAGATTCTACATGTGCCACAATTCAAACGCCAACCTATTTGTGCCACTACATATGAGTACACTAACTTGCCCAAAATAGTCAAAGGTGGAAAACTTAGTTAGTTAGTTACCTATAAAATCAAAGTCACTACAATATTTTATTTCATATTGCATTTTGGAGAAAAAGGGGACAAATACAATAATCTTTCCATGTGCACTAATTCAAAATAGTGCAGCATTGCTCAATTCCTGTCCCATCCTTGGGTAGGACACATCAATCCATAGTGTACATTTCAAACTTTCAAATGTGCTCTGCTGATACATAGACTGATAGAGAAAAAGAGGGCTCCAATTGTCACATGGCACAAATAAGAAGCTGGTGGGAAGAAGAAGGGAGGAACTTGCAAAAAAAAAATGAAGGACAAGGACCAGCCAGAGCCAGAGCCTGAGCCAGAGCCTGAGCCCTGCCTGGTGACGGCAGTGCGGTAACGCTGTCTCTAAACCCCCACGAAGCTTCGGCGAAGAACAGGCAGCGAAACTCAATGTTGACGAGTTCCACAGGGCACGTGGTCACACCTCCCGCCCCCGCGGGGTCTAAAAACAGCCGCATTCACACTCTGTCACTCTTGTGCCCCCCCTCTCCCCCCTCTCCCAGTCTCCCACACACTACTAGCTGTCTCCTGCCAACCTCCTTTGCTTCTCCTTTTCCCTGTCTGCTTTGTCTGTCGCTCCCTCTGTAGTGTAGCTCCATAGCCTCTTCTGGATCACGATTTAATCGATTGATGCCTAGTTCAGTACAAACCCCGCGCTCCACTCCGAGGACTTCTCTCTTCACTCTTCTCC
This sequence comes from Climacium dendroides, assembly GCA_950106755.1. NCBI lineage: Eukaryota > Viridiplantae > Streptophyta > Bryopsida > Hypnales > Climaciaceae > Climacium > Climacium dendroides. The sequence goes on along the minus strand of OX467083.1, from coordinate 47,942,312 downwards.
TGTACGGGTGGCGTCGTCGGAGCGCCGAACATTCGGACTCCTGAGGTAAGCTTGTGTCGAGGTTTCGAATTGGGTCTGCGATTGACTTTGTGTCGCGGCTGGGAATGACGCTGTTGGTGGTACGAGAAGGGTTATGGCAATGGGGTTGGTTTGGTGTTGAGCGTGAAGATGACTGAGACCTCGAGAGTTGGGGTTATCTGGGGGTGGGGGTGACGTTAGTTGTACGTTTCTGCCTTTTTTTACCATTTGTGGTTTGGTGGCTTGGTGGTTTTTGGTGTTTGGTGTTTGGTGGCTTTGGGGTCTTGCCTCGGGGTTCTCCGTGCTTTTTGGAAGAGACTGCGGGGAAATTTGGCTTGGCTAGGGTGTGTGGGGTTGCTTCACCTGGTGTCTGTACTGATTAGGGAAGTAGGTGGCGCACGGTAGAGAGGGTTTCAGGTTGAATGTTGTTGGTACGTAGAAGTGAGAGGCTTTTCGTGTGGCTTGATCTGCATCGGGAGTTCTTGCGTGTTCATTCGCTTTGGGTGTTCTTGGAGAGTTTTCTGGGGTGAGGTTTCGAATTGGTTTGGCTTGGTCGGAAGCTTCCTCAACTTCTTCTTTTGTTGCGCCGCAATTGTGTGCGTGCTGGGTATTAACAATTTTTGAACTAGTTCGTTTTGACTTTTAGGAAAGGCTGTTGGTGTGTTGATGTGGGATTACGTCTAACGACGTATTTCTTGAACAGGCAAGGCACGTACGGCATAGCGTGTTAAGAGTCGAGCTAGGTTGCACTTTGATCATAGACTGAGTACAGACATGGAACTGGAGCATTGAAATTCAGCGAGTTTGCCAGAACAGACACTAAAACGGAGGATAGAGAGCAAAGCTATTGAAGACTACGTATCCTTCCGGACAAAACCCAGGGGAACCTACTTGAGCTCTGCAAGCGTCTCGGAACCCTAGAGATGTGCGCCAAGGAAGACACCTCCATCAGTTAGTACTATCATGGTTGTAGAGCAGAGGGAGCATCTATTGGTCGCCAGGTTGTTCAAGTGGGTGTTTTTGCTCAGTGGGTTTCAAGAGTAGGCGACTTGGGAAACGTTTCAAAGCACTTGAAAGCACTTTGCAAACATCTAAAAGCAATTAACAGCATTGGGACGCATTTGAGGGTTCGGAGAACCGGTTAGCCCTGGAAGCATGGCAGCGTCGAGGTCACGCGCGGGATCACACCAACCCGAGATTGACATACGCCAGATTATAGCGGAAGCGCAGACTCGGTGGCTGCGACCCGTGGAGGTATGCGAGATTTTGAAGAACTACGCCACCTATGGATTCAAGCTCAACCCGGTGCCGCCCGTGCGGCCCTGCAGCGGTTCGATGTTCCTCTTCGACAGGAAGACGTTGCGGTATTTCCGAAAAGATGGTCACAATTGGCGCAAAAAGAAGGACGGAAAAACTGTGCGGGAGGCACACGAGCGGCTCAAGACCGGCAGCGTGGATGTATTGCATTGCTACTACGCACATGGCGAGGACAATTCGAGCTTCCAGCGGCGGTGCTACTGGATGCTCGACCCTGCGCTCGAGCATATCGTACTGGTCCACTACAGGGAGGTGACTGAGGGAGGCAGGTTCACAATGAGCGACTCGCAGCACAGTGCACCGGCCGCGCACGCCGCGAGCCCTCCAGAGGTGTCCAACCCCGCGACGTCGCCTGAATTGGAGCAGGAAGACGGAGATCAGGTCGAGTCTGAAGATACTGAGGAGGACAGGCATTCGTTGGGTCCAATTATTCCTCCAGGACCACAGAACACGCTGCTGGATCAGCTCACTCCTCGGACGGCGCAAGCAGCCGCGGATTTGAACAATTCGCCGGTGAATGGTTGGATCGGAGGCGATCTTCGCAGTGGGAACGTTTCTTCTAGTGCTTGGTTATCCTCCTCCGGTGGTGGCGCTGGCTCCAGCTTGGAGAATCTCCTCGACGCGCCCACGGGCTTGACGCCGCGATCCGGACTGCCATTTCCTCCACTGAAGCAGCCCACCTCCAACAATCAGTTTTCGGATGTGTTTGGCCTTGACTCATTTGCTAATGGCCCGCGGCAGGACAGTTTTTCAAGTTCGAATGACGTTGCTGGGTGGCGCCATACGATGGATAGAAACAGTAATCAGGGAGGTGGCTCTTTTGCTCTGCAGAACAACTTCAATAACAGCACCACTAATTCGGGGCCAGTTATGTCACAGAGTGCCGCTGCCCCGTACGTGAAGCAGGAAAGTATGAACGGCGCGACGATATGGGCGGAAATGCTGGAACAGTGCACGACCCCATCAACGCATAGGAACATCATGGAGTCCCTCATGACCAGCAGCACCAGCAACCAGAGCATGGAAATGAGCGATTCGCCGCGCACTCAAGACGTTGGGCCTCCTCAGATGCCGCCCTCAAAGGGTATTTTGGAGGCCTTATCGCCACGTGGTCTCGGACGGGAGCCCCAAACTGCGTTAGAGGCGAGTTTGCAGGCTGTGACTCAAGAGAAGGCTCTGAAAACTGCGGGGCTGTATCAGAGACGGTTGCAATTGGGAATGAGGTCTGATTCGCAGCCACTTGACTTGCAGTTTGAGAAGAAGGTTCCTCTGGAGAAGAGCCCGGAGATCGAGGCGTTTCCCAAGTTGGATAGCTTTGGACGTTGGATGTCGTATGCCATCGATGGGCAAACCGTATTGAGCCCAGGTGCATTTCAATCCAGCTGGCCTGGCACTCCCACGATGGGCTTCCCCGGCTTGCCGGACGATCTGTATCAAACTATGCAAGTGGACACCAGTCTGAGCACTTCGGTCTCGTCCGACCAGCGTTACAGCATCACCGATACTTCTCCGGAGTGGGCGTATGCCTCGGAAGGTGCCAAGGTGCTGATCTCCGGTGTGTTTTTGGGAGACTACGCAAATGCCACCGATGTCAAGTGGCACTGCATGTTCGGCGAGGTGGAGGTTCCTGCGGAAGTGATCAGTGGTGGGGTTCTGCGGTGTAAAGCTCCTCCCCATGCTGCCGGTCGAGTTTCTTTTTACGTCACTTGCGGCGATCGTCAAGCGCACAGTGAGATTCGCGAGTTCGAGTATTGCAGTGGCAGTAAACTACAATCCGATCCGAAAGCCGAGGTTCAAGCGGCGGAGGAAAGGTTGCTGAAGGTTCGTATCGCGCACATGCTGCTGACAGATTCGGACTCCGAGCCTCCCATTCAATTTTCAGACGAAGACACGGCTACCAAGCAAGCGAATTGCTTGAATTCCTTCTCCTCATCCCTCGGCAGTGACGACTGGCTGGATCTGGAGAGGGAAGCGACCAGTTACTTGGAGTATTCGCGAGCCAGCAGTTTCCAGGACCGGCTTCTGCAGACGATGTTGAAGACGCGCATGCAGCGTTGGCTGCTGTGGAAGATCCAAGAGGAAGGGAAGGGTGCATCTGTGCTGGATGCGCAAGGTCAGGGTGTGTTTCACATGGCCGCGGCTTTGGGTTACGACTGGGTGGTGGCTCCCATGGTGGCTGCCGGTGTGCCCATCAACTTCCGGGACGCGCACGGTTGGACTGCTCTGCACTGGGCTGCTTCGTTTGGTAAAGAGCAAGTGGTGATAGCGCTGGTCCAACACGGCGCCGATCCGAGCACTGTGACCGATTCCACGCCTTCGTGTCCGTCGGGCCAAACCCCTGCCGATCTGGCTTTGATCAAGGGCCATGTGGGGATTGGGGGTTTCTTGGCCGAGACCAGCTTGACTCGCCGGATTGCCACCATGAGCCTCTCTGATAGGTCGTATGATGTCGCGAACGCCCAAATTGCCGCTGACAATGCTGTTGCCCGGTTGTCTAGACGGGATAGCATCAAGCAGACTTTGAATCGAGCAGATGATCAGGTCTCTATTCGTGATTCACTGCAAGCAGTTCGCAATGCGGCTCGCGCGGCTGCCTTGATTCAGGCCACATTTCGGCAACACTCGTTCCGGAAGAAGGAGGAAGAGCTGGGGGCCTTGGAGAAGTTTGACGAGTATGGCATGACTGAGAGCCAAATGCGTGGGTTTGTAGCAGCGAGAGCAGCTCAAAGGATACAGAAATCTTCCAGAGGGCACAATGAAAAGAGGCAGCAACTGGCAGCCAGTCGCATACAGCAGAAATTCAGGAGTTGGAAGGTGCGCAAGGATTTCGTGAACCTGCGGCAGCGAGTGGTGAAGATACAGGCGCATGTGCGTGGAAACCTGGTGCGGAGGCGATTCAAGAAACTCTTGTGGTCTGTAGGAGTTTTGGAAAAGGTTATTTTGCGGTGGAAACGGAAACGGCTTGGACTTCGGGGTTTCAAGAGTGGGAACGTCAGCGTTGCGGACACCAAGGAGGATGACGAAGAGTTTTTGAAGGAGAGCAGGAAGCAAGCTGAAAAAGCAGTCGAGAAGGCTGTCACGACCGTCACCACCATGGTGCGTTCCCAGCCTGCTCGAGAGCAGTATCGACGTCTTCGTGAAGGATCGCTGAAAGCGGAGCAGCTTGGACAATACTTGTCACCATCGAGCCCACAGGATCTGCTTGACAGCCCGGATGTCGAGTATGAGTCCTTGCAGTACGATGAGCTTCAAAATCGGCACATGAATCAGTATCTGGATCCTTCGGATGACCAGCTCATGAATTACAGGGGCTGAGTGTTGCTGAGTGCCGAATTCAGCGGCGTCGTTGAAGCAGTTGTCCCATTCGATTGTGGACGTCGGCAGGCTATGACCTGAGCAACGCTGTTCCTGTACCGGCGGTGAGATGACTACCAATAACTCGGACTGATGACTCTGGTGTTGTTGAATCCACGGAATGCTTTTCAGTTGCACTTATCTTAGGTTTCAACTCGTCTGTTTCATTCTTGTATGTTGGTTTTTTAGATCTCGTTTGTGTCTGGTGGGCGCAAATAAGTTCGTGCTAGTTTGGAAGTATTTTTATAATTGTTTTTTTAAATATCGTTTACTTTTCGGCGCACGTCGAATTTAAAGTTGACTGATATATTTCTGATTCTGTGTTTGGATTGCTGGGTTTACAGGTCGCACTTTTGGACCTGGTGCTTGCTAGTGGTTGACGGCTCACGGGAGCATTACATAGGAGGTGTACAAAGAGGAATCTGGATTGAAACAAGATTGCACTTTCTTGCAGCGAAGTGTTTTTTGGCTGTACTATGTAAACAACTGTAAAGAGCTCTGTAGTTTGTAGGTACCTTGCAGGTTTTCCGTGTGCACGGCTGCTCCTCCAGAGTCTAGACACGCAAGTGCGAATTTTTTAAGATATGTTGCTCATCGCTACCAGCGTGTCCCGCTCGAACGTGGGAACTCTTGAAGGTCTGCACCTATTCCTAATTCTGGAGGGTCAGGCAAAACTATATGCATGACCATGATTGCTTTTCAACCTGTTTCACTCCGTCGCTTTGAGCTTTTTCTTGGTCTCTTGCCTTTACGGATTTTGTTTCGTCAGTGTCCTGAGTCTCGAACCATTACTTTCTAAGCTGTGCATCACTCTAGCGAGGTTTCGCGTCTTCATTGTCTCTGCTTTGTTAGATTTTTCTTGCAGGTGCCACCCATTCTATCGAAGAGGTTGGAGGTGGTTCTGAATTTGAGATTTATGGATGTCTAGGAAAACGCAGCATTTCTTTTGGAGGGGTCCTGTCGGTTGGATTGAACAGGAAATTATTGTGTTCCATGTGCTTACATCATTCCGGTTGCAGTGAAATCTTGTTTGAGTGAACGTGAAGAAAAGCATCCTATAGTGGACAAGTAAGTATATGCTGTTGGGCAGCATTTACGCATTTAGCCATTGGTGCTGCTTTTGTGACCGTCCCAAACAGTTTGGCCTGAATTGAATACCGACACAGTCGCTGTTTGCCTGCTTGATGAATAGTAATTGTCTATTTGAGCAACAGAATCCAAATTTTAGAAAGATGCTTCAGGTGCCTCGCATGTTGGGGTTATTAAACCTGCTTCTTGGACTCAAATTCAAAAAAATCATTTTCATTGCTCAAATGTACATCAAGAGCTAGGACTTTGAAGATGTCAAACACACTAAACACTAACACAAAATATTAGGTTGCCTCAAGAATTAGGTTGTCTTACATCAAGAAAGTTACTTTAGAAGCCATTAAGGTTCCAATTATTATAAGACCTAATTCAAAAGTACTGCATTTTTGTTCAATAATTAAAAACTTATAAGGTAGAACCACCCATAACCAATTGAATAAGCAATTGTAGACATATATGGAGTAATGTAAGGCTAAGGAAATATTTTCATAGGTACAAAGATAGAAATGAGGTGAATTGCTAAAATTTGGTAATTTTGATGTTTTAACTAAAATTACTAAAAATTTTGGAAGGCAAAAGTTGGTTTGAATCCATGTCCAATGTGTAGACTATTCCAAAACTGTCCATTTAAGAGACTACTTATTGTCATTTTGGCACTCCAAACCAAGTAGATGTGTCATGAAAAGAATGGAGGAATTGATGGGTGGAAATCAAGAGTTCATATTTGGAAATTAGTCCCAACTTTTCTTGAATTTCAAACCCCTTATTGATTGTTGATGGGTGGTTCTACCTTATATACTATTAAATGTCAAGAATTTTGTATGGGGCAACTTAATTTCAGTGTTTTGTGTATATGATCTAAGAACCAAGCATCTTATTATGAAGAAAAGTCAATATTCTACAATGAGGTAATATTCAACACCACTCTTGAAAAATGTGCACTTTCCCCTCAAGGTCTAGACATTCAAATTTTAAACAATGTATGAATACAAACACATTCCAAATATACAAAAACGTGTTTTTTCATCCATTAATTTTTTTGAAGATTCTTGTGTTAGTTCTTCAACATTTATGCGCTAAGGTAGCAAGCTTGAAAATCACATGGGCATTAAGAACTACCCCTATAAATGGCTATGAAATGGAAATGAAGTGATTCTAAAATTGATCTCTATTGTCATTGAATGAATCAAGGAAAGAAGCATTATTAATTGCAAGAGCCAATCATTCTCTTAGTTTTTTCCATCTTTCTTTAGAATTGCACTTGAACCGTTTATAGAAGGCCTAAGGTCATAGGCACTTATAACACAATTCATTTGAAAATTCTTAACTAGTTCAATAATGCTTTAAAAAATATGAAACCACTTGTATTGAGTTCCTCGTTTATTTCTCTATTTTTGAAAAATGAGCTAAAACATATTCCCATCCAAGTAAATATATAAAAAAAGGTAGAACCACCCTTAGGTGAGCGGTTTCTAAGCCTTTTACCTTTAAAGATTTTGAAGACTTTGGTTTGAAAATATTCTATTATTCAAAAGGATTTAGTTTGTCTAACTTCAAAAAGTTAGCTTTTCAATTCAGAAAAATATCCTTCTAAAACAACTTGAATAAAAATTTGAAAGGGAAAAAATCTTGTAAAAATCACAAATATTTAATCTATTATCAATTTTAGAAAGAATTTCAATTTTTGGCTTCAAATTTTATTGAAAATACTAGTAAATTCAATAGCATTACAAAAAATGTAAGTCTATAAAGGGTTGTTAGTTTTTAAACAGTAGGAATCAATGGTGGAAAAAAATCTAAAAAATAATCTAGCAAACTATAGGGCTTGAATTGCACAAGACAGTGGAATGAAATGATAAATGTTTTTTTTAATTTTTTAAATTGAAAAAAAATTATATTTAAATTATTGGAAACCTTACCATTTTAGCAATTTATTGTAGCACTACTATTGCCACATTAGATAATATTTTTTTAATATTTATATATGATTTTTTAAATTAATTTTTTAAATTAATTTATTGATATTTAAAATTTAGACCAGTAGTTCAGTGTTCACAATTTGAAGAACAAATTTCTCATAGCTTTCTTGAGGGCTTAGATTCTTTGTAATGTTGATCTTATTGTATAGATATGATCTATGATGGATCATATTTTACTACTATTGTTTTAGATTCATCATTAAATCAGTCTTGTAAATTGCATTTCCTATTACATCTTTACAGTTTTGAAAATGTGGCATATTCCTTAGTCTCTAAGGGGTTAAAGGATTAAGCATGAAAAAATATTATCTTTTGTTGAACTCACTTTCAAAGTTTATTGAATGTTGAATGTTGGTGGATATTACTTGATGGAGGTGTAATTGAATATTGGTTGTTAGAAAAAGATAGTAAAAATACAAATTACAATAGTTTTTTTTAATGTACTTTGGCAAATTATACCTCCCTCATCGCTACACAAATTTTAGCCAAAAACATTTTCTTTTCTAAATTTGAGCCCAAGTACATGAAATGGTATTAATCCTAAATTGCCATATATGACCCAATTTTTTGACCAATAGGTGCATTCTTCATTCCTAAAATAATCTTTAAAATCATCCATTGACCACTTTTTGGCCTTAAAGGCCTTTTAGTCTAATTTAATTTTCAAATTTGAAAACATCTTCAAATTTGAAAATCCCTAAAACTCCTAATACTAATCTATTTACATTCAAACCCTTATATTTTGATTGGGAGTTAGTCATAGTACAAGTCAAATATTGTTCTTTACTAGCAGCTTAGGCACTCAAGTACCTAATATTTAATTAAAGTCCAAAAATAAAGTTAGGCAAGATAAAATTTAATTTATACTATTTAGGCAACCATTCAAAATTGGACAAAGCATAAGCATTTGGCTAGGTTTAGATACTTCATTTAAAGGTTTAAGAAATTATAAGAGGTTAACTATTCATAAATTGCATAGAATATTGAGACATAATTATCATAAATGGCCAACACATGTTCTAAAGAAGGATATCATGATTCCTCCTCAATCAATTGTAATTTCCTAATATTAGGCAAGATAGAGGGATAATCTCTTAAAAAGTTGGGCAAGAATTATTATAATTATTTTTTGCCAAAGCTGCTATTAAGGTATAGTAGTTTGAATGTGTACTATAATAGTGAATGATAGTGTACTAAGTATGCAATATCTTCCAAAATGTCAAAATGAAGAGAGTGGAATTAAAGAGGTCTTAGTATATTGCAATTTAAATTTTGGACATGCAACCATGGTCTAATGGTTTTTTCATTATGGAATGACTCAAAAATTTGGTTTATACCATAATGTTATACAATATGATATAAGCATATGATGAAATTTTCAAAAATTTTAACGCACATTGAACTGATACAAATTTCTTTCACTTTTAATTCAAAAAATCATGGTAATATAAATTTTGTTAAATGAATCTAAAAATATCACAATTCATAGAAGGCACGTATTTTTATATGTGATATATTTTACATGTAATATATGTGATCTTAAAATTTTCAAACACTTTTTGAAAATTTTAAATTACCATGAGTTTAGAAAGGAAAAACAACGAAAAATCATGAAACACAAAACAAGTTTAAAAATATAAAAATTTGAGAATAGAAGAACGTCATTATAAATAACACTCTTCTCTCCAAAACAATTTTGGATGATAAACAACACTTAATTGTCTTTTGAAAAAATTCATCAATCATTTTTTTGGGTGCTCAAACTTTATAAGGTTAAAATATAGTGTAGTTTTTAAGGAACCAAATTAGGGCCTAGAACAAAATAAAATCCCTATCAATGTTCTTTCTATGTATTTAAGATTTTCTCTCAAGAAGCATAAAAAAAACTCCACTTAGTAGCCAATCTTTAGTACTATTCTTTTCATTTATAAATTTGTATTGTAATCATTCAATTTGATGATTTTTTTAAACTTTTAAATTATTATCATCCATCAATTGGAGACAATAATATGAGTTTTTGTACTAAAATTCAATTTTTTTTAAAATCCTAATATTTTGATCTTTAGATGAAATTTCTTTACTATGATTATTACTAATCTTTCTATCTTGCATCCTTACTGAAGATAAATTTAGAATTTCTAGTAATTATTGCTTCTACTAACCAAAAGGCATGTAACAATTGCCCTCCTACTCTCGGACCTTTTCCTTATCACCTATACATTCTTCCAAATGATCATAGTTGAACTACAAATCAATGGGTTGTCCTTCATTTCTTCTTCATGTTGAAACTCTTTTCCCTACAATCACATTCACTAAAAGAAAATGAGGTTTTTTGCGACTATAAAGAACAATCGGTTTTCAGGTTGCATCGAACATTTGCAACAGGTGAGAATCTAGAGACTGACAATCGCTATAGACAAGACACATGTAGAGTAGTAGTTTGGAACTTCATCAATGAGCTAAATCTAAAATTTTGAAACCTATAAATCATTGAAATTAGAAAAATCTACAAAATATAGAAACCTTAGAATTCTATTAAAAAAATTTATTACATCATAGTACAACAACTTACAAGTCTTAAATGTCCAACCTTATGGCACAATTGATATAAGACAATCAGGAAATGACTTTGAAAACAATTAGGAAACAATTAAGAAAACGACTAGAAAATGAGTAGGAATCAACTAGGAAACAACTATCATCATTTATTGACTTTGTAGTTATTCTAGTTGTTTCCTAGTCATTTTCTACTACAAATAAATACAACGGTTTCTACAAAGCGTAGGCTTGTCCACATCGACAATTGTGATGAATATTAAATGAAGAATAATTCAAATTCATTCTAAATTGAACTCTATTAGAACCTTTGCAATCCTACACTTCATTCTACAACTACTTTGCGACTAAAATAATGTATTCGTTTTGTTCTACAACTACTTTGCAACTAATGATGTAAAACAATAATGTCAAATAATGATGTAAGAATTTGGTGCATATAAAGAGGACTACAATTGCAAGATAGTTGTATAGGACACTTAGTTGCATTTTAGCTAGCTAGTTGCGGACACATTTTCTTCTAGTGATTCTTAGTTCCTTTCTTACCACATTGCTTTTTGAATTGGACAAAATGATTCATATCACCAATGGATACTACAATAAAATAATCTATATACCAAGAATAAATACATCAATTGCAACATACAAATCCCAACTACAATAGGCCATTATACATACTTCTTCCAAACACTATTAAATTGTATTCTGCTCTCCAAATTAGGTCTTTGTACTCTTTGCGCTTTTGCAATTGAAATTCATTGAGTTCTTTTTCATGGATGATCATTTGCTTTGGCGGTTGCCTCTTAGATCTTCCAAATCTCTTACAAAATTTGCTTCACATTGATTTGCATGGAGCCTAGGGGTTTGTTCTTCAAGAAAATGGAATGCAAGAATTTCACTTCTATCTTGTTGTGTATAAAGGGCCCGAGTGTTAGGGCACCCTTCTTGTTGCTTCATGGCTCATTGTACTGCATACAATCCATCACTACAAAACCAAATCCTAACACATAAGCAAAATGTTAAAATTGAACATAAAGGCCCTAAAACTTAACAAAATCTTAAGGAGAAATAAACAAGGTCTTTATAATAGAGAAACTATAGAATTGGTAGTGTCATTAGTGTTGATATTATGGTAATTGAAGAATCACAAATCAAGCCCTAAACCTTGAACTCTAGTAAAATTTGTTGATCTTAAACTTTGATCCAATTTATTAAGTTTGTTCCTTCCTACTAGGACACCCACTTTACCATTTGTACTCCAGAGTTGATCTTCAATAGCTTCTTTGAAATTGATGTCATAAACCAAATACCAACAAGGTGAACTAGTTTATCACATGCAAATTACATAGTGATTAGTTCGCCCTATTGGCAATGTTGAATTTTTAAAAAATCTACATAAGGACAATTGTGAAAAATATGGAGAGCAATTGAATTTTTTTTTCACAAAGTATGAATTTGTTATAAATTTTTGAAGTGTGCTACCCAATTGGTTCCAAATAGTCTAGACTACTCTAAAATCAACAAAAAATGTGTCTATGATAATCATATTACTCACTTAATGCAATCACAATGTTTTCTAATATAGAACAACATGAAGGCTTAAAAAAACCACTTTTATGAATTTATATTCAAAAGGTAGAAGTACTAATTAATTACTCCATTACCATCATCCAAGATATTGATTGTAACCATTAATTCAACCTAATGTAGTTCAAATCTCATTTAGAGCATCCTCAATGCTACACTCACGAAAAGACACTGTAACGGTATATGTAGATTCTATTCCTGTCCCCTTTTTTTCACTGTGGTTTTTCCCGTCTTAAGCTCCTCAATGCTACAACGGTATTTGGAACCCTACAACACTGCGATGGTGGAAGTTGCTTGACATGGTGGCTCTTTCGTGCCCTTTCGTGCCCTTTGAGACTCTATTGTCGCCATGATTTCATTGACCAAGGGGTGCAGAGGAACTTGGAGGGCACAGCAAAGGAACAATTCTTGCCGTGCAAGAGTCAGAAAGTGCCGTGTGCGGGAAGGTAACGTGAGAAGTGCCGTTAGCATTGGGATGGGTTTTCGTTGCCATTTGGGGAACCACGCAAAAGTTACCATTGTCGTGGCTTCTTACAGAGTGGATTGAGGATGCTCTTACAAATTTTTTTGTCATGAGTTGATGCAAGACTTTAATAGATCATACTTTAGATATATATGTTGGGTTGTCATGCCCTTCATTATTACTTACTTCTTCAAGTTCACCAATGTGCCTTAGTGGCACCTCACTTTGAGTGACACCAAGAGTCACAATCTTATAACATTGCACATACCACACACCCATACTATTAGATTCCAATTCTAGTAAGAGGTTCTCCAACCCCATGTGATTTCCATCATTTAACTCCCATAAAGCATTAGGCATGTCATTTAAGAAATGAGGCAAAATTTCCATTGATGTCCAAGCACCCAATGGTGGCACCACTTACCTCTAGAACTAACCACCTTTGAACAATACAGTGAGTTCTCATTTCATCACTCATTGTTTTTTTAATTTATTTTTAATATTTTGAGTGCAATTTTATATATAAAAAAATCAAAAAAGAGTGTTAAATCAAAATACGTATGTTACATGCCATTATAAATATTTTTTTTAAATAGAATATTTTTCTAAATTAAAACCAATTTTCGCATGTAAATAGGATAGAAACTTGTAAATTGTACAAATTATATTAGAAATTACCAAATTGCCTAACTTGCGATGCATGTAACAAAACTTGGCTAAAATTGGTCTAAGGAAACTTGGTGAGAATCCTAGAAACCAGTTTATAGATAGGTTTCAAGTTCCTAATCGATTTTTACTTTTTATAGAAACACCAACTATTAGCTTGCAGATTAAAGAAATTCATGATGAATTGATAAAGAATATCTATGGTTGAAAGACAAATTTCTAGGGTTGAAATCACACTAGGAACTCAACAGCAAAGTTGCTTTGCAAAGATTCTTCTTCGTGTAAAAGATTAAACCGATAAATAAAAGAAGTAGCGAAAATTAATTCTCCCTTGACAATAGTATAGAGTTCAAATATGGGCTTACAAATCTTTTGTGAAATTCAATAAAAGATTCCACAAAAAAAATTGGAATTTTTTTATATTCAAAAGATGCCTTTTTGGACGGTCAACTACTTTAACTTCCAATAGGAAACTTTTAGAAATTACTCAAGTTGCAATGAAATCTCACTAAAAATTAGAATATCTTGTTTTATGTTGATAAGGCACTCCAACAAGTTTCAAGACATTCCGATAGCCAAAAGTGCCCAAACTGACAAGATTCTCCAAGTACCGACAAAATTAAAGTTAGGTCTTTTCTTACTCCCTCATACCTACTTAAGAAACTAGGCTAGTTACTTCTCTTAGAAAAGTCAACCTCCCAAAGTTGGATTTTTATCCTTTTGGGGTGATAAGTTAACACTAGCTTTCGATGAGTTTTTAGCTTAAAAAAATAGAGGTGGGGGGTAGACTAAAAATAGCCTTCTGAAGTCAATGACGCAATTGGCTTGTGATTTGGAGTTAATCTTCAAAAGTTAGGAATTGGTTCAGCATAAAAAGTTAAAATTGATAATTTGGGATTAAAACCCCATACAATAAGATTACCACAAGGAAATGAGAGGAGGTGGGTGCCCTTAGAAAAGTACAATAGGCACCTCTTCTCCTCTCAACTCACCCCTTTGTAGCCATCTTTTGGCATTCTAATACATTGGTTTATTTGTGTGAATTTTTGGCCGTTTAAAGCCGAAGTTGTAAACATGTGTGTTTTTGGAGCATTTCAAGCTTTAATTGTTGTTGTTTTGAGAAGTTTTGAAGGACTTAGGGATCCCTTCAAGTCCTACTAACTTCCGTTGGTCTAATTTGTATGTTGTTTTCATTTTTTGAAGTTGTTTTTGAAGTATTTAATTGATGTTTTTGTATTTATACTAACCCTAGAGTTCACCCCCCACCGTACCTTGGCAATGCTGCTTTTGAGGGTCTTTAGTGTATGTTTTTGGTGAATTTGGTTATGTACTAATTCATTTGTGGAAGTTTAGTTTTTTGTACCAACACTCGCATACTAACGCATTTTGTACTATTTTGTGGTATTTGTAACTAACTTTTGTTCTACCTTTGTCATCTTTGCCTTTGGGTTGTCCTCCATGGTGAAGCTTTGTTTTTCAAAGAAACACACAACTCTTTAGTTTTACAATTAATGTCTAAAACTTTGATTGTACCACTTGTTAGAATACCTTGTGGAATTTAGAACACCTTGTATAATTCCTTGCTAAAATCCCTTCTTCAAAACTTCCAAACAACCTACAAACAAATACAAAAAAAAAAAAAAAAAAAAAAATTCCTTTCATCCTACTCTCCTAACCCCTCTTCCTCTTACCGTCTTATCCTTGCTACCCTCTCCCCAAACCTAATATACCTCTACCCCCTCTCCCTCTCCCCATCTCTCCTTCTCCCCAACTCACACCTCTCCCTATCCTCTCCTCTTCCCAACTCACCCCTCCCAACTCAATCCACCCCCCTCCTTGCCGAACTCCTAGTTGTTGTTTTTATAAATTTTTCTCTCTTAATGCAGTAGCAAACTAGAAAAGAGGAAATTAGTAAAAGGGGTGACAAGGACACAAGGAGGAGAATTAGCAAAGCAAAAAATAGGAAAGAAAGGAGAGAGAAACAAGCATCATAGAACAACACAAACTACACATTAGAAACTCTCAAAACTTAAAAGGAGAATGATGATTGATGAAAAAAGCAAGAAGAATTAGTAAAAGAGAGAGATTAGGAAGTAGTACAAGAAGTTCTATAAAAAAAATTAGTCGAAAACCATTGACAAAAGGGATTAATGTCCAAATAGTCAACAAAATTATAAAATAGTGGTTAAAAAATTCTAGAATATTCAAGCCAACCATTAGAAAATTCAAAGTAGGAAAGATATTAATGAAAGGAAAAGAAGAGGTGGAAAGAAAAAGTTAGAAGGATAGAACAATAGTTTGTGTTGACTTTGAAAAAACAAAACAAAAATTTGTAAAAGGAATAAAATAAATAATAAATAATATAAATTCATAATAAAAAATGGACCAAGCGGGGAACTTTAAAGAGGCTCAAGAAAACCATTTTGAAGAAGTAAGCTCCAAGATACTCTTCTAAACTTTTTCTTTCCTATTAATTAGCAAAATTAAGTGAGGCCAAGGTAGAAGTAAGTCAGACCTATAGGATTAAAATTCAGGCACTTTTGAGTTTAGAATCCTATAGTATATGCTTTGAGGTTTCCGAAAACATAAAATACTTAGAAATTAGAGTTAAAATTAGTAAAATAGGTATGGATGGAGATTAAAATCTAAATTGAATGAAAAGTAGTTAAACCTAAAACTTTGGAATGAGATTATAGGATCAAGAAGTAGTAATAATTTAAAACCCATAGGTAAAATTTGAAGTTGATTTTAAATTATAGACTAGGAAAAATTAGTGGATGAAGTTTGAAGAACTGATTAGCGGTCAAACTTCATTCATCAATAACTTCTAGTAAGAAAATCCAATCAATAAAATAACAATATAGAAATCTAGAATTAGGCTCTACAAGGAAAACATATCAAAATTTTAAAATAGTAAACTGACAAAAGTTAATCCAAGACCTTAGAATCAAAAACTTTTAATCAAGAACTTAGGAAGTAAATTAGAAGGACAATTTAGGACCATAGAAACTTAGAACTAGTTGAGAAGAGGCCATATGCACCTTACACTTAAGAAAAAACTAATGAACCAAAAAGATATAGAAGGATGAAGTTTTAGAGCAAAGTTAAATGAAGACTTAGGGGAAGCATCTGATTCAAGGCAAAATTAGGTTTTCAGTAGAAGTCAATACCTTAACTACATCCTCAAAGTTTCAGGTCATTTTGAATTAAAGAATTACAGTAAAGTGATGGATGAAGTTTGATGAATTGAGTAGTCATCAAACTTTATCTGCCCATAACTTTTGCTAGGAAGGTCAGATTGGAATGAATTTTATATTTTTAGAAAAGAAAAAAAATACTCTAAAAGTTGGTATTATTAGTTCTATTCTGAATCATCTTGCATAAAAACCACCATAGCCGAGTTAATTTGGCCATCTACCTCACTATTTACATTTAAGTTGTGCTTTGTTTTTTTGTTTTTTTTCACATTTGAGTACACTTAGGCACCACAAAAAAGATTTATTTCTTGGAAGGTACAATGGACAATGCTTAGGCACCTAATAGCTTGAAAAACAAACATAAACAAAAAACTGGTTGTGCTCGATTATTTACCAAAGGTAGGTAAATAGGTGCTCAAAAGTACCCAACTTCCCATTAGGCCTAAGCAATCTCACTTTGGGACTTATCTCGTAACTCACTAGTCATAATTCATTGTCATATCCTAGCATGGAGTAGGACACCTTCCAACCGATATCAAGAGATATCCAAGAATATTTCCACAATATTAAGAAGACAATGGTGAAGCTCCATCACCAATCTCTCTAGTCGTAGCTACTTTTGCTCACCACAACACCATTTTGGAGTGAAGACAAAGACAAGGATGGGGACCAACCTTCCTCATAGTACTCTCTATGGGATTTGGTAGACCTCATTTTCCTATGGATCACTAAGACATCCAAGATAGACTTCCCCAAGAGGAGGTACCATTTGTTTGCTTATCACTTTTTGTTCATAGCTAATCTTTTTGTAGACTTTAGCAATCTAGAATCCTTCTCTTTTTAGCTTTTTAACTAGCGTTTGGCGCTTGCTTTGCTACGCATTAATTATATTACTTTCATCAATTTGGCTCTAGTTTGACTCCAATTACATCAATCTCCTTAAATTAGATTAAATTGAAGCTCAAATTACACTCAAATTGTTCAAATGAAACTCAATATTCAAATCACCATTTGATACATGAATTCAAGTTTACTCAAAATGAATGTAAAGAAAATACTTTGGAAGTATTGTTGAGCTCAAGAACACCACTACGTGATAAATTTCTTCACTCACAAACAATGGTGATCAAAATTGAAGAATTGAAATGCAAATTTGTCAAATTGCAAAGACTTTGTAAAATACTTTGTTATAAAATCCAAAATTACTTCAATCTAACAAAGCTTCAAATCATTTGGTAGTAAGAAAAACATTAGAATTGAGAACATTCAAAGCTTCAACATTCAAATCATAAAATTGTGAAAGTAAAATGAAGTGTGAAGCCAAGAAATATCAAAATTCCATAATATCACATTTTACACTATATGATATTATAGAGGTGAAATGGCCATTGAAACTCTATAATATCACATTGTGTAAAAATGTGATATTCCAGAGGGATCATACTTCTGTAATATCACACAGTGTAAAAATGTGATTTTACAGAAGACCTTGTAATTTTAGTCGTATGATGATATGTTGCATGTCCTATTTGAACATGGAATTCTTCTTGGAATCCCTCTTCCACGTCCTACACCTTAAATTTCCTAATAGGACACTATTAACTTTGAAGAGCCATAACTTTTGACTCACAAATCAAATCTTTGCGTTCTTTGAACCTATGGACAAATGATTTCACAAAAAATCCATGGACTTGTTTTTTTTGCATATTTCCAAAGTTCAAGGCTATGTTTCAAACTCACATCTACAAAAAAAACAAGATTTGTTAGATTGATGAAGAATGATGTGGATTTTTTTGTCATAAACATTGCCCTTCTTTATATCAATGTACTTATTAAACTTCTTCAACTGTCCTAAAGTCATCCTACATCAAACATTGGTACAACACCATCACTAATCATGTTTAAAAAAATCCATAATAGAACAACTTTGAATTGACATAGGATATCAACAACTACAAAACAGTGGGAAGTGATCCAAAGAGAAGCGGCCTCTAGTCCTAGTTGGGTATCTTTAGATCTTGGCCTTGGCAAATATGGGTTCTCTTAAAGTAACTTCAAGTGCATTGGGCAACTTTAGGTTCTCCTATGTAGGTGACTTTGGGTCCTAACTCCTAATATAGGCAACTACAAGTAGTTAACATCAAGAAAGGTGACTAGTAAAAAGTATATAACCCCTATTTATTAATTGTGACTCTACTTTCTATTACTTCTTGAAATCTACCCTCAAATCTCCACTTGTGTGAATGCATAGTGCCAAGTTAGATAGAAGAAAGCTAGTTTGTAAGGGTGGGAAGTTTTTGCCAATTTTTTCTAAGATTCTAGGAGTTATTTGCAATATGTTAGGCTCCGCGAGAAGTACCGATAATCTCTTCATGATACAATGGCATTTGTTCCAAACATTACCCCCATGATTGCTTTAGGGAGTAATGGAACAAAGAAGATGAAGTACAAAATGGGGAATGACTTCAATTCACTATACCCATTTTCAAAGTATATGCATTATATATACAAGGTATCCCTTTGATAGTACAAGAACAAAATGTTGCAATATTTGGATCACATGTATTGAATGCTTTCAAAGAAGGGATCAAGGTCCACTCTATCTTCAAGAAGGAAAGTAATACTTGGCGCACCTAGAATACCATGACTTGTAAAGAGAGGTCAACGCTATAATACAAGCATGGTGCAAAAGCCCTTTTTTGATGTGTGCATTCAATACACACCATCTCATAGAACTCCAATGCCCTCAACTAGAGGATGGATTTATAGAATCACTTGTGGTCATGCAATCTAAGAGAAAAGCTATGTGGGGGTATAAAGAAGCATTTGAAGGGCCAAATTCAAGGCATGGAATGGTAGAATGATGCCTTGATAGCTACTCTATGCAAAACTGGTAGGTCTAACATAGTATGGGTATATTTGAAGTGGCAATAAAATCCTTTTTAACATTCAATATGAAAGGGTGGCAAGGAAGGGTGTAGAAGGTGTGCATAGAAGAAATGTCTAGAGTTCTTTTATATGTTTTTTTTGTAAGAAAATTTTTAACAAAGGAGAATATTGCACAAGAAAGAATGTGGCAATTTATAGAGGCTCTAGTGTGCCCACTTAATCATCCTAGCATCATTTATTTAACATTTAGGTCATCCACTCCGAGACTATAGAATTATACTATTTTGGATGAAATGGAAATTTTTTGGAAGACATATTTAAGTTGAATGGTTTAATACTACAAACATATGATATCAATTACATTATATTGCAAGCAAAAAACATGTCAATTTCCAAGTATTAATTGACAAAAAGGGCCTTGGTCCTCAATTACTTCAACCAATGTACAGTATCACAAGTTTTGTGGCTTATGGGTTTAGGTTTTAGGGTTTTAAGTTTATTGTATAGTGAAATAGAACCACAAAAACTTGAAATAAAAATGATCAAATTGGAAATATTTTTGTCCTTTCATTTGGATAAGTAATTAAAAGTAATAGAGCATCTTGTTTTGAAGGAAATCAAACAATATTCTTCATAAAATATATGGGATTTATTTCATTCTAATTTACACATTTTGGAAAAAAATAAAACCTCTAGAGAGTTAACCCCTAAAGGTTTTTTACTACGTTTTCACCGAAAATGCTCCAAAACTACCATTTCTAATACAATTACCACATTTATTAAAAAAAACATTTTTGGACACATGTAACTATAGGATCTTGCAATATGATGGTTTGAGAAGATGTGGAAATAAATTCAAAAAAAAATTCTATAGAATACATTGCAAAATATTAGTGTTTGAAATGACAAAAATCCTTTTGGGGGCCTTGCGAAAAATCAGTCAACTACATTTCATAAGGTCATATCATTATGAAAAAATGTCTAAAATGCTTGTAATTCTTTGGATTCATTCTTTAAGGCAAGTTGGCTACATGCTTGAAAAATTTTAGACCATTTAGAATTGTAAAACTTATAGGGAAAAATAGTAAGTAGAAAGAAGTAGAAAATGATTCAAAATACTAAATTTTTAACAATTTATTTATGGAATTGAAAAATGCCAATAAAAAATCCTTGCCTTCTACTTTTCAATTGTTTTAAAAAAAATCACCAAGTTTTTTCCTTTATTTCTCCCTATAAATTTCAACACCATTTATCATCATAAAGTGTTTTAAATCACAAAATCTATAGAGAAAAAAATTAAAAGTTCAAAAGATTAATCCACAATCATTTGCACATCCCGAAAATGGATGCACCTTTGTCAAACCTAATTGCAACTTTTTCTAATAACCAATTCTAGTAATAATTGATTTTAACTTAAAAAAATGAATTTTGACAAGTTCTATTTTTAATCCATATTAAAATCTCAAAAAAATGAAGAAATGAAAAGAATTATTGCAATAGTAAGTTCTATATATAGAAATCCAAATTACATGATATTATGTGTGTTTCATTCATATTTTCTTCCTTTCAAATGATTTAGTTACATTGTGGCAATTGGATTTAAGGTAATTCTTGAAGGGTGTTTTAGGCGTAAAACATGAAACAATCAATTGATAAAATTTCACATCAATCTCTATTGCTATTTGTGCTTCTCCAAAAATATTCAAATTCATTGGATTGTTTAGCTGTATGTTTTTCATTTATTTTCATTATTTGCTAAAAACTTTATAACAATAACAATCTCTTCTATCAAGACAGGTGGTTTGTTTTGTTTGTTTGTTTTGTTTGTCACGTTGAGATCTCCTGGACCGTGCGTCCTACGGTCGCGTGCTTGGTACCATCGAAAAGCCCTTGGCAAGGAGGGGTGCACCGGCTTGGTTCCATGGCCTTCGGACGTACGGTGTGAAAGTTGTACATTTTCGAGTTATTTTTGGTTTTGAAAAATTAAAAAATTACTTTTTCTAATATTTTGGTCCTGATCTTGGTACTGTCGGAAAGCTCTCGGCAAGGAGGGGTGCACTGGCTTGGTTTCGTGGCGTTCCGACTCATGATGTGAAAGTTATTGATTTTGGAGTTGTTTTTTATTTTAAGAAAATTAAAAAATTACTTTTACTTTTGTTTTGATTGTGGCAACACCACAGGGCACTCTAGTCTCTTCTATTAAGACAGGTGGTTTGTTTTGTTTTGTTTTGTTTTGTTTGTTTGTTTTGTTTTGTTTGTCACGTTGGGATCTCCCGGACCGTGCGTCCCTCGGTCGCGTGCTTGGTACCGCCGGAAAGCCCTTAGCGAGGAGGGGTGCACCGGCTTGGTTTCGTGGCGTTCGGACATACGGTGTGAAAGTTGTGCATTTTTGAGTTATTTTTTGTTCTAGAAAATTAGAAAATTAGAAAATTACTTTTTTTGATATTTTGGTCGCAATCTTGGTACCGTCGGAAAGCCCTCGGCGAGGAGGGGTGCACCGGCTTGGTTTCGTGGCGTTCTGACTCACGGTGTGAAAGTTATTGAATTTTGAAGTATTTTTATGAACTAAATAATTAGAACATTAGTTTTACTTATATTTTGGTCACAATCTTGGTACCGTCGGAAAGCCCTTGGCAAGGAGGGGTGCACAAGCTTTGTTTCGTGGTATTCCGACTCACGGTGAGAAAGTTATGGATTTTTGAGTTGTTTTTTGTTCTAAAAAAATTAGAAAATTACTTTTACTTTTGTTTTGATTGTGGCAACGCCACAGGGCACTCTAGTCTCTTCTATTAAGACAGGTGGTTTCTTTTGTTTTGTTTTGTTTGTCATGTTGAGATCTCCTGGACCGTGCGTCCCCCGGTTGCGTGCTTGGTACCGTCAGAAAGTCCTCGGCGAGGAGGGGTGCACCGGCTTGGTTCCGTGGCATTCGGACGTACGGTGTGGAAGTTGTGCATTTTTGAGTTATTTTTGGTTATGAAAAATTAGAAAATTACTTTGTCTTATATTTTGGTCCCGATCTTGGTACCGTCGGAAAGCCCTCGGCGAGGAGGGGTGCACTGGCTTGGTTTTGTGGCGTTTGGACTCACGGTGTGAAAGTTATGCATTTTCGAGTTGTTTTTGGTTTTAAGAAAATTAAAAAATTACTTTTACTTTTGTTTTGATTGTGGCAACGGCACAAGACACACGTACTTGGTACCGTCGGAAAACCCTTGGCGAGGAAGGGTACACTGGCTTGGTTTCCTGACGTTTGGAAGTACGGTGTGAAAGTTGTGCATTTTCGAGTTATTTTTGGTTCTGAAAAATTAGAAAATTACTTTTATTGATATTTTGGTCACAATCTTGGTACCGTTGGAAAGCTCTCGACGAGGAGGGGTGCACAAGCTTTGTTTCGTGGCATTCCGACTCACGGTGAGAAAGTTATAGATTTTTGAGTTGTTTTTGGTTCTAAAAAATTAGAAAATTACTTTTACATTTGTTTTGATTGTGGCAACACCACAGGGCACTCTAGTCTCTTCTATTAAGACAGGTGGTTTGTTTTGTTTTGTTTTGTTTTGTTTGTTTGTTTTGTTTTGTTTGTCATGTTGAGATCTCCCGGACCGTGCGTCCCCCGGTCGCGTGCTTGGTACCGCCGGAAAGCCCTCGACAAGGAGGGGTGCACAGGCTTGGTTTCGTGGCGTTCCGACTCACGGTGAGAAAGTTATTGAATTTTGAAGTATTTTTATGAACTAAATAATTGGTACATTAGTTTTACTTATATTTTGGTCACATTCTTGGTACCGTCGGAAAGGCCTCAGCGAGGAGGAGTGCACGAGCTTTGTTTCGTGGCATTCCGACTCACGGTGAGAAAGTTATGGATTTTTGAAGTATTTTTATGAACTAAATAATTAGAAAATTAGTTTTACTTATATTTTGGTCACAATCTTGGTACCATTGGAAAGTTCTCGGCGAGGAGGGGTGCACGGGCTTGGTTTCGTGGCATTCCGACTCACGATGAGAAAGTTTATGCATTTTCAAGTTGTTTTTTATTCTAAAAAAATTAGAAAATTACTTTTACTTTTATTTTGATTGTGGCAACACCACAGGGCACTATAGTTTTATATATAGAAGATTGGTTTTAAGAAAAAATTTACATACATACAATCCCATTCCACTCTTTTGGTAAAAAAATGACAACACCTGCAATTCCTAAACAAATTCATTCAAACTTCTTACAATAATAATTAAAATATAATCCCATTCCAAAAAAATAACATTTGTAGTCAAATATAATTCAAGCATATAAATTTTCTTTTATTGCTAACCAAAAAACATTTTTCCTTAACAAAAGACATACATTTGAAGCTACAACATTTACCTATTTCCAAGAAGGGTCTACTGTATTTCATCTCATACCTATGCTAATGTGCGTGTGCTCATATAGTAGGTACTTTTTTTTTTAAAGTGCTGAATTTTATGCTAGTTCTAGGGATCAAACAACCCACCGAATCTACAAATAAATGTAAATATGGTTTGGTGAAAATCTAAAAAATATAGTAAGATTTCATTGACTCATATACCAATTTGTCATTTGACCATATACCATAAAAAAAACCTATTTCATGGAAAATAGAAGGAATTACTTTACTGACATTTTGTCAACATGAAGGGTGGAGAGGTTATTTTTATTATAAAATCTATTGTCTATCATGAATCCTCAAAAGATTTGGGACAATTTGATGATGACAATTTGACCGCTCATTGTCAAAACATAGGAATTGTGTTTAATGTAGAACTTTAGACCTCATTTTGGCATAGTAGAATACCTTTTTCTTTAAAATTTGAACTAAAAAAAGTTGGTAAATCAAGGTAAATTTCATACACATCTTTTTATAAAAAATTTCACCCTCCAATCAAAAGTTATGGATGAAATTTAGAGAGGATGTTTGAAAATGTCACAGAAATTGTTCCTTCCAATCCTACTTTGAATTTTGTTCATAACTTTTGATTGGAGGGTGAAAATTTGAAAAGAGTTTTTAGAGATGAAAGCTACCTTGATTTGTCAACTTTTCTTCATTCAAAGGTTCTTATAAAAAGTTATCTTACTGTGCCTAAATGACATCAAAAAATTCTACTTTATACAAAATTTGTGCTTTTGACTTAACTACGAGCATTTGAGCTCCTTTTAATCTTCAATTTACATATCCCGAATAAGTTGCTTTACCTCCTACCATCTCACTTGTATAAATATCTTGTCTTCTTTGCTTATTGCACTCACAATATTAATTGGTGTTTTGGATTTTTTTGAAATAGTTATTGACTATTGTGAATTTTGGAAATTTAATGCTGAATTTTTTGAAGTATAATATTTTTAAGTACTAAATTTTATTTTAATCTTAAATTAAATTTTTGGCATCAAAATGCCAAATCTGCTATCAGTACATTAATTCCATATTAATTGCACACCAAGCACAAGTACAAAACATGGCCTTTGGACTTTTCATATTTCAAGAAGGGGCCATGAGTATTTTTTCTACTTTTCGCAAATTTTCCTTCTCTAAGGTGGAGGCACCCATTACCAACCAATGCCCTATAAGCAATCAATAGGGCATCTCAAATCCAGGAGAGGGTGGGTTTCATTTGCATTAATTTTAAATTCAAAGAAACTAGGTTTTGTAACCAATGTGGTCCCAACACTACTACAAAACTTGTCAGCCTCTTTTTATGTGCCAGAGTTACCTACAAGTACTCTCCCAATGATCAATTTCGTAAGACTCTAGGCATAAGACATGGTCGAGTCCATCTTCAAACTTTCATAATTCATAGTAACTTGTTAGCCTCTTTTTGTGTGCCAAAGTTA
The DNA here is from genome assembly GCA_950106755.1 of Climacium dendroides. NCBI lineage: Eukaryota > Viridiplantae > Streptophyta > Bryopsida > Hypnales > Climaciaceae > Climacium > Climacium dendroides. The sequence goes on along the minus strand of OX467083.1, from coordinate 47,917,361 downwards.
CCTACAAGTACTCTCCCAGTGATCAATTTTGTAAGACTCTAGACATAAGACATAGTCGAGTCCAACTTCAAACTTTCATATTCATAGTAATTTCAATTTAGGTTGTAAATTCATCAAACTTTCTACTACAACACCATTTCTATCTTTGCACTTTAGTAAATATTTGCTTTGCAAAATCTCCGGGGGTGTACTCCCCCTTTTTTTTGATGTTAGTGTGTAAACAAAACTTTGGACCCCCTATTTATTTTTTGAATTTTAAATAAAATGAAATGAAAAAATATGAATAGATTTTCCTACTTTGAAAGTTTATGTTTTGAATTATTGATATTTTTATTTGTTAATAATAATTAGTTACAAATTTTTTTGAAGTAAAAAGATACATTGTAGAACTAAAAAAATAACTTTCACACCCCTATATCATACTACTAAAATCAGAAGTCCCTCTGTAATATCACAAATGCTACCATTAATACTAGGGGCTTGTGCTTGCTATGCTGCGCATTCATTGTATCACATATTAGTAACATTTTGATATATTTGAATAGAATGCATGATAATCATTTTGATAAGTCTTTAAAATAATTATTTTAATTATTTTACAAAAAAAAATTCAATCATGCATACATAGAAATCATATTTTCACACAATGTGATATTACTGAAATAGAGTAGCAGTTCACAATCACCTCTGTAATATCACTTTTTACAAAGGATGATATTATAGAAATAATATAGTTGTTGTAATTGAGGTGATATTAAAGAAGATCAATATGGTGATATTATAAAGAAAGCAATTCCATTGCTTTTCTTGGCTTTATACTTCTTTTGCATTTCTATGATTTTGTGCTTTTGTGAGCTTTGAGCTTCTGATTTCAATTTTCTATTGCTACTACCAAATGATTTGAGAAATTTATTAGAATGAACCGATTTTGGATTTCACAACAATTAAATTGTTTACGAAGATTTTGAGATTTACAAGTTTTTCCTTTAAATTCTTCTATTTGTATTGCCATTGTTTGTAACAATTGAGTCAAATTTCTAATGCATTCTGATGTATGTGTATCTTTTACCATATTCATCATTGCATGTATTTCATTCATTATCCATTAAATATTTATTATTTATTTCAATATATGCTTATTTATAAAAAAAATTATATGAAGATTTTAGTCATTTTTAGTTGAAAATTTATTGAAATTCTTGCTTTGCATTCTATCTATTACATAAAAAATTTAATGAAGTTCTAATGGTGAATGTGTAGCATAGCAAGTGCCAACCGCTAGTTGTATAAGAAAAAATTATCTAAAAAATGAACAAAAAATTATTAAAAATAACTCTCTATTTTTAAAGAACACAGTTAGATGACCATTGCATCTAGAAATCATTCCATATTTTATTTGAATTTGAAATTTTGGGAGTAGAATCCTATAGTCATTAATAAACAATGCTCAAAATTTGAAGTTAAAATTATAGTTTATTAGAAACCACTTATTCACATGTGGTTTGTTGTAGTAGAACTAAGTACACCCTTTGGGTGCCAAATTCTGCTACAAATCATATTTGCCATGGCTTAAGTTATCAATCATAGGTGGCTTCACCTTATAGGTTATCTTCCATCATTAATTCTCAAGACTTTATAAGGAAAAATTCATAGGCAAATCTATCCTTTGAAGAGGCTATTGTCAAACTCATTGGGTGTGCCTACTAGCATCCATTGGAACAACTTCCTAATGGAGAAGGCATCAAATTTCAAGCTATAAGGGAGAATTGCCCACTACCATACAAATTTACCATCTAGGTACTTTGGAGAAGCTATTCATCTCAAACTTAAGGACAAACGGATTATTAATAAATATTGTACTAATTCAGTGCCTTCATTACTACGTACTATAATCGCATCGATTATGTGCATTTTTACGCACTAAATTAGTGCGAAAACAATGAATGTCAATAGTGTACAGTTTATGTACTTTAACTATTCGATTGTTGTGTCAAAACTACACAACAATCGTATAGTTAAAGTACATAAATCGTACGTTATTGATATTCATTGTTTTCGCATTGATTTAGTGCGTAAAAATGCACATAATCGATGCAATTATAGTACGTAGTGATGAAGGCACCGAATCAATACAATATTTGTTAATAATCCGTCTATCCTTAAGTTTGAGATGTTTGTTAGCTCCCATATTTTCTAGACATTGAAAAGTTTGAGAGAAGTCAATTGCAAAAAAAATGGACATTCCAACAAGAAGTGAATTTTTTGTGATTTTTCAAAGTAAAAATGTTAAACTGTGAATAGACCTTTGTTAAAGCATAGGTTGATGTATCAACTCCCCAAGTGCATTGCCATCATGATAATGGGTTGTAAAGATAGCAGTAATAGATGTGCCAATGACGAAATTAAGAGGGTCTTGTAGGTGACAAAATTGGGAGGATGGTGGTATTAGGTAGTTCTATCTTATATGTAGATTGCTTGCACATTTAGTATACTTGTCTTATTTGTGAGGCCTAAATGTATAGAACAACAAAATTCCAAGGATGAATAGTTGCACTTCTATCCTACTAAAAGGATTCTTTGTCATCCTTTGGATACTAAACGTCTTTGTCAACATTTAATGTTTAAGGATATTTTGTACAATACATTTGAAATCCATCTTGTGAAGATGGTTGGCACTACTTGTTAAGTATGTTGGATGGCCGGTGATACTTCCATATGAATTTACTACAAATGCCTTTGCAAAAAGAAGTGTATGTTGTATTTTTCTCTTTTCAAATTTTGCGTTTTGATGTCTTTTGACTTTGGGAGGGGTCATAAAATAAGTGGTTTTGTTCATAATTCCCAAATAAGTCTATAATTAATTAAATAGAGATTAATTTATCTTGAAGAGGTTTTGTAAGAGTAGTTGCCCTTAAAGAAGGGTTCCTCAACAAAAAGTTGTCTACTTAAAGCCATCACCTTACCTATAGTAGCCTTAGAGTTGGAATCATTCCACATCAAAAAGTTGCCCCCATTGAAGTCACTCTACACCAAAAATTGTCCTAAACCTAAAGTTGTCCCTTCTTGAAGTCACCCATTTACATTTGCATGCACCTATGGACATATCATATGGCATCCACATGGCAAATGATGTGAACAATGGTAAGACCAAAATAATTTTTAAAAATCAAAGGAGTTGTTGATCTATTAGACAAATGTAGATTTAAGTATATTTGATAGACGTCACAACAAATAGATTGTTGATGTATTTGCCAAGCCAACCTTAATCTAACTTTAGAATCTAATTTGTTTAGTTCTAAAAAGGACCATTCAAAAATGACTTTAACAAATAAATAAAATAATAATCTTTAAATTTCACTATAATTAGAACTTAAAATTTTGAGTTCAAAGAGAAAAATATTGTAAAAATTACAAATATTCAATCTATAATTAATTTTAAAATGAATTTCAAGTTTATTGAAAAAATATTGGTTGGTGTAACAATTGATTAAAATAAATTGATAGGATTTATGAAATATCATTTGCAATTCTTATGTGAAATTCATCATTAAAGTATTAAATATTCTAAGTTGGATTTCATAATATATATCTCTACATTTTTGTAAATCTTGAGTACCTCTTCCCTAAGGATTAAAGACTCTAGCCTTTTTGGTTAGATATTATTTTTTGTAATACTATAAATTTGTACATTCAATTTTTTTATTCTAGTATCAACCTAAATTAAGCCAAAATTAGTTTAGGTGATTTTTTCTTTCCAAAAATAAGGGTGGGTGCATATTTGACAAATATAGGGTGCATTTGTAAAAGAGACATGTATGAAAAAAATCTTGGAATTTAAATGCAATATAACTAAGGGCACTTGATTAGTCATAAAATTCAGAAGCGACATGATTGAATTAAGCCGAAGCTACATTTCAAAATGCTCATAATTTGCCTTATTCTTTCATATATAAGACAACAAGTTTTACATGCTTGTAGTTTTTTTCTTCTACCCTTCTTTTACATCTTCATCTACAATGCATTGGATCTTTAGGTCTTTGAAATTCAGCCTACTAAAATAGATATTCATAAATTCTTAATCTAATTCTTCAAGGTTTAAAAATACAAATTTTATATTTATTCTCGAAAGTTTAAATTTCCACCCATCAAAAATTTGAATTGCTTTATTTCATTGCATGAGGCATAATATAATATAATATATATACATATATATATATATATATATATATATATATATATATATATATCATATTAAAATCTTTAAAACCATTATATATCAAAATACATCAATTAAAAACTTAATGATCAAAAGTCTTATAGTTTAAAAATTTAACCAATTGAACAATAGAATTTTAAAATAAAATCAAAATAATAGAAAAATAAAAGACTAAAGTTTGCAAGACTTTGTAATGGCAAAATCTTATTCAAGAAAATCTTAGATTTGATAGAACAATGATAGTTTCTTGGATAGTTTTAGACCTTCACTAATTAATAATTTAATATTATGCAAATTTCAAAATTTGTAAGATTTATATTGATAGCTTTCAAAAATGTTAAAATGTTGAAATTATAACTTTATAGAATTCCAAAACCTTCAATCAATTGTCAATGGTTGAATGGAGCAAAGTAAAGTCTTGATAAAGTTCACAAATTACAAACATTACAAACAAAAATTTTAAAACTAAAATATACAAACATATAAATTCATAATTTGCAAATTAAAAATAAATACAACTTTCAAAAATGATAGTTTACATGTTTATTCCTTTCCATAATTTAGGTGATTTTGAAATTTTGAAAATTGCCAATTGGTTGTCATTGATATTACAAAGTCATGAAATTTATTTATTTCAAGATAAAAACAAACTAGAATGCTATTCTTGAGGATATTTTCTAAGTTTTTTTTAATCCATACACATTCTTTGAAAAAAAAATTAAGAAAAAATTTTCATCTATTTTTAGAATTATTCTTTAATGATCCTACATTAGAAGTACCATTGTAGTTTATTTAAGAAATTCATTTAATGTTTGCTACCACTCTTTATGTCTTGAAGTTAGTGCCCTAAATTTATATTGCACCCTCACATTTATTAAAAATACCTAACCAACTCCAAGTTTTTTCAACTTTTCAAATGTATATATAAATTTGCAACCAATTTTGTAGTTCATTAATTTGCACTTTTTTAATACAATTCTTTGCTACTTCAACCATAAATATAATTTATCAAATTTAATAATTCAATTAGAAATAATAAATTCTTGAATTTCTCCAAAATTAAAATTCTTACAATCAATGCCACCCTTGCAATAAATTTCAAGGTACAACATAGATCGAGGAGTATCAATGACTAAGGTGAAACCAATTCAATTCAAGTTAATTTCAAATGACATAAGGTAACTAGGCCTATGGCAGGCAAAACTTTGGACCAATCTAATGTAAGCCAAAAATTCTTGTGAAGTAAATTTCACAAGATACACGTACCTCTCAAGAATTTTTGGGCCTACATTAGGCTGATCTACACATAGGCTCAGTTTCCTTAATGTAAGCCATTCTAACATAATTGTGCAACAATTTCAAACCACATAATGTACGCCATTCTAACATAGTTGTGCGACGGTGTACCAGTGCCGCACATTTCAAAACTTATGTCACTATGTACCGCCAGTGCACATTTCAAAATTACCGATCGACTGGGAGTTTCGTGAGCTGCATTGCTAGGGCTTGTCTTTGCATCGAAAGCGTGGGCTCCAAACAAGCCATCTGCCCGCACTTGTATCGATTTGCTTTGCTGCACCACTTGCGTTTCTCGGAGTTTTGTAGTGCAGCAGCGCTCATCAGTCGATCGTTTTTTTCTTCCTGGGATTTGATCTTGTTTTTCTCTCAGTGGCAGCCATTCATCATGGGGGACAGTCAATACTCGTTTTCGCTCACCACTTTTAGGTTTGCGTTTCCGGCTTTCGACTCAGTCTTCGGGGAGTTGCTGTTGATTGTGTTGTGTTGTGTTGTGTTGTGTTAGGATTATGAAACTCTCGGTTGATTTTCAAGTGTGTGTGTGTGTGTTTAATGTGTTTTGCACCCTATAATGGACGTATGGATTGATTTTCTTGGTTTGCAACAGTCCGTCTGGGAAATTGGTGCAGATCGAGTATGCTTTGATGGCTGTAGGAGCAGGTCAAACTTCTCTCGGAATCAAAGGTAAACGAACTAGCGCGGTGCTCATTTCAGCGTTTCTGATTAAGTCCTGGGTGCTTTCTGTCTCTTCCTTTGTGGGAGTTGCTAAATCGGATGGTGTTTGTTTGTGTAGCTTCAAACGGCGTGGTGATTGCGACTGAGAAGAAGCTACCATCAATTCTGCTCGATGAAACGTCGGTGAGTTGTTCTGTTTTCTGTTTTCTTAACTTTATGAAATTCGGGTTTGTTGGATTTGTTGTTGATGACTTCCAACGCTGCATAATGGATTTTTGTAGAGCTCCTTGTACTTGTTCCGCAGATTTGCATTCTGAGTATGTCTTCGTGTTGTGTTCCCAGATTAATAAGATTCAGTCACTGACGCCCAATATCGGGGTCGTCTACAGGTCAGTGCATGTGTCTGAAGTCCAATTGCTTTTCTCTTGAAGTCTAGAGTTGTTTGAGTGCATTTGAATACACTCCAGTGCCTCATTGTCTCGTTGATACGTACTTTTGATTCTACTACTACCCGCTTGACTCACCACTCGTTATCTTTCCGTCTTCTGCGTTAGCGTCTTCACGACCGACATCCGACGGTTTTAAAGTGAGCGGTTTGATTGATCATATTGTGAAAAATGGATATTTCAGACGGTACCAAACTTCTATCGGTGAAGAACATTGCGTGGGTTGGTCAAAAATAAAATAAGACCAAACGAAAGAAAGTCCCGACATGACCCACTCAAAAGTGTTAGTTAAAACATGAAGTCCAATATGAGCGTCTTGGTCCTCAAGGGTTTAGCGATTTCAAACATTCTGAAAGACTGGACCCTAACGTCCTTGGCATGTGTGGTTGGTTTCAGTGGCATGGGTCCTGATTCTCGCGTTCTAGTTAGCAAAAGCCGGAAGCAAGCGATAGCATACAACCGACTGTATCAGGTTCCAGATCCTCCACCTGCTTGATTGCATTTTTGCGTCTGACTGCTTGACTTTTATTTATTAAAGGGATTGTTCCGTTGGAGATTTTTGATGTAAAATTGGGTACTTCGAGCTTGACTCCAGAAAAATGTTCTGAATGCAGGAACCCATTCCATTGTCACAGTTGGTTAGAGAGACAGCTGCAGTGATGCAAGAGTTTACACAATCAGGGTGCGAATTTCTCTCATTCTTTCTACATTATGCCTTATGAAACCAATATTTTTGGATGTCTGTCGTTGCGTCAAGATTTAGAATGGTTTTTCTAATATGGATAGAGTGAAGAGTGGTTGTTGAATGGCCTAATCCAGTCTAACAACTTTGTCCAAGTATCGTAACATTCTCCCTCTGGATAGTGGCTGTTAGAGTTTGTTGTCTGAAGGAACAGCTAATGGAGATGTTTCCATTTGGCTCTTAAGTAATAACATATGTGATTGACTATGCAGAGGAGTGAGACCTTTCGGTGTCTCCCTTCTGTTGGCTGGATTTGATGACAATGGCCCTCAACTTTATCAGGTGTGTTGTGCATCCTTTTGAAAGGATTAGAATTCTAATGTGTGAATTGTACTGGAACGTTTGTATTACGTTTTCAGAACCTAGACTGACCGTAACTTGTTAATTTCTTCTGTTCTGATTTTACCAAGTTTATAGCAGCTGTTTTTTGCGGTTCTGGAAAAATAGCTTTAGACTTTTTGAATACCAAGGATCAGAATCACAGCATGTGTTTCCAGGTGTCTCGAATTAAAAATTACTTGCTACGTCTTTGATAATTAGAAAGTCTGAGAATGGGGTCATGATGTTTGGCAGGTGGATCCTTCAGGATCTTACTTCTCGTGGAAGGCATCAGCAATAGGCAAGAATGTGTCTAATGCGAAGACATTCCTAGAGAAAAGGTCACCCATTATAGCCTTTTTTTATTGTCTTCAATATTGTTCGTCTTTATTGTGGTCATTTCCCAGAAGGAGATGGAACCCGATGTCGATAAAAACAAAATGAACTAATGGATTTAGGAGTACTCCTTACCTTTTGTGAAACAAAATTACTGCTATTAATAGAGAACTTGTTGAATAGACGCTTCTGTTGAAGACGTACTTTGGTATGAACAGGTATACAGATGACATGGAGCTCGAAGATGCTATCCACACAGCCATTCTTACCTTGAAGGAAGGGTATGTTCAAATACCTACGCATTTGCTTCATCATTTTCTGTTCTAAACTTGGCCGCTACCTGTACCGACTGAATTTAACAATACTTTTGAAAAATCTATGTAACAGGTTTGAGGGTCAGATATCGGGGAAAAATATCGAGATTGGCATTATCGATGATAAGCGTGTGTTTAAGTATGCTCCTCTACCACCTATTCTTCATGTATTATTGTTCGAGTTCTCTGGTGGAATGTTACTGCTTGTAAAATTCTTACTATACCGTTCTACTGTTTTTCAACATGAATTTCATTTCGTTGGGTTCCGCTTGCAAGGTTTATTGACTTGATGCTGAAATATCAAAATATTTGTGCTGTTTTTGGCAGAGTTCTGACACCAGCTGAGGTGGAGGATTACCTTGCTGAAGTTGAGTAAATTTGCAACACTGTGATAAAGGATAAACTGTTCTGGTGTATACAGGATGTATCTCTAGACAAGAGGGAATGACATTGCCAGTGTCACTCTTTAGGTTTTAGACCCTTCTCATACTGCTGACGGCTTTGCTCTTTCCGGAAGCTGGCCCTTGTGCTTAGAGAGTACTCGCTTACTGGTAATCAAGAATATTCACTTTCCAATTTCAAATCAACGTTTCAAACAACTTCTCTTATTACTCTCTTCATGTGCGAATGGAGTTTGCTTCTTGCTAATGGTTTACTTTTGGAGTCGCATGTGTTCGAAGTGTTTTTTCATGCACATGAATTTGAATGTTAAGAATTTGTGAATGTTGGGAAACTAGCAACAATTTCAATTGTATCCTCGTAGAGCAATTGACGATAAGTAGTGAACGTTTGCTCTATTTTGGAAGTTACTCATGGACCGTTCAAACCGGGTCTTCGCAAAGAGAATGCTGAGATGTAACACTTTCCAGGGTGTTTGGATCTTCGCGAAGTGAGTGTGCTGACATGTAAGACTGTCCAGGGACATAGGAAACTGTTGTATTTATAGAGCAGCAGTTGCCCGCAATACAGGTAGGAAAAAGTGGACCCGTGATATAGATTGGGGGTCTAGAAGAGTTGCTGTTGCCTCACTTGGGGTTTACAGGTAGTAGCATTTCGGAGTTGCGGCATCACCGCATGATTGCTAATGGTAATAGATATTCGATGTATCCACCAAGCATCCACACTTGTTCCAGGGTTCCAGCCCCCATCTGTACTCTTTTCACGACTGTGCAAGTATACAAGATTTTCTTGTAATCCTTACATGGAACGTTTTTTCCCGCTTGAGTGCTGGCGAGGCATTTGAGGTAGTTCGCGTTTCCCAGTGCTTGAATGCAATTTCGAGCTCAAATGTTGTCCGTGTCTGTGAGCTCGAGTGTAGCTCGGTTTAGGGTTTACCTTCATCGAGTACCTGCTTTCGGGATAGTTTTGGGGAGCTTTTGGTTTTAAGGTATGTACAGTGGGGTACAGCTCAATTACAAATTCTTGCATTCACAGTGAAAAAAAAGTTCACTGCTGCCCACTTTGACGCCCTCCCGAGGGCTGAAAAATTAATATTTTCTCACGAATTTTTTTTTACAAGATCCTCTTTATGCTAATAACATATGTGCCAAATTTCAAGTCCAAAAAATTTATACAAAAAAAGATATTCAAACATGTACCAACATGTGTTGTTCAAAAAAAAATTTCACTAATACCAACTTTGACACCCTCCCAAAAATTGAAAAAAAAAGTTTTGGCCTTGAAATTTTTGGTGTAAGATAAACTTAGTGAAACTAACTTATGTACAAAATTTCAAGTTCAAAAAAATTTCCCACAAAGAGTAGTTCAACTTCTACCAACATGTGTAGTTATGAATTTTTTTTCCATAACAACACATGCTGGTAGATTTTGAATATATCTTTTTTTAAGTAAATCTTTTGGCCTTGAAATTTCACACACATATTACCAACATAGAGGTGATCTCATGCCAAAAATTTCATGGTACGTAAACAATTTTTTTGCCCTTGGGAGGGTGTCAAAGTTGGGCCATAGTGAAATTGTTTCTCATGGCTACACCTATCAATTGGTAGAAGTTGAACTACTCTTTGTGGGAAATTTTTTTGAACTTGAAATTTTGCACATTAGTTAGTTTCACTAAGTTTATCTTAAACCAAAAATTTCAAGGCCAAAACTTTTTTTTTCAATTTTTGGGAGGGTGTCAAAGTTGGTATTAGTGAAATTTTTTTTTGAACAACACATGTTGGTACATGTTTGAATATCTTTTTTTGTATAAATTTTTTGGACTTGAAATTTGGCACATATGTTATTAGCATAAAGAGGATCTTGTAAAAAAAAATTCGTGAGAAAATATTAATTTTTCAGCCCTCGGGAGGGCGTCAAAGTGGGCAGCAGTGAACTTTTTTTTCACTGTGAATGTAAGAATTTGTAATTGAGCTGTACCCCACTGTACATTGAAGAAGAAGAATTGAATTGCTTTGGGGAGCTTTGGGGATGAATTGGTTGACTTCCATGTTGAATTAATGTCAGTGCCAAACCCTTGCATTAGCAATAGAGATAGGAAGATGCTAAGTATTGTCTACAAAGTGGACCCATGTCAAGCCATGTTGATGTGGCCTAACATGGCCCACAAGCCCTGGCTAGGCGCACAGGTGCAAGCCACAGGACCACAACCCTATAGGACAATGTCACAAGATGTCCTGCATAGAGCAATGGATTGCAAGTTTAGGGGTTAAAGCGTCAATTTACCCACAGGACTACAACCCTATAGGACAAGGACTACAATCCTATAGGACATTAGGACAATGTCACAAGACGTCCTCCATAGAGCAACAAGTTGCAAGTTTTGGGGGTTAGGGCTGCAAGTTTAGGGATTAGAGAGCAACAAGTTGCAAGTTTTGGGGGTTAGGGCTACAAGTTTAGGGATTAGAGCGTCAATTTAGGATTTTAGGAGTTTTTAGGGATTAGGGCGTCAATTTAGGATTTTAGAAGTTGCAAGTTTTGGGGGTTAGGGCTGCAAGTTTAGAGATTAGAGCGTCAATTTAGGATTTTAGGAGTTTTTAGGGATTAGGGCGTCAATTTAGGATTTTAGGAGTTTTTATTAAAGTATGAGCAACTTGGTTAATTGTAGTCTACTTCACAAATCCCATATGAATTGTTTTACCTCCTACCACCTCTCATGTATATAATGAGTTTGTTTTCTCAACTCAAAATGCAAATAATAAATGGCTTTTCAAGAAAAGTGAGGTAGATGTGATATCATGCCTCATCAATATGGGCCCATTTTAAATGGATGATTTAATGCCTTACAAAGTAAGACAACATCGGAACAAGTTTTTCAAGTTCTACTAAAACAACATTTTGTAGTACAATTCAAACAACATCTCTTGAAATTTTTCAATTTATATTGTCAAACTTCACAAAAAAATTCACATGATCTCATACAAGTCAACAAAACTAGCATGAAAGCCTAGAAATGCGAGCCTATGAGCCTTGAGCTTAGATGTAAATAGGTACTCTACAACTATTGAAGGTACCTATAACATAATTACTCTATAACCATGGAAAGTGTTTTTAACATAATTACCTATAATATAGGCACCCATTATATAAATATGCTATAACTATAGAAGGTGTTTATAACATATACACTTATAATATAGAGACCTATAATATAAATATCCTATAGTCATGAAAGGTGCTTTTAACATAGGTACCTATGACATAGACACTTATAATATAAGCACCTATAATATATAATTATTCTATAACCATGAAAGCTGCCTATATCATAGGTATCTATAATATAGTAGCCTAGGCTCATGAGCTCAAAATCCTAGGCTCACATGCTAGCATCCATCCCAATATATGTAGATTCTTGTTTTATTTCCTTTAAATTTCTACAATATAGATTTTTAGAATTTTTTCTTACAAATAATTATTCTATAGTTCCAAGAATGTAGGTATGTTTGACCTAATTTTTTTTCTAATTTAAATTATGTCCCTTCTAAATTATCCTGAATAAATAAATAAAAATAGAAAAATTTAAAAATCACCTTAAATAAAACCTAGTATTTTTAAAAAATTGTCTAAAATTTACACATATTCAAATTAAAATCTATTTTGAAAGAATTTTTAATTTTTGGTTTCAAAATTTACTAAACACTATTGAGTATGATCTATAGATAATATTTTTACAACTTTTGTTTAAAATCCATCATTAAATTATTATTCTAAGTTTCATTTTAAAATACATCTTCATACTTTTAGAGATCTTGACTACAATCCATAAGGAGTTCAATACGAGCATAATAGATGACATAAAAGGATAATATTCAATTGAAAATAGGGTGGAAGTAGGATGGATAGTGCAAGCTTTCCTAAATCATTGTACTAAAGGAATTTAGTAGACCAACCAAAATATAAATGTTGATTTTATAGGTATGAAGAACCCCCCTAAAAATAGGCATTGTGAAACTATTGTAGGTGGATTTCCTTTAGGTACTTTGATATAAGTTTTGATTACCTCGTGAATTCATTCAATGACAAGTGGAGAGTGTTTTTTGCCCCTTTTCTTGAAATACAAATAGGTAATTGTGAGGTCTTTGAAAATTCATCATTGACTTCATAAAGGTTAAAAAAATTAAAATAACATTAGTCAATAGATATAACTTCTACTCGACATCCTAAAAAAACTTATTCAAAAATAATTCTCATATACATAAAAGATGGGAATCAGTGCTTAAATGCTTTATAAACACCCACTTCTAATTATTGTTTCATTAAATGCACTTCATACTTCATAGATGTTCTTGCTCAAATGCAAAATCTTCATTTTTACAAAGTATGGTTTGATGACATAGATACATGGTGTGACAATGTTTGCAATTTTATATACTTAAATAATTGAATCCATAAAAATAATTTGTTTTTTGATTCCATCCTTATATAAAGATGAATTAGTGGAATATTGAACTAATTTTAGTTCTCAAAGTTAGTATTAGATTCAACATACTCATGGTAGTGGACAATAGTTATTGTACTATATATTATCAATCTTGGGACTTTAGATGAACAAAATTTTAATTTACTCTTTTAAATAGTTGAAGTTATTTTATTTTATTTTAGAATATTAGCAATAAGACTATCTACTATCCACCAAGTCATCAACATGTAGAATCTTAAAATAAAAATAAGATTAACAATTGGCCAATCAAAATAGACATTCATTACAAATGTATATATTTTGAAAACTTTGTTGACTTCATATGATAAAATCTCATGGATAGGACAAAACTATGTCCCTAAATTGTCTAAATTCCATAATATATATTAAGTTAAGCATTGATTTAGACGCCTTATTTTTAAAATTATATTTTTTAAAGATTTGTTTCACATATCAAATCCCCTACCCACAACAAATTTTCCACTTCACTATTTTCATCTATAAAATTGTGTTTGTTTATAAAAAATTATTTTAGGAAATAAATGATCCAACTAAAAGTTTGTTGATTTATTTTATTTTTATTTTTATGAGGTAAATTATATATATATATATTTGATTTTTTTGAAAGTTGCATTAGTTTGAAGTTATACACTCATGTATATGGATCATATTAAAATACATATTCCTTATCTTTTGCTTCCTAGTCAATGTTTTTTGGGATTAATTCAAGTGTCTAAGTGAAAAATTAAACTTTGGACTTTGAATTTCCAAATCCAAAACTTCCAAATGATATTATTCATAAAAATGACCTATTGAAAATTTGGACAAATTCTATAAGAAATTTCACATTTTGAAATTTTGGTATGAAGTTTTTAGAATGAATGATCCTTAGTATCTATACCTTCAATGTAAAGTCTTTTCATATCATTCCAATAAGTTTTGTAAAATTTGTAAGTGATTGTTTGATTAAGATATATTTTAAAACATATTGAATAATTCTATTTTGATGGTATAAATTTACTTCTATACAAAATCATTTGAATTCTTCTATTCTAAGCAATGAAATGAACTTAATAGGATTTTTACCTTACAAGATGAAGGTAGAAAAAACATATTAAATCATTAGAAGAGATTTGAAGCCTCGAGAGGGCCATTTCAGGCATGTTTCCAAGGCAAAAAATGTGTCAGAATACCAAAATATAAAAATAATAAAAATAATCAAATAATCAAAAAGTTATTATACATATAAATATTATTTGATGTAGCAAGGATCCAGCCACGTCAAACTGTTGATTTGGCAAAGTTTCTAGAGTTCCCCGGAGTCTAGGAACTCATAAAAACCCACAGTCTTCTATTGGCCTCAAATTTCATTTAATGTGTCTTTTGAATTAAATTTTTAGAATTTTTTAGTATATACATAATAAATTTTAGATTGGAAATGTGTATTCTCTAAGGTGAGGTGGGATAATATAGAATGTATTGTATCCTATTAGAAAATTGATGCAAAGAATTAAAGAACTTAGATATACTGTACCAAGTGTCAGTTTTGGATATTGTAATCAATTAATAATATAAAATCACACATATAAAGGCTTGAAGATTCTACAAACAAAAAACTAGCTTTAGTCTATTTTGTTTTGAACAAAAAATTACCCTTCTATTTTAAAAAATTGGAATGATAATTTTGTACTACCTCCGTCCCAAAATAAATCTAGGGTTTCCAAATATATTTGTTCCAAATTAAATTTGAGATTTGCTCTCTATAACTTAATGAACAATGACCAAAGCTACTCCGAACACCCAAAAGCAAAAAAAATTGCAAATACCACATTCTATAGACTTTATAGCAACTCAATCCCTACAAGGGGATCGAAATGCAACCTCTAACTAACCAAAGGTGAAGAATTCAACCCACAACTATACAAAAGTTGCTACTAACAAATCTTTTATTGAGAATTTCTCAGACTTGAATCACAAGACATTATCAAAATTGAATACAAAGGACATCAATGGACATCACTACACCAACATTGCTTGAAGAATGATCAAAATTAATACCACTGGAGCAATTCCAAAAAGAGAAAAAAATTGTTGATTTCATTGTCTTTTTTCAACATGATCCACTTCACCGTTGACTTCCACTCTTTCACACCTAGTGAAGTTTAGTAGAAGTTGCGATAACTACAAAATCCTTTGAAAATAGGAGCTACTCTCACACTAATCTAGCCATTTCTAGGAAGCCCTGGATTTATTTCGGACGTAGGCAGTACAATTTATTGACTAATAAAGATATTATAGTTCAAATTTGATGAAGAAAAAATAATACATTTCAAGTCCAAGGATGTGTTCACTAAGTAGTTCAAAAGCAAAAATTATAGTCCCCCTAAAATGTTGAAGAGGAATATTGGAGGCTAACGATGGAATAGGATTGTTATTCTGTAAGTTTATAAGTTTGTGAGTGTACAATTTTTTTGAGTGAAGATTTATGACTGTGGATACCTGTGTAGATATTAGAATACTAAAGAATTACAATGTGATTGAAGTATTGAACTAATTTTTTCATTTTGTCAACAAATAGAAAATATAAGAAATTAGATGTTGATCAATGTCCTATCACAGCTTGGGATCTTTTGAGGATGATGGAGGGAATGAACCCTTCAATCTTGATGTGTGGATTAGTGAATATAATCAAATTTTAGTAAAAACAATTTGGTGAAGAGAGATTGATTCTGTAAAAGAGCTTTGTCAAACTAAATTTCATTTTGATCGATCATTGTCTTATTTTAGTGTGGGTCTTTTTGAGGCCAATAGAAGGATAATAATAAATTTTTCTTAACATGTTGTTGGATTTGCTTAGATTTTAGAAAAAAAGAATTCCATTGACAACGATTATTTTTATATTTGATTATCTTTATCTCATTGAATTTAATTTTGGTTGATCACTGTCTTATAACATTATGAATTTTCTTCAGGACAATGGGAGGGTACCAACATTTCTTTTTGATTTGCAAGTTAGTGGGCTTGTTTAGATTTTAGAAAAAAAAAATCATTGATAGGATTTCATTATATGTGGAAAGAACTTAGTTGCACTGATTTTTTTTTTGGTTGATCACTATCTTGTAGCAATGCGGATCCTCTTGGAGCCAATGGGGGTACTTGCACTTTTGTTTGGATGTGCTAGGAATCAGACTTATTAAGATTGTGGAAGAAAATATTTGGTTGATAGGGATTATTTTTGTAAGGAATGAGCTTAATTACAACAAATTGTTGACCATTGTCCTCTTGTGGGACTTCCTAGGGGGATCCAAGTCTTTCCACGTTGATCTTATGGTCATTTGATGGATCATTGATTCATTGCCCTCTTGTTGCTTGGGACCTCTCGGCTTTGAAAGGAGTACTTGTCATCATAATTTGCTACTTGTTGAATTTTGTTAGATTTTAAGAAGAGAAAAAAAATAGGTGCTTGAGATTGTTTTGAAATGGAATGAGGTTTTTTCATTGAGATTGAGATTTTTATGATATTTCTTGGGACCTCTTGGCATTGAGAGGAGCCCCTAGCTGCGGACCAAAGTTCTATGCAACCATATCTCCATCTCTATTTATCTTTCAAATCAATTGAGTTCTTCATTTTTGTAATGTATACTTTCAATATTTTAGACAGTATTGAAAATTAGAATTTTTGTCCAAATTCTACATATCCATAGTAATAGGTACTAAAATTTACCAAAAATAATAAAATTTGACCAAAATTTTTAGATTTAATATTCACTACAACAATGGTAGTGTTTTATGACTGCAGAATTATGACTGAGGATGATTGGCGACTGCTTGCAGTCATATTCTTGAAGGCCAACACTTTGGGGAGAAATATGACTGCAAAATATGACTACCAGTCATTTTTACGCCTTGTACTTCACAAATGTATACTATACGGCCATTAGGAATACCAAAGTACTTCATAGGGAACGTAGGGAACATGTTTGGGAACGTTGAGTCATATTATCAATTATATTTTCATAGTAATGAATTTTTTTTGTTTTGGGCAATTCAAGAAAAATACGGGCAATTCTAAAAAAAATATAAATAACCCATCATTTAAAATTTTGAAATCCTAGTCACCTACTTTTTTGGATTTTGAATCCTAGTCACCACTTTTTTAGTGTTTTGAGATCCTATCCATTATTTTTTTAGGGTTTTAGAACCCTAGCCGCCACTTTTTAGGGTTTTGAAACCCTAGCCGTCACTTCTTGTGGTTCTTCTTCCTTACCTTCTATTGTCTCTTAGCTCTCATTTGTTGTTGCTTTTTGTTGCATCTCAACTCTTGTTTCTTGTTGTTCTTTACTTCATGTTTCTTGCTTCTTAATGTTGCATCTAAATTCTTTTTTTTCTCTTGCATTTGAACTCTTTCTTCTCACTACTAGAAAATTTTGTATTTCTGTTGTTTTGGTCGCGTTGATCCGGTCAAAATCTGACAGAAATCTGTTGGTTTCAACAAATTTCTGTCACATTTTGACCAGATCAACGCGACCAAAACAACAGAAAAATGAAATTTTCTAGTAGTGTCTTTTTAGTTCTTGTTTTTCAGTTTTTGCTTTTTATTTCTTCTTGTTGCATCTACACTCTCATTTCTTGTTGTTTTTTGTTATGTCTTAGTTGGTGCTTTTTGTTTCTTCTTGTGTCTTAGTTGTTGCTTCTTATTTCCTCTTGTATCTTAATTGTTACTTCATGTTGTGTCTTAGTTGTTGTTTTTTGTTTTTTGTTTCTTCTTGCGTTTTAGTTGTTGTTTCTTGTTTCTTGTTGTGTCTTAGTTGTTATTTCTTGTTTCTTGTTGTGTCTTAGTTGTTGCTTCTTGTTTCTTGTTGTGTCTTAGTTGTTGCTTAGTTGTTGTTTCTTATTTCTTATTGCATCTTAACTTTTACTTCTTGTTATTTCTTAATACTTATTTTTTTTTTCTTGTTTCCTCCATCATCAATCTTATTCTTCCTATCCTAAACTTGAGCTACATATTTTGTGTTGTTATAAGCCTTTGAAGGTTGAGCTTTGTTGTTCAATTACTAAAAATTAACCTCTCATTTCTTTAATTGTATATGCAGGCACCAAAAGTTGAAACAAAGACATTGGAGGCTATTTACAACCCAATGAAGCCATCTTCACATTATTGTAAGGATTGTAGGCTTTATTGAATTGTGTGAATGATTCATTGTGATATATATTTTGTATTAGTAACTAATAAATGTCAATGAAGATAGTTGTATTTGTTCTTGCATTCTCTTTCTTTAATATGATTATCTCTCATACATCTCTAAAATCATATATTATGTATTCATTTTTTATTGCATAAGGCTTTTTATTCAATTGTCAAATCATCTTGATGTATGAAAGTTATATATCATGTCCATTTAAAATGCATTAAAAATGTGATTGTAGTTAGTAATATGATTGACGAGAGTCGTATTCTACATCATTTAAAAATATGACTTATGAAAATCATTTTTCACATTAACAAGAATATGACTCACCGTAGTCATATTCCACATCACTACAAAATATGACTCACTGTAGTCATATTCCATGTTACTGCAAAATATGACTAACCACAATCATATTCCATGTCATCAAAAAATATGACTCATTCAGTCATATTCCATGTCATCAAAAATATGACTCATCGCAGTTATATTTCACGTCATCAAAAAATATGACTCATCGCAATCATATTCCACGTCATCAAAAAATATGACTCGACACAGTCGTATTCCACGTAGGATTTTTTTATTTGCCCGGGCAACCCAAGAAAAAGTCAAAACCCCCCTAGGATAGTCAAAGTATATGCCTAGTTGGCATACTATGGTTAAAAATGGGTATTTATATCCCTCAACCCATATGACTGCCAATATGACTGATGTCTGAAGCGACTGCTTCTAAACGACTGGAGTCAGTCATATACCGAGTCATCTACAGTGATTTCTGCGTGAGTCATATTTTTTGATTTTACGACTCACTACAGTCATATTTTGCAGTCATAAAACACTGCTTTTGTTATAGTGATTTTTTAGAAATGCTATTGAATTTTCTAATGCTTTTTCAAATTTTTGAGCTCAACACTTACATAATCCTTGCTCACCACTCAGGCTTATACAATCTTAGAATAGCACCACTGATGGTGGAGTAGAGTGGAATCTCTTAGAACCAAGTGAACAATAGCTACCGGTACCCATGCTATATATAAGAGGTGATGTTCTGAGAGAATTCATTCACTTTTTAAGTGAGTCCCTACTAAAATTTCTTCACATAACATAAATCAACCAATGACAAGCAAAATGGCTAGTTTGTCTTGTTGACATTTATGAAAAACCAAAAAAATTTCTATACAAAAGACAAACATAAGAAATGGAGAGAGAAATTGAATTTTTTTTATAAAGTATAAATTTGTTATGAATTTTTGAAGTGTGCTATCTAATTGGTCCAAAATAGTCTCTAAACTATCCCCAAACCACCCAAAATTGTACGCATAGTGGTCATCTTACCACCTAATGTAGTCACAATATTTCCTAACATGACGATGACACAAAGGACTAAAAAATTTAGTTCTTGTAATGGATTTACACTAAAAAGGTAGAAGTTCCTAAAACAATTACTAATAACTCCATCACCATCACCCAAGGCATTGATTTTGGCCACTAACCAACCTAATGAAGACCTAATCTCATTTATTAGCAAAAGTCTATCACGAATTGATGTAAGATAGCCAACCCATTTCCAACCACTTAAGTAATTATGTTTATTTGGAGTGCTTGTATCTTGACTGTTGAATTTTTTCCATCTACAAAAATAGAATTTGGAAAGATTTTAGAATTTTTTAACTCAAAATATAATTATCTTGAAATTTTTTAGTTGATTCAACCTATATTGGTCATATAAACATTTTTATTTCCAACCACGGACTGCATACAAAATTGACCAAGGACTGGTTGCAATATTGAGAGACTTCTAGCCAATCATAATGTACCACCACTGTGCCATGACTAGTCACTATTTATCTCCACCTACCATAGAAAGAAAGCAACCTATTCTATTGAAATGGAGGGTGATTAGAAATAGGTCGGCTACTATGGTAGAGTCGCCCATTACCAACTAACCCCCCATTGTCAATCAATAAAGTGTTAGAAATTCAAGAGAGGCTGGGACTTATTTTCGTTTTTTTTAATGGTTGAAATAAACTTTCTTCTTTAACTCACAGTTGTTCGTAATACCAATAGCAAGACACATGTTTGTTATTTTTGTGTGTTTGACATAGCAACAACTATTTTGTCAATGAGCATTTGGGGATGACTCTACAGATTGGGCATGGATCTGAGCCAACTCGATCCTTTAAAAATTCATAATAATTTCAAATCAAGCAATAAAATTACCGAAATTTTAGCAATCCTCTTCATTTCTATCTTTGCACTCAGTAAAATATTTGCTCTGCCTTACAATACTATTCATCATATTCACAATTGCTTAATCCTTAAACGATGCCAAGGATGTTTTCCATCCAATAAATGATAAAGAATCATTCTCTCCATGCAAGACAGAAGTGTAACTATTCATCCTCCAAATTTTGTAGGAAAAGGGAACGTCTTCTACAATAGCTTGTCTCCCAA
Organism: Climacium dendroides; assembly: GCA_950106755.1. NCBI lineage: Eukaryota > Viridiplantae > Streptophyta > Bryopsida > Hypnales > Climaciaceae > Climacium > Climacium dendroides. The sequence goes on along the minus strand of OX467083.1, from coordinate 47,896,490 downwards.
AGAGTGTTTTTTTTCATTTTTTTTAAACCAACAATTCACAGGGTATCCAAGTAGATGATTTTCACGGTGACCACCTCGTCGTTTAATGGGTTAAACGACGCTGCAGACGTTTTTTGTCTGATGAATGACAAGGAATTCTCTAGTGTAGCACAGAAATGAAACTATTCATCCTTGGAATTAGGGGTGGAAAGGGGAAATCTTCTACAATAGTTTGACTCCCAATGAATATTTTTGATTTTTTCAAACTAGATGATGTCACACGGTTCCAAAAGGGCTGATTTCCACAGTCACCAGCCCGACGTTCAAGGGTTAAGGGTTCACTGATCAGTTATGGGTGGCACTATCTTGTAAGACTGTAATGGGTGGTTTTCTAAGTATCTCCATGGGGCAGTTTGCTTGTGATGGGCTGCTTTACCTTAGCCTCCGTAACTTTTGTCACTATCTTGTAAGACTGTAATGGGTGGTTTTCTAAGTATCTCCATGGGGCAGTTTGCTTGTGATGGGCTGCTTTACCTTAGCCTCCGTAACTTTTGTCAATGCAAAGCCTCCTCCCCCACCCCAAACAGGGGTCAGACCGCGGTCGGTCTTCCCCTTTGCAGGGGCAGCCTTAGATGCTCCCTAAACCAGTAAGAAATAGTCACAGTCCTAAACTTGCTGTATTCGGAGCATAGGGTTCCTGCAACAGCAGACACTGCATCCACCGCCTAAATTAAAAAAAAAAAACAGAGCACGCCAAATGAAGCGGAGGGCGGGCCTCTTCCACAAAACCTTCTAGACTGAGTCAAACCGGTTATTAGGACCCTATCAAAGGATCCCACCCCACCCACGCCCGTTACAACCCCCGCCACGGAATCTTTCCAAGTGTCCCACATACGTGGACCCCAACTAACCGGTGTGAAAACGCCCACTTTTGCGGGAGTCGGAGGAGTGTAGGAGGAGAGCTACACCAGCCTCCTCGCATTTGAGTTGCTTCGGTGTCGCGGCACCACCTCCAGAGCTCGTCATCATCGTCGTTGCGTATCTTCCTTGCGCCTGCGCCATAGCTCGTCGGACCTGCAACGGCCCTAGCTCACGGAGCTTTTCTCTATCTTTTGAGGTATATTGAGCGGGTTCTTGTCGAGGTCAGGGCGGGGCATTACGGTTTGGTGCTGGACGCCATCTCCCTGCTGGAGGGCTGGGAAGCATTCTTGTAGCGAGCGTGGACGATTTCCGAGTTCGTGCTGGACGTTTGGATGTGCTAGAGGAGGGGTGTGTTCGTCGGCCGGATTTTTTTCGGGGGGAACGGGCGGTGGCTGTGAAGGGAATGAAGGCGCGGGTGCTACCGGGTCTTCCGAGGGTCGGGTGCACGAAGTGTCGGGACAGAGGCTGGCGCTGAGATCGTGTGAATCAGATCACAGTGCACGCAGCTTGGTCGAGCGGAGAGTCGGGAAAGATTCAGTGGCGGTGGATTGGATGGTGGTAAGGTAGGGTTCCTGTCAGCGGAGTTTATGAGTTCCCCTTAGATCTGTTTCGGGAAAAAATCGAAGGAGGTGGAGGAGAGTAGCGCAGGAAGCCAGGGTTTCCTGCGTCAAAGCACTTCATAGCGAGAGAGAGTTTCCGGGGCAGCCAGAATCAACAGAGATTGAAGACTTTTTGAAAAAAATGTTTTGGCGAGTGGCTGGCCTGTCGACCACTTCTCCGGTGAGTTTTTCCAATCTTTCTCTGCAGTCTTCGCAGACTACTGCGTGGAAATAGGGGAACCTTACTCATTAATCTCATTTTCTCGTCAAAGTGGCGACTTGTCTGTGTATCAACGGTGTCTGCGGACCTTGCTTTCACTCTTAGAGGAATCTACAATCGAGATTTTGATATCAATCTTTTTATCCCCCGAGACCCCTCGTGTCGCACTGATAATTTTTTTGGGCACGGTCTAGTATGGGGGCCCCTGGCATACAGACCCGGGATGTTTAGCTCACCCGGCATTCACAAGAAGTCTGTTGCAGTGTTCTGGAACACTACAGGAGACTTGCAAAATTATCTTTACATTATAGGTTCAGTGGAGGCCCAAATGAAGCTCACTTATAAAATTTTCTTGGCACTAGTAATAGAAACCTAATTTCTCTCAAGTCTCTCCCCAAGTCTCTCCTTGTTGACAGTCTCAAATAATTGCATGTTAGCAAGTTACTATCCGTCCATATGTGAACGGTCCATGATATGTAGGCCGAGGGCCCCCATACTAGGACTGTGCCTTTTTTTGGACATTAATCACGTTGATTGAAGTCTCCGAGCCTATTGCTTTTAAGACTTAGTTTGTTCGTTCTCCTTCCAGCGACACCGTGACTGGGAATTTTATTCAGTAACATAACGACTCGAAATTTGAGTTTCATTTCTAAACTTCTATTCCTGGGAAAGGCCAAAGAAGCAATGTAAGCAGTATTGGACGTCAGTAGTTTGAACTATGATTTCCATTTTCATATTGACGAATTCCCCCTCGATAGCGACTTTGTTGAGAAATGCGAGTGGCTAAATCCCGCAATTGAGAAGCCGACCTCGTCGTACGATCGTTTAATTTAAGACGAATCCCTACTTTTCAGGGTCTTCCTTATGCAACTGCGGTCTATATTAGTTGCAGCCAACCGAAGTGTAAATTTTTGCGTCTTGGCGGTCTCGTGGGCATGATTGTTTTTAACGTGGCGGCCCTTGAATGCCTTTTCAAGTTCATGAATTCTTTGTCATTCCTGGTTCAAATATGGCAGTGCAGCCCATGAGAGAACCTTGAGGCTATAGATGTTTGCCGCTGAAGTGGTGCATTCTCCCTGCTTGCACTGCATTGCCAGTAGTATTGACTGTGGATGGGCAAACCGTGTGGCTAGTCTTCTGTGTTGGCAGCCGGCCGTTGCCACGTAGGGATGTGAAAATGAACCAAGTCAATCGTAACCCTATCTTGTAGGAATGGCCGAGTTTCTATGGTCCGCACTAAATTCCATAACTTGCGTAGTCGTCGGTGACCTTCTTCGAAGGTGACGAGTCTTTCCGTATGATTTCGAAGTGAGGTGGAGTGTACAACTTTTTCTGTATCCAACACCCAATCAGTATCAAATGTCCATTCGTTCGTCGTCTGTTGGGATTCATGTGGATATTTGACTTGTGTCTATGCTTTCTTCTGCAGGTTGAGTCGGTGCTCAGTAAAGATGGTTACACCTTGGAAGAGCTCCTGGATGAGGATGAAATCATCCAGGAATGCAAGTCTCTGAACAGTCGTCTTATTAATTTGTAAGCGTTCTTGCCGATGTTCAATGTATCCAGGCTTGTATTGCTTGCAGATACCCCTCCTGAGTCTTGCAGTTCAAGGTTCATTCATAGTCAGAACACGTACCGCAGATCTCGAATTCATCAGACAAGTTTATTGAGTGAAAGCATGCATAGTGAGCATCTATTTTTCCTCGCCCATTCTTCGTTCCAGTTCTCTAAGGCTTTCTTCTTTATCCTCTCCAGCCTGCGTTTGAAGGCGCAAGTTCAAGCGTTGCTCCGTTATGTAGTGGAAGAGCCACCTGAAAATGCAGATAACAAGCGTGCATTTAAGTAAGTTGCTTCATCGTTCGAATGTCCTTTATGTGGACTTGAAAAAACTTACCTGGGAGTGCTTCGATTTTACTTGCATCTTTCTGGATTTTCGGTATTTTACATTCCTTTTGCATTCGGATATTGAGTGAAATTGTGGGTGTCGGTTGTCGAGATTCTCATTTTACCGTCCTGCAGGTTTCCATTTATCGCGTGCGAGGTTTTCACTTGCGAGATAGACGTCATTTTCAAGACTTTAGTTGAGGATGAGGAGGTATTTTCCAGATATCTGTTTCTTTGGAATGCTGAAGTGTTAATGATTCGAAACACAATTATTTCATGGTTGGAAACACAGTTAATTATGCTGGAGCTAAAGGTTCTATGAGAGATTGAAGTTGAGTTGTTTCGAGATTGCTTGCTGGTTCTCCAGTTACGATCCTTGCCGTCCATGCTAAGAGAACTGCTTGATAGTATCCCGCTATGATGGAACTGCGCTTTAACAATCTGGTGTACTCCCTTCTGTCCTTTTGCAGCTCATGAACTACCTTTTTTCATTCTTGGAGCCTGATCGACCCCATGGGACTTTGCTGGCAGGCTACTTTAGTAAGGTAAGTATCAAAATTCTCACCAGAATTAGTTTATCGTGGTTACATGCGCTGGGGTTCCTGTTTTTTGTAGAGCTTTACCTTGAGTTGTCACTGCCTTTTGGTATCCAGATTTCGACCAAGTTTAGAACGCTTCGATTGCTTTTGCATTGCTGATGTAGGATACGATTATCGTTCATTTTGTGGTGCATGGAGAGGCAATAACACTGGTTTCTAATGTCCTTTGCTCTCTTGTTATTTGCGAATGCAGGTGGCTATTCGCTTGTTGCTTAAAAAGACAGTTCCGGTGATGCGGTATTTACAAGTACGGCTAAGAGCTGTCGATTCTCCCGTTTCTTCTGCGCTTTTTTCCTTCTTGAATTTCTGGATGTGTATTAGGGAAGGACGCGGGGTTTGAGCGATTCTTGGGTTCTCTATTGACATCCTCAATACTATTGTGTACATATATCAGATAAATGAGAACTTTATTTCTGTGACCAGTCAGGGATGTAGCCTTTGATACTTCAAATTTGTTGAACTTCTGCAGACCCACCAGGAGGTGTTGAAGAAGTTGGTTGATTTAATTGGTATTACTTCCATCATGCAAGTGAGTTCACTCTATCATCCACTTTTTAGTGAAATTCCGTATCGGTCATGATCCTGTCTTGTTTATTACGATGTTTTCTTAGATCTCCCTACTCGGACCGTATCTCACAAAGTATTGAATTCGTGTGCATTTCGTAGGTTTTGTCTCGATTGGTGGACGACGAACATATTTATGCCTATCATGTGGATTCGCTGCAATGGTTGGCGGACACTGATCTACTGGAGATGCTTGTAGACAAGCTGAGTCCGCCGGTACTTTCTTCCCTCCCTTGTGATATTTACGTCATGAGTAGTCGTTGTACCTTTGAGGTTTTACACCGTCAGTGCACGTGAAAGAAAATGCGCAGACCCAAAGTATCCTCGCCTATGCGTCATCTAGGTAGGACGGCTTTGTTTAAATAACAACTGTCCCTGCAATCTTTGATTGTGCATGTATCCTGGGCAGCTGATAGGTTTTGTTTTGAGTTGTGATTGCAGCATTCTTCAGATGTTCATGCAAATGCTGCTGAGACATTATCAGCTGTCACTCGCGTTGCTCCATCTGCCCTTGCTTCCAAGCTTTCTAGCCCCAAGTACGAGTCGAGCCCTTTCCTGCTTTGTAATTGGTTCTTTGACCTTGTACGGAAGCTTTCGAACGTCTAGGTGGTGTGTCACTGAGGCGTTCGGATCCTTTGGTGCATGTCGATGTCGCGTATCTCAGCTTCTGCAATTTATTTTTTGTCAGGAGGTGATGTAGTCCAGCTTCCATTGCGAATTAGTGGAAATGAAAAGCTGACTGGGAGAAGTGCGTTTTATTTACAGTCCCAGATTTTCTAAAGTACAATTCTAGCTTTCATTTGTCGTGTGCTTTGATGGCTAGTATGAATCGTCTAATTTGAGTGAGTTCGTTTTGGCAGGTTTGTGGGTCGCCTCTTTCATCATGTATTGGAAGATCCCGAATCGAAGTCTACTCTAGTGAATTCCCTCTCTGTATGTATATCTCTATTGGATCCGAAGAGAGCTGCCAGTGTTGCAGCTGCAGGAGCTGCTCGTGGTCAGCATGTGGCCGAGCCTGTCACTACTGCCAACCCGGAGACTGTTGAAGGCATGCTTCAAAGACTGGGTGAGCTAGTGCAACTTGCAGTCCACGATTCCAAGATTTGGTTTTATTTCGGGAAGGAATCCTCTCGCTAACCATTGCCTGTCCGAGCCTTTCCCATGTAGGTGCCCGTTCCTTGACTTGGCTTTTCTCACGAACCTGTCCTTTTCTTTGTTTTCTGTGCAGGTGACTTACTTGCAGTGCTGGACGTTTCGACGGACGAAAAGATGTTGCCCACTACTTATGGACGGCTTCAACCCCCTTTGGGAGTTCACAGGCTGAAGGTTCGATTCGAGCTGTGTCTTCGTTCTTGACGTGGAGGTTCGGAGTTGACAGGGATGCTTCGTATGTAGATCGAGTGTCCCTGCTTTTTGCCTGCATTTGTTGTCTTTTTTCTGAATTTGTGGGTCCCTGTTCAGATTGTGGAGTTCATCGCGGTGCTTTTGCGAGCAAACAGTGAAGGTGCTAGACACGAATTGGTCAAGTCCGGAGCCATTCAAGTCGTTTTGAAGCTCTTTTTTGAGTATGTCCACCCCTCTTTGATCACCCGATTCTGCAAGTTTGAGTTGAATTTCACTGTATCTCAACATCAGGGCAGCCAATACTGTGGAACTGGACCCCTAGTGACCATTTCCGTTCTTGATTTTTGTGGGACAGTTACCCGTTCAACAACATGCTGCACCACCATGTGGAGAGCGTGATTACTTCGTGCTTGGAAAGCAATGACCAAGAATTGATTGACCACTTATTTGAAGACTGCAAATTTCTGGATAAATTGTTGGCTGCGGATGAGAATCCTTATGCGCCTGACAGTCATGCAGAGGTGAGGGTTGCGCTTAGTCTGGTATCCACTGGAGAAATGCAAGCGATTTGCAAGCGTGTTTCCAATCTGGTGGTGCTTTCAGTATTCATTGTTGCATTTTGTTGATTGTTGTGCTGGTCTGTTCCATATCCAACCTGTTCATTTGATTTGGAGCCTCTTTCCTGATGTGCAGCCGAAACCCACGGTCAGCAAGTCACCCACAAGGATAGGGAACATGGGACACCTCACGCGTCTTGCTAACAGGATCAATCAGGGCTCTACTTCCAACCCCACCATTCAGGGCCATATACAGGTATGCAGCGTTGCCATCTCAGTTGCGTTGTCATGCATCCTTCTGATTAGTCCCTGTTTACTGATCTCTCCTGTGTCACTTCGCAGGCTAATCCCAAGTGGAGTGAATGGGTGACCAAAGTCTTGCAGCAACGGAACACAATCGAGAACGTGCTTCAGTGGTCTTGTGGGTATGTCTCATCCATATGGATAATCGGTAGATTTTTGGTGTGCAATTCCACCATACTAGACTCTTGTGATGATCAAAGAATTGACTTGTGGAACTAGGTCTTACAACTGCACTTTTGTGGCTTGACATGTGCGTACAGACGGCCTACTGCTGTACAGGATCGTCCTGTGGAAAGTGATGACGATGACTTCCGCGATAGAGATTATGACATATCCACCATGGCGAATAACATAAATCGTGAGGTTTATCGTTATGGCATGTTTGACAACGATGATGCTGACGAGGTAGCGGTCGTCTGATTCCCGTATCCACTCTTCGCTTCTTCATAGGCAGAAACACCATTTCCTTTCAACACGTCTGTGCACTTGTTCTGGTATTTAGCGCTCTGTTGGTATTTGAAGCGTTTCTTTGATCCATTGCTTCATGTCTACTTGGTCTTATTTGTCGACTTGGCTTTCCATGCGCAGGGTCATGGGGCTATGGAGAGAGACGAGGAGGTTCACCCTTTTCCATTGCTTAGTTGAAGCATGCGTTGTGTTTTTATGCCAACTTGTGCCATTTGTTCGTCATCCTTTGACGACATGAATACTTGATTATACCTCTGCTTCTGTGGTTCAAGGTCAGTGTATGTACCGCACGCGTTTTATGCACGTACAAGAGTGCAACTGATCTTTGGTGGTGTACTCAGGACATGTTTTTCGATGACGAGTCTGCCGAAGTTGTCATTTCGTCATTGCGACTCGGTGACGAGCACGACAGGTATTTAGAACATTGTTCGTCCCTATTTCCACTCCATTGTGGAGGATATGTTCCCTCCCATGTTTCTGCTGTGCAACTCGAAGTTGGTGTGCAGCTTATGTTTGTAATAGGGACTCGGGCTTTCCTTTGTCCATGTTTTGTTCTGAATTTGACTCGAGTGATTTGCGATGCGTTGGTAGATCGGACAGCATGTTCGGTCCAAATTCCAACTGGTTTGCGTTTCAAGACGATTTTACCAGGTCAACGGAGGATTCTACTCCAACTTTCCTGATATCATCTCCGCCTTCTCGTCACGAAGATGGTCTGGCTGCAAATATCGTCTCCCCACCTAACAGCAGTGGGGATAGTAGCAGTGATGATGAAGTCGTTCTGGGAGAAGATGAAGATCTTGTCGACACGGCCACTTCAGCCACTTCAAAAGTTGAACACAATCCTATTAATGGACTCCAGCTGGAAGGCAAGGGCAGTCCAACATTTGATTCTTTAGATGAAACAGAATTAAGCTCGAAACTCGAAAAAGTTGATCTTGCGGACAATCTCTCCTTGTTTCAACAACGACAAGAAGAACCTGGTGCAGGTGCTTTCCTGTTTTGGTTTTTCTTTCTCTTGCTTACATGATGCCTGCAATTTTGCGTTGTCTAGTCCTCCCTTGTTTGGACTATGTTCTCCCATCGTCGATGGAAATCAAGTCTTTCATTTTGTCTTTCGATGTCTTGAACAAGTGTTTGCAATTAAGGAAGAGTCTGAGGTGTTTGGATTGTGGGCAGCAGGTGGCCATTTGTTTGATTATAAAAACCCATTTGATGTCTATTTTCCAGCCCGCATGGAGTCAGCTGGAGAGTCACCTGTGTCTGCTGAAGCTGAAGCTGAGAGTAAAACGCAGCATGTCGAACCTGTAGTTGGTGCTGCTGCCGATTTTGTTCATGAGTTTGTTCCAGCTGAAGGTCACATGATCAATCCAATAACAGGTGGGACGTGAATGTCTTATGTACTGACGTTGTGACACCGTTAGGCTTCTCTGAGACTCGATTGCAAGTAATCGCTCTGGATGTAGGATGCATTTCTATGGGTTTCGATGATTGTGGTGCATGCAATACCCCGCTCAGTTGTGATCTCCCATGCGCGGTGATGAAGTGTTCGTTGTGCTAACCTGTTTATTCGTACTTCAGGTGAAGAAGTTGCAGGTGTAGACCCTGATGGGACGATCAAGGCCATGGAGAAGATGCTGAAGGAGGGAGTTGTAGGTGAGGCTGAACCCTTGTTCAAGGATGGACTCCACGAAAGTGAGCACCACAAAAGTGAACCCGAGTCTCCCCCCAAGGATTCGGTTAGTGGCAACTCGGACTTCAACGACGTGAATTACTGGCGCAGTGAGTACTCACAGTCGGTTGTGGAGGAATAGAGTGATTCGATCCTGCTTGTGATCCTGCCTAGGTCTGGTTTGTATATCTTTGGTGGATATGACTCGCCCATTAGAATGTATTAGAGAGGGTTTTGTTGAGTCCGTAGTCCCATTCTCCCTCCACCAGTGTGTCTCATTATGCAATATTAACATCCATTTGCTAGCATTTTGGTGGTCTATTGAGTCGTCACCAAGCAAGTGTCTGTTCTAACAGTCCTTCCCCCTTCTGCAAGTTTACACTCACCTTGCTTTCCATCTCTTCTTTTTTTTGAAACTCCCAAGGGGGCAGGTGATTGATTGAGAAAAATCTGATTCTATTTCCACTGTCTCGTCTGTAGCACTGTACATATGTGGCTCCCAATGAGTTGCTCGCACTGCAGTGGAGCTGTTGGGCTTGTACGGCTGCCTTTCTCTGCTCGAGCCCGTTGCCTAACATTCGCTTGACATTTCTAGCTTTTAGCTATCTACTGCAGACTTTGGAACAGATTTTTTCTGTGTATACTTAAAAGGCAGTCACTATTTGAACGCCTGTGTTTTTTCATGTAAACTGTTTTTCTGGAAGTCAACTTTTGTTCACATCGTCAAACAATAGCAATTGTTCCTTTCTCTTAGAATTAAGTGTTGTACTGATTTACAGTGGCATGTGTTGCATGTGTTCGCTCTTGGTTTCTTGTGAATAATGGTTGTCTTGTCTTATTGGTTTATGTGGTCTTCGTTATGGGGTGAAACTTATGGGTTTCTTCCGTTTGAGTGCATTTGAGTACAGAATTGCGGTCACTTCATCTGGTCTGACCTATGAATGTCGTATGAGGTACGTAGGCCTTAACCCTGCAAGGATTTGGAGAGAAAGTGTGCCCAGTGGATGATCTTCCAATGTTTGCAAACTTTTTATTCACCACTTCATGGAGGGAAAGAAATTTAGAAACGAAATTTTGTTGGATTATTACGTACGTATAGGATATTGCCTTGGCTATACTCCAGAGTTTGCTCTTGCTAATAACGTGATATTGTGGAGGTGGCAACCTTAGAAGTTTACAATTTTGGGTAAATTTTTTGTTGCTTTAACTTCTCTAGTGTCATTCTTTATGTGCATCAAATGCATTTTGGCATCACCTACATGCCACTTTTAGCACCATAGACCTTGCATCTTTGAAAATTTGTATCTAATTCACAATGAATCTAGAAATTATGGAATTACCTTTAAAGCATTTTGATTCAAAGTCCTTCACCAATGTGCAAAAATTGTTGTTCATTTTCTAGAGTACATTGGTTATATTCATTCATGCAATTTTAGGTGTAGGTACCTTGGTGTCAAATTTTTGTATGCTTATCAGCTTGGTTCATGTTAAAATATCTTCACATTTGTTTTATCTTGTTGGCAATTGAAAGGATATTCTATTGTTTTCTTGCATGGATATTTTTGACATGATGTGCTTAAATTATGAATTTTTAAAATTTTTAATTTAGAGCATTATCAATTTTGGCAATAAAAATTCTGACTAGAAATATTACTATCATTTTATTGGTGTAAAATTCAAATTTGAGATTATAATCATTGAAAGTGACACTAGGTTCCCCATGGGGATGTTTGGCAACCAGTTAGGCCACAAAAAGAAGTTATTTGTGGTTGGTCGTCCACCAAGGAGTGGTTGTAAACTGTTGGAGGGTCAAGATGTTCCCAAGATGTAAATTGTTGGAGGGCCAAGATGTTCCCAAGCATAGATGTCTCTTGTATATGTTGCGACTTAGGGTTGGAAGAGACCATGATGCATAGATTTGTTAATTGTTCACCAAGCCACTTGGCATGGAAATTTATAGTAACCATCCTCTATTTGTCACAAGAGATTCCAATGGTGAGTGGAAGTTGGCCGGGTTTAAATTGACAACAATGCTTGTTGGGCTCCCCTCTCCCCTAGGAGACTGCAAGTAGAGATTGCGGTTTGGTCTTTAGTTATATGATTAGTGGTGTGGTTGTACTCACTAGGTCGAAACGTTTGGGTTTTTAATAAAGAAGTATGATCTTGTGGCAAACTTGAGCATTTGATTTGGAAGGCGAACATCAACCATGGGCATACTGGGTGGCTCAAAACGACACAACTTCGCGACAAGCATCCAAACAAAGCCCAAAAATTCATCAAGAAATTTAAAAGTGTGTGGCTTAGGATTTTATTCTTTGGTATTAGATAAGGTAGAACAATCTCATGGCACCTTAGGAAGCCTCTATGTGGGGTTGTTATATAAACCAACATTTTTTTGCTTCTTGGTTGTTTGACATGTTAATTTTCTCCAGGGCTTGCCCTCGGTTGTCTACAATTTGTTCTAGGTCTTCTTGGAATAAACTCTAGGTTTCAAAAAAAAAAATGACACTAGGCCAAGATTACTTGAAGGATAGACCAAAGAACTACAAGTACTACAAGGTATCCCACTTTCTAGATGTGACCATTGTAGGTGGGAGTCTAAGTCAAAAAAATACCAATCACACTTTGTATTGTCTTGGTTTTACACTCTTAATCCAAGAGAGATTATAGTTGGGTTATATCTATTTTTAATTAAATTTGACATTGTGAACCACAAGATCAATTATATTAACAAAATCTAAGGTGAGAATGTAGTCCATCATGGGCCCCTCAAATATTGTGAGGTTATCTTTAAAGTGGTGGATGAGAAAAATAAACTCCTTGAAGCTCACACAACATAATCTATTTTGTTCATGTAGGATTCGAAGTAGATTTTTTATCTATGAAGAATGGCATGGGCCTTGGCAAAAAGTGTTAAGCCAACTTGGACCACTACCTACTTTTGACTAATTACTACTAGTCAATTAGTCTAAACTTGGTATAAATTGGCCCTTATCAAAGATAAGAAAGTTCAAAGTTTAGATGATCAAATAGGGCCCATTACAAAAAATCTGAATGACACAAATATAATTTGCCAAGGAATGTTGTAATTAAGAGAAAAGCAAAACCATGCAAATGGCATGATAAATATTGAAGATTTGTTGTGCAAATTTGCTATAACTTTTGAGTATTGAACATTGTAAATATTATACCCTCTAAACATTGCTTACAATACATAAGTGAGTGTTTACATATCCTTATACAATAAGGCCAGGACATCCCAAAGTATCCAATAAATTGTATTTCCAATAAATTTTTTCTAAGAATCTCTTTAAAGGTCATTATTAATAATCTTACATCTAGAACTATACTAAAAGTTTCACTTAAAACAACCCCCTTTTTCTTGTAGCTAGTAGATTTTAGAGCATCTACCAAGAAAAATCTGACCCTTCATAACTTTCACATACAGAATCCAAATGACGCATTCTTGGTTGCATTGAAAGCTTGTATCATTTGCCAACGAAAAAAAAATAGAAAATTTAAATAGTGTAATTTTACAAAACTTTGTTCAGTATGAAACTAGAAACAATAGTGATTTTAGGTGTGTCTACCTTCCAAGATGTTGATTGAACATCATGATCAGTCGCTATGGAGCTCGCCCAAGAGCTCACTCCGGTACTCGCTCCAACGCTCGCTCCGCTGCAAGAATCGGCCCTCGATGGACCGTTCTCTAGTACGTTGCAAGCAGAAGCTTCCCTTGAAAGAATTTATTTCCTATGCAAGCGAAGCGCAGGAGACAATTTATTCTGGATGCATGCAATCAGTTGCTGCTGGACTTGGCTTCATCCACCTTGGATCCCACTGAAGGAACAAACAAAACCTGACCAAGCAATTTGATTCATACTGAAAAAAAAAAAGGTTTGTAAACTAATACTTAATGAAACCATGGCATACTAATAAATCGTTTAAGTCAAAGATTCCAACCACAAGATTAAACCTGGAACAACGGGCCTATGACCTCGACTTTAACTTCAAATTCCTTTCCTTGGAATGCTCCCATTTTGATGCTACATGTGACCGAAACATCGGTCTTTTTATATTTTTCAAAGATGAAATCACACATCTTCTCACAAGCAATGATCCCAGAACTAGTTTATGGAATTTGGTGCAATGTGCTACCTTCGAGACAACCATGCAAGCATCAACTCTGGCTACCTTGAGAGTGAGTACTACTTAAAAATAAATAAAAAATAAAGGATTTTGCAAGTTGTGAAGGATTATTGGGAGCTCTATAATACAAAACTAATTGAATAGATGTTAAATAATTCCAATCACAGTCCGGGGAGATTTTTAGCTTAACCGGCTAAAATCCTACATTTTCTGAGACCAAACGGTTGCTTGAAGCATTCTCTCGGCTAGACCTTTATAAAATAGAAAATATTCTCTGATTTTCCTCTTAAATGATCGGTTTTTTTCCGAAGATTTTGAAATCCATTCGGAAATTCTCAAAATCAACCGGCTAGCTCCTAACTAAATGCCGGTACTCCCCGTACATTGATTCCAATGCAGAGAAAGTTGTAAATTGGCTATCAAATTCTATTGTTTGCTACAGTCTTGGCTAAAAAAATTTCTTAAAGGATTTTCTCCAATGTACATTTAGCTACTTGAAAAATTTTAAGTAGCAATAAAGCGAATTTTAGCCAATTCTATGAATGTTGCTTCTCACTTTGTCCCAATTCTCAAGTCTCCAATATTGCTTCAGAGAACGCTCACATAGTAACACTTGGGGGGAGTTTTGGCACCAAAGAAGTGGGATTTGGAGGTTGAACTGAGTCTTGTTAAAGTGGAGACCCAACTCAGCCTCCAAATTCCAACTATTGTTTTGAATATGAAACTAGGAGAAAAACACCATACAAATCAACTTCATTGGTTGGAATTCTATCCAAATTTGTACAAAATAGAGTTGATACTAAGAGTGCCCCAAAACAAGGTTTTGACTTCTTCTCCCATTTCTTAAAACTTAATAATCACTATAAAATATTATACAAGAGCCAAACTAGGATTTAGAATTGGGACTTTGGCCTTCACACTATGAAGTCCTAAGTCCCAAATTTCATGTTTCTTTTCACCTTCTATAATCCAAAGAAGTTGGGATTTGGCCTTGAACTGTGGGCCTTTGTAAGTTGAGATTAGGAATATAATGTGAAATGCTCCTAAAATGTACAATTTTTTTTATAAATATTCAAAATTTTAACTAAATTTTAATATATGTATATATAAAAAAAATTGCATCCATTGCGAAATAAGCTTTAAAAATCTAAATTTCTCATTGTAAAATTATTTTAAGATGTAGAACATCATAGTGCAAATCACATTATTTTGACTATCTACAATTAGAAATTTAATAGATTATAGATACATACCTAAATTTTAGGTTTCTAAAATTCTAAAGATCATTTATACAAATAAATTCAGACAAAGGCAAAGACTCCAAATTGCAAAAATACATTAAAATACCATCCCTTTCAATCCCTCTTCATTATATACAAGTCTCATCTAGAGGCAACTTCAAACAACTTCCTAGCAACTCGCATTCAAGGAATTCCCAAAACAAGGATTGAATGAGAAATGCTTTATCAACATGAGTGTGCATTAGTTCAAAATTATCCAAATGTAAAAAAAATGGCTTCAGTGGCATTGTTGGGTTAAGGTGCAAACATCATGACTATAACACAAGCAATTTAAATATATTTCCATATTAACCAAGATTCTTTTTGTCATATTGGATTTTAAAAACAATTTAAGGTTTGATAGCAATTAGAATGGTCGAAAAGAATGATTTCAAATAAAAATTTGATTGTTTATGAGTTGAAGATCCTCAAAAATTGTTCTTGGCTTTGAATTCATGGTACAAAACTATCTCAAATATTTTTCTATTAAACCCTAAATGCCCAAGATATCATAGTTTGGTGCCAACAAAATTTTGAAGTTAAATAAAATCTTATTAAATTATTATTGTAAATATATTTATTAAATGAGTGATTTTTCAAGTCTATTTTGTACCTATATCATAGTTACATGATAATTATGAAAGATTTCTATAATACACACCTATAATATAGGTGTATAGTATTGTGTACTCATATTCCTAGACTCTTGAGTCCATGAACTTAGGAGCGTAGGCTCCTAGGTTATAGAAACCTTCTATGGTTATATGATATTTATAAGGTGCTTCTAACATAGGTACCTATAATATAAATATCATATATGATTGTAAGGTAATACCTTTTATGATTGTAAGGTATTAATATTATAAGTATATATCTTTTAAATACCCTCAATAGTTGTAAAGTACCTACTTACACAAGTTCAAGGCTTGTAAACTTGCAATTCTAGGCTCACATAATAGCACCCTCGAATGTATTGCCTACATTGCATTAATTTCACAAATGTGTGCATAACTTTTCAACCACTAAAGTTTCTATACCTAAAAGTAATGGCTTGTGCAATTTAACATGGTTCACAATATTATATTATATTTTTTGTGGGATTTTATTGCTAGTCAAAAGGAGATTCTATATTCTCTTAGAATGCATTCTATGGACACTGGATGAAAAAACTATGAATATTTAAAGTATTAAAAATAAGTGTTTCCAAAACTAGCCCTAGACTCTCATGAATAGTTGGGATGTACACTTTAGGTAAAAATATGTTGGGGTTGGCTTTAGAAAGGGGTCAAAATTAGAGTAATTATCTTATTTTGATTTATGAAAAAATTAGTTTCACATGAAGGTGCTTGTATTTTCTTCTTCTATAAAATTTCAATAAAATCAAGGTACCAAATATTTAGTAGTAGAACCTTTTCCAAAATTGCTCAAAGACTTTAGGGGTTCAAATAGTCATAGAGTATAGTAAACTTGCTAATCATTGCACAAGCAAAATTCAAATCCTTCTCCACATAAATATAGAGACTTACATGTTTTGAAATTTGGCATGATTATTAAATGTCATATTAAGATTCACCTTTGAAAAAGAGAATGCAAAAATATTTCTTCCAACAAAATTTATTGCAGTTTAAAGGTGATGCTCTTGAAATCTAGTAAAAAATTCCTTGCAACCCTTCACCGCACAATGTGTAGTCATTGGATAGTAATATAAAATTTTGTCCCCATCATATTTAAAGTGGGAGTCAAATCGTGCAGTTATTGTACAGTAATTGAAAATGGTTGTTCTCTAGTCCAAGAAAAAGTGGGGTAAATGGCCAGTTTACTCTAGATTTTAAGAAGTTACAAATTGGTCGTGGTTATAAATGTTATGTCTTTTAACCTTATATTTCTTTTCATGACCTTAGTTTTAGATTTGACATTCAAAAAGAAGACAAATAGACTTCACATTAGTTTCACAATTTTAGCACCTTCTTGATCAAGTATTAGAATTGTTTAATCCATAAGCCATATTAAGGTGATTTATTTTTTCCATACAAATCATAAAAATGTCTAGTTTGAATTTATATGGTTACAATTTTTCAAAATTGATGAAATTTATCAAAATTTTGAGTTTTTGTTATATTTAAAATAGTTGCAAATGTTACCAACACTACAAGAGAAAGGGGTGTTTTAAGTATAGTCCTAGTAGTAGTCTTTTAAGTAATGACCTTTAAGGCGTCTTTTTAGTAAAATTTTACTAAAAGTACATGTGTTTTCAATAAAATTTTATTAAAAAGATGCCTTAAAGGTCATTACGTAAAAGACTATACTATTAGGATTATACTTAAAACACCCCTTTCTCTTGTAGTGCAATAAATTTTGTCAATAAATGTGATTGAAACATTGTACTAAAACATCTCAAATATTGTTGAGGTAGTAAAACAACCAATTCACCAATGTGGTTGAAACACTAAAAAATTATACACATGTATTAAAATGTTGTTGAATTAGCATGGCGATCAATTTACAAAGGTGGTTGAAACACTTGAAAACTTTAGATCCAGAGGAGCCATAAGTAGTCATTGGAAACCATATAAGGAATACAAATTGAAGTATACAATAAAGACAAAAGTTTGATTTCATGTTGAGAGAGATCCTATGAAACATTGAATCTTGAATTTGGATATTCTCTCTTGTGAATGAGAAGTTCTAAATTCGTCATGTATTCTATGTACAATCTTTGAGCATGACAAGGTCAAATGACAAAGTGACATTCCAATGAAAGATGCTAATTGTTGAATTATTAATCCAATGGGGTATGTTTTCCAATATTTTTGCACATAATTCATATTTTAGGAGTCAAATATGGTATTATATGTATGGTTCTTTGCAAATGTTTAATTGTTAAGCTCCATTAGGATAGTGCTTTAGATAGTATTTCAACAAGATGGTTGCAAAACAATTGTCATCTATTTATAAAATTGTTTTTTGTGCCAACTCTAGCCTCTAAGTATGTCTTGTTGCCATTATCCACAATTTCGTCCATTTTATGTACAACACATTGGGGTCATTGTATGTATTCACCTCTGTACATTAATTGAAAAATTAGAATATAGATTGAACTTCCAAATCAAAACAAGACCCTTCTACAAGTGATGAATATTATTACTTGTATTATGACTTACATTGTAGAAAATAATTTAGTGATAACTTTTAAACACATGTTGCAAGCAATGACTCATATATCATATATTTACAATTTAATCCACCATTGTCCTAATTAATATGTATAGAATAACTATCTCTTGTGATGACTCCACTTGCCTTGCCTACCTCTTGGCCTTAAAAAATAAAAGCCATTCAATCGTGTAATAAAAAAAAGCTTCCTTTGCCCCTACCGTCAATTGGGAGAAAATTCAAAGACCATCAATTGAGTCAATATCTTAGCTAGAAGATGTATATGGTACATAATATGGATATGGATACATAATACATAATATGGATTAAGCAATATGGCAATGTATCCCATATTGATTGCATTTGAAGCTGCAATATGAAAATAAAAATAGGGGGTTATTTGGTTTGTTTTTGGGGATTGGTAATTAAAAAGATTAATGTCCTATCACTAAATGCCATGTGTATAATTAAAATAAATAAATTGAATTTTCACTTGATTGTCACTATTCACTCGCAAGACAAGCCACACTATATCTTAAATTTAAGGGAATGGAATTAGATATATTTATAGGTCATAATTGAGTTTGTAGTGATGAAAACATCCCAAAATAAATTGCTTGGGCAATACAAGGTAGTGAAATTTTTTACTCTAAACCTTTCAATTCTATTGACGAGACTTAACACTCATGGTTGTTTTTTTTGGCTTTATAGTGCCAAATTGCACTAGAAAAAATAATTTGGCTAAAAAATGACAAAAAACCATGTAATTTTTCACTACAAAACTTCAGTTTAAAAGAAATCTTGGATGAAATCATTAGATTGTAGACAAAAACAAAATTATAAATATGTGGTATATGTGATATTTTCTATCCAATATGTGGATGGATGTTGAAATTTGGAGCACTACTATAACATTTTATATTGTTTCTTTGGCACTTCATAAAAATGAATTAAACAAACATATTTAACACAATAAGTGCAAGACTTTGAATAGTGCAAGACCCCTCACACTCATCCGAATACTTGTAAGACACATGTAATCTAATTAGTTTGAGCATTTGAATAAAATTTGGTTTCTAATTTATAAACAATGTAGAACGCGAAGCCCATCTGATGAAGTGGGACGAATAGGGTGAAAATGTCAAAATTTGGGATAAAAGTAAACAAAAGGCCCCCTATTTTGTGCTGTGTTTAAAGTACACTCTTGATCTCACCTAACTAATTTGGGGTCTCTAATTGCATATATGAATTCAAAATTTTATCATATGTAAAAAATAAAAAATTATTGCATTATTTTTTTTGGATAAAATTCTTATGTTTTAACTTTAATGGTCTCACTTTGTGGGATGAGTTTAGCGTTTTGCATAAACAATCCATCTATTAAGATAAGCTATTTGTTTGTTTATTTGTTTATTACGTTGAGATCTCCCAAACTATGTCTCTCAGTCGCATGCTTGGTATTGTTAGAAAGTCCTTGCTGAGGAGGGGTGCATGGGCTTTGTTCCATGGCATTTGGCCCTAGGATGCAAAAGTTATTGAATTTCAAAGTTCTTGTGATTTAAAAAAATTAAAAAAAATCACTTTTTTGATTGTGGCAAGCACAAGGCACACACTATAGTCCATTAACCTATAAGGCCAAGAGGGGGTTTTCTTATCCAAAAAACACTCAAAATTGCCACTTTTATTGTGTATACCTAAGAAAACCAAATAAGTACTTGTTTTAAAAATCTAATTGTAGGATCTTGTCCATCCATTACGATAAATTGTTTCTTTTGTTTTATTATGTTGAGATCTCCTAGACCATGCATCCTCCGGTCGTGTGCTTGGTACCATTGGAAAAACCTCGGTAAAGAGGTGCACAAGCTTTGTTTGGACGTCCAGTGTGAAAGTAATTAAATTTCAAAGTTCTTTTTTATTGAATTAGAGAATTAGAAAAATTACTTTTACTTTTATTTTGGTTGTGGCAACAATATAAGGCACACTAATCCATCCATAATTAAGTCAGGGTGTTTGTTTATTATGTTGAGATCTCCTAAACCGTAAGTCCCCCAATCGTGCTTTTACTACTAATGGAAAGCTCTTCGCGAGCAAGGATGCAAGGGCTTTGTTTCAAAGCATTCCAACCTATGATATGCAAGTTATTGAATTTCAAACTTTTTACGACTTCAAAAATAACAAAATCACTTTTCCTTTGGCAATTACTGTGGCAGCGGCCCAGGCATTATTCCTCCAGAACAGAAAGCTTCATTCATCCCGACGAGACCTTTATTCATCCAAAAGAACATGGAACCGACAGAGGGTAGCGGTGGGGGCCACCAAGGCCAGCAGCAGCAGGCAGGCAGGCAGGCAGGCCGCAGGGCGTGGGGGTGGGGATGCCGTCAAGTCCCTTTGAATTTGGATTCACCCTCTTTCTTCCCCATTCTCTCATTTTCAGGCACTGCTTCAACTGCAGTGTTCAAGTTCTCGCTTTCGTTATTTGCTTGTTTTAGGGTTTCTGCTGCTGCTGCGCCTGTCTGCAGCCATGGCTCGGGCGTGGAGCGGAGCGGGCGCGTGGGCGCAGGAAGCCGAGCTCGCAGACCAGGAAGCCAAGGAGCGCGAGGCGCAGACGTACAAGGCGCCAGGCAGTGTCAAGGAGGAGGCGTTCCCCTCACTGGGCGACTCGCTGAGCAGCAAGCCCAGCAAGAAGAAGAACAAGGGCGTCACGGTGTCGCTCAGCGAGCTCATGGTGGGCAAGTACGTCGGCCCCGGTGGGAAGCAGCGAAGCTCCTACACCGACAGCACGAAACTCACGACAGAGGAGATGCTGAGTCTGCCCACGGGCCCCCGCGAGCGCTCGGAGGAGGACGCGCCAGCCGGAGGGCTCGGGGGCGGTTTCAAGGACTACGGGGGCTTCCGCGGGGGAGCCAACGACCGCGGCGGCGAGCGCGAGGAGCGCCGCGGGGGCGGCTTCGGAGGGGGCTATGGCGGGGACCGTGAAGAGCGCGGGGGCTTCGGCCGCGACCGCAGCCGCGAGCGAGACGAGGGGCCGTCGCGCGCGGACTCCGACGACAAGTGGGGCGCCACGAAGAAGTTCGTGCCTTCGCTGCCGAGCGAGCGCGGGGCCGACCGGGGAGGCTATGAGGAGGATCGCGGCCGCGGGGGTCGCGTGAGCGACCGGGACTTGCCGTCCCGCGCGGACGAGGTGGACAACTGGGGATCGACGAAGAAGTTCGTTCCCGCTGCTCCGGCGGAGGGTTACAACGATCGCAGGTCGTCCGGGAGGTATGCGAATGTGCAAAGAGTGGATGTTAGGGTTTGTGTGGTTTGTGTGGGAGAGGGGGCAGGCCCGGCGAGAGTTTGGGTATGTGAGCGAATGTGGTCCATCTGTTTGGAGGAGATTCGAATGCGGATGGCGTGAAAGAGTGAGTGAACTGTGAGTGCGATTTATCGGTGGGATGGTGAGAATGGATGGCATGAGGTACCGAATTGCGTAGATGGTGTTAGGGTTTGGAGCGTGAGAAGTACCAGAGTGCGAATTCGCGGCAGGGGGAGAAGAAGCGAGGGTCTAGCAGTGTGAGGGCATCTTTTTTTTTGAATTTTGACCGAGTAGCTGATCGTGTTGTTGGATTGTCAGGTATGAGGAGCGTCGAGTGAGCATGGGCGGATTCGACGACCATCCTCGTGGGGATCGTGACATGCCTTCTCGAGCTGACGAGGTGGACAACTGGGGCAAGGGCAAGAAGTTCGTGCCGAGCGTGGCTCCTGCGAGCCGAGGCTTGAGCGGTGGATTCGACTCGTCTTACAGGGAGGCAGGCGCCGATGCCGATCGTTGGTCGCGTAAGGAGCCTTTGTCCCGTGATTCTGAGGCTCCCCGCGTGTCTGAGAGGCCGCGTTTGAAGCTTGCTCCTCGCACTGTGCCTGTGGACAGTCCGCCTCGACCGGGGTCTGCAGGTGAGGTGAATGGGTCGAAGGAAGGAGCACCAGCGGAGGTGGAGCAGTCGTCGTCGCCTGCTCAGAGACCGAAGGCGCGTTTGAACCCTTTCGGTGCGGCTCGTCCTCGTGAGGAGATTCTGGCGGAGAAGGGGCAGGACTACCGCAAGATCGATGCGGATTTGGAGGTTCCGCGTGAGAGGTTCGTAAGGCCCGGGAGCAGCCACTCGAACCGACCGGGTAGCAGCCATTCCACGCGGCCGGGTAGCCGTCCGGGGACTCCCGGAGGGGTGTCGAGCAGACCTGGGACTCCGGAAGTTCCCCGATCGAGGCCGAGTCCTTTCGGTGAGGCGCGGCCTCGTGACATGAATGTGGTTGAGGCAAGGGGCAAGGACTTGCAGACACTGAACGTGGATCTCGAGCGGCGGCTGGCAGAAGAGAGGTAGTTGTTAGCGCTCGTGCTTTTGTCTTTCGTTGCTGAAGTGGTTGAGTTTGACTGTGAGATTGGAAATATTGTTTTCATTGGTTTGGTGACGATTTTTTTTCTGTTTCCTTTGTTAATGGCCTATTGAATCCTGTTTTGTGATGTTTTATTTTGTTTCTCTCCGTTATTGGTCTTTTGTTGAACGTGGTTGTGATTTTGATTTTCGTCTTTGTTGTCGCATTTCTTGCTTGAGAGTGCAAGCAATTTATGTGTATTGGTGAAGTGGTATTGATAAAGTAGAGCTTTTTAATTTTTTTAGGTTATATTTGGATGGTAGGCTGCTTATATTTTCTTGTATTGTTCTGTTTCCAGTGTGAAAGAGAGCGCTGTTGGAATTGCAGCCGGTTCGGAGTAGTTGGGGCAGGTTTGAGAAGGTACAATTGATACCTCGCCACATAGTATAGGTACATTCAATGTCATATTTTTCAATGGTTTATGGAAACCCACATTTCTGTGAGAGTTAGGAGTGAAATGAATATTAGAGTGGTTATTATTTGGATTCCTCGGATTCTGATGGCATCTGAATGGTTTCTGCTTTGAATAGCTGTTAGCCGGGTAGTGGCAATGGTTACGAAGTTTACGAGAATAGTGTACTGGTGGGTGCTATAAGCTGCTTTTGATCTTTTTGTAACCTGAGTTCATTTTTTTCCGTTATTTTAGATCATTCGACTTCGATTTCTAGCAAGGAGCTTCGTGGGGTTTTCGAAGAGGGCGTTTGTAGCTTTAAGTGGAGATAATTTCTATTTTTGGCGTGCTCTTGCTCACTCGGTTTTTAAGAATCATTTGAATTTCTCTTAGTTACCTGGTACGACTATGCAATATTGGTATTGACTTTGCAATACCGTATTTGAATGTCGATTTCATTACTCGGTGACTTTGAGTTGCTTGTTGTGACCAATGTTAGTTTGGACCTTACTTGTAGTTGATACTCAACAATTTTGTATACTTGATACTTGATACTTGAATACTCATTTGTTTTATTTACTCGGGAGCGTGTAACCTCAATTTAGCCAGATTTTGTCACCACATGTTTATTTGTTGGTTGTCTTGTTCTTTAGTTGTAAGATTGTCTGATTTCGTTTCTAGTAACATGCCTGATGCTTCTGGCGTTCTGTGTTCTCTTCTGACATCTTGGAAGTTCTGATGTTAGTTGTGATCTTGTGGGGTAACTGCTAGATGTTGGTCTTGTATAATGTGAAGGACAGACCTTAATAATTTAACTACACCTAATCCAAACAGGCGTCTTGAATGGACATCAGGATCATCTTTGATGATCACATATTGAATTTGAGAATGCACGCTATTAACATCAGAACTTATGTCCCTTTTAGGTCGTCCACTACACAGCCTTGAATCCTTATAACGTTCACAGATTGTCTGGATCAGGTGTAATTAGCTTTGTGGGTCCTTCAAGGTGTGAAATGAATTCTCGACTCATGGTCTGCTTTTTGAGCAACTGAATCCCGCTCTTGGGTAGGGTAGTAGAGAGCCTATGAGGAAATTTGTCCCGGCTTTGTTGGTGTTATTTTAAGTGCATTGTGAAATGTAGTAATTCAGGGTGATTGCTTTACAACTGAAGGACGGCCAGGGTGAACTGACTCCCTCATTGCCCCGTCAGTGGGTCAGTTCTCCCTGGCCCTGAAGGACCAACTTAAGGTTGAAATGTTTACCACCATTAGCGTAGGAGTTGGATTTAACGTCTAGAAAATTTTTCAAGATTTGTGGACAAGGGAGATTTAACCCCTAAATACCCCGAGGCACCAAATTTTGGTGTTTGACAATACTTCGAAGTTAAATACAATATGACAAGTTGCTATTTTTAGTAGTATGATATTTTTGAAAAATGTTTTTTAAGTCTAGTTTTAGCATTGAAAATCTGATTTTGAAAATGATTGATTATGATTTTTCTATTCAAGTTTTTGTACAAGGGGTTCATTGTAATCTTGACTCTCTGTAGTGTTAGAGGGCTCTTGGAAACCATTGTAATCTTGACTCTCTGTAGTGTTAGAGGGCTCTTGGAAATGAGCCTCAAATACACTAGATTTTGGAGATATTGGTAGTTATGAAATTTAAAGTTGAAATGGCATAGGACTCTAAAATTGCCTACCTCCTCAAATGTACACTGTTTGTACATTGTTGAAGGCTACAAAAAAGCAACATGTATAAATAGTGTATAGTACATTGGGGTACAGTTTAATTATGAATTTTTCAGTCAGCTGTTGCCAAAAAGTTCAATAACTTTAGAAAGCTCTAGTATGCTTAGAAAGTTCAACAACTTTAGAAAGCTTTAGCATGCTTGAAAAGTTCAACAACTTTAAAAAGCTCTAGCATGCTCAAAAATGATTTGATTTTGAAGCTGCAAATTGCGTTGGAATTGTAATGAAGTGCATTTCAACTTCATAATAGGTGAATAATGAATAATTTGAATTATACAACAATTTGAATTTCTTTCATACTCCATCTACCATTTCCTAAAGAACCTTTGGAGGATAGTCAAAATTATTTTGTGTTTGGATGAAGAACAAGCAAGAAATCATACAAGCAATTCAAGTGGTATGGGAACAAGTGTCTCTTAAGCAATTTTGAAGGTTCATTTCTTCTATGTACCATTGAATACAAGTTGTAATTTTCACAAATGTTGGCAACATTAGATAGTACATAGTGTATAGAAAACATCAAATTCTTTGTACGATTTCCAATTATATATGCGTGTTTGTAATGATGATAAAGTAGACTTCAGTGTGATTCTAATGCAATTCAAACTTCAAAATTTGTTCATTTTTGAGCACACATAGGCCTCCTAAAGTTCTCCTAACCTCAAGAGGATTCCAAAAAATTCGTAAATGAACTATACCCCACTGTACACACCAATATGCCAAGAGACACACAATTAGTGTACTACCAGAACCGTAGACTAGTATGGACCTTTAAAAAATAAAAAATTCACCTTTCAATTCATTTGTTGGTATGCTAAGTTCAATTTGTATGAATGCGTACTTAAGGTAGAAATACCATAAATCGTGATGGTACCATAAACGGTTTCAATTCACATGTTCTTGTCATTTCAAGACGTAGATGACAAGAGTAGGTACTTTGAAACCATTTATGGTATTGACACAATTTATGGTATTCTTCTTGCCTTAAGTTACAGAGCTTACATTGAATTCAACTTCCATTTTTCACAAACCAATTTCATCAAGCAGTGGTCTACTTCACACTATTGGTAGTGGTGAGTAGACAAGGCTTCTTTTTTGCATCAGAAAGATGTTTGAATGATGTTGCCATGTACTGTAACAATAGGATCCTCAATAGCACTACTCCGTATAAGAATGGACAGGAGCACCAAAGGTCAATCAACTACCATTCAAAGCTTCCAAACATGATTTCGCTGTTCTAGTTGGGAGACCTTGAAGTGATAGGTTGGTGAAGTTCACGGAATCAATCTGAAATTGAGGGAATGACGGAGTTTCTTCCTTCAATTACATAAAGTAGTATTTCCTCCGTCCCAAAATGATCTTCCGATTAGACTTTTGGAGAGGTCATCATGGTTGGGGAAGGTAATTTAGCTAGGCTAAAATGTTTAGACTGAATGTCATGGAAATTGAACGGTTGAATGTGGTTGATGCCACTGAAGAAACAGTGTGGGAAGGTAGAAGGTTACAACAGATAGCATGGGAATTGTAGAATTCAATGGCTATCGGTGCTCCTTCAAAATGGCACAAAAAAATCACATTTCAAAGCTCTACAACTTTAATTTGAAAATGAATTAAAAGCTTAAATTTGGAGGATGATAAGAGAACATTGTACTTTATTAACACATCAAAACGAAATTGGAAAATATTGATTTTTGACCTTAATCTAGAACATTTTGTTAAACAAGAAGATCATTTTGGGACGGAGGGAGTACTTTGAATGACAATTTTCGACCTAATTTTCTATGACCCCATCTTCCCCTCACAGACGAATTAAAAATGAGGTAGTTCTATTCAACACACAAGTCGGCTTGTACATAAAAGCATTGAAGCATGCTTAACTAGATTCTTCAATACTGGAACTGAAACTGAGCAAACAGGGTCGATGAAGTTAATTACCAGACTCTCCAACATGAGTTTCAGAATCCTACAAAATACATATCTCCAAACAAAACAAAAATCACCTATTATGCTGCAGCACTACATCCGTAGTCTGAGTACCATGGATTTATTTTGAGACAAAGGGAGTATTCTTTTTCTGGTGGTGGTGAATCTGCCTTCGGTGGTGGTGGTTGAAAGTTGTTTTTGGCAACCTGGTTTTAGCAACGAATCTCTTCCAATTCAAACACTTGGTTGGCCATTCATTAGCAAGTGTTTTGTAAACATCACTAGGCTAAATGTATATGGCAAATAATTGTTGTTGTCCCTTTGGTCATTGCACATATTTAATTAGATTGATCAAATTCACAAATATTTTTTGTAAAAGAATGGCAAATCAGAGAATTTTTTATATATATATTTAACCCCTAAAGAAAGGCCCAAAGTTTTTGGGTGGGTGAAAATATCGTTGCTTTTGAAGTTTTATAGGTCTAAATGTCATTTTAAGTATAGAAATCTCAACCGTACACTCTTGTAGTGTATGTGTTATAGATGATGTGAATCGAATTTGGAGTCAATTGGCCATATAGATTGCATGATTATAATGTTTCAATGTTGAAAAAGGATGTTGAAATATTCCTAGCTAGCAACATATTTTAGGAGGTAAAATTTGATTTCTAAACTCACCGTCAAATTAAAAAAACTTTAAACAATAAAGCGCTTCTAAAGCAACACACCCAAAGCAATTGGTGAAAGAAAATACCATTCAATTGACTCATTGCATTTGCAGAATGGCTTTGTAATATCAAAAAGAGTTGCAAAAAACACATCTATGGTTAAAACTTGTACTAAAGTGATTCTTGGTCACTTATAACTTCTTGGATTGAAATGAAATTTTAACCACACAAACTAAACCAATATGTGCAACTTTCTAAAAACATTTATTGAAAATGGACATTGTATGATGATCATAATCCAAAAATGTTTGGATTTTGAACTTTGAATTGCTCCCAAAGATTCAAAACAATTTGGATTGACATGAAAATTTCACCGCAATAACTAGACTTAAAAGGGGAACATAACCCAATAAATTTTATTGAAAAGAAACATTGGATGAAGGAAATACAAATCCTTGCCTTCAATCTTAGCCATCAAAATGGAGTTTGGTAAACTCAAAAATGAACATGTGAACTTTACTACACAAACTAGAAGAGAGAACACAAATTTTCTAGTAAGTTTGATTAAATTTAGACATTGGATGCAAAAGTTACAATCCTTCAAATTGGACTTCCAAATTATGAGAGGACACTTTTGGTCCCTTGGGGCATTGAGGGATAAGGGAACTTATTTGTGAAAAAAAATATTCATTATAGGAGGAAGTCAAAACATAGAGCTTTCCATTGTTGTCCCAAGGGGAGGGACATTCTCATTCATTTGAATTCTAATGTAACTATTTGAAACCCCTACACAAGTAGCAATGGTAACCCAAAAGCATCCTTTAACCCAGAAACGACGAGGCCATTTTGTGGCGTTTGAATGGCTTTGGGATGAACCAAGAAAGAGATTGGATGTATTTTTTCATCCATTTTTTTCATGTTGACCTTTCATGTTGAGTTACAAAGAGTGGCCAATTGAGTTTGTAGTCTTTCTAGTGTTTGTTTTCATGTAATTGAGAAGTTAATAAAAAAAACAGATCACTAAATATGGTTGTTTGTGTATTTTGGGAAGTTGTTGCTACTTGCTCTGAATCTGAAATTTTTCCACAAAAATGATATTTTTTGAGTTTGAGACCAACTAACAAAATGAAGATCATATGCTCTAGTTTCTACTCCAATTGGAATTTAAAAAAAATTTGTAATATTGAATATTTTATTGCAATTTGAACTTTGGATGTATTTTCAATGTCTCCTATATTCTAATTATAGAATGACACGGAGATTGAGTTCACACCATAATAGTGAGACATGTTATTTCATCTATGAAAAATAAATATAAATTTTTTTGTTCATATGTAGTTGCAAAATGGCAGCAAATTGAGCAATGGGCAGTGAGGCTTGAAATCAATGGTCATAGGTCCATCATTTAGGGGTTAAGAATGTGAAATGATGAATAAACCTTTTCCCTGATGTAGAAACCACACAGTGGTGTTCATTGAAGTCATAAAATTGGGGCTATTCAACCCTTTCAACCTGAATTGCAAAATGAGTTGTCATAGTGCCAACAGTTGTACACTTTCACTTTTCAGTACATTAGGATGCATTTCGAAATTGGGTCCTGACATACGGGTTGCAATTGGGTTTAGTGCACGTTTCACAAGTCTGCAAATCTAGTGTCCACCAGGGAAAGTAACTACAAAATCTCGCAAACCTCTAATTCTAAAGCTCGCGAGGGACCTTTTGGCATGAGAACAAGGGTTGACGACCGGTTTCAAGACCACATACAAAATTTGATGGCAAGGTAGTTCTTGGTGTAATTTTGAGCATTTCTAAAGTGTTATTCATACCTTCCAACTTCATATCATCCTTCAAATTAAAAGCTTCCTTCGAAATCTTGAAAGTATTGCAAGGCCAGATGAAGTTCTTGAATATCCACGACATAACCCTGCTCCAAGATCCAGTTCCGATATGACCCTGACCCAAAGTGATACCATCTGGTTTCAATTATCTCCAGAATGAAAATGTTCTCAAAGCAGCTAACTTGTTGAGGAACCATCTCATGTATGTACGATTCTTCCGGATAGGTCCTCATTGTTGGACAGTAAGGTAACAATACATTTTGCATTCAACCTGGAGAGAATATGTCACAAACACAAATATGTAAGGCCCCACTTGACAAGCAGTCACCTGCAAAAAACAGAAAGTACAGACTTCCTCTACTGTATGCATTTCTTAAGAATTCCTTGTGGCCTCATAAGCGGAAAACTATTACCATAACAGGAACGTAAAACCTGAAGAAAACCTGATACTCCGTACTTAGGCATGTGGACGCCACCTTAGGTTCGCCAACATTAGTATCCTGGATGTGACATTTGCACTCCCGGGACGGTGTTCCGACCACAAGTACTTGCCTCTTCAACCTTACACCTTATGAGCCTCAAGCTGCAAACCATTTTGAATTAGTATTGAGGTTGGACATCCTTTGGTATTCACCATCCTTTTCAAGCAAATTGTCTGATACCCTCCGCCAGGTTCGATCAGATCTCTCCTGGCAATGAAATACGCAGGTAATGCAACGTCGGGATTGTCAGTCAACCTCCTCCATTTGTTCCGAAACACCCGCAACATCACCTGATGATATACCTTTCTGCAGGGCCAAGAACTTCAAAACTTTCTTTTCTGCTTCAATGATACCCTTCTCCACGTTCAAAATTGCAAGGTGCACTACACGAGGGTCAACGTCTATGATTTTTGCACAGGCTCTTAAGACAAAGAGATAGTCTTCATGAACAGGCCGTACATCGTCCCTAGTAATAATGTAAGTCCAATACTCATGCTCCTCTGGCACATCATTGGGAGGGTCAAGGAGAAAGAAACCCAGATCCTCCATTCCTCGCAGTAATGGATCTGTCCGTAACTTTGACAATGTTTTTTTGGATTTTTTACCAGTCTTCGTTTGTTTCTGACGTGTATTTTCTTCAGGACCTAGGAGCAGTAATTCATTTCTGTCAAAATCCGACTCAACGTTTTCTGATTCTTTAGGTATGGTTCCTCTCAGGGCCCCCTGTAGAAAATAAAAAGAAACAGGAAAGCTGTCAGTTTTCCGGGAAAATCACTGCCGAGGCTCTAGCGCAGGGCTTCTACACACAGAAACGGAGAAATCTATGCAGCATCGTCACCTGCTTTGCAGCTTTGAATGCTCAGAAAGTTTCTTTTACGAAAATGTAATAAGCTGAGACATCTTTGAAGATGCCTAGCAAAATTCAACATGACCATTTACTGATCATTTCAGCAGATGCAGAAAGAATTATAGCCAGAGTCTGACACCTGCTCAGCAGACTGCTCATAAAGATCCCAAAAGTGGTCACGGAGGTCTTCGTCATTCGACATGCCTTCATTCGCGAAAATGGTTTCCCGACAGTACCTCAAATATTCTGTAAGTTGCTCCTGATCATCTGTTGCAAATCACGTATTAGAAATCAACTAGAGTTTCACTGCTTTTGACAAAACACGTATTCCCTACCCATGCTGCCAAAGTAGCTTAATCCGTTTGAAGAAACTCTCATGGAACAGAATGACCGGAAATTTGAAATCATGATCTAAAGAAAAATATTCGTTTCTTGGAAAACAACAACAGAATAGAAATCTCAAAATTCAGCAAGTAAAGATAAATGATATGGAAAATCACCAACTTGGTCGGCATCATCCTTCAATATGATCTTTATCTTGGCCACAAACTCCTCCGAATTCCACTGCTCGTTCTCTTGCACCCTCAACGTTTCCATAGCTAACTCAACTCCACTGACGGCATCATAATCCTTACGAGGCAATCTGTGCCTACCATCCAATTTATAGAGAATCTTGAAGACCACTACTAACATTGCCATAACGTACACGCGAGTGGGAAATTTACTAACTTGACTGGTAAGCCACAATCCTGAACTAGGAAACCACTCATACAACCTACACACATAAGGTGCTAAACGCTCAACAGGAAGATCAAGCTCTCTCAAGAACCGCCTGGCGATAGCATGAAAATTGATTGGAGGCAATTCCAAGTCAATTCGATCTCCAATTACACTAGCTAGATACTCCACCACTCGAGCATTTGTCATTCTTTGAGGCTTAAAGATCTTGCTAGCCTTGAACAATTGCAGCTGAGTGCCCCAATTAGACCGCTTCTCAATTTCGGTATATGCACTCAAGTACGGAAGAGTTCCTTCAAATGCCCAGTTTATGATGTCCGTTGGCAGAACTGGCTCTCGAGCCAAGTGGCATACAAGGTACGTGATTGCAAGGGAAGCGCGAAGAGGGATTCGGGCTTTCAAACTCCGAAGCCATACAAAGCGAGTCCTTTCACCATAAGTGGTCCAAGGCTCCCCACTCACCCGTTTCTTCCTTTTCGGCTTCACCTCTTTTCGAAGCACTACAGGCTTCTCATCCTTCTCGAGGTCCAACCCTGTCAAACACCAACAAACGAAAAACTCACATCCACAAAAAGAAGAAAAAAACAAGAAAAACAACAAGGACATTGCAGACGAAGACTATGCAAAATTCATAACACTAAAAGGTGAAAAAACCCAAAACCATCAAAATAAGCAATTCAGCATATTTGCAGGCACCTTTTTCAAGAAAAAGATATTTGTAGTACTAGCAATTGAAAATCATGAATGAATTTTCAAAAACAAATTAGAATTTTTGGATAAGACATGTAATTACTAAGAATTTTCAAGACTAAGCTCCCCAGGCCAATCAAACTGTCACATAGCTTAAACAAAATCTAGAGAATCAGAATTCAATATTTCAACCAATCGCAATCAATTATGGAACCGTTTTAATTGCACAATTGGGGACACTTTCAACAGAAGTCTACTTGTCAGGAATGGGTACTCAGAGAATTCTAGGTGTTTTCACCTCACAGCATAAACGATGTTTAAAGAGAAATACAATTGTCGCTCAATAGGTCGTATCAAATATGGTCAACTCCGATGTGCCTAAATGGCCAAAAAATCCACAGTTCCCATATTTATAGGAGGTGAAATAAATCATTCGGTGAAATAAATCATTTAGGAAGCTTCAGGGTAACAAATGTAGCACTAACACAACAACAGGAAACCAAACGGGGAAGGTAATCGAAAAACTTGTTCAAGCAAGAGCAGGGTTTAGGGTTTAACGCAGTGGAGCACAGTCTCACAGGGAGAGCGATTGCAGCAACATCACTCTAGCATCCTTTCGATGTCATGAAATCCGGAGCAAGTACAACAGCATAGAAAAGGAAGGTCATACCTGTAAGGCTATCCTCTTCCTCTTCATCGCTATCTTCCTTGTCCGACTTCTCGTGGTGCGCTTCGGCCACAAGCAAGGCCTCGTCCGCCCACCCATCCTCATACACGCAGGTGCTGCTCACAAACTTCATCCACACGGGCCCGAGAATGCCACACACCAGCGGCGTCACCCCGAACCTCTGCACCAACGCCTCGCATTGCATCTGCACGAGCACCTGCACGCCCTCCACATACACTTTCCGCACCCGGACCGCCAGCCTCTCGGATTCCGACAACCCTAACTCGGATGGAGCAGTGATCGGCTGGGAGGGATTCTGGGAGAACGGCATCAAGTCATCCCCAAATTGCGACTGGTACTGCGATTGAAACTGCGAGGCTTCGAAGTAGGCGAGATCCTCCTGCGTCGCCAATTGCGAAGCCTGCGTGGCGAGTGTTTGCTGCGTCGCCAGCTGCGACTCCTTGCGTGCGATGCCCCGCTCACGGACGTTCCGGGCGTTGTAGAGGTGCGTATCGTCGTAATCGAACGCTTGATCCTGGAAGAATTGCGACTGGGAGCCGCAGACGTTGCAGTAGGAGAAGCCATCGCCGCCGACGGACAAATCCGGGGAGCCGCACACGCTGCAAAGCCCCGACATGGCCCCGACCGGAAGCCCTCCCCTGTCACTCCACTCTTACACCACCTCTTCCAAAACGCAACAAAATGCTCTGAAATTCTGCACCATTGCAAAAAATTAATTGCACAGCACCTTCATGAATCGATGCGAGGCACCCTGACAGATGCCTCAGTCATCTCTCACTCGAAAAATTTGAAAGCATGACGATGTTCTGCGGGTTGAATTGAACGTCGCGGGACGATGTAGGCGCGTGGTAGTTGGTTACCTTTCGACTTTTTCAAGGTTCCATTTTTTGGACGATGAACAGATTGAAGTTCTGGTTTCTGTCTCGTCCTGCTTGGATGAAAGTCATCCTAATTTTTGGTGATATTTTATCAAGTTCTTGTCTTATCTAATGGTTGGATTTGGTGTTACTAAAATACAAGTTTTTCTAAAATTACAGATGCGGAAGTGTGTCAAGTGGTCAAATTGCATTGACTCTAGTTCAAAACTAGGTTTGCAAAAATGAGGTCATAGATGTAAAGAACACAAAAATTTCAAAAAATCACCTTAAAAAGTCAAGAGAACCTCATTTTGAATCCATTCCAATAAGTTTTACTCAAAAAATGATAATATTTTGCTTGTAATCAAATTTTGAAGGAATTTTGAAAATTTCCTTTCTAAATTTAAAGAAAAATATTGGTGATAGCATTGGTGAATCTAACTGTACAGATGGAATCTAATATTCAAAACCTACAACTTTCCTTTGTATATCACTACTAAAATATTCTTCCAAATAGTACTTTATAATGATTTTCTCCAAATTGTGAATTTTGGAAAAGAGTCTAAATGTTTAAGGGTTAACCCGTAAGTGAAGGTTTGATTCAGTGTATGAATGCCGAATTGAGTTTCCACGTCAGATTCTTAGGAGTCCACGTCACCTCAAACCATTCATAAGATGACATGTATCACTTTTTCCAAAAATGACTTAATATTTGCCAAATCTGACCTTCATGTAGGATTTTGCATTTTTTGGTTAGTATCTTTGTGTTAATAAAGTACTTATCTCAAATTCATCAAATCAGTCACAAAGGGAGGGGGAATTATTTAAAAGATTCAAACATTATTTTGGATGAATGAGATGTTATTTGGACACAGAAACATCATTGGAATGCTCATTATTTAAATTATGAACTTTAGAGTTAAGACTTGAGCTCTATATTGCAAGAGTGGGGATGATTCCAAATTTTTCACCCAAGGAAAAATGCAAAAATGTATTATTTATAATTTAATTAATCAATTTGACAAATTTGAACTTATATTTAAACTTTGAATTTGCCTATCAATGTCAATAGAATTTTTTTTTAAATGACTAGCCACAAAATAGAAGGGGAATTTTACATCTATCCTAATAAGGTGAAGTATGTGGAGTGGTCCTTGTCCTTGCAATAAATGTTAAGTTGCAATATAAATTTGGAACACTAGAATGGTAAAAAACTTATGAATATGTATTTGATCATAGTGCCTATTATTAAATTATCTTTGGATCTTTTCAATCTTATTGGCAATTGGATGAAGATTTCAAAATCCCTTAGTATGGAAGATCAAACTATGATTTTCAAAGTGTTTGATTATAGGAATATTCAAAATCAACATCCCTGTACTATACTATATTCTCATATCCTAAATGTGTACATTTTAGGCAAGAATTTTGAAGGGTTGGCTTTGCAACCAAGTCATAATGAAGTGTATTTATTTTTTCATAACTTGATATATTGGTCTTCATTTTCTATTGCCGCCAATTTTGTCTACTACACTTTAGTGCTACAACTAGATGGCAGCCAAAATAGTAGGACCATATGTAGAGGCTTTTGTTTGGAGATTAATTAGAGAGAACTAAGTGTAGGATAGTCATTGTAGTTTTTTTTATAGAAGTAATTCATGGGGTTTGTCAAAGTACACAACTTCAATTACAAGATTATCTTTTCTTGTCCATTTTGAGTTCGGTGCAATTAATACTATTCAAATTTCGTTAAAAAAAAAGATTTCAATTAAATATTTTCAATGTCTCATCATTTATTATAAAATACAAATCTAAAATTTTGATACTACACACGAATTGGTCCTTCAAATTTTTGAATGCCTTAATTTCATTGGAAATGTCTAGCATGACTTTGTTTATACCCTTTAAAGTAATAATAGAGTATTAAATCTCTAAAGATACATAAATGTCTACACATAATAAATTAAAAAAAAATACAACTAATTTGAATTATATCACTTGAATTCCACTTTTTATTTGCAATTGTCATAGACAACTTTAGAATTTGAGTACAATCTTTAGTTGCAACTAAGATTGCAACCATCCATATTCAC
The DNA here is from genome assembly GCA_950106755.1 of Climacium dendroides. Classification (NCBI taxonomy): domain Eukaryota; kingdom Viridiplantae; phylum Streptophyta; class Bryopsida; order Hypnales; family Climaciaceae; genus Climacium; species Climacium dendroides. The sequence continues at coordinate 47,861,425 of OX467083.1, read as the reverse complement.
AAAGAAAGGATGATGATTTATAGTTTATAACAAGAAAATTAGTATATTTGCTAGCATGTGAGCCTAGGATCTTAAGCTGAGGATCTTGAGCCCATGAGCCTAAAAGCCTAAGCTCCTATATTATAGGTACATATGTTATAACTAGCACCTTCCATGGTAATAAGGTCTTTATATTATAGGTATCTATGTTATAGGTACATATATTAAAAACACCTTTCTTGATTAATTATAGGATATTTATATTATAGATATTTATGTTATTGATACTTAAATTATAAACACCTTCCACAGTTATAGGATACTTATGTTATAGGTATATATGTTAAAGGCACCTTTAATAGTTGTAGAGTACCTACTTACACCTAGGCTTAAGACTTGTAGGCCTTGCATTTCTAGGCTAGCATCATTGAGAAAGTTAGTAGAGATATTCAAAATTATGGCAATTAGGTATCAAAACCTTTTTGCTTTTCTTTAATTCTAAGGTGTAGAAATACATAATTCTAACTATAGTAACAATGTAATTTAGATTTTATAATCCCTAATATGAAAACAAATGTCATTCATAATAGTTACCCTAGCCAATTTCATCATTATAAAATTTGTATAATAATTGCTTGAAGTCTAGAAACCTTCCTCCACTTGTCAAACTCTTTATTATCACATTTCTATGTAACTTTTTGTGACATAATAAAATGTAAAGAACTAGAGCATTTTGGCAATGATCCATTGGGATTTGTACGAGAATAGAGGATGTGGTATTTTAGAAGGTGACATTGAAAACGCTAAGGTTAAATTCAACCTTATCCACTAGCTTATAGAAAATTCTTCACTAGGGGCTGTCACACCCATAACATTGTTAACCAAGCGTGGGGGGCCCTTTTGCTTCCACAAGAAGGGGAGCCCTCCAACACATAAAGTTGTTGAACAAATGGATGTGGGGGGAAGGAATGGGCCAGCACTAATAACCTCCCTCTAAGCACCAATCATAAGCTTTGAATTATAACTAAATTTCCCCCTTGGTATTTAGAGGAGAATTATACTTCCACTTGGGAGGTGGAAGATTGACTAGTAAACAATGTTATGCTTTCTTTTTCCCATTCTCAATCTTCAAAGAATGAGGACATGGGACTCTTTCATTGGCTTGTGGAGGTTTGCAAAGGGTCCATTCTCTAAAAGATTGAGAAATTGGGGATTATTAGGGATAGTCACACCTTCACCCCATTCTCAATTCTCACATAATGGGGATGTGGTGATTTTTTGTTCGTTGTCCATGGCTTACAAAGCTCCTATTTTCAAAGAATTGAAAATTCCCATGAAGAATGAACGCAAAGAAGATTTTTCCAAGAATCTTTCATCTCCCTTTTCCCTTTGCACGTGCCGCTTTCACCCAATCACGTTGCCGCTTTCACGCTACTATGCCACTTTCCCCCTACAAGCCATTGTGGAGAGTCATCATGACATAACATTGTTAACCTTTGCTAGAGGGGTCTCTTGTGCTCCTCCAAAATCGGGAGCCCCCTAGCATCAAGGATTACCCAAAGATAAATGAATTACAACTTCTGATAGAAAAGGTCCTCGTTCCGCAGAATTTTGACCTCTTTGGAATGCATGTTGACTTTGTGAGTTTCCTAGGGGTGATGACTAGGGCCAACTCACTAAACCCGTCCCCCAAAACCATCACTCAACAAACTTACATTTGCTAGGAGCCAATTAGAAAGCTCAAATTATAATTGAATTCTCCTTATACATCTTGTGGAGAATCATACCTTTGGCTAGGAAAGATATTGAGTGACATCTTGGGGAGAATTATACCTCCAGCTAGGGAGGATATTGAGTGACATCTTGCAGAGAATTATACCTCCGGCTAGGGAGGATATTAAGTGGCTTAACAATATTATGCGCTCAAGAGCTCAAAAACCTCATTTTAATGAATGAACTATTTCGTGGATGGGTTCAGTTGTTCCTCGTTCATCCATTAGGAACTGGTCCTTAGGGCTCCATTATTTTTCTACAGGAAAAAACTCGCTTCGCTTTTTCGCTTCACCGCCTGCCGTTTTCACCTTCGATCCGCGTTAGAGCGCAGTGCTGAAATGCGTGCACCCTGTAATAACAAGCTGCCGCATTTCGTTTTTTCTGCATCCCGAGAATTCGTTTCACGGTTTCAGTTCTCTCAGGTGAACCTTGCTGCGCTGCACTACCGTACTCTTGTTGCCGTTGTCATTCGTCTATAGAATCTCTCGTGTTGGATGTCTTGCTCTAGTTGCTGGTGTTGTTCCTCTGTGCTGCCTTTTTCATTAGTTCCTTCATCGAAAAGCATTGGAATTCCTACTCATTTTCTTAAGCCCAGAAGACTTGGGGCTTACGTAGGGTTTGGAGTTTTGTAGCGATCGAGCATGCAGGATTGAAAGAGGTGCAGCTACTGACACAAGTGGATTTGCTTTCATAATTTGCGCTGGTAAATCCCGTTCTGCATTCTCATTCTCCACACAACACAAAAGGCTCCTAATTGTCTCCTCTTTTCTCTCCACAACTTCTCATTCTTCATAGAAGTTTCATTCTTGGAGACGCGTTTGACAAACCCCTACTGTGTTTCAAACGAGTGCTTGTGGGTTGCAGAGCTGCTGCACCTCTCACTTGCGGAATGTTGCAATCGCGAATGCTAGGTTTTCCGGGTTTTTTCCTTTAATGCTGGACGAAGGATTTCTAGGCACAGGGACGGATTGACCGAGGAGCCAGATGTTCTGTTCATCGCGCAGGGTTTTGAAGTGAGTGTTGAGAGAATTAGGTCATTCCGGATCGGAGTGTGCGTGTAGTTGCTTTCGCAACATGGCGAAGAACGGCATCAACAACAGTGTGGCGGTGGGCATTGCCGTGCAATCTGACTGGGACAATCGCCATTTCTCGAGCTCCTTGTCCCTGAATGTGCGTCGTCTGTTCGAGTTTCTTTTGCAGTTTGGTAAACATCCTCTCCACTTCTAGTTTTTCTTCCGATGCTTTCTGCTCTTTGTTCTCAAGAGCACAGTGTTAGTAAACTTTGTTGCTATTCCTTTTTGTGGCCAGAACTCTTGACTCTAATTTTACTGGGAATTTTTCTTCATTTAACCCTAGGGGATTGCGTAATGCAGAGTCGTCGACTAGGAGTAAGCTGGCCACTTTGAACGAGAAGCTGACTGTCTTGGAGCGGCAGCTGGAGTTTCTGGAGGCACAGTTCAGCACGGCCATCAACCCTATCTAGTAACCCTAGCAAACCCCTCGCTGAGGCTTCTGAATCATGCTCCTCAAATTAGAGATGTGTTGTACCTCGTGGATAAACATCTATCATTCGGCAGGTTCAGGATTATGTTCGTCTCTGGGAGACATTCTAGGGCTCATTGAGACGAACACTTGTATTATATGCACTGCTTCTGTTGGGTAAAGCTTGATATCAAGTCAGATCTATTTCATTTCCTTCATTGTAAATTCTCTCATTCATCTGAATTGTCGCTCATTTTCAGCGCATCTTGTTCAAATTATGCTTGACTAGTATAAGATGCATGGCCTCAGTGGAGCCACAGAGTATGGAGAGTATGGAGAGCATGGGTATATGCTCTTAACCACTAAGTGGTATACTTACTATATGTTTCACTTTTTTACGAATGCAATTTCAATTTTTTTTTGTAATTTGAGTGCAAGGTGACATACTACATGTAGGTAACATGCTTAGTACATGTTTGCACTTTTTTCTTTTACAAAACCAATGTGCCTTAATTTCTAAAAACATTTGCAATGTATGCCTCTAAGTACAAAGTTGTCTTTTTCATACGAATCTAATAGAGATTATACCAACTGGAAAGGATACCAAGTACTTGAAACATTCCACTTAATTGACCCCTCATTCCCTATTAGGACATGTGAAAGGATATAATTCTAGGTATTAGTGGTTGGTGCCCTAAGTGAAGCTAGTATCCTAGAGATCATTTTACCAAGTTTCAAACTTTATTATAATTTTTGACCTTTCAATTAAATATTGCTACATTGCACTTTGAGCCTTCATACATCACATTTGCTCTACAAAGTGTCCCTTATGTTTTACAAGTCATATGAAGTTGAATATAGGCGTGCAAGGTCATATTTGTCTATATATATAATCTAATCTACTACCTATGGTCTATTGTACTCAACTTTCAAATATACAAAACAACCATTTTGACATGCCACAAATTTAACATTGTACATCAATTTTTGGCTAAAGTTACCAAAAATCAACTACTTGGATGTCATTGCTTTTATAGTTTGGAAATCTTTCCAATACATTCATCAAGGTGGTGTAATTAGCATTTCAAAGTTTATTGGGACCACAATACATCTCCTAGACCATTTAGGGGTTAACCTTGTAGGTGTAGGCATATGCTCAAAGATGTGCTCTTTCAAGTACATTGTCCTTACCAACACTATTGTACATAGTTTAATTTCTAAAGCGTTTAGGTGTTTCAAGTCTAAAAAATGACCATAATATGAAGAGTGGTGATTCTCTAAAGTTTTGTGGTTCAATCTTTGTATATTTATTATAATATTTGATATTGATTTTACATTGTGTTGGTACTTGAAGAAATTTATAATGAAACTTTGAATGAATTATCAATTCTATGATAAAAATGACATGAAGAGAATTTGGATTATACATGTAGAAAATGTGTTTCAATATAGTTTGCCTAAATGTTGTAAGTTTTAGCAAATTGAACAATAGCATAAGTATATAAAAGATTTTTTGCACTGAGTAAGGCATAAATTAGATTACTATCAAGAATACTTAGATTTCATCTAAATGAGAACGAAAAAAAAGATATAGTTGAATCATACATTAATTTGCAAAATACCTAATCTCTATTTATAAATAAACACAATTCTTTTTCCAAATTTTATAAATTCGAATATATTCAAATTTTGTATTGAAATATTATTTCAATATGGCATATTATTTCATTTTTTCACCCTCTTATTCTTTTGGATTGTCTTTGCAATAGCTTCTTTCTTAAAAATAGTCTTTCAAATGCTCATAACTTTATCAAATATGATAAAATAGCAATTAAAGATGACAAGGTAAATGCAAATAATGAGGATTCCCTTTTAAAATTGTCCCCTACACAATCTTGGCTAAAATGTTTTGCCTCTATTCATGAGAATCTAAGATCACTTATAGGTGCACCTATTTACAACTTTGAAAATTCATGGTTTATTCACATAGTTTCCAAAAATGCATAAGAAAAAGATTAAAAATATTCTTTTGACTTTCAACAAAATCCAATAAGGAATTAAGTAATTTGCTTATTTAAACACAATTAGGATCAATTGCTTATTTAAACACAATTAGGTGAAGTTAATTTAGCATTTCAAAATAAAGTTGATTCCTCCTCTACAATGCAAATTTGCAAATAATAAAAAGTATTACCTACAATACTTATCAAGGAAAATAGATGAGACCAAGAAATTTTGAGGTTCTTAGACCTTTAGGACATAAACAAATGAAAATGTTTAGAGTACATTTACATTGAAGAGGAGGAAAATATAAAATATAAAATATAAAATTCAAGAAGTTAACATTTCAAGGTTAATTGAGGTATTTGTCATAAAGAAAAAAATCTTCACTTTAGTCCAATGTGATATATGACATGAGAGGTTTGATATTTCTTGAAGTTTATAATTTATTGTAATGGGATTTTAATTTTCAAAATATTTAGATAAATGTAGGAAAGAAATAGTGAAGGTATCTAAATCTCTAAGCAAAAATTGGATTTTTTTGTTCCTTATGCAACCCTTGAAGGTTATATTCTCCATTTTGTGTAAATGAGTTCTCAATTGTAGAGAAATATCTATCTTCATATGGATTATATTTAAACCCTATACTGCAAGCAAAGACAAAAAAAAATGTCTTTTTGATGAATGTCTTTGGATCTAGGTGACAAAAATCAAAGTTTTTTTCATTAATTTTGATATTCTATAAATAGATATTTTCTCTATAAATTCTCTAGGCTCAAAAAACACATCATTGAGAATATCATGTTCTAAATATAGAGTAAAGTGTAGAAATGATGATTACAACAAAAGGTGAGGTCCTTAATAGAAGAGCTGTGTCTATTTTAGAAAATTATGTGGAATTATTAGCTCTTACCCTAAGAATAAAAACATAAGTGTCTAGCATTGTTCCAATGAAGCAAATGATCAATTTTCTAAATGCAATAAAAATCATGAAGCTAACTCAATTATAAAGCATTTGAAAATGTTCTCATTCTATTCTAACATGTACTCTACTAAAACAAACACTAAATTCTAAAAGGCATACATGGGATTCCTCTTGGACCTCTTGTTAAAAGATTTAACTCCTCTAAAATCTATAGGGTTGAAAATTTTGTACCATCTTTTAAACACTTTATGTGAATGATTCTTAACGAAGTAAATGTGACCCATGAACACTTTACCATGTCTAGCACAAAGCATGATATGATATAAAATATATGCGACAAAAATATTTTACATTTCTCTAGGACAAAACCTAAGTTCTTAAAATTGAACACAAGTGCACTATAGATGAAAAGTATCTAATGAATGACTTTATAGAATGCACCTGTTCATCAAAGAATAAGACAATTTTTGGCTATATATTATATATTAGTAGACTAAAAAGTACATTCTTCACTTGGACCTTTCCCATGGAGTCAATTTTCTACCAAATCTGAAGCCAACTACATTTTCAAGGAGACATTGTCGAAAACTCCAATTTTTTGGTATGTTATTAAAAAATGAATTTTTTTTTTTTGAAACTTCAATTGCACAAAATTGAAGTAAAGTATTTTGCAAAAGTGTGGAAAAATGCTAGCCCATCTAACCACATGGATTGAAATATTATAATGTTTGAAGTGAAAAAAAATCTCATTCTTGTGAAATAGGGTCAGCAAACTTTGGGCCTTCTTCGGGTCCAATTTTTTGTCTATACAAAATTGAGGATTTTGACCATTCATAAGTATATGATATTAGGTTCACCTATAAAAAATTCTAGAAGCAACTAAGATATTTAACTTACACTAAACCACCCTACAATCAAGGAGTTTAAGGGAATTGGTAGTAAATGAGTCTTTTTTTGATGATTTCTTATGTAATAAGAAAAAAAATAATTTGAAATTTGAATAGTGAAAAGTTAGAGACAAACCTTTTGAATATGTGGAAAATTTTTCAAGAATTTTAACTTCATAGATTGCAAGATAATAGGACTTGAAGTTAGAAGAAAATGTTTTTTTCTTGAAACTGCCCCAATATGGCTAACCAAGTTTGACTCCTCTTAGAATGAGATTTGAGGACTAAAATTTGGTTTTGGGAAGACAATTGTAGGCCATATTTTATTAGTTACATATATGCCAAATTCAAAAGTTGATGAGTTTTTACAAAAGATTCCCAAAAGATTTCCAAATTGCCTAAGTTGCTCTAAAAGTTTAGGGCAATATAACTTTTGATTGGAAAAATGTTTAAGAAATTCACCGAGGAGGTAAGTGTTCATACATTGTGTTCAAATTTCATGAAGAGTAAAAATAACTTTGTAGGAAGCTACTTAAAATTTCTTGCATACATTGAATGGACACTTTGTCCTTTGGGGATTTAAATTTGAGACGTAATCAATTGTCCTACCATCCTTTTATCCCTTGTCCAACAAAATTTTGGCTCTATAATTCCCAAAGAATATGCTCATCAATATCCAACATAATTTTGGTTCTAATCTCCTCTTTACAACTTGAAAGTGCTTTGTATGAAGTGAAAATCTTGTAGATTGAAAATAGATTAATATTAAATTGGTAGTAGATTGGTGGTATATTTAAAACACCTTCTACAACCTTCTAACTGAGCTTTTAATTTATTAATTCTAAATTCTTTTTCCTAATACTTCTCCTTCTAGCTTTCAGAAGTTAATTGTAAAATGTGGTGAAATATTGACTAAGTGGGGATGTGGGGAAGCAATTCAATGAGGAATAGATCTTTAGGTCATCAAGTCTACTTTGGTGATAGAGCCACACCCTCCCAAGCTATTGGAAGTCTACAATGAGAAACGATTCTGAAGCACTCAGCGATGCTGTTGTGATCCCAAGCACAAGCAGCCTTGCAATATGCTATACCAACACAGCCCCAATGTCGGTGGACTCAAGGATCAAACTCTTTATTAATTAATAAGAACAAATGACAGAAATTCCAAAACGGAGGGTACTGTGAGGAAACCATACAATTGGCAAGAAGCAACCCAAGATTGCCAATGAAGTGAAATTGAGCCTCAAATGCTATATATTCTCTCAAAGTTGTACCAAGATGAAACTGAAAATCAAATGAATACAGAGTGTTCGAGTGAACAAGAGCAACACCAGAATAGAGATTTTTCTCCACTACGAACAAACGCCCTCCTCAAATATATCTCATAAAGTTTCTTGCCTGGCATCGAAGTCGAATGTCTAAAGTACCTAGGAATGTAACCAAGGTTACAAAGAAGACTGGCGCCCCAAAATACACTACTCTCTCGTAAACATCGCAACCATTGCCACTGCCGACCAACAGCAGTTGAATGTAGACCCACCCAAATACCATTAAAATCCTACTGCCCTCCGAAGACCATTCTAATGGTCAGTTCAAAACTAAACTCTCATAAAAATGTGGGTTCCCAAAATTCATTGCAACAAAAATAGCATTGAATGTACCTACACTACGTTGCGTACCCTCAAAAGGCCTCTTTAATTTACACTTCGGAACCAATAGCACTCCCATCAGTGCCTTCGGTACTGAAAACATCACAACACAAATCACTGTAAGAAAAAAAAACATGAAGACAGCAAATCACAATCAAGACCAACCACTTCTCACAAAACAAATATATGGAAAGGAAGGGAATCAAGAGATTTTTTAGCAAAACATCCGCAGCACAAAAGGGTTACATGTTCAGATGGAAAACTCACAAAATTTCCGAATTAGAAAACCAGTTGGTTCAGTAACCTAAAAAAATAGCTATCAGCAACGCTGCCTAATATCTGCTATAACCCATAACTCTAACACGAACTCAAGCAAAAGAATGCTTGGGGATCAGAAGAAAGATGTACAATTCAAATTCCTGAACCTAATCGATCTGAACAATTATGTTCAGGAAAAAGCGGGAAAACCCCTAATAATTAAGCCGAGCAGATGCAAACTCTTGACATCAATGGCTAACAGTCAGATACGAACAAAAGCAAATTTCGAAGTACCAAAAAAGGCACAAGCAGGGGCGCCGCATAGGCTCACACGAAAAATCGAGCACAGATCACCACAGTAATAGCAATGACAACTACCTCTCTTCTGCCAGCCGCCGCTCGAGATCCACGTTCAGTGTCTGCAAGTCCTTGCCCCTTGCCTCAACCACATTCATGTCACGAGGCCGCGCCTCACCGAAAGGACTCGGCCTCGATCGGGGAACTTCCGGAGTCCCAGGTCTGCTCGACACCCCTCCGGGAGTCCCCGGACGGCTACCCGGCCGCGTGGAATGGCTGCTACCCGGTCGGTTCGAGTGGCTGCTCCCGGGCCTTACGAATCTCTCACGCGGAACCTCCAAATCCGCATCGATCTTGCGGTAGTCCTGGCCCTTCTCCGCCAGAATCTCCTCACGAGGACGAGCCGCACCGAAAGGGTTCAAACGCGCCTTCGGTCTCTGAGCAGGCGACGACGACTGCTGCTCCACCTCCGCTGGTGCTCCTTCCTTCGACCCATTCACCTCACCTGCAGACCCCGGTCGAGGCGGACTGTCCACAGGCACAGTGCGAGGAGCAAGCTTCAAACGCGGCCTCTCAGACACGCGGGGAGCCTCAGAATCACGGGACAAAGGCTCCTTACGCGACCAACGATCGGCATCGGCGCCTGCCTCCCTGTAAGACGAGTCGAATCCACCGCTCAAGCCTCGGCTCGCAGGAGCCACGCTCGGCACGAACTTCTTGCCCTTGCCCCAGTTGTCCACCTCGTCAGCTCGAGAAGGCATGTCACGATCCCCACGAGGATGGTCGTCGAATCCGCCCATGCTCACTCGACGCTCCTCATACCTGACAATCCAACAACACGATCAGCTGCTCGGTCAAAATTAAAAAAAAACGATGCCCTCACACTGCTAGACCCTCGCTTCTTCTCCCCCTGCCGCGAATTCGCACTCTGGTACTTCTCTCACGCTCCAAACCCTAACACCATCTACGCAATTCGGTACCTCATGCCATCCATTCCCATCATCCCACCGATGAATCGCACTCACAGTTCACTCACTCTTTCACGCCATCCGCATTCGAATCTCCTCCAAACAGATGGACCACATTCGCTCACATACCCAAACTCTCGCCGGGCCTGCCCCCTCTCCCACACAACCCACACAAACCCTAACATCCACTCTTTGCACATTCGCATACCTCCCGGACGACCTGCGATCGTTGTAACCCTCCGCCGGAGCAGCGGGAACGAACTTCTTCGTCGATCCCCAGTTGTCCACCTCGTCCGCGCGGGACGGCAAGTCCCGGTCGCTCACGCGACCCCCGCGGCCGCGATCCTCCTCATAGCCTCCCCGGTCGGCCCCGCGCTCGCTCGGCAGCGAAGGCACGAACTTCTTCGTGGCGCCCCACTTGTCGTCGGAGTCCGCGCGCGACGGCCCCTCGTCTCGCTCGCGGCTGCGGTCGCGGCCGAAGCCCCCGCGCTCTTCACGGTCCCCGCCATAGCCCCCTCCGAAGCCGCCCCCGCGGCGCTCCTCGCGCTCACCGCCGCGGTCGTTGGCTCCTCCACGGAAGCCCCCGTAGTCCTTGAAACCGCCCCCGAGCCCTCCGGCTGGCGCGTCCTCGTCCGAACGCTCACGTGGGCCAGTGGGTAGACTCAGCATCTCCTCTGTCGTGAGTTTCGTGCTGTCGGTGTAGGAGCTTCGCTGCTTCCCGCCGGGGCCGACGTACTTGCCCACCGTGAGCTCGCTGAGCGACATCGTGACGCCCTTGTTCTTCTTCTTGCTGGGTTTGCTGCGCGAATCGCCCAGCGAGGGGAACGCCTCCTCTTTGACGCTACCGGGCGCCTTGTACGTCTGCGTCTCGCGCTCCTTGGCTTCCTGGTCCGCAAGCTCGGCCTCCTGCGCCCAGGCGCCCGCTCCGCGCCACGCCCCAGCCATGGCTGCACAGACAGGCGCTGCTGCTGCTGCTGCGACCACGAAGCTCTAAAACACGAAATGTAGAGCCAGGAGATGAGCGAGGGATGTAATGAAGCGGATTGCGAAGGGCCAGGACAAAGAGCCTTCACGCCCTTCCCTGTCTCTCTTTTCTCTTCCTTGGTTGGGTTTGCTTTGGGGGCTCCTGGCTGCTGCTCACTGCTTTCCAGTGCAGGCAGCCAGCCTCTCTGTCTGCTTGTCTGCTGGGTTGCTTCTCTCTCAAATTTTACCCCTCCGTCCCCTCACACCACCCCCTTCACTTCACTTGGGCTCCTCTCTCCTCCTTCCTCTCCCACGTTCATCCGTTTGGATGAACAACCAATTGAAAGAACCCTAAAAAAACATCCCCAAATTGTAACAATTTGGCTTGGAATTATATAAACTCACAATATAACAATGCAAAAGAGGCACACATGTATTTCTATTTGAACTCCTCCCCCTTGGGAAAAATCTAGAGCTGTTGATCTTAGTTTAAAAAAATTCTCCTTGTCTCTAATGCCGTTGATTTCCAATTAAAAAAAGTAAACGGCCTCATCTCTAATGATGTTGATCTCCAATTAAAAATGTAAATGGCCTCATCTCTAATGCCGATGATCTCCAATTAAAAAAGTAAACGGCCTCATCTAATGCCGTTGATCTCCAATTAAAAAAGTAAACAACCTCATCTCTAATGCCGTGGATCTCCAATTAAAAAAGTAAACAACCTCATCTCTAATGCAGTTGATCTCCAATTAAAAAAGTAAACAACCTCATCTCTAATGCCGTGGATCTCCAATTAAAAAAGTAAACAACCTCATCTCTAATGCAGTTGATCTCCAATTAAAAAAGTAAACAACCTCATCTCTAATGCCGTTGATCTCCAATTAAAAAAGTAAACAACCTCATCTCTAATGCCATTGATCTCCAATTAAAAAAGTAAACAACCTCATCTCTAATGTCGTTGATCTCCAATTAAAAAAGTAATCGGCCTCATTTCTAATGCTATTGATTTCCAATTTAAAAAGTAAACGGCATCGCAGTTGATTGCCGTTGTGAAAAACAATCTTGGCCGTTGGTGCTTTGGGATACAAATATGGACAATATGTAGAATGCGCATGGATATATGTGGGATATATTTATATCCATATGAATTATATAGATATTCTTACAACAAATAGATTTCATATATCCCATATTATTTGCAAGTGAGACCAATATTAAAGAAATACAAATACGGGGGATATGCCGCAAGCACCTATCTCATTTTCTCATAAATATGGGGTATAGTGATACATATATCCCTTTCAGATTTTTTCGAAAAGTTTAACCACCAATGGTTGAATGACTCATGTACCCCATGAATTTTTCATGTATGATTTCTTACAATGACAATGAGTTCAAAAGAGGCATTAATTGTCTTTTTACCAATTTATAGGATTTGTAGTAAGGTAAGAGACTCTCTTTGTATGGAGTGACTATTTGCACCACTTAAAAATATAGTTTAGAAATTTGAAATCTACTCCATTAGGTACCAAAAGGGTGGTTTTTAAAATTGTAGCATAATTAGGGACTCTTCTCTTAATTGCTACAATATAACTATTCACATTGTGTGAGGAATGCCTTCCAAAAATTGAATGTATTATTCACAACTCTCACTAATATACCTCTCAAAAAAGGTCCCAAATGAGAATACATATACCACTTGTAGCTATTAAATTTTTTTTAATTTTTAATTTTTAGTTTCAAATGACAATTAGTTTTTTTTCAATGGATAAATATACAAGGTTGCTAGTTTTGAAAAATCAAATAAGAAAGAGAAAAATATAACACCTTTGGTTTCAAAAGATAGCTTAAATAATCTAATATCATTTTTTAGGATATGTTAGCACCAAAGGGAATTACATCTTAATCTTTCACATGGAACCTAAATTTTTAGATCATGGATTAAAAAAATCCACAAGATTCCTTCCAACCTTAATTTTCCATTGTATTCAAGTAGTTTTACTCCTCTCAAAGCGTAAAGAATGCCTACTTGGTGCAAATATACTTGCATGGAAGTGTGGCATTGCCAAATGAAACCTTGAAATTTATGTGATTTTGAAGTTATATAAGATTTGTTGCCAAATGGGACCCTTAAGAAGTAGGGGTAGTCCATTTCCAAAATTGCAAAGCTGCAATGATGACTTTTAAACAAAAGTTGTAAAACATAATCCATAAAGCATATCCATACAATTTTATCTACTATCAATGCACTAATCTATTTTTTTAAATAAAATTTAAAACTTCATATTGAAAATTCCTTCTAAAATAGATTTTAGATCAAATATGTGTAATTTTCACAAGAATTTTTTTCTTTAAATTCAAAATCTCAAGTTCTATTATGCTAGTTTAATGATTTCTATTTATTCAATCTTTTTTTATGGATCACTTTTTAAACTAATAGAAATTACTTTATGAACCAAATATACTTGTGCCCCTAGTTTGAACTTTAGAATATTTCCAAAGAAAAGCTATTAACCTCTAAAGTCCCATTGTCCCTACGGGGAACAAAATGAATTTTGGGCAGGCTTGTATGATCTCAATTTTTATTGAAACTTTTCCAAAAGATAGAAAAACTTATGAGCTTTTGGGGAATACAATTTTTATTTCAAACGGTGCTTGGGAGTAAAAGTTATGCCACAATAACCTCAAAATGGGGGAGACTGGGCAACAAAAAAAATCCACAAAAAATTGAAATAAAAACTTCAATATTTTTTGTCTTGTAGATTATATTTTTTGTAAATGGAAAGCTTTGATTCATTCCATTTGGATTAGAGATGTGAAAGTTATGGAGCTTCTTGTTTTGTGGGCAATCGTAGCAACTTCTGAAAAGAAATTATTTCATTCACTTTGAATGCTAATATCTTTCAGTCTATAGGGTGAAAAATCACAAAAAAGTTATCACGTGATATAAGACAAGTGTAGAACAAGATCCTATAGTCAAATTTTTAAAAACATTTTTAAAAATTTATTTTGTAGATGAACGTAACAGAAGTTGTAGTTTAAAGTGGTTTTGATACCAAAATGGCTTTGGGACTTTAGGGGTTAAAATCTATATCATACAAATGTGAAAAAAACACAATATAAGAATCTACAAACATTTAAATTGGATGAAGACAAGAAGACTTTGGATTTGGTACATATTTGCATTTATCTTGTTGTTTGACATTATTTTGAATACTTAGTCCTTAAGGGGTTAAGATTTTTTCACCCAATAATTATGTGCTTCTCATTGTAGGTAAAATGGTTGCCCTATACTAGTGAGATGGTTGGAGTTTTTTTCCACAATAGTATTATGCAAGAAGGCATTATGAAATGCATTTATAAATAGTTATATTGCTATTTAAATGGTCACAATGTTTTCTTCAAACACATACAACATAGCCTAAAATAGTCATATTTAACGATGGATTAGTATCTTGATATGCAATTCCTATTCTAGTCACTAAGTTAAGTCACTTCACTATCATCACTCAAAGTTTCAATTGTAGCTACAAAGTCTTAGACTATTTAAATCATTACATTGTGATTCAAAGTTTGTGTACTTAAGAGTGATAAACTTAGTGTGAATGCACTTATAATAAGAATATTTTTAGTTATCTAGAATACCTAAAGAAGATTAGTCTATTGTTTTAGGAAAAATCTAAGAGCATCTTTAGCAATGCACAGGAAAATAAACTTGTCATACCTTATGATAGGCCCCACCTGATTTTTGGGCGCCCATTGGAAATAGGGTGGAGATACACCAAGATCTAGTTCCCATGGTGTGGCAATTAAGAGTTTAGAATGTGGAGCTCTATCATTTGTGTGGGGCCATTGAATAGAAAAAAATTCTTTGCTTGAGAGCTCTTTTTGTCAATACCATACTAGAAGTCAAAAGTAGGAGATATGAGAGGATAGAGTGTGAAGACAAAAATTTCAAGTGGCCTCTATTGAGAAATGATAAAGGCTACTATTAGTGGGATGTTTATAATTCCTTGGGCATGCCAAACCATCTGACAGGGCAATATGGTATGCCTTAGTAGAAATCCATCCTTTAAGGTCCAATAAAAGCAATGGTTTTGCTATGAAGATTTCTTTCAAATGTTGTTGGGGTGGTTTAAATCATATGCTAGATCAACTCCACTAATTCAAATATCCCTTTCCAATTTGATTAAAACTCCACCTTCAATGGTTGAATATTCATAATCATTATATATTCTATACAATAAGTTCATTTAGAATTTTAATCAATTCATAACGTCTTTTAAGGACATCTAGAAAGGGCTTTTTATGTGGAAAAAATAAACTCAACATTGGTTTTGACAAGCCTATCAAAGGCCTCAAGTCAATCTTCTTCATGTATATGAACCAAAGACATCATCATTTATTTATGTTATGAAATTAAAATAGTTGGATATGCTAGCTATTGAATATTATAATTCAAGTATATTGAACTATCCACCTAAAATAAAACAAAAACATTAAAGTCTATATTGTCAAAAGTTGCACATATAGTACAAATAGAGCAAAAAATCTCATTGCAAAATGTTTATATTGGCCAAAACAAATTTATCATACTACTAAAATTATAAGTCCCTCTGTAATATCACAAATGCTACCATTAATACTAGAGGCTCGTGCTTGCCATGCTACGCATTCATTGTATCACATATTAGTAAAATTTGATATATTTAATAGAATGCATGATAATGATTTCAATAAGTTTTTAAAATAATTATTTTAATTATTTTATAAAAATATTTTCAATCATGCATACATAGAAATCATATTTTCACACAATGTAATATTACTATAATATCACTTTTTACAAAGGGTGATATTATAAAAATAATACAGTTGTTGCAATTGAAGTGATATTAAAGAGGATCAATATGGTGATATTATAAAGTTAGAAATTTCATTGCTTTTCTTGGCTTTATACTTCTTTTGCATTTCTATGATTTTGTGCTTCTGTAAGCTTTGAGCTTATGATTTCAATTTTCTATTGCTACTACCAAATGATTTGAGAAATTTATTAGATTGAACTGATTTTGGATTTTACAATAATTAAATTGTTCATGAAGCTTTTGAGATTTACAAGTTTTTCCTTTGAATTCTTCTATATATTTGGGTTGCCATTGTTTGTAACAATTGAGTCAAATTTCTAATGCATTTTAATGTATGTGTATCTTTTACCATATTCATCATTGCATGTATTTCATTCATCATTCATTAAATTTCTATTGTTTATTTCAGTATATGCTTATTTATAAAAAAAATTATATAAAGATTTTAGTAATTTTTATTTGAAGATTTATTGAAATTCTTGCTCTGCATTCTATCTAATACATAAAAATTCTAATGGTGAATGTGTAGCATAGCAAGCACCAACTGCTAGTAATAAAATAAAAATAGAAATGAAATGATTTTTTCTGTAAGAATCTTAATTTTCATTCAAAGATTTATTTCAAATACTTTAGCCCCTTTGAATTTACAAATTTGTGACACTGCTTTCTAAAATGAAATTTAGAACAATATTTTCATAATGACTTTCAAACAAAATTTATAAATATAATCCACAAATCATATCCATACTATTAGATAATTTACTAAACTAACTAATATTTTTCAATAAAATTTAAAACCAAAAATCACAAAATCCTTTTAAGTGGTTATTAATAGAATATTTGTAATTTTACATGAGAGTTTTTTTCTTTAATATCAAAATGTTATGTTTTAATCATGGTGATGTTTTGAGATTTTATTTATTTACATATTGGAGTCATTTTTGAATGGCCAATTTTTAAACTCAAAACATTAGTTTTGAAGTCAAATATATTTGTGCTTTTTGAACCACAAAATATTTAAGAAGAAAAATTCTAAATTTTTTTTTAAACTCTCAAAATCTATATTGTTTAAATGTTAGTAAGAAAACTAACACAAGGATGTATCAACATTTAGATGGATAAATAAACAAGGTTCTATATACTTAACCCCTTTAGGATATTAATTGCCCTACTATTTACAATACAAAAAATTTGCATACAAGACCGTGTGAAACCATGTAAGTCTACATACTAATGAGATCTCTCAATGACTAATGTGGGATATTATTATTATAGATTTGATGCCTCCCTTCTAGTTGTTTAAATTGGAGGCCATTGATTTTGTTTTATTCTATTGAAGCTAGGTTTTTTGATAGGTGGGGATAGTATGCAATCACATGTAGCCAACACATTCACTTACTTCTACCATCTCAATCAATCAAAAATTGCAAGTGAACAAGATTGGCAAGCTACTCATACAACACTTTTGACACTATTGTACATGATGGATTGTATGTAGATTTTTTGGTATTGTAAACCATAGGTTAATTTTTGCATCAAACATCCTAAAGGGATTAAGGCATGTTTATATTCATTCACTATGCCAAATTTGAAAGTCTAGTCTTTTAGAGGTTAAGATTACATTCTACACTTTTTTTTATTCCAATTGTGTTATACAATGAAGGGTGACAAGGTACTAGCTTCATCTTGTAATCTAAAAATTTCACACATATAATAAAGCTCATGCTTTATTTTTATAGTAGGATAATTCAATTTTAGAGAAAAACATTCCACCAATAATTTCATATTTGTAAAGAACCTTAAAACTTATCACAAGGCAAGCCAACAACTCTAACTTCACCTATAGCTTAGGCAAAAAGAAAGAAGAATTAGAACATCACAAAGCAAGATGCCTAGTACTTGAGGCCAACAAAGACATGAATGTGGAGAAAATTTTCTAATACCTGTATAAAAATGATCCTAGGAACAATCCTCTTGTTTTGAAAAATATTCATCAAACAACCTATTCCCTCTGTCCCAAAATGAATGTCCACAAGTTTGTTGAGATTTTCATATACAAAGAGCTAATCATAAAGTTGGTCCTATGTTTGTAAATGGTTGGGCTAAGAGTTAATCGTAAAGTGTTTAATACACACTTTACAATTAACTCTAATATATCACTAGAATCAATGAAGAACATTGCATGTGTTCATTGCAACCTACATAAAATTAACCACAAAGAAGTCTCCATACGGCCTACGTAATACAACCTTAAAACATTTAAAGTAAAACAATCGTTTTGGGATGGTGGGAGTAACATTGTCTAGGAACTGAGTTAGGATTGTAAGACAAGATGCCCAATACCCAACAAAGACAAGATTGTGGAAAAAACATCCTTAAGATCACAAAGGCAATCCTCAAAACAATCCACTTGTAGAGAAAAATGTCCAAAACTATCTTAACATCCATACCAAACCTCACTGCCAATCGCAGGGTAAGCACCAGCCCAACAAACACCTGAAAACCAAAAAAGGAATAGGGGAAGACCCTAAACCCTAAACCCCTAAGAAAACCCTAAACCCTACACAAGATGCCTACTCCCCAGACATGAATGTGGAGAAAGATCCCATGAAGGTGATCTACTTGTAGAGAAAAATGTTTCATCAAACTACCTAACGTAACATCCGCTCTCAACGCCCAAGATCCGAGCAAACCAGAAAACTCGGTCAAAAACAGGAAAAGCAGCAGCAAAAGGGAAACTACGCCGTCCCACTAAGCAAGATGCTTAATTCCCACCGAGACAGGAATATGTAGAGAATGTCCCGCGTCCCCTGTGAACGTGATCCTCCCAAACGAGGCTTCCTGCGACGCTGCAGTAACGCGCAGGGAGAATTGGATGGTTTGTGTATTGGTCCTTCCAACGCCGATTACGAATTCCGAAGGAGTGGCCGTGAGAATGACGTCTAGAGGGTTCGTCCAGGTGAGCGTGTAGCGCTCCCCGACGGACATGACGTTCGTCACGGTCCTGGCGATGGTTTTGGTGCCCACTAGAGTGGCGAAGGTGATGGAGGGAGTGTTGAGGTCGGCGGGGATGCCGGGAGAGTGGGGGCATAAGCTTTTGATGGCGGAGAAGATTTCTGCGGGAGTGGACATGTTGCCGGAGCAGAGGAACTTCACGTAGTCGAGGTGACCTGGGAGAGACAAGTGTACATAGATGTGAGCTAGGGAACCCTAAGCCCTAAAACCCTAAACCCTGAACTCTGAAACCCTGAACTCTGAGCCCTAATTGATGTATAAACCCATATTTGATTTTGATGTATTTAACCCATTGTCTGATTTTCGTTTTCGTTTTTCACTCAGTGCGATGCTGAACTGTTATTGCATTCATGAGGAGTTTCCTCAACACTTTAGGAATAGGAATCTAGATTTCACTAGTGCATGATCTTGACTTCGTGTCATGAGGGAGGTGCCAAACTGCCAGAGGAAGAAGACTACGGACACGCATTATCCACGCATTACATGCTATGATTTCTTATACCATTTTGAAGTAGGAGCGGCAGCAAAAAATTATTTAGACCAGAACAATGTCGAACCAGAGTAGATCAAAATTTAAGCTGTAACATGCTCTGACGTGCGAGGAGAATGGTTGGCTGGTTTAAGGAGCTTTCTATTGCTCAAATGGAGCTCTGGACAAGGTGTGAGGGACTTGTTTTTATGCCCATGCAGAGGGTGGGCGCTCAACAAGGATTCTCTGGCATGCTATGACAATCTACAAGTGATGCATGGTTAAGTGAAGGACCAGGGAGTTTCAGCTCGGTGCAAGTAACGACTGTTTGGATAAATGGGTGTACAAGATCGACTGGCCTTGCAGAAGAGTTGATGGACAGAGGACGGACTGACCTGCATCGAAAACGAGGCCTGGATTTTTGGCAGCGTTGATGTTAAGTGCTCCACCTCCCATTTCATAGGGAGTAGCATCTTGCAACATAGGAGTAGCACCTCCAGAAATTTGTTGCGACTGGATGGATCGCCCTTGCCGGTCGAGGACATCAGCTGTGGTGGCCAAGGCGGAAGACAGCGCGGCTGGACTCCACGTTGGGTACTTCGCTTTCAGCAGTGCAGACAGACCCGTCACATGAGGGGTTGCCATACTTGTTCCCGACATCATTGCAAACCGTTCGCCTACAAGTCCAACACCAAACCATCTCAACGCAACTCCCGAAACCTTAAACCCTGAACTTGGAACTTGGTTAAGCATCGCAAATTCTCTTGCACCGAAGTTGTGAAAGGATGCACAAAGTTCGACAGAATCTATCCGCCTAGCTTTCCAATTGATACCTTAATTTTACAACTATTTTTGTGGAAAATTCGCTGGTTATGAATTTACGCATAATACACTTTTTCAAAAAGCATGTGCACTTTGAAGAAATTCGATGAACTCTATCTTCATGAAGTAGCATGAAGGCAAGAGAAAGAAACAATATTAATATTTGTCTAGCCAGGATCGAAGAAGTGAAGCTAGGCACCAGCAATACAGAGTACACATACAGATGCTGAAGCGGAGTGTTAATTATACCCTGATAAGCAGCGTTGTCTACAGCGATGGGAGTCCACGCTCCCCAGATGAGAAAACCCGGTCCCATGACGTTGGGTTTCAAAATATCAGCCTCATTGAAGTTGAAATCTTTCACGTTGGGGCCTCTGGAGGAGAACAAGGCCACCTGCTGGGCCTGGCCCGTGTAGAATGTTCTTTGACCATTGCCCACTTTCGCTGAAGCTCCGAACGAGAGGATTTTCCCGGTCTGGTCCTTCTTGGTGTTGGCTTCGTAGTAGCTCAGAAGGGCCTGGCATAGCACATATGAGTAGTTACTGTTAGTGCCACTTGAAGTTGAAGCAACAAGCTTGAGATTCAAAACGAACTTAAAATAATCTATTGTATAAATTTATGACTCATTTGAGGTAACAAATGTCCAGCGCAAGTAAAAGAGGTACGTGGCTTGCAATTCCGCTATTTCAATTATTTTCAGCTTGCAGCACGGAAATAGAACTTTTCATGCTTATGTTTTTTTCTTACTTGGATTCGTGTGAAGTCAACATTGAACAGAACAAGACAAAACAAATGAAAATCGATTTTCTAGTTATCTCAACTGAAGCTTGTAGCTTCGACCTGCGCAATCTATAGCTAGTGGCCTTATTTGAAGATTCTGTGTGTGATCTCAATGCTTGAAATGGCTTCTTGCCAGAAAACTAATTGATGAGGTGATGAAGGCTTACAGTTGAGTCAACTGTAGTGAGAAGGGCAATGGCAGGAACTCGAAGGGGCACAGGGTCAAACTTGCTGCCAGAGCCGTCACTATCCACAACCAAAACCACACCACTTGCGCCTACAGCCTCCACAGTCTTCACCAATTGCTGTAATGTACTTCCGCCAAAAATGTAACTGAAGCCGAAAGTGCAGATGAGAAGTTTGCCACTGATCACGGCTTTGTCAAACAAAGAAGGCTCTTGGCAATCGCTTGGGGAAAAAAGCGGATTGCTTTGTCCTTGCAGGGTTGCATCTTGAGCTAAAATTAACGGGTACAAGGCTTCACCTTTTGTCGCCGCTGTGATCACAAAACGCCAATACTCCATCAGATTGAAGCGTAATATCACGCATGATCACAGAAGTAGATTAACATGCATAGTGAGGGAGGGGGTCTAGCTTGCTTAAGATTCAGGTTTCTTTGTATGTACATTTCCAAGTTCTCGAAAGAAACACTTCTGTAATTCTAGTGCAAACTTCATGAAAATCTACAACTTTTTTGTAAATAGAAGCTACAAAAAGTACATGAAATTACTTACGAGCTATTCCTGTTCCGTTCAGAACCGTCATATCTCCAAGAGTGATCACGTTCCGATAAGTCCTGTCATCGACTCCAGCTGCCACCGAGAGCACCCAGGGACTGAAGGATGTTACCGACTTGGGAAAAGGACCCCCGTTTCCAGCCGCTTGAACAACAAGAATGTTCGCTTTGACAGCATTCAGGAGTGCTACATCCAGGATATTCAAGAAGGTACTTGGAGGACCTCCAGGTGGGGCATTAGGTCCAAGAGACAGATTGAGTATGTCGACCCCATCGGCAACAGCCTGCAACCAAAAACCACTGCCATTTGAGATTCTATAACTATAACAAAGGCTTTGCATCAAAGTTAGCAACAAAAGCTTTTCATCATGTCTAGACGTCAAGGTTTGCGTGTCACAATTGAGGTTTTCCGAGATGTCAAGGAGCTTGAAGAGACTTGAAGTAACCAAGTTGACGATGGAAAATGAACCTTATCGCAAGCAGCAATAACATCTGGTATGAACCCCCCTATAATCGGAAACAATGCCTTGTAAACTGCAATTCTGAACGACAAAAGAAGAACTTGCTGTTAGTTCACTTGAACAGGAATACCAGGCACTGACAAATACAGGAATGTGGAAGCAGTCAAGATATTACCCCTGTTCACATGCAGTGTTCTCCACTGATTCTGCCGACATAAAATTCGTCCCTATCTTAATTACATTTGTCTCAGTATGATCAGTTGAATTCATCGTTTTAAAACCATGAATCCTTGGCCCTTCAGGGATTAAGTGCCTTTCCGAACTATGCACCCTTGACAAGACAACTAAGTGCAGGAACAACAATTCATGCCTAGGACTTCCTAGGTATAAATTAAGGATCCTTGCTTGAAAACAAGATAGGTGATTTACAGACTTGGTAGATGAGTGATGAGATGTAGTCTAGCTCATGTGACTCTCAAGTACAGGGCAATTGAACTCACCGCGCTCTGGGTGCCATGCCACTTGCTTTACCGTATGTAACATTGTTGACTACAACTGGCACTCCGTAGTTTCCAGCAGCAGTAGAAGCCACGTGGCTGCAATAAATTCTCCACACAAGACTGAGAAATAGGCAAAAATCGTTTGTGCGGAACTTACTGCATAAGCTCAATCACATAAATACAGACACCTGCCTTACAATTAGACATGTTCCCTGGTAAAATTATGTTGCATTCGAATTGAACATGACAGAAATTTTCACACGTCATTAAGCACTGAAACGATGATGATAGGAGAGCCCTAGAAGTGAGTGAAGAAATTTAATAACCTTCCATGACCGTCGCCGTCCAACGGGGATGCATAATGCAGAGAGGCGTTAAATACACCATCTTCACTGGCAGCAGCAGCAAAATGCCGTGCTGCAATGATTTTCCCATTGCAAGAGCCAGCGGGAAACTCTTTGGCAATCTCACAACCTCCTCGGAACTTTTGCAGAGGACCATAGGGCTTCTCTCCTACAGTCGAGAAACTAGGATGCGTGGGGTCAATGCCCGTGTCCACTATGCCAATGACCACGTTTTCCCCGGCACCTAATACTCCACCCATCTCCGACCAAATCCCCAAAGGTAGTCCCAGATACTCTGGAGTGTGCACCGTTGCCATTTGCACTTTGTAACTCTTCTGCACATGCACCACTGAAGGATGCTCCGCCAACTTCGCGGCCTATGACAGGGACACAAGTCTTCGAGATTATAATTTGCCACTTTACCATAATGGGTTTCAGGTTAGTGCAATTTCCACTCACACTCTAAGTGCACTGTTATTGATCTATGATAACAACAAAAGAACATATGCTTTACAAAACTTATAAAATCTGGTTTTATAAATTCTAGAAGGATGTCAATGGAGATATCTGGATTGATTTCTGTTGTGACCAAACACCAAACTTGTCAAAAGTGCACAAACTTGTACTCTCTCCGTCCCGAAATAAGTGTCCGCATTGGAACCTCATGTTTTTGATACCAATTTCATTGACCATATTGTAAAATGCATAATTCCAAATCGTATTTCACCACAATCGATGAAGAACATTGTCTGTGTTCATCGTAATCTAGATGTCTGTGTTCGTATCAGGACCTGATAGAGCTTAAGATTCTGTACCTGGTGAGACGTCAGTCGAACAGCAGCCCCATTGAGGATGTGAGTGAAGCTGTAGAGCTTGGTGAAGTTCAGCTCCTGGAAGACATCGCTGAGAACTGAATGGTGCTTTTGAATTAAATGGTTTTCGTACTTTCGCACCAAATCCTTCACATGAGCTCTGGAAGAAAAGAAATTGATTATTGGTCATTTCTTTTGGCTACAGATCACTGACTACAGATTGAAGACTTACGATAGCAGTGTTGCCCTTTTAATGCAATTTTTCATTTACTAATGAAGTGATTCGGAAGGTGACAGTTCAGCATTATGAGAAAAAACTCTAAAATAGATGTGATAAACAATCAGTTGGAATGCAAGTGTGCACCATAGTTGAACCTAATATGAGACTTTAAAGTTTGTGAAAGACGGTACAACACACCTTCGATGATGTTTCTTCCAGTTGTTTGTGAAGTACTTGGCTGTGCCTCGCAAACCAGGAATCTCCCCTTTATACCCAACGACGGGCTTACCTTCCAAGAGCACCATGTACGTGTCCACATCTGCAAGCTTGGCTTCATAACCAGGCATAAGAGCCCCTAATGATAGACTTACCACTAGAATCCATCTCACCCAGCTCAGCAACGCAACTTCCATCTCCACTCCCTTCGCTGGGCTCAAGTTATGTGCCTTATATCTTGTGGGCTCGCGAGCGCCAGCCCTGCAATCCATCCCTGTGGAGCCCTAGTCAAAGAAACCACGAAACAATACAATTATCAGAGTTTATCAGTTCTCCTCTTCTCTGTAAGATGGATTCTGACACAAACGAAAGCTGGCACTGATACATTCCATTCTGCCTTGAAATTGCATCATGTAATACAACTAAATAAATGATTAAGCCGAATAGAATAATCCCTTGAAAAGCAGACAGATTAGAATCCTTACTTATCCTGCAAGATCATGTGGATCTCACCACAAGGATCCTTGATCAGCGCTGTTACACAACATCCAGATGCTGCATCAGTGCCGCTAGACTTCGTGTCACACATGAGTGCAATCCAATCCACTCCCAATCATCAAAAATATCTGTAAAAGAGGAAGAAAGTTAAATATGAAAATCACCTTGCTTTGACGAACAAAAGTTAGAGCAATCGACCAAAAAAACTACCTACACTGCGCGCATGCTATGATGACTGATGTCAGTAACTGACCATACTTAAGAAGCTGCACCTAAGAAGATTTACACTGTAGTAACTGCTGGCTTTGGTTCACACATTCCATAGCCATGTGAAATTGTAACATCGACCAAAGATGCTGTGACTAACAGCATTGAGCAGCTTCTATCCTAAATTTTCCTCCATTGGGGACCCAGGAAGCGTGGCGTACGTCCGAAGAATCTAATCATATTACAAAAATTCAATCCCAGTCATTCTCCTCACTTTCAATACCCACAGCGATCACAAAACCTCTATTCATTCAAACCGACTCATTAAACACTCTGTTCTCAAGAATTTAGCCCACACAAATACAACCCCTATTGCAACCCAGCTTCACCATAGCCAAATACTCAGCCCTCAAAATGAAACAACTCTTCTAGCTCCCCCCCCCCCTCTCCACCATAGCAAAATTCAAATGAAGTCAAGAATGGACCCTTCAGCTACCTTTCTTGCAGCACAAGAATTGACAGCTATTACCAGCGCAGCAAGCACCCTGCCTTTACTAACACTCGACGTGACTGTCAGCAAAGATACTGACCCTTAAGAAAAGGAATGTAGCGCGAGCGCGAGCTTCTGTGCTTGAACCCACAAGTACAATGGCGCAGCATGGAAGCCAGCTAGAACCCACGGAGCTAGCTAGCTCTTAACCGGTGAACCATCCTCAGGCTAGCTAGGGAGCGAGAATAATGATCGAGGGGCTAACTAGTCCCAATAGATTGATTTGAGTTAAATATTCCCGTCCTGAACATGCATGGGCATGAGGAGAGCTAGCTAGCGCTGTGACCGAAACGAAACGCCATGCCATGCATTGAATGTCGATGCAAACCGGCCATGGCGAGAAGGAAGGAGACAAGCGAAGAGCCGCCAGCTAGCGACGACGCACCAACTGTCGTGGCCACCAGCTGCGAAGTTAGCTGATGCTCATGAGTACTACTCCAACACTACCAGCTAGCAATGCAGCTTGCAAGCTCGATCGACGGGCATCGGCTTGGGCAAGGACGTACACGCACGACTCCAGCTAAGATAGCTGCTCGCTTACCTCGCCATGATGACAGCCGCGCTCCAACCCAACAGCAGTGGAGACATACAGTATAGCCTCCTCCGGCTAGCTAACTTGTCACTACTGCAGGTCTGTATAGTCCAAGCGAAGCTGAGGCATTGCGTGCCATTGCGCCTCCCGTTTGGAAGCGGAAGCTGATGGCCATGGCAATTGGGGGAGGTGGGGCAGGCTTGGCTTGTCCTCGTCGTTGTCTTGTCCGCAGCTGTGCGAGCTGGGAGCTTGGGCCGGCCTCGTCCGTCCTCGCCTGACTGCAGTGGCGAGGCAGGATGGCAGCAGAAGAGCTGGCTGGCTGGCTGCACGGAACCCGAAGACTGGGGAGCGCGCCTCTCCAGGAGGGGAGCAAGGGGAAGTCCCCTCCCAAGACCCCGGGTCTTGGACAGCCTGGTGGAGCGCAGTTTTCCATGGGCGGGTGCAGGAGGAGGAATTGAAGTCGGCTCCGGCTTCCGATGACCACACTTATGGAGTTCATGGGAATGGAAAGTTACATTTATGGAGGGGACCGAGTGGACTGGATAGGTAGATGACGTGACGCTTTTTTACCAAGGGAGCCTCCGTTTTTACCCTTCAGTAAAAAAAATTAACTCGGGGTAAACTTACCTAGGAAAGAATTCGAGTTCTAGGATCTAAGAAGAAATCAGTGTGCTTTTGTTAAATGGAGGATGTTAAAGTGGTCATTTGAAGTCTACGTTTCTACCCTTGGGAAAAGATTAGATTGGAAATTTTTATTTGCCACTCTTTGTGAAATTTGTAAATGTGGAATTCAAACTTGGGATCACAAGCCTCAAGTAAGTTGTGGAAAGTGAAGAACACAATTATAGGAGAGGTGAAGAATGTAGGATGCTAAATAACTACAAACAAAGGAGGTAATTTTTTACAATTACACTTAGTTAGTGCAAGGGGGAGAGAGACGCAAGATGTAGATTTCGAATGACTACTTTGACAAAGGCAAGATGTAGACTTCAAATTACTATTGCGATAGAAGTAGGATGCAAACTTCAATTTTTTTTTTACATTTACACTTAGTTAGTGCAAGGGGGAGAGAGACACAAAATGTAGATGTCAAATACCTACTTTGACAGAGTGGGGATGCAAACTTTGAATGACTACTTTGATGATAGACATAGGAGGCAAACTTCAAAGGACTGCTTTGATGATAGATACAAGAACAAAGAGTTGGAATGACTACTTTGATAGAGGCAAGGTGCAAACTTTGAACAACTACTTTGATAGAGGCAAGGGGTAGACTGTGAATGACTACTTTAATGGTAGATTACTTCAACAGACGCAAGGTTCAAACTTTGAATGACTACTTTAATAGCATGCTTTTCAAAAAGAAGTGATGGACACACTACAATATCTTTGGAGAAAGTTGATTCTTTCTTTGAGCTCGAGTATATTTTTAGGTATTTCAACACTATTCTAGGGGACTTCGCTTGACAATTTTATAATATTATAAACCAACCTTAGGGATCCCAAATTAGGCTAGGAACTTACCCCCTCATTATCCCTTTTCTACCGTAAAAAAATATTGAAATTTATTAATATATTTGGTAGTCAAGGTTGGCATTCTTGGAAAATTATTTAAAGTTGCCGAATGTAACTTAATAAGTACTTGGAAATAGAAATATTTGGATTATTTATATAATATTTAAAAAATTAATAATATCTCAACAATTCCAACAGGTGGTTCCAAGCATATTTTGGAGCAATCTTCACCATTAGCTACAATATTTATCATTAGCAATTCATAGAATTTGAAAAATTTGAAATTCATATTTGGAATCCCAAAGCATAAGTGTAGGAGAGAGGTTGAAAAATACAAAATTAAACCCTAAAGGCCTATCATGTTTAGAAGTTTAAACTTCCTTCAAAATATTTGTCTTCGAAGCAAGATTGTTGAAGGAGAATAATGAACCTAATAGGAAGTTATCCTTTTTAATATAATAATATAATATAACTAGCGGTTGGCGCTTGCTATGCTACACATTCACCATTAGAATTTCATTAGAATTTTTATGTATTAGATAGAATGCAGAGCAAAAATTTCAATAAATCTTTAGATAAAAATTACTAAAATCTTCATATAATTTTTTTTATAAATAAGCATATACTGAAATAAACAATAGAAATTTAATGAATAATGAATGAAATACATGCAATGATGAATATGATAAAAGATACACATACATTAGAATGCATTAGAAATTTGACTCAATTGTTACAAACAATGACAATCCAAATAGAAGAATTTGAAGAAAAAACTTGTAAATCTCAAAAGCTTTGTGAACAATTTAATTGTTGTGAAATCCAAAATCGGTTCAATCTAATAAATTTCTCAAATCATTTGGTAGTAGCAATAGAAAATTGAAATAAGAAGCTTAAAACTCACAAAAGCACAAAATCATAGAAATGCAAAAGAAATATAAAGCTAAGAAAAGCAATGGAATTGTTACCTTTATAATATCACCATATTGATCCTCTTTAATATCACCTCAATTGCAACGACTATATTATTTCTATAATATCACCCTTTGTAAAAAGTGATATTACAAAGGTGATTGTGAACTGCTACTCTATTTCAGTAATATCACATTGTGTGAAAATATGATTTCTATGTATGCATGATTGGAAATATTTTTGTAAAATAATTAAAATAGTTATTTTATAGTTATTGAAATCATTATCATGCATTCTATTCAAATATATAAAACTATTACTAATATGTGATACAATAAATGCGTAGCATAGCAAGCAAGAGCCCCTAGTATTAATAGTAGCATTTGTGATACCACAGAGGGACTTATGATTTTAGTAGTATGATAAGCTCAATCCTAGGGAGATGGTCAAGCAAGATCAACAAGCTAATAGGTTTGTTTCCTAATTTGAATAGCACTACCCAAAGACAACGAGATTTGAATCTAGCAACAATATATACAATTAGTTTACACATTAACACATTCAAAGAATCATCAATAGACTCTAACTAGAACCAAAGGATCTCACAATATTCCTCAATTATCTTCATATTCATTCTTAATCCTCAAACAATCATTCATATTAAACCACAATGACAACAACAATCAACTGAAACATACAACACCATTTAGTATGAATTTTTTTCACATTTATTAATTATCATAAGAAAACATAGATACATAGTCCTTAGTCTAGGACTTGCATGCTCAACTTTTGCAATGGGTGACAATCTAGACTTTCATATTCATTTTTAAAAAATTGTAAAGTGAAAGGTGTTATTGAATGAAAGATATAACTAATATGCTAATAAATTTTGGAAGAATTTGAGAATTGTTCATTCAAATGGTGAGAGTATTCTAGTAAACAATTAATATCTTTTATTTATTTATTTGAAAAATTTCAAAATTGAGAGCAAAAGACAACTTCATATGTTTTTTTACCTTCATTGCTCACAAAATAAAATTCCTCGTAAAATCTACTTCATCATTTGGAATTCAATGGCTCAATTTTTTTAAGTGGATATTGAAAAAAATAATGAATATTTTTTTAAACATATTTTTGGTTGCCCATTTTGACATTGAAAATTGAAAAAAGAAAACTTCCAACTTTTTCATTATTTATTGGAATGACATGAAACAAAGCTTTACGGTAGTAGATTTTGATGAGAAGCATCCATCGCAAAAAACCATGCACTTATTCCAAATTATGAAGTTAATAGAGCCTCCTCAAGTTCTCAAAAAGCCCTCCTTGGTCCGTCCTTTAGGAGTTCACCACTAAAGTCGGAGGTTCTAAAAGAGCACATGCTCTAAAATTGCCCACCTCCTCAAATGTGCACTATTTGTACATGTTACTTTTTTTATAGCCTTCAGCAATGTACAAACAACATACATTTGAGGAGGTGGGCAGTTTTAGAGCCCTATGCCATTTCCACTTCAAAATTTCATAACTAATTCCCAAAAGCTTCAAAAAATATGAAACAAATTGGGTTGGATGCCAATTGTACTTGCCTTTTGAGGGAAATTTACTGAAAAATATTTCAAGAATTTTCACCTCCCCAAAATTCAGTTTCAGCTCTTAAATGGGTGATTTATGGGCCTTCTACCATACAAAACATACTATTTATCCCTGGCTGGGGCAAAGAGTGGGATGAATTTTCCCTGGCGCTCCCAAGGAGTTCAAAAGTTGTTCATCTTCATCACCTTCTTCCTCTTCTTCAAATTCAAGTTCCTCGAAGTTCACAGTCCCTGTTGCCGCAGGGGTGCCGCAGGGTGTGTAAGTTATCATGCCCTGGACTGCTGCGGCACCAATGCTGGTGTGCATGGGCCATCGAAAGAGGGTCGGCAGTTCAGCGCTCTCTGCTTCTTCTGTGCAAAGTTTTCCCAGAGAAAAGAAACGAAAGGTAAGGTCATCCCTGACCTAAGAGAAAGTAGCTGACCTGACGTAGACTCGAGGGTCTTCCTCGCGACTCGGAGCAATTGGCGGAATCAGGTCGTGCCTACGCTATTTTCCGCATGTTGGCATGAACAGTCGTCACCTTCAGTCTCCTTCGTCTTCCTCGCTTCTGTTTTTTGGCATTCTCAAACTTAGGGTTAGAGTCTTTGAATTCGGGCATCACGTCCTACTCGGAGTTTCATCACAGCCTTCTTGTAGTTTCGCAAATCACAGCATCACGGGGATCGTAGGCTCTTCAATTGCCGCGCATTCGCGTTTTCAATTTCTAGATCTTGGTGGGAACAGTCATGCTGCTTGATGGGTGCATTCAGTTTGCGTCGATGAGAGCGCAGTGGTGATGTGGTGATCCTAGTGGAGCTTTCCAGGGAAGAAGGGCGCCATAGTTCAGGAATTAGGGTTTAGCAAGGGTTGCGAAATGGGGACGCTCGTGGGTCACGTCGTGCCGTCGATAGTGCTGGTGGCGATGGGGTTGTGGCATTTGGTGTGCGTGTTCGCAAACTACGTGTACTCTCCCCGGGATTACTTCGCCAAGGCCTGGCACCCCGTGACCTGGTTACCGAACCGGTGGAAGCAGATCGAGCTCTGGTTGCTGGTGGTGTTCATTCCGCTGGCCGTCTTCTACGAGCTCGGAATCTCCACCAACTTTGAGGCCGTAGTGGACGGGATCATCCCGAAGAATCGTGTGACCAGCTTCGAGCACTCGACCACGCTCATCATGTTCTGGATGTTCGCCGTGATCGTGTTGCTGAGCGAGACCACGACGGTGTTGCCGTTTCCCGAGGATGCTTCCTTCTTGTTTGCTAGTATCGCCTTTGGGATGGAGTGTCTGTCGGTGACGCATGAAGCCGCGCGGAACCAGGGACTGGAGAGCCAGTGCAACCTGCTGCTGGGGTACATCGCTGGGTTGTGTGCTGTCACTGCAGGTGCGAATCTCCTTGTGGATCTGATTGTTTGGAGAAAGAAATGTGAAAACGATGCTAGTTTTTTGTTGTTTTTGACCTCAATTTCCTAAGGTTTGAGTGTTCTTCATTTTGAATGCTTTGATTTAGTGAACATTCACCCTACGCTTTAAGACATCCAGCTTGTTTCAAACGTATGTACTTCGTCATCAAAACATCATTCTGACCAGGCTAGGATGGTTAGGGCATCTCGTTATAAACGTTTGGGCTAGTTTGTTCTATAGAGGACCTAGAGGTTCAAAACCCGACTCGATGCATTAAAACCCTGATCCTGGCTTTAGGGTGATCTCTGAAGACCCTCATAAATCACGAATCCTGCGGAGTGGAGTCTGTGCAGGCCGTTTTACTTAGGTTCTTATGAACAATATACAAAATTGGGGTTTCTTAGGGACTTTTATCAAGTCACTAAGCACAATATTCTGTAACCCGAAATTTTCCTCACCTTGGTCTTTGTGACATATTACTAGATGATATAATATCCTTTCCCCTGGATTTAGGGATGGATTTAAACTAAAGGGTCTCTGGCAAGGTCCGTATTTTTGTGCGATTGAAAATGACCCTGCTAGAACAGTGCTGTCGGGTCTTGTACATACTTTGGAGAGGATTTCATCAGCTTCCATACCGTATCGAATGCTGGGTCTGCACAGCAAATCCTCTATTGTTCTCTCATGCCAAATTTTTTGTGCTGAGTTTAGCAACTGAGAGCACTGCCCAGACCGTCTTCGTTGAAACTTTCTTTTCAATTGCTGAGTTTTGCCGTTTCTTTAGCAAGCCCCATTGGGAGGTGCTTTATGTCAAGGTTTTGTCGTGGGTGGTAAATTATGTCCAATCAAA
The DNA here is from genome assembly GCA_950106755.1 of Climacium dendroides. NCBI lineage: Eukaryota > Viridiplantae > Streptophyta > Bryopsida > Hypnales > Climaciaceae > Climacium > Climacium dendroides. The sequence continues at coordinate 47,828,965 of OX467083.1, read as the reverse complement.
TCTCTAATGGCAGACATAAATGTACTCACAGGTTTTCTTGCTCTCCGGCCGAAACTATTTCTCGTCGACGTGGTTTTGTGCATGGGGATGATCTTGCAAGGCACGTGGCTGTTCCAAATTGGGCTATACCTCTACGTGGAGGACTACATCCCTCAAGGGTGCCATTACAGGTTGGACCTTCCCACTGGGATCGACGGGTCCACCGTCTGCGATGTGGAATCCTCCAGAATCCGGGCAGTAGCTCTGATGAACTTGGCATTCAACTTCCATGTCATCATGGTGTTGTGTTTCTCAGTGACAGTGTTTGCGGTAGTGGCCAAAGTGAATGGACTCAGACGTGGTGGCCCTGCCTATGACCCCATCTCTCGGGACACGTTGGATGCCGACAGTGTGCAGATGAAGCCACTTCAACCCTAGACTAGGGAGGCGTATTCTCAATCGTCTTGTTGGATTTGTATAAAGAGTCACCGATATTCTAGAGAGGCTGATTTTCTGGATTGATACATCTGTTCATTCAGTAGGTTCATTCCTTGGTCGTCCGCATGTTGCTAAGCTTTGTGCGGAGGTTGTTATCTCCACCTTAATCTTATATAGCCTTACAATACTTACAATCCTACATGATCTCCGATTCTGGTGTGCAATTTTCTTTACAGTTGGGGTTGACCTTCGTGGAAGTGGAAGCTTTTTGTTAGATTGTAAGGTGCTATCAGTTTGAATGTTTGAATTGAAGCTTAGTTCTGGAACTCGTAGAGGAACAGTTCCAAAGTAGACATGCATATGTTTGTTTTTCTTGTGTTGACTGGCTTGTTCTCTAACCTAGATCGACTTTACTATGCACAGGGTCACTGCGCTCCATGTCACAGGCTCGTAAGTGAATGTGGATAGTGGCAATCACCGGCACAAATTTTTGCATTTGAGCTGAGTCCTGGCAGAGCCTTCGCAGGAAGCTCATGTATTTCAACCCGCAAGACTGTTTCTTTGAGTAAAAGTTCTGGACTGAGGGAAGAGGAACCAGTTAAGTCGTCCACTTGGCAAAGACCACTACGCAGAAACAGAATGTTAACATGGAATTATAAACTGTGCAGTTTTATCCTTGCTTCATTCAGAAACAACAAGCATATTGATCCTTCAAGGCCGTGGTCACACTTTCTTACAGGCGTCGTTCGCACCCTACAGCTCCATTCGTCTGTTAAAAACATAGCTGACGGAGTGGTGCTTCTCTTGGCGTCAACAAAAACAAGCAATTCTCAGAAAACAAGCAGCGACAATATTCTCCTCCCAACTTTGCTGAAGTGAACTAGTTCCGATATTGGCCAGAAATCCTAAGTGGCGATCTTGTGTGGGAATCGTCCTCTTCGTAACCAAGGACTTCGGGATGGAGACACGATTGCAACATCGGACCATCATTCTTGGGGGGTACCCTTTTACCTTCCCCAGCATGCGGGGAGCACCCCCAGCAAAGGTCGTCTTCACTTTACATATGCCCATGGAAACAAAACTGCGACGGGTCAACTGTTCATCAATTTGGACTGAAGTTGGAGCCCAGGTATCCAGAGGGGCTTGTGATCCAGGCGGGAAACTTCAGAGGCAATAAACAATGTTATGATTGTAATGAATTCGTACGATAACACAACTGTTTTTTTAATCTGAATCCTTAGTAGTCCAAATGCATGAGTTGTCTCTATTGGTGGCGCTGTTGTGGACAGGAGCTCCGCACCACACCCTCACGGCGTTTCAGCAGTGGTTTCATTACGCTTGTTATGAATGCCAGTTATTCAGTCTGCAGTAATTTCGGCATTGATCGGTCTGTTTGGGGATGTTAGGCACATCCGGACTCAGTGCTAGCTACGAGTCTTCGGAGGGGGGGGGATTGGAATCTTCGCTCCAAATTTTTACCTCGGAGAACACGCAGGAACCAATCGCCTATCGCGAATGATTAATTTGAAATTTTTTGAATTCATGTTTGGAATATTTGGAATCCCAGTCCCCGAATTAGGTAGTAGAGTTCACGAAATACAAAATTGGCGGCCCAAAATAAGGGACAGATTTAAATTACATCCATAACAACCATGGGAAAAAAAACATGTATATATTTCACCCTTGAAACACTTGTTGCACTCCCTTAATTAAGTGTGTCGAGTGAGCAATTTTGGTGACGTAGGCTGCGTAATAACCCTTTCTTTCGACTGTGAGGTTATAACGTTACTGTTCCGTGATTTTTGTACGATGCTACAAACGAGATTATCATTCTTGTATATTGTCAGGAAAGGTGGAAGTCAGTTTGTTAGGCTGTCGGTAGCGGTTGATGTACGAGTTTGCGACTGCTGGCTGTGCTTCTAGCATGGGTTGGTTGTCACCACTGATTCTGCTTTTAATGGGTTTAATTTTACATTTCAATTCTTGAGGATCAGTTGTCCTTGTATTCAGTTCTTTAACTCACAAAAGGTTGGAGTTTCTGAGTACAGATGAATCTGGTAGCGGCTCAGAGATCGAGGGCAGATTAAATTGGAATGCGAGACCGTTTCTCTAGTGTGCACTGAGTTTCATGGTTCCAACGCCGAAGCGTCCTCAGATTTTTGGTGGATTGTTTGCTGCTGGATATCTGCTTCCGGCAACAAACACATCTTGTCTACTGAAGCTAGGTTAGTTGTCACCGAACTTTGTGTCATCGCACTATGATAGTCGAATGCTGGCGCGCATGAAGCATTTTAATTGCATAGCTAAGAATTAATTGATGTATGAAATGTTATCAGGTTCGGAAGCATTTTGATTGCATAGCTAAGAATTAATTGATGTATGAAATGTTATCAGTTTTGGAAGCATTTTAATTGCATAGCTAAGAATTAATTGATGTATGAAATGTTATTAGGTTCGATAAATATGAAGGGATAATCTCTATTTCTAACTAGGATCTTTTGATTATATAAAAAAATTATATAATTATTAACATTGAATGGGGGAGCAACAAAGTAGGCATGATGGATGTTCCCTTGTTTCTTAGATAGAGAGGTGGGGCGAGAGGCACTCACGCACTCTTTCTTTTGATAATTTTCAACAAAAGTGACTTAAGGTCACCACAGCTATAGGTGTCTTGGCAGTGACTATTTCAAGGCTAGTGGCATTATACATGTCTACTAGTGTCTTGATGAATGACTTGGGAGAATAAGCCTACTCTGCATTGAAGTTATATAGCTTTAATTTTGACTATTTAACCCATAAATGACCATTAGCAAACGTTTTGTGTCCAATGAATGATAGATAATCTTTTTTGTATAGGATAAAAGTATAACTATTCATCCTTGGAATTTTGTTGTGAAAAAAGGAGGTCTTCTATAGTAGTTTGATTTCTATAGTAGCATTTGTTAAAGCCAATGATTCCCACAATATTCAAAGGGATGATTTCTATGGTCCCCCAATCTATCCTTTTAAGGGTTAATTAAATGTTCCATTTAATTTTTGCTCCTATGTGTTAGGTGGGAGCAACTTTACTAACTTGGATGTTAAGCACTACAAGGTTGGGTCCTTTAACTAAAACTCCTTGATTATAGGACATAATGCACATGTAATAGTGTTAGGCACGATAATTCTGGGCGAGCTTGCATGCTTAACACAATAGGACTCTTGACTACAAGAAGGTAGGCCTCCTTATGGTGGGGTGTCCTACTATACAAAAGGTTCCCTTTAGAATGTGTTGACTTTTTAATGACAATTGCAAATACATTTGATGAGGCGATGTTTCTTAACCCAATGGACATATTCATGAACTTGTGTAGGAGTTATGAGTGTTAAACCTGGATCACTTTATGCCCTCTCTGTTTCTAATTGTTATACAAATGAGAGAAGGTTGCAATGCTAGAAATTGACATCCCAACAACTAATGATAGTGTATACAATAGTTGATGGTAGTTGTTGTTTGAGTTTGTGCGTTGACTTGAATATATATGTAATGGAACTTCTCTAAAGTCAACTTCTCTAAGGTGATGACCTTTCTAAAGTGATGGAGTATTGACTACCGAGTACTATACTAGGCCCAATTCCAAACATACACATCAAAGAAGTTCTATGATGTTCTTGAGCAAGGGGATTTGAGCCTGGTCCCAAGACTATTACTATAGAGAAGTTCTATTATACCATGACCAACTATGGCCACGAAGCTTTTGTATGGACAAGTTTGCTACAATAAGAAGCAAACAACATGATCTGATTGAATGTACTGGAGAAAGGATCATCCATGGTCAATCCTACCTTGTAAGCAATTATGAGCCCCATGATTGCGTAGAAGGCTGAATCACCCATGGCCATGCCAACACTTTTTCAAGCGTTAAAATCAAGTAAAGGCACATTTGTGGTCACATGCAGAATTGGCCCTTGAGTACAAAAAATTGGCCTTTCAGACACAATCGACACTTGAGACAAATTTTTGCCAATTAAAAGGTTGTGTGAAAACGCACAAATGTGGCTTAGTACTTGCTTTTAACGTCCTTTGTATTAGATGATTTCAAAGGGTCCGGAAGGGCCGTTTCAAGCCTGTTTCCAACACTGTAGATTTTGGGGAATGGTTGTTTCCAATTTTTTTTTTAAATTTAAGTTTAAATTTTTTTTTAAATTCAAATAATAATAATAATAATTTTACAGTCTTGGAATGGAAAAAAATTGAAAAAAAATTCAGACGTGGCAGTCTCTCAACCACATCAGCAAGCTCCTGCGGCCCCCTGTAGGGCAGTTCTCGCAGTTTGGGAACTGCTGAAAACTCACAGCCCTCCAGAGGTCTGAAAACGCATGTAATGTTATTGACGATTTAAGGGATATAAACTCCAATGGAAGAAAATTGTCCATGAAGCCTGCTTACAGTTTCAATGTCAACTAATTAGTATAGCTCAGTTAGAATGAAGTGTGTAGGTTGGGATCAGGCGGAGTGCATCGAATTGTGCGTCCAGTGGTGTCAATTAACTGCTGAACTAGACTGCTGAACATTAAGTTAACTTCAGGTAGTATGGCCTTAAAGCGACCTTTTAAGGGCTGATTCGCTTTTTTCACAGGTTTCCATGGACAAAATGATTTTTAGCTCCTTTTCCAGAGAAAGAAAAATAGATGCAGAACACAACACAAGTGGTTTTGTATTTTTCCAAGCATTTTTGAATTATTTATAAATTTTCAAAGATTCGGTTCATAGGCACCTATTTGTGACCCTAGGTGTCCCAAAATCCGTCCCCTTGTGACTTATAAAGAAATGTGCAGAAACCAAAGACAATGATTAGCTCTTGCGATAAAAAAAAATTCTTGAATTCATTAACTGACCAAAGAGGTTCATTCAAAGATCACCTCACATCTACTCTACAGCTACCTATAGGACGGTCTGAAGAAGAAGGGTGCTTTAAGGCCATACTACCTTAGTTGTGGTTTTCGAATGGTTATACTTTTCTCTTTCCAAGTCCAGGTGAGCATATGGATTAAAAAGCAAATTTGACAACTTTCATGTGTGAATTGTGAAAAGTCTTTGATCTTGCAATGCATTAGATAATTGATGAGCCACGGTTATCCAATACATAACTGGTTGTACATTTTTCATGACTCAAGGGTGTACAAAGCAAGTTGAAAGGAAAGAAGGTTATGAGTTGCAACTTGTGATGGCAATGGTGATGGATTGCCAAGGGGATGGTGCCATGATAGCGTTGAAAAGTCAACAATTAGTTATGTCTTTATAAACTTGAACCGATGAAAACGTGCCCAAGAGAGGCAACCCATTTTTGACCACGTAAGGAGACACTCAAATTTGCAATGCAAGTTTTTTCAGTGGGAGAATTCTCCCTTATGCAGAAATAGAGTTCAAGAGGTTTCTATAATTTTCAACCCATACTAGTCATATAAACCTTCCTATTTCTAACCAAGGGCTAATTGCAAAAACCACCAAGGGTTGGTTGCAATTATATTGAGAGTCTTGTAGCCCATTCTAATACACTAGAACTGCATTGGTAATTGTGCCATAATTTATCACTATTCATCTCTTCTTACATGGAAATAGAACAAAATATATTGCTAAAATGTTAGAATGGGGAGGAATCACAAATGGGTTGCCTCCCATATAAGGTAACAAATTCAAAAATCATCCACCTAAAAGTTGAAACTGAATTTTGGGGAGGTGAAGCTTCTTGAAATAATTTTCAGTAAAGTTTCTTTGAAAGACAAGTGGAATTGGCATCTAACCCAAGTCGTTCCATATTTTTTTGAGTTTTGTGGAATTAGTTATATAATTTTGAAGTTGAAATGACATAAGGCTCTAAAATTGCCCATCTTCTAAAATGTACATTTTTTGTACATTGTTGAAGGCTATGAGAAGCAACATGCACACATAGTGTACATTTGAGGATGTGGACAATTTTAGAGCCCGTGCAATTTCAAAGTATGTTACCTTAAGCTTATGTAACAAAATTGGAATGAGAAAGCAAGGCAACTCACATTGGGATGCCGTGAAACTTGTGAATGTGAGCGCATGTGAACAATATAATTTTGCCATTTTAACATAATTTTGTGATAATTGTTTCCTTGTGAGCACTTGCTTAAGTTCCACTTGTGTTTAACTTTTAAGTGTCCAACACATATTTACTGAATTCTAGACCCTAATGAACTCATTCCAATCATACTATCATCCAAAACAAGATCTTGCAAAAATTAACCATAGAAATCAGTAGTAGAGATATGTCCAAAAATGTGGGGAAATGTTCATGCATTTTGATCATGCCATTGAAAAGATTATAATAGTCAAACATGGCAACCTATCAATTATAAAAGGCCAAATTTGAAGTGTTGGGGTGCTCAAGGTTAACCCTAAGGATGATTGTTTTTTTGAAGAACAAATGGGATTTCAAGCAAGTACCACGGACTGGTTTTTTGTCATGATTTTTTAAAACTTTTTTGAAGATAAAACGTGAGATAAAAATATTGATTAGCTTCATGAGAATATAATTTTTTTACAATTGGTGCCTAGGAACAAAAGTTATACCCAAATAAGCTCAAACCACGGGAAGAAGAGGCAACAAATTTTTTTGGAAATTTTGAATTTAAAAAATAAATTCTTGTAGATTATATTTTTGACTTCATGGAAGCATTGATTCATTCCATTTGAATTTGTTATGAGAAAGTTATGAACAATCTTGTTTTTTCGGCAATTAGAGCATCTTAAGTTTTTGAAAAAAATAACTTGTAGGATTCATTTTGGAATGCAATTTTACAATATAAAAAAAATTCCACATGGTTTAGTTTGTTTTCTAGAACAATCTCACCATTGGAATTAGTGCATTTTAATTCCATTTTAGAGATATTAATAATTTAGATTTTCCTTCTATCTCATACTTACTTCTACTTAACAACTTTCTTAAGAAGACAAATTAAATTTTTTTGAAATTTTTTTTTTATCCTAGATTCTCAACTCAATTCAACACCATAGAGATTTAAATCTCAAAACTCTGTAGTGCAAAGAATTTAAGTTAAAAATGTTCAAAGTCAAATAATTTAGTCTTGCAACATCTTGAAAAACTTGGTTTTTTTTTCACTTTAAATGCAAATATCTTGCAATCTATGCAGTCAAAATTTTTGAATTTTTTTCACACATTCTCATACTAGTTAGGTGTAAGATCCTACAATTAGATGTGCAAAAAATATTCCAATTTCCAAAATTTTTAACTTTTTGCTATAGAAATGGCAATTTTGAGTGTTTTTTGACAGAAAAAAGGCCTAGGTCCTTTAGGGGTTGATAGACAATTTAGCATAGTGCATTAACTGCATTTCGAACAAGGAATGTACCGGGCCACTTGTGGCTGGTGGGTACAGTGTTTTACTTTGCCCCCTTGTGGCAATGAAATTCCGTTTCATTTGTTTAAAAAAAACCCAGAAAAAACAAGGAATGTAGTTGAGGAAATTTTGTGTTGGGTGGCAAATAAAAAGTTTCAGTGTTTTTTCTAGGGTTAAAACACGGGGCAATAAGGAGGTCAATCCAGGGAGGACTGACCCCCTTATTGGCCCATTCAAGGGTAAATATAAGAATTGTCACCTATTTTGTGCCACATCAATTTTATATTTCTTAGCATATCTCAACTAGTTTTAGGCCTTTGATTGTAAATATGAATTCAAAATTTTCAAATTTTTCGATGGGTGGAAAATAAAAAGTTTCAGTGTTTTTTCTAGGGTTAAAACACGGGGCAATAAGGGGGTCAATCCTCCCTTGCCCAATGAGAAGTCTTGACTTGTTTTCTTTTTCATCTTTTATCAAATTGCAATCAATGTTGCTTTATCCCATCTTCACTCCTTATTCCTTCAATTAAAAAATTAATTTCTTACAATTGAGTATTGAAATATAGACTATAAAAAGTTATAAGGACTCCTTGCTATCTTGGTAGTTTTAAAAATTGAATTGTTTCTATTTGATCGTAGCACATCCACGCATTATTTATAGAGATGTCAAATATTCTAACATCTATATCACCATTACCTTTCATGCAAAGGTTGGTAGCTTTATTGATTTGGTCCAAGTGGAGATTCTACATATATTTCCACATATTATGAAAACTCTAGGATATTTGGACCATGAAAATATGTTTTACATCAAATCAGGTAATTGTGAAAAGTGATGTATATTCTTCGATAGTATTGCTAGTTGAATTTTTTACCAAAAAATATAGTTGGGATGTACCTTCTCTGAGTGTGTAACTATTAAATGGTTATTTTACTTCACTTGGCCATGCACTCGACTTTTCTTATTTCTTCCAATGTAAGAAAGTCATCTTAATTTGTGGAGATATTGTATCAAGTTGTTATCTTGTCTAATAGTTGGATTTGATGTTATTAGAATACATATTTTTGTAAATTATAAATGTGGAAGTATGTCAAGTGGTTGACCAATCCAAAATTGCATTGATTCTAGTTCAAAACTGAATTTGCAAAAATGAGGTAATAGATTGAAAGAATACAAAATTTTCAAAAAATCATCATGTCAAGAGAACCTCATTTCAAATCCATTCCAAACATTTTTACTGAAAAAATGATAATATTTTGCTTGTAATTGAATTTAGAAGGGGTTTTGAAATTTTTCTTTTTAAATTTAGAAAAAAAGATTGATGACAACATTGGTGAATTTAACCATACAAATGGAATCTAAAACCCAAAATCTGCAACTTTTATTTGTATATGAATTCCAAATTATTCTTTCAAATAGTACTTTATGATGATTTTTCTCAAGTTGTCAATTCTAAAAAAGACTCTAGACATTTAGGGGTCAAAAAACAACGGTATATGAATAAACAAAACAATTGGATGCTTATATAGTCACTTTTAGGTGTAGTTGTCTTTATCATTATTAAGTTTACCATAAAGGAATTTGAAAATTCATGATATGGTTTTGTTTTATAAATCCAATTTTAGAACATACACTAAGTAATTGATCAAAGTAATCAATCAAGTATTTGAATTTGGACAAAAAAACAATCAATGGCTCAAAACTAAGGTCCACAATAATCATGTGTATTCAAAAGGTCCTAAAATTATTCTATTGTTTGAACTCAAAGTTATGAAATGGGATTGATACTTCAATTTAGTAAAGGAACCTCCTTGATTATACACAACTATGAGTTGTTGTCATCTAAAAAGGCAGACTTGAATAAGAACTCAAAAAGAAGAATTGACATGGTTCAATGAGGACCATTGAAAGACAATGGACTATAACACATAATGAATTTTCCAATGTGCATACACTAATTTATGCAATTAGAAAATGTAACTAAACCTTTCATAATTCATAATATATCTAAATCTTCAAAAGTTTAAATATAATAATATAATATTGATTTTCCAAAATACAAGTAAATATATTACAAAAGTTGGCTTGCTTTTTGAGTAAAATCAATAGTTACTCAAACTTCTTCAAGGTAGCTTTTCTCAATCCAATGCCTCCTCTTTGGTTCAAGCAATAAATAAATTTGCATTGACACTAATAATGCACCCTCACTATTCCAATTAACCTTAAACTACTAAAGTCCCAAGGCCTTTTTTCCATCAAAAAACACTCAAAAATTGCCATTTCTATAGCAATGACCAAAAAAGTTTTTTTTGGCACCTTGCTCAACTACATTATTTGACTTTAAACCTTTATAACTTAAAATTTTTGCTCTACTGATTTTGAATTTATAATTTTATATGATAAAAAATTGAGTTGAGATCCTAGGAATTTAAGAAAAAAGAAAAAAGAAATACTTAATTGTCATTCATTAAAAAATTGTTAAGTAGAAGTAGGTTCAAAATTGAAGGAAAATCTAATTTGTTAATAGCTCTAAGATGAAATTGAAATACACTAATCTCATTGGTGAGATTGTTCTAGCAAGAGATCTTAACCTTGTGATTTTTTTTAAATTGTGAAAATTGAGGTCAAAAATGGATTCTACAATTTATTTTTTTAAGAAGATGTTCTAATTGCCCCCCAAAAAAGATTGTCTATAACTTTCTCATAACAAATCCAAATAGAATGAATCAAATCTTGCCATGTACACAAAAATATAATCTATACAGAACAAATTTTTAAAATTTTTTACTTTAAGTTTTTTTTGAAGGTTTTTTTCTGTCTGCTAAATGAAAAAAGGACTTTTTGTTCAATAACTTTTGCTCCTGGCCTCTGATTGAAATAAAAATTATATTTTCAAGAAGATAATGTGTATTCCTATCTTTACTAAAAGATTCCAAAAAATCACAACAAATATTGAAACCATGGGAGCCTGTCCAAAATTTATTTTGTCCCCCAAGGGGACAATGAGACTTTAGGGGTTAAAGAACAATATAAGCCCTTTGGGCATTTTGAAAGTCAAAGCTTGAATTTTCACATAGTCCTTGGTTTTCAATGTTTTAAAGCTTCACTGAGAAAATGTAGCTCCAATAATCTATTTTTTTAATCCATTTGAATTTTTTCCTGAAATTTTTATAATACTTTCAATATAGTGTCTTGAAAGCTCAAAATTCATCATTTTTGAACTTTTTCTATTGGATTTCTCTTGGTGTAATTTTAAGGAGTACATCAATTAAACCATGATGTTTGCCATTATTATTTCTATTTTTCTTAAAAATTTCATATTATTTTAAGCATTTGTATAATTACTATAATTTTTATATGGAAATTCCTTTTTAAAATCATATAAAATTTAATTTGATTTTTTCAGTTATGAAAAATGAGATCAAGTTCTAGACATATTGTACCACATGTAAAAAATATCAAATTTTTGAAATCTATATTTTAAAATAGAAATCTAATGATGTTTGACTAAATTTGAATATGAAATGTCCTATAAGGGTTAACCTTGAACCAATGTACATGCCCAAGTTGACTTTCAAGATTATTGTAGAAATAAAGAATGTATCCATTGGTCCATAAATCAAATCATAGTTAACAAAGTACCTTGGTGATAGGTCTTGTCTTTTTAGTTTAGTTGGTGGCCTTGTCTCCCTTGTGGCCACAGTGAAAGTTTAGTTGGTCACATTTATAGTAGTGCAACAAGTCAATTGTAGACATCCAACCATAGGTGAATGTAAGAAAAAGATCCCTTATTTTGTGCTTGAGTAATCTAATTTCTACACCTCTCCAACCTAAGGTAAAACAACCCATTGTGGTTAAAATTAGGAGTTTGACATCATCTTGTTGCTGAAATTTTTCAATTTTTTTCCCACATTAGTACAAGTGTGAGAAACAGTGAGAACAATTAAAATTATGCATTTTTGACAAAGTGTGAATTTGTTGTGAATTTTTAAAGTGTGAATTAATTGTGAATTTTTGAAGTGTTCAATGCATCATGGTCCAAAAGAGTCTGTAGACTACCTTAAAACCCACAAAATCTAAATCCATGATGCTCATTTTGTTCACCTAAAGTAGTCATTGTATTTTCTAATATAGAAGGCCTAAAAAGTCAAATCTTACAATGAATTTTCAATGAAAAGTTGGAAGTTCCTAATGAAGTCACTAATCACTCCATTACTGTTATGTAAGGCATGCATTGCGGTCAAAATTTCACATAATGAAAAAAACCATGATGGAATCATTCCTTAGGTGTCCACTAAGGTTGGAGGCTCATAAGTCAACCACTTAAGCATTGGAACTGAATTTTGGGCAGGTGAAACTTTTCAAAATATTTTTTGGTAAATTTCCCTTGAAAGACAAGAGGAATTGGCATCTAAACCAAGTTGTTTCATATTTTTTGGATTATTTTTTATTTAGTTATGAATTTTCAAACGAGAAGTGTCGTAAGTCCCTATTTACGATCCTAGGTCTTTCATAAAGTGTTCACTGCAACTTCTAAAAAGAAATGGGAAAAGCAAGGAGACTGATTGGCTCTTGCAATAATGAATAATATTTTTCTCGACCTTTTCAATGACTATGGAGGTCAATTTAAGAACCACCTCCAATCCATTCCAATGCCATTTATAGGGGTGGTTCAAAATGCCTGAGTGGAGTTCGAGCCTCCTACCTTATGGGTCATCTGACCACAATGGGCTGTTCTACCTTAATTGGAGGCCTCTAAACTCAAAATTTGCAAATTTTACCATGTATGGCAAGTAAAAAATTCCTCTGTTGGGGGCAAAACGGGTTGAACGACTCGTTGCAGTTCTACACACGCGACTGCATAACATTGCTAACCAGCTTGGTTTCGTCCCCCCCAAGTGGAGGTATAATTCCCTCCTATATACCTAGGGGGAGAGTTTAGTTATAATGCTGCACAAGTCATTGGCTGGGCGGAGGTGATGTAGCACCAAGTTGTCAGAGCTCGGTAAGTCATTGGCTGGGCAGAGGTGATGTAGCACCAAGTTGTGAGAGCTCGGTATGTCATTGGCAAGGCTATTGTTGAGGGCTCCTGATTTTGGGGGAGCAAAAGGGTCCCCCCAGGGAAGGTTAATAATGTTATGCTGGATTGGTCTCCAAACCCCATTTCTCCTCGTCTCGCACGTCTCGCTCGTCCCTCTCTTCTCTCTCGTTCTCTCTGTTTCTCGCGGACGAAAATCCTTCTTCCAGTGGCGGATCTGCTTTCGCAACGATTCCGATGGAACTCCACAGACTGGGACAAGAGCACATCCATGTGTGAGCGAAATGTGTCGAAATCGCTGCGCTTCTGCGACAGCTCCTCTCTACCGACACTCGATCGCAGAGTCGAGGTTGCTTCCCGCGTGATCTCATGGCAGATTTGGTGGGCGCGTTGAGTGGGAGAGATCGCCGGCCTTGTAAGTTTGTTAGATTGCTGGTAAAGGTTGATGTATGAGTTTGAGGTCGGTCAGCATGGTTGAATTGGCGGTCACGTACCACTGGTCGATAGATCTGTTCTTGTGTGGCTGGGTTTAAATTCCTTTCACTTCTTGAAAGTGACGACTGTTGCTTGTGTCATTCACGACAGGATGGAGTTTCTCAGAGAAGACGGACGTAATCTGTTTCTCTCTCTTTATTTTTGCTCATAGTGAACCCTTTTACGTGGTCTTGCCAAAGTGCTTCCATCAGAATCTGTCTGCGTCGTCGACACTTTCCGGCTGCTCTTCGATCTTCGAGCCGTCTGCGCATGCTTTACCGACAATCGCCGACATTGACAGTGGTGGGCAAAATCCCAGAGCGGGAAATCGCGCTACTGTACCCTGTACAATCCACACACGGCAAATTCCAGTGCGGGGTATATCAGGTACGGTGCACTTCGCCGTGTTCCTCATCCTGAAATTTTCCGTAGTAACCTTGTTATCTTTTGATTCTTGCGTATGAAACTAAGAATTGCGGAGGTTGAGGTTCATGATGCTCGAGACTAATAATGCTGGGAAATCGGGAGACTCGACAGCAGTATTAAGGTAAAAGTGCACAGTCTCTGAAATCAGCTACCTCCTCAAATGTACACTCTTTGTACACACATGTTGCTTTTTTGTAGCCGTCAGCAATGTATAAATAGTGTACATTCGAGAAGGTGGGCAATTTTAGAGCCCTATGTCATTTCAACTTCAAAATTTCATAACTAATTTCACAAAGCTCTAAAAAATATGAAATGACTTGGGTTTCCACCTACCTTTCAAGGAAGATTTATTGAAAGATATTTTAAGAAGCTTCACATCTCTAAAATTTAGTTTTAGCTCTTAGGTAGGTGATTTATGGACCTCATATCATATCTTAGCTCATAATATGGGGAATTTCATTAAAATGGTGATATTCCATGTGCCATTTTCACAGTGTGTCATTCCCATAGTTCATACCAAGTGTTCTGAAATTTATTAGTGTACTAGATTTCAGACCACCCAGTCTGAACTATGGGATGTCAAAGTTATAGAACATTCACCATTTTAATGAAATTCCCCATTAATGCAAGTATGGTCATTTGTTATTAAGTGTCATTGCGTTTGTCACGGCTTCTGTCACAATCCTTGTAGCAAAATCCATCATGTTTTCAGCTTAGAGAAATATCATCCAATTATTTCATTCAATGTTTACAATGTAATCTAAAATGTGAAAAAGTAAATTAGGTTAGAACAACTATTTCTATGTGCAAATACAAATGGTTGCAATTCATGTGGTGTAGTATTCATTAAATTGGTTGTTTTAAAGTGTGAAATTTGTGACATTCCAAGTTACAAAGCTCTAGGAATTAGAGGTGATTTTGATAAGAGGATCCAAATAATCACCTTTTGCAAGTTGTCAAATAGAGGCACAAGTCAATGGACTAGACTTTTGGTAGTACTTGATATTTGAGTTTGTGACCATTGGTTGCGGTACATAGTAGTACTATAGTATAGTAACTATATTGGCAGACATCATGATAAGTTATTGTTTCAAGTCTCGCTATCAAAACTTTTGTGAATATTCTATTCTTCAAGTTTTTTTTACACAATTTGCTAGTGAGAGGGGTGGCTAGTAGATGTACCTATTCTTGACAATTTAACCCTTATAGAACAAACCTACTTAAGGGGAATAGTTTTAGGGTCAAACTTGAGTTTTACATGTCTACAAACTTGACTAAAAAAATGTTGTTTCAATAATTTACTTTTTATTCTCTTTTATTTTTTCCAAAATTATTAAAATTGTAATTTTTGTAATAGTCTAAAAGTACTATCTAGAAAGCTTAATATACATCACTTTTGAACTTTTTTTTTTATCAAATTTCTCTTCATGTGAGTTCAAGAATTATACCAATTACACCATGGCTTTTATCACTATCTTCTCTAAATTTGCTAATAAGTTCATACTATTTTAATCATTTTTGTAATTACTATGAATAGCATTATAATACAATTTTTAGCTTGAAGCATTGAGGTTTTTCCATCTAGTTGTTTCCTAATTACTTTAGAGTTTTCATGGTTAAAGAATTGTATCTCTACTAGGGACTCCCTTGAGTTTTTGCAATTGTTGTCTCATCCTACATTGCTATGCATGTTTGCTCAACTAAATTTGTAATTTGTCGTGAAATATGTTGATGAAAGCACATTAAACAATGATCAATTTAAATCTATAAGAATGCACACATGTAAATGCTATCAACATTGAACTATGATATGTAGTAGAAGAGGTATGTTTTGTGTACTTTGGATACTAACACTGAATGATGATTTCTTTTTCAAGAAGCAGCACAAACCTTGCCAACTTATAAGGTGCTCTTGATGACTTGCGGGTGCTTCGAAGATGTCGTTGTCTACTTTATTCAAATCAAATGTCACTACATATGGTAAACCTCTCATCCCTTGATAGACTTGTCTAGATAAAATTATTGAAGTGATATTGTATCTTATTTGGAATGTATTTATTTATGATGTTGTTAGATTGTAAAGTAAATTTCAATGTTTGTTTCAATTGAATTTAGCAAGTCATTTGAGGTGTTTTCTTTCCTAAAATAGTAAGAACTATGGTTAATGCATTATACAAATTGATGTTTTGATTGTGTTTTGTCATTCAGCCCATACATTAGAAGACTTTTTGAAACTCACAAAAAAATGTATGGAGCGTGTGCAAAAAATGACTTCAAAGGGTATCGTGTTCACTCTTCCAAAATTCAACTATAACCAATGCAAATATCTAGCTGACAAGCTAAAGTTGGTCGTGGAGAGTGCCAAGTCTCTTCCACCAAAAGACATTACACACTACTTTGAAATTATCAAGCTAATACATGGTTTTGGAAATGTTGTGGAGAATTTCATTCAAAGTTGTTGCCAAGAGAGATGGATTCAAGTTGCCATGACAATGACAAATTTGTCAGAGCACATATCATCACTTGGCTTTTATTTGGAGGTAGTTTCACAATCCTTTCTTGGAGTCTTGACTTCAACCTCGATTGATGGTATATATCAATCCGAAGTTAAAATTGTTGAAGAGAAAGCTTCTTATGACAGAGAATTATTGTTGAGGAATTTGATTGCATTGCTTCAGACAAAGCCAACAACTTGGAAAGTGTACCAATTGGCAACACATCTATTCGAGAGAGTTCAACACCAGCAACATCATAGGAATTATAGCCCACCAAGATTTTTCCAAAATGTCAAGGACAACCTTAAAGAAAAGGAGAAATTGGGAAGGGGTGCCTTTGCCACTGTATACAAGGCATCATGGTTAGGAATTGAAGTTGCAAAGAAGACATTTTATGCTCGAGATTCTCCTGATTTTGAGAAGGAAGTGTCCATTGTACAAACACTATCCCATCCTAATATTGCTTCTTTATTTGGCTATGCAAAGGATGATCAAGAATGTTTCATGATCATGGAACTAATGGACGACGATCTTTTCAGCTTGATTCGGAGGAGAATGAAAGAAAACAAGATGCGGGGACATCCATTTGATATAATTGAAGCAATAGATATGATGCTTCAGATTGGAGGCGGCATGAAATACTTGCATGAGATGCGGATTGTTCATCGAGACTTGAAGTCAATGAATATCCTTGTAAAATATGTGAAGACAAGAGACATGGAGATTGCATATGTATGGGCAAAAGTGTCCGACTTTGGATTGTCAAAACTAAAACAAAAGAGCTTGACCCAAAGCAACCAAACTCCTAACAAGGGTACGACACGATGGATGGCTCCAGAAATGATAAACCTCCACTTTGCTGAAAGTTTGAGTGAGATCTCAAACATTGATGCAAATGATGCCAAGGTTGCAAAACATCCTTTCAAAAGTGATGTGTACAACTTTGCTATGGTTTGTTATGAGATATTATCTGGAGAAATATCATTTTTTGAAGAGCACAATGTGAATGAAGTGAAGAAGAAGGTATTGAGGGGTGATCGTCCTCAATTACCAAATCATTGTCCTCCTCATTTGAAGTCCTTGATGGAGAAATGTTGGAATGCAGATGCAAGCAAACGTCCTTGTTTTGTTGAAATTTTTGCAAAGTTGCAACAATTACAATGTTCACTTCTAATGTCATGTAAGTTTCTTCATCTAATTTTGTTAATTCTTTGCTTTGGTTGTGAATCTATTATTGTAGAGGAGAAGATTGTACACTAAAGATTAGAGATTTTATGTTTATGTTTTTAACTTTGATATGTACATTTGACATATTGAATGATCTAGGCTCTTTTCTTTATTAGGCTTGACCTTTTATGAAAAGAGAATTCCAATGGAGAACAACCACTAAGCCAGAAAATTCACAATTGACAAATTGATCAAAATTACAAATAACTTTTCTACAAGTCATAATATTGGAGATGGATCTTATGGCATATTTTACAAAGGTGTTTTTCTGATGGAACATTATTAGCTGTTTGGCACCAAAGTCCAAATTGCTACAACATTAGAAAATTTTAATTGAATTTTTGTAATACCTTGTCTGGCTATTGTAGTTGGCAAACAATGATTTTGATAAAAGATGCTAGAATTTTAGGGAAATCATTTTTCTCCAAAATATTCTTTTATGAAAAATACACAGATTTTTAGGAATATTCTTATTTTAAGCATCTACAAAATTTGATTTCCCAACTTTAATTAAATATTTGACATGGAATGTCAACCATGATTGGAAGTAGTGTAGTAGTGTTTTATGAATTTTGGACATATATTCTAGCGATGTGCAATGTGAACATTACATTTAATTTTGGGGGGTCTAGGCATTCAAATTTTGAACAATGAATGATTGAAACATGTTTCATGTATAAAATAAGTTGTTGTTTTTCCATTCAAATGTTTGTAAATTTTGTTTTAATTCTTAAACTTTTGTATGGTAATGATTTTCAAGATTGTTCTCCATAAAGTTTCTTCAATTCAAAAAATACAAGCATGTTTCACTTTGAAAACTATATTTTTTGGTTTGAGAAATGGCTATTGAGTATGAATTCATTTTACACATAAGATTAAATTCTATGAAAAAATTGATCATGATTAAACCTAATCAATTTAAACCTTAGGAAAAAAGTTACTATAAAGATCACTAATATTCAAACATATAATCATTTTAGAGGGAATTTCAATGTTTGGTTTCAAAATATATTGGTGCAATGTTGAATCCAACCATATGGATGTGATGTATGGGTCATAATTTTCAACTTTAGTTCAATAGTCATAGTTGAATTATTCTTTTGAGTTACACTTTATTATACTTCTTCATATTTTTGGAAAACTCTTCATGGGGAATTGTATCATGTTTATTTTCCTTTCCCATGGTTGGTTTTTTTGTGATGATTAAAATTTCTTGAAGCAATCTTGATTGGTTATTTTGATGTTCATTGTGGATTTTTTTCTACTTGCACTAATTTTGATGTTGTATTATTGTGTATTTATACAAGACATGTCCCTAAGGTCCATGCTCATCTTCAAATTGGTGTAACTATCTAGTTGAATAAGTCTTATTTTTTTGGTGCTTGTGATGTGGTATAATAGATTGAATCATTCAGCATTCGAAGAACACATCCAACTTATTATGAAGAGTTGGTGATCGCGTAACTCAAAGTGATTGTTTTCTTGTCTAATCTTATATGTCAAATGGAACCTTGCATTCCCAACTACAAAGTAAGTTCCTTGCACAAAAGTTACTCCTATGAGTGCAAAGACAAAAGTGTTGCCAATTATTTTCTACCAAGAAATGTTTATATCTCTTTACTAAATCATCTAAACATTTCCTCAAAATAGTGTAGTTTTCATTTCAACCAACATTGCTTAGAATCATATTTTATTGCATCGCTTGGCATTAAAACTAATAAATGGTTCAAGATTGATATGGCATTATGTGACTTTCTAAAACTTTGGTCTCACATGTGATTTGTTTGCAGAAGTTCATGATGGAGAGCTTGTTCTTAGTTTCAAAATGCGAAAATATATTACTCTAGGAGTAGCAAACGGTTTGGCATATTTGCATAAAAAATGCAACCTAAAGAATAATTACTACAATTTCAATAGCAGTACTATTTTTTTGGATGAGGGATATGAGGCCTTGATTTTAGATTTTGAATTTTGCAAGGTTATTGACTCTATGCATACGAGATTACAACTATTGACTACATTGCACCTAAACGTTATTCCTTTGGAGTGGATTCTATGAAGATTGATGTTTATAGCTATAGAGTCATATTGTTGGAACTCATCAATGCATGAGATCCACAAAGGGGTGTCAAAGAGTATAGTGAGTATCATGCACGTGCGGTGAACCTCGTAGATTGGGTAAGTTGATCAAATTCACATGTTGTACTTTCTAACTACAAGTAAGGTAGGAACTAAATTTTCCTTGAAAGCTAGAACCAAATTTTGAAGAGGTGAAACTTCTTGAAATATTTTTTAGTAAATTTTCTTTGAAAGACAAGTAGAATTGACATCTAACCCAAATTGTTTCATATTTTTTGGAACTTTATGAAATTAGTTATGATATTTTGAAGCTGAAATGGCATAGGGTTCTAAAGTCATCTACCTCCTCAAATGTACACCATTTATACATTGTTGAAGGCTAAAAAAAGCAACATGTACTAAATGTACTAAAAGTGTATATTTGAAGAGGTGGGTGATTTTAGAGCTTATGTACTTTTAGAACCTCCTATTGTAGTGCAACCATTACAACAACACATTGTTGCATAAGAAAATGTACCATTTTCTTAAGTTTGCTAGGTTTGGATTTTGATCAAACTCAATAGTAAGTACAAACTTCAAATGAAATTTTTTAAGGATGAAAACATAATTATCCATCTATATGAAAATGTAATAATTGGTTGTGAGATTGCAAACTTAATATACTAGATATCAAGTTTTGACTAGTACATACAATGAAATGTAATTAAATAAATAGTTGAGAATAAAAACATTTAATTGTATCTAGTTTGTTTTATGGATGTGAAAATAATATATTCTTTAGAACAATCCAATGTTGATTTGTATCATGTAAGTCCTCTCCTTCATTCAATTAAATTGCTAAAAGTTTGTGAATTAATATTATTGATAACAACTTTAGCTCCTTGAGAGCAAGTGTAAGTAGGTGATTTTATAGAGTTATTCTTGTGAACTAAATAGGGAAGGTCTCCTTATAAATTACATCATGCTTTTTTTGGCCTCTTGATAGGTTATTTCATTATGATATTATTTAATTATTTTAAAAAACATATTTTCATTGACAACCACATTATCAATACAAAGTGTATGTGTGATATTTGTGTCATTCATTAGCTTGTAAATTAAATTAGATTAGTGGAGGAATCCAAATATCTTCTTTACTCTAGTTGTTCAATAAAGATGATTTTTTGTATTTGATTTGTTAACTATCAAGTTGACTATCATATGAGTTGTGAGGAACCAAATTTTGGCGTCACCAATACTTTGAAGTTAAATAAAATCTAAGCAATTTACTATTTTTAATAGTTTATATTTTTGAAAAATTCTTTTTGAAGTGTAGTTTAGTATTGAAAATATACTTTTTGAAAATTAATGATTATGATTTTTCTATTCAAGATTTTGTGCAAGGATATCCATTACAATCTTGACTTTCTATAGTGTTGAGGGTTCTTAGAAATGAGACTCAATTATATGAGATTTCATAAAATTACATTAGAAATTCATTTAAAAAAGATTAGAGGTAGATTTGGGGATGCCATAAATTGATTGGAGTTATGCACATTATATCCTTTAACCTCATATTTTTTTGGTGACCAATTTTTTAGATTTGACATGTGAAAAGAGGATTGAAAGACTTTAAATTACTTTCATTGTTTTAACACCCTCATGATCAAATATTATAATCCTTCTATCTTTAAGTGATATTATTGTGTTTTCTTTTTCCATGTGATTTCTAACATGTCTAATTTGAATTTGTACAGTTACAATTCCAAAAAAGTTGATAAAAACTTATCAAAATGTTAGCTTCTTGTTCAATATAGATCAAATTCTAGAAATCTCAAAAAGGCCTTGGACATTTAGGGATTAAAGCTCATGAATTAAGTTCTTCTCAAAATCTCAAGTTCAAAAGTTGGCCAAAGAGGGCAAGTTGGAATTGATAGTAGACTCTAATCTCAAGGAATACAATATGATCAATATTAATGATTTACTTCAAATGAGTTTAATTCTAGATTTATGCTTGAATATTTTGTTTGGTGATATGTTCTTTTCAGAGTCATGTGAATTTTCTAAATGATATAGTTATGTATATAGTTTTTTTTACTAATGATAAGTAAAAGGTAGACAATTTATTGTACCTAAAACTTTTAGATAGTAAATCACCATGACATTTTATTCTAGGCAAGGGACATAATTTTGCATTACTTTGCAATTATTGCATTCATTTGATGTTTATAACTATTGAATTAAAATATTCACTATAAGAAATCTATGTTTTAGGTGAAGGATTTTAGGTGATGTTTACTATAATAGTCGGCATGTTTTTATGTCAACTATAATATCCAACATAAAATCTTGAAATTTTGTAAGATACTAATTAGATACAAGTTTCTTGTAGTGATTGTCTCAATTTTTGTCTCTTGGGTGCTCATTCTATTTAAAACAATGATTGAAAACAATCTAAACCACTTGCTCATGTTTTGAAAAGATGGTTGATTTACGTATCAATCTTTTTCATAAAATTGTTAGACTACTAAAATGGCCTTTCATTCACTAATAGAAATTTCAGCAATTTCAGTCGATTCGGTCGCGTTGATTTGGCCATTTTTTGACAAAAAGCCACCTTTATCTAGGTGAGCTTTCTACATATCAAGGCCACCCTCCATTCTCTTAGCAAATTTACATGACTCAGAACCCCCTTATACAATGTAAAGAGACCAAAGGAGGCTCTCTCTTCCTCCTTCCTTACTAAACCCCCCAACTTGTGCAAGCCTAATACCCTAAATTCTAACTTGCAACTACTTTGTAGGCTATTAGAAAAACAATAAGAATGGAAATTCTAAACAATCACTACTAGAAATTTCAGCAAATTCAGTCAATTCGGTTGCGTTGATTTGGTCATTTTTTGACAGAAATTTGCTGAAATCAACAAAAATTTGTTGATTTCAGCAAATTTCTGTCAAAAAATGACCAAATCAACGCAACCGAATTGACTGAATTTGCTGAAATTTCTAGTAGTGAATTTGGACAAGCTTAGACACAGAATAAAATTGTGGGCATTCAAGAGCTTAGAGTTCTATGGAAGAGGTACTAGCAAAGGAATCTACTTGAAAGATGCATAAGGGTGAAAAAGAGAAATTTTTTTAGTTAGTAATTCGTTGTTGGGCTAGAATTGGAGGTTTGACCCCACCTAGCGGTATTCAATTCTGCTAACACAAGTTTTGCCACATACACCATTATTAACCGTTGACACTTGATAGCATGTGCGTGAACGTATTGCCATTGCCCTCTTAGAGATCTAGTTCTAAACCCTCCAAATAGTTTCTATTAAAAAAGAATCTAATCATTGTTCAATTGGTTGGCCTTCTAGCTTCCAATTTGTATAATGGGGAAATATAGACTTAGTAGAGTTAAAGGGGCTAGAAGGTCGATTGGAGGACCCTATTCTAAAAAGAAAAAAATCTCACTTCAAGGGTCAAAAGTATGTTTAATCAACATTCTGCAATTTCAAGGTGGTTTTTGTAGTGCTTAATCAAGCATTTTGAGGGAGCTCCAAATTCTCTTTCGAGGGCAATGAAAACCTTATATCACAATGGAAATCCACTTGGAGGGGCTTAGAAGCTTCCATCCCACTTTCAGTTTCTAGACCTCCAATGTCCCAATGAAAACCAACCTTTAGTAGAAGGTGTACCATACTCATTTGAAGGAGCTCAAGCACATCTTACTAGAGGATCACACTTGGTCCTTGAAGGCTTTTGAGAAGAGCAATATTGGAGTTGTGAAGCTCATGTATAGAAAATACGATAAGGAATTTGGAGGCAGTATCAACAACCACTGTAAGCACATCATTATGCATAATGTCTTCACAAATTTTTAAACTTATACAATTTGTCCAATGCACACATTTGAGCTTATTGGACACATTTGAGCTTGGTGTGGCCACAAATGTATACTTTGGATCGAACATTCTTTGTCCTATATATACTCCAAGGGAAAAATACATAGTATTTACAATAGACTACAAACAAGTTGTAGTTGAAGGGCTTCAAATACTTTAGATGATCAATGACGATGTACGTGTTGCTATAGGTAGACTTTTTCTTTCCATTGGCAATCTGTCAATAGAGAACTTGAAGTCTTTTTGGTACAATCGAGTACAAGGTATGTGGTGTTGTCTTCCATCTTTGCCACCTTAAGAACAACTTGGAAGCAAATTTGACAAACCACATCATGAGTACCAAACATGCCACTAAGGTAGAAGAGATTGCGCGTCAATAATCATGACTTATTCTTTCCACTAGCCAAAGAGGGAGGTCATTGTTGTCTTCTCAAAGGGCAAACTAAGTAGATGTACATAGCTGGTTTAGGTCTGTATCGATCAACATTAACTACAAACGATCATCATGTCAAAATTTTTGATTCAATTGTGGATTTTTTTCATTGGGGATAGGGAGACTAATCTATGCATATTGTGTTATTTCATCAAGGGTTTGCTTTTTGATCCAATGTTGAGAGTCAATTATAACCCTAAACCATACACAAAAGCTAGGGACATTTGTTTTGGGTGCTACAATGCATGTCATTCATGGTTGTTTTCCAAAATCACCAAATTTGCAAATAGTTTTTTACTTCCAGGGTGTTTTTTGCTAGCTTCATTTCTTCCTCTTGCTTCTCTTGCATTATTATCAACACAAGTTTAATTTTCAAGTGCATCATCAGAAAGTTTAGATCCTATGGTTTGTCAATAGTTATCATGTGGTTATTATTGTTTCATGGGTTTGCACACTAATTACAATTTATCACATCATTACAATGCATTACTTCACATCGTTATCACATTGTTACAATACATTACTTACAATTGCATTGTAATGATGCAAAGTAATGCATCTTAATGATGCAATAAATTGAAATTAGCGTGCAAACCCATAAACCAATGATAACTACATGATAATTGTTGACAAACTGTAGGGTCTAAACTTTGAGATGGTGTCCTTGTAAACACATGAATTTAGAAAAAAGGGGTACAAGAAGTGCAAGGTTGGATTATAGACTCAAGTATTTGTTCAACATTGAATTATCTAGCTAGTGCCATGTAATCAAGAAGAAGTGAAATCACAAAAACCTAGAATTTGGTATAATAAAAAGAAAGTGGCCCAACTAGGAATGCCAAGGCCTAATTTGAAAGACTTTGCTCAAGAATTAATGTACTAATTGTAATTGCTTTGACATGGCTTGGATGAGAGTTCAATGGAAGAAAATGGATCTGTTGTGAATGCAAACTACGAGCGTGACCTTGGCCCAAAATTGTAGGGCATGCAAGTTAGGGTGATTCTTAGCAACCGCAAACTCATGCTATATGATTATACTCATAGTATTGGACACCATTACAATATTGATTGGCTAGATATTCTCAACCTTTTTGAATGGACACAACAAGGACAAAGACCTCCGTTACAAAGATTTTTTTCATAATGGAAAAAATTAATTAACCTTTTTGAAAGTCTAGAGCAAGACTTGTAGTGTTGGAGGTAATGTCTGTAATTTAGAGCATGTTTATTTAGTTTACAATACCTTGACTTTTGATCAACATAGTATGAGATGGAAGATATTCAACAAACAAATTGCTAGAATTGTCTACTTAGGATATTTATCAAGATAAGACCAAAAATTGTATTTGTGAACTTTATATGTCTTCAAGTCAACATGCATGGTGAAAGAATTTTGGGTATAGAAACATACCTTGATATGTGTACAAATTACAAGAATATGTTTTTGTCAATGAAGTGTAGAGTTGTGTTGAGCACTATAGAGTTGTGTTGGCATTGAAGGTGTCTTTTTTATTCAGACTTTGGAGACTATAATTAAAGCATGGAGACCACATAGTCGGAGGTTAATTCAAAGAGCCTTATCCAATCAAAAAGATTTCCTTTGCAACAATGTTTTTTGGGTGTGCAATTTTTGTGTCATTAATTTTGTGGTCAATCTTATAAAGATGTTTCAAGATACAACCCTAATTTGAAGGCACCGCTCTATTTCAAAGGCTTTGGTAGTTGTAAATCTTTTTAGTAGAATTAGGGGGATGGTAGGGAGGAGAGAGTTTACAATTTTGATGAGTTCATTAACTGCACAACTACATTGAACCAACTTTTGCTTGTTCATGCAATATGGCCTGCAAAGACGGTCTCAAATATGGATGAGTACATGACAAGCAAAAGAATGTATGGGCTAAATTCATCTATTCCAAAAAGGTACATGAAAGTCTTGCTAACCTAACAAACTTCAATAGTCTTACCACTGATGGTAATATAGTTGGGGCGCTCAAGTGCAAATCGAAGGAGGTCCAAGCATTGATTCGAGTACTAATCCCGTTGTTGAAAAAGAGCTTTTGGATGATAGAATGAATGTTGCAAACGTTTTCCAAAATGAATCTTGTGCTCTAGTTATGCATGCTTTAGTTGAGGGACAAGATATAAAATTGATTGCTCCATTGCTAAATTCTCAAGCTAGGGTGAGGTACAATCTAACTGTACCGATGTTGGGTAAATTATAGTTGTTAATGAATTCAATGCAAATCTTTGTAAAATCCCACCTAAATCCAAGTTGACAATCCAACCCCCCTCCAAATGAGAGCAAGTAGTTCATTGTCTTGATCGTTGGATGGCATGGATGCCAACCCGCAAAAGGTCAAGATGAGCCCCTGCCCCTAAGTGAACACCAATAAAGTCTCTTGCCCAAGTGATTTGAATTCATACTAGAAGTAGTTTTGACACTACTAGAAAATTTTGTATTTCTGTTGTTTTGGTCGCGTTGATCCGGTCAAAATCTGACAGAAATCTGTTGGTTTCAACAGATTTCTGTCAGATTTTGACCGGATCAACGCGACCAAAACAACAGAAATACAAAATTTTCTAGTAGTGTGATAGTGTGGTAAAGTTCTAAAAGCATAGAAGGTTTTGCATAATTCCTACCCAAGTTCCTATGAGTGAAGTAAATGACATTGATTTTTAAGATTCTCATTATCGTCTAGATTTATGAAAATAAAAAAATAAAAAAAAGCACATTAAAAAACAAGAAATTAGATACTTTTTAAATGTTTAGAATTGATAATTATCCATAGTAATATTAGATAGACAATTAAGTGAGTTTGATAACAACTTAGCATATACTGAAATTCTTACTACTACTATACTTTACTAGTAGCTTAGGCACTCAAGTGCCTAATATTTAATTAAAGTCCAAAAATAAGGTTAAACAAGATTTAAACAACCATTCAAAATCACACAAAGTATAGGCATTTGGCTAGGTTCAGATACTTCATTTAATGGTTTCAAATAGTATAAAAGGTTATCTATCATAAAGTGCATAGTCAATTGAAGATCCATGTTATCAACTCTAGTGTCTTTTGAACTAAAAATGATATTTCTTGAAACCAAAATAATAAACAATAATTTTTAAATATCCTTAAAAATTCTAAATTGAATTTAAACAATAGAAGAAAGATGCTAGATTAGGAATATTTTATATTATTAAGTTGTATACATTTTCTATTTTGTCAAAATTTTAAAATTTGCATAGAAACAACAATAAATTTCTATAAAACTTTTCAAAAAAAATTGTACATCTTTTGAATTCCTACACTTTAGTTTATAGTTTCCCAAATCCAAATATTCAAAATCTAACAAGAATTTAAATCCAATGCATTCCTCTAAAAGAGCCTAGAAGGAAGAGAATATAGATTTAGAACTTTTGAGGTCAAATATCTATTGACTTGGTAAGAATTTAGATTGACAATATATCTTCTTTTAGCATGTCTTTTGTCCTTTATATTGTCATATAACTAATTAAGAACCTTGAGTAAGAATTACAAAGCATATAGAGATGATAGATTGAGAAGCTTGTATAAGAATTATGAAGCAAGATGGACGTGACAGATTGAAAAGTTTGTGTAAAAATCTTGGAGCATCTTCTTTCTACATGATTACATATCTTTTTTTTTACATCATGATATAACTAATTGCAAACCTTGCATAAGAATCACAAAGCATTTAGACATGACAAATTGAGAAACTTGCGTAAGAATCACAAAGCATACAAACGTGACAAATTGTGATGTTTGCATAAAAATCAAGAAGCATCTTGTGGGCTGTGCTTGCATGTCGACCTGATAGATGAAGTAGTTTGCATAAAAATCAAAATGCATCCAATGCTTACATGTGGACCTAATAGATGGAGAAGTTTGCAAACAAAAAAAGAAGCATCAAATGCTTGTATATAGACTTGACAAATTGAGAAGTTGGCATAAAAATCAAGAAGCACCTTGTGCCTCTATGTGGACCTGACAAATTGAGAAATTTGCATGAAAATCAAGAAGCACCCCATGCCTCCATGTGGACCTGACAAATTAAGAAGTTTGTATAAAAATCAAGAAGCACCCCGTGTCCCTATGTGGATCTAAAAAATTAAGAAGTTTGCATAAAAAACAAGAAGCATCAAGTGTTTAATTGTTAAGCACATCAGTGACATCACTAGTAGAATATATATAAATATCTTTCTTGATGAACTTAGATGTACTTCATCTATTTTTGGTCATCCATTTCATACAATTGTCTCTCATTTGAGGGCAAGTATCTAATAACTTGATAAGAATTTAGAATGAGAAAAAAATCTTTCTTTTATTCTCATCTTAATTTGACCCATTGAGAACCTTAGCTAAAATGGAGCAAGGAGAACAATTTAATTATGGAAATGATTGTAATAAACAATATATATCTTTTTTTTTTCAAAAATATTGAAAATTGAGCTAAATAAAGAACTTCAAAGTTTATCTTAGAGTAGAAATTTTGTAACTAACCGCAAACTAGAACTCCTCATAACTTTCATCTCATTAATCAAAATAGAATTATTCAAATTTTTCCATGTAAAAATAAATCTAGAGAACCAATTTTAAATTTTTGTTTTTTTAAAAAGTGATTTTTAAAGAAGTTTTTTCTGTTCCCTAGCTACTTGCCGAGTAATGAAATCTACATATCATACAATTATTTTTTAACCATGAATTCAAGAGTTATGAAAATTGTTGGGTCTTAAAGCCACTTTTGGAGCACATGTTATGTGAAAATTTCAAAGAAAAAAATTTCAAAGTCTATTTGTAGTGAGTTGCCTAAAATCACTATGTTGATGAAAAAGTTGTTTAGCACTACAACAAAATTGGTATTTTATAATTGTTAAATATGATTGTAGTGAATCGTATAATTAAAAAATATGACTTACGGAGAAATCATTGTAGATGATTTGCAATATAATTGGATTTAGTCATTATTGACAAGTCGCTTCAAATATGAATCATATATGTAGTCATATGGGTTGGAAGGTATAATTAGTCATAATTAGCCATATTTTGCCAATTTGGCAAATACATTGACTATCCTTGGGGGCTTCACTTTTTCTTGAGATACATCACAAAGTTTAGACCCTATGATTTGTCAACAGTTATCATATGGTTATTGTTGTTTCATGGG
Source organism: Climacium dendroides (assembly GCA_950106755.1). NCBI lineage: Eukaryota > Viridiplantae > Streptophyta > Bryopsida > Hypnales > Climaciaceae > Climacium > Climacium dendroides. The sequence continues at coordinate 47,799,946 of OX467083.1, read as the reverse complement.
TTCGCACGCTAATTACAATTTATCACATCATTATGATGCATTACTCTGCATTTTGTGAAATTTAATATTTACATTCTCAACTCTCTTGTCTTTCACTATCCATGAAAGGTCATCATTTCAAATTATTCTCACAAAGAGATGCTCCTTGATTTGAAGTATGTTACCTTGTATTTCCATTGACCCCCCCAAAAAAATTCAAATTTAAATATTTCCTAAATCAAGTGGTCAAATAATCTAATTTTTTTTGAAATATTCACTTTCAATGTGAAATTCAAGATCCTATGTTACATTCTTTCTAATCTCAAGAAAAAATGAACAAAAAAATTACTCAAATTCTTGGCACTTTTGGCCTATTTTGAAAGTACACCTCCTTGGGTCACAAGGAATTAAATGACTTCCAATAAAGATGATCTTTCTTTTGAGCCTAAGTACATTTTTGGGTGCTTCAATAGGAATCTTCTTACCTTTGCTATACTAGTTTAGAATGTTATACAAAGACCCCCCAAATAGCTAAGAGCATCCTGAATCTAATACAAAAAACAACCTAACATCCAACTAAACGGATGAGAGCAATTTTAAAATATCATCATTTAAAATATTAAGTTCATGTGACATTTGGAGATTGTTTGGAGCCCCTCATAGGCTCAAACCACTTTCTAAGACTAGTTTAGATAGATTCATGTACTTGATTGCAAATTTTGATGGAATCTTGTTTATATTCTGAATAAGATTTAGTATGATTGGTCCACTATCTATTTGGTTGGATCCTTAAATTTGAAGGTAGGATGAACCTTATATTTCAAAGGGAGAATCTAGAGTTTAGATCAAGGATGCTCTAAGAGATGTCACAAGAAAGACAAAATTCATCATCTACATAATAGATTGTAGGGCACCTAGATTATTACATTTATCTGCCAAGGTGAAAATTTGGAAGTTTTTGCAATGTCCCTAATGCAATGTTTTTACATATTCACTTGTGAGTTAAGTCAAGACATATTTGTTTGATATAGCAAGGAGGAATTTTATCCTCTATATAAAGGAGACAATTTTCACAATGAGTTTTGAAGGCAAGTGACATTCAAAACTACCTCAGAGAGCCTAGAAAAGTGCCTTTAGTGGTTTAAAAGCAAAAACAACTTTAAAAAAAAAATCTATAACATGGAAGATCTCCATTCTACATGGCCATACCACAAGGCAAAATAGAGTCAAAAAATACTTCCACAATAGTAGCTTGACTCACGGATGTGTATATGAAAACTAATCAGAAAATATTTGTTGGTATAATGACGTGATTCATTTATGAGTAAGGTGGATATACCCAAAATTGCATCTTGCCTAAAACTACCATCATCACACTGGGTACTCTCCAAAATCAATATGTATGGTTGTTCAAGAAGAAATAAATTTTTAAAAAAAAGCTTTGATCTTTCATAACTTTTGCATGCGATATTCAAATGGTGTGTTCTTTGGTGCATTGAAACCTCCTTTCACTTGCCAACAACAAAATATGAAAATTTTACTAGACTAATAATAGTAAATAGGCACAGTACCAAAAGTGCTGGTTTGGGGGGATCCACCTTAGTTGTTAGTGTAAAGTGTAAACGGCCTGCGTGCATCAGTGGAGCCCATGCACACGCCCAAGGGGAGCCACTGATAGTGAGTGCAAGCCAGACACTCCATTCAATATGAATCTTCAGTTTCAGTCGCTGCATGACGAGTGTTACCACCCCAAGCACGCCACAGCGGAGCGCCCTCCATCTCTCTCCCCTCCAGAATTCTTCCGTTCATTTCCGCCTTCGATTTTCTCTGGAACGTGCTATCCGTCCACTGTTGTGGCCAAATCCCAAGCGCCCACCGGCACATCTGGAGGCTTCTAGGCTTTCTAGACTGGTCCTCATCGGTCGGTCCACTCAGTGCGCGCAGGTGCAGTTACCTGACGTTGCGAAGAGGAAAATGAACTTAGGTCGCTTTAAGCGGTCCAAAAGAAAGGGACCCAGGTGCTACCTCATCAGTTATGTATGTTGGCACACGCTTGCTTTCACTTCCTGCTCCTCCATCTGGCAATACGGTAAAAGCGCATTTATCGACTGCGTCGATCGACGATGATCACTCCCCAAAGATTTGAATGCACAGGTACACTTGTTACGAGCTGCTGGCCCTCCGTTTGCAACCTCTTGTCGGCGAACGAGAGTTACAGAAGGGAAAGTTCGTTAACACTGCATTCGAACGAAATCACTGGCTTGGCCAAGAAGGTGTTTTTGAAGACGTACTCGTTGATCTATTCAGTACTCGTTGGATGGCAATTAATCGAGGAACGTAAGGTGACTGAAACAAACTGATTGAATGGACATGGCTTATGATAAGTACGGCAGATAGTCTCCTGTGGGTGACAGATGAATTCCATTTGAAGATTACTTCACTTTCTTTTGACTTATCTCCCTGCAAAGGTTTGATTATTCTGGAATTGGAGTGTACTGTACAACAGTTGTCAATAGAGCTACTAACACCTTCAGGGTTTGGCCGAAGCACGCATTCATGCAAGGAAGAATTAGGATGTCCAAAGCGAGTTTTAATCCTCACCGACATCATTGAGTATAGATCAATAACCCTTGCTAATAACATATCACTGGTCAGAAACTCTGTAAGAAAAACATAGAAACATGAGCACCGCAATTTGTCGAAATTAGGCCAATGACAGTCCTGGAGTCCATGAAAAGGGCATGGCTTCGTACGTGGCAGTCTCAGAGCTCACCACGCCTGTCGAAGTGCGATCAAACCACCTCCTTTACGCCTCCCTGGCCCCCCAGCACAGCAATTTCCTTCACTTTTCACATGGGAAAGCCCTTCAGCATTTTTCAGATTGGTGCCCATTTTCTCAAATTACAGAATCTCAGAAAATCAGTAGATCTGTGTACAGTAGACCTCTGAATATTCAGACTAGGTTTGAAATTAGAGTAGGGTTGTAACTACTCGCAGAGAGCGGCGCGATCGCGTTCTGTTCACGTCATAAATTACTCTGGCGTTGCTCATTCTTGCCCGTTTCAGCACAATTGTTTGAGCTCAATTGTCTCCCACTTTGGCTTTGCAATTTGGGTTTGCATCAGAGCGCTTGAGAGACCTTGGATTTTTTATAATTGGATCGGGGAAGGAAACATCAGAAAGAGCGACGTTGTAGAGAGAATTGCAGCTATGGAAGTAGCGACACAGCGCGCTCTCTTCACGAGTGTTGCCGAGCCGCTAGTTACACGGACACAGGTAGGGCTAGATCGAATTCTGCGAAAGAGTTGAAGTTGCACAGATTGTGTATTGTCAATTTGTGTGGGTTTGCTGAATGATTATGGAGCTTGTATTAGTCAAGCTTATAAAACCCATAGCCCGCACGTTTTCTAAGCAGTGTATGGAGTTTAAATGGAGATTTATATTTTTCCTCGTAATTAGTTTTTTGGACCAAAGTTTTTTATTAAAACTCCCCTCCGTCTAAAATTTCCTTTCCACAGTATGATAAATCCCCAGTATGGTCATTGTAAAACGCTTGAATCCTTGGTCTTTCAGGGGTTAAGTTGCTGTGAATAGGTCGGTAGCTGGAAATAGTTGGAGTCGTCCTCACCTTCTGATCGCGAGAAAAAAAAAATTCAACTAACGTCTCATGTTTTTATTGGGGTGGGTGGGGTGAATCTGCTGCAGCGAGGTCGATGCTTGAGTCATGGGAGCGCGTTTCCCAGAAGAAGAGTGCAATTTGTCACCCGACAATTTGCAAAGAGCGGCGCCGCCGGTGTGCGACTGAAAGTGCCTGTCGTTAGGGTTTCAAAGGAAAGAAGTCGAAGCTCAGTTCCTATTTATGCAGGTGTGTATCTGTGCCTGTTGATGATTTTAGTAAAGACTTCCAGTGCAGAATTTTATGTATCACAAGTCGGTCAGAAACCACTGACGGTAGAGGATACTAAAATTGTTAGAGATGCGATCTGACCCCTGTTTCGAAATAGCAACTCATCTTTTTCAGTACACTTGGTTGGACTTTTAGCAAGTGGTGAAAATGTCTATGGCCACTCATCTTTGAATCGAATGGGGTTGTTTAGTGCGAGTAATTCTGGTCTATAGCCTCCCACTTCCCACTTTGGAATTGCACAAGAGATTCACTCATAGCATTAAAATTCTTAAATTCAAGAGAGTTTGGCTCTTGTGCCCTGGAGTGATCTCTCCAGAGCTGTGTGAACTTCCGCAAAATCACACTCCTGCATATGTTAAAATGCTTAAATTGATGCATTTGTATGCTCTCCCTTGACTTGGAGGCACAATTATTTGACTACTTCTTTTACTGTTTGGGAAAACCAGGGTTGGCGACAGACTCAGGCACTGCGGATGAGTCGAAAGAAGCCGAGCTTGCCTCCGCGCTCCAGAAAATTGTGTCATCTCCGGATGAGATCGGTTTCTCAACTGGGACTCGAACTGTCACCATTACGTATGTCTCTGAGTTTTGTTCGTGTTGTTTTCTAGAGTTCTTGATGTGATTTTTGCAATTCTCGGAGCTTTTTTTTACGGAGAAGGCATTAGGTACACCAGTACTCATTCTCCATGCGATTGCCTGCTTTTGGGTGCAGTGTCTGCGGAGTCCACAATGAGAATGACCTCCTCAGGTATGTGCAACAGCCTATTAGACGTCTATTGTAGATTGAATTGATTTCTGGTGAAGTAGAGGGTACTATTAGCATCTCTTTAGGCATTTTAACATTTTTAGGAGTGTGCTTTCATTGGGAGATTCCTCAATAGAGCTCACTGGAGAGAATACTTTGGAGCACTGATTCTGTAATTGTGGTTTCGACGGGTGATATGACCTGACTATGCCTTTTACTTATTTCCTAATTCTCTTGTCCCTGATCATTTGTGCAGGTTGAAGTCACAAATTGAGGATCTAGATGGGGTTGGAAGTGCATGGATTGGTCCAATGCAGGAAGGTGGTGTAAGAGGAGGCTCAGTGGCTGTGCAGATTGAAGTGGAGAAGAGAGTGCCACTGCCTGCCTTGATTCAAAGTGTACAGGCTCTGGACGAGACTCTCTTGGCATTGCCTTTCAAGTCCAACTCGTGGTCATGGCGGTAAGGGAGTCTCTTTGTATACCCGATTTATTTTGAGCAATTTTCTTCGTTGTTTGCTGCGTAGAATGTATTGGTTGGTTAAGTTTGAGGTTCCATGGACCAGAATTTTTATTTAAGAATTTTTATTTTGTTATGTGGCTGACGTAGTTTACTGATGGGGTTGGCTTGCTTGCAGGGGGAATAAAATCAACTATTCAGTGTCTGGTTCTGGCAAGCCACTTATTCTAGTCCATGGATTTGGTATAACCCTATTGACCTTGTTGAGTTTTGTAATAAATCATTTGAGTTGTATATCATCACAGCCTAGTATTCCTTCGCCCTTACTAATTGCTTACGCCATCGTGTATCGTGATCGTTCGTGTATTTTGATAAATGAAGGGAGAAAATTTTCACTGAGCTAATGTAGCTCTTTCTGATTGTTTTGCCACGTTCAGGAGGAAATGTGGGACATTTTTCCCGTTTGATTCCCTTTCTTGCGGAGAATCGTCGAGTGTACGCTATCGATTTGTTGGGTTTCGGGGCATCAGACAAACCTACAAACACTGAGTACGGGCCGGAGCTGTGGGCAGACCTTGTTTGTGGTGCGCCATCATAACCTTGTACAGTAGTCAACTTGCTTATGAACAGTATCGAAAATTCATTCTTTTCTTTATTCTTTTTTCTATCTTGAGGGGTAGATTTCACATGTTTTTTGGATTAATATTAGATAGTTCCTAGAACTCTTTGACAACAATTTAATGAGGTATTTTCACAGCATTGAAGGGAGGTCTCCCTATAGTCCCATTGATGATGCAGAGGGTTCCTATATAAATCCTACCTTAATTTTGTGATAATCCTGTTGTATTGGTTTTTCTTTGATTCATTTTGCAACATGGAAACTTCTGTATATCATGCAAGATGGCTTGTACCTTGGAGAGAAGTCCTTATGTCTCCTTTTTCAGATTTCGCTAAGGAATTTACTCCAGAAGGTTCGGTGTTATTCGGCAATTCAATAGGTTCACTCTGTGTGCTAGCTGCTGCTGCCAAGGCTGGCAGTGATTTATTCAGGTTCGTAGTTACTGCACACGAATTTTGTTCTTATTTTGTTTGACACGCATTTAATCTCTCTCTATATATAAAATCAATCTTTGACCCTAATACGAGGGAGCTGTTTTCATGTTCTGAACTTGCTTTTGAATTTCAGTAAAATTTCACTCATTTGTCGTCTACCAGGTCGACATATCACTGCTTGGAGGCCTAACCATCCGTACTTGTGTGTTTATGATGACAGGGGTGTTGTTCTTTTAAATTGCGCTGGGGCAATGAATAGGAAGGGTCTTGCACAAGATGGTTTGGCGCTTCGTCTTGTTGCACCCATTTTTGTTGTGGTGGAGTACCTGCTGCAACAACCTAAAATAGCCAACTATTTGTTCAACAAGTACTAATTTTTTCCCTGCTTCCCTTCAGGCAGTTTGTATGATAAAAATCACGATTCTGATTCTGGCTTGAATATACTCTCCTTTGGCCTGGCTTACTTATCTTGTCAATGCTCGTTCAGGTTCCGTAGCAAGAAAAATGTGAAGCAGATCTTGCAGCAACAAGCGTATCGTGATAAAGAAGCTGTTACTGACCAGTTGGTACATTACTTCTCCCTTCCACTTGAGAAATCTCTTGTTTTTTGTTTGGACCATCAAGCACTTACTTGCATTGGTTGTAGGTGCAGATTAATACTTTTAATTGAAGCTATTCAAATCTTTCATTGTTTAGATCATTTTCTTTTGAATCTTGACGTGTTTTTATTACGGTAGCAATAAGTTGACCCGTGCACTTTTGCAGGTTGATATTCTGCATCATCCCTCTACCGATGAAGGAGCCTTGGATGTTTTTGTGAAAGTATTTACTGGAGAGCCTGGTATGTTTTGCCCAAGGCTTGTTCACTTAGATGTGATTTAGAAGTGGTGGCTTGTTTGAGCCCCTTCATGGAAGTAGTCAAGTGCTACTTGTTAATTAATTTGCGTTATTGGGTTTATGCACACAGGCCCACGACCAGAGGTGCTGGTACCCCAGATTGATGCACCTCTACTGTTGCTGTGGGGTGAAAAGGATCCTTGGACTCCGGCAAATGGACCTGTAAGTACTACTTCTCCATGCAAACTACTGTCCGAAATCTTTACCGAATTATTGGTTGAGAACATCTGAAAGGATCCCTCAATAGATTGACAAAGTTATTGATGGCAAGATAATATTAATTCAGTAGAACTTTAGATCATCACTAAGATAAGTTTTAATAAATGTCATGTTAATGTTGACTCACTTTTGAACTTTGTTGTAGCCAATGTAATATCAAATTAATGTATGGAGAAGTAGTGCTTACAGGTCCATTTGCCATTTGCGATAAAATACAGTAACTCAACATGAAGATTATGTGAATCTTATGCTTGATAACTTAACACGGAGAGCTTCTCTATCTAATTGTAGGGTTGGTCTGTTTGTGAGAAACTATCTATTAGCTTTGTTGAAATTGGCTTATGTACGCTGGAACTCTGAAGCTCGGAGGGTAGTGGTAATGGTAGTTTAGAGTTTTAGGGTTCAGGGTTTGGGTTTTAGGGTGGTTTAAGTGATTTAGGGATGTTTGTCTGATCTCGGTGGTGTGCTATCTCTGACAGATCTCAAAATACTTCCAAAGAGTCGCAGCCGAACGTGACAATGCCTTTGTTACCATACTTCCAGATGTAGGCCACTGCCCACATGATGACCGGCCAGAGCTTGCAGCTGGAGAGATTCTTCCTTTCCTGGAAAAGTTTAGTTTATGAAGGTCTGAAGCAATTTCAAATGAAATCATTTTTTTCTAATACAACACGTATCAGACTTTTAAAACGGGTATTTAGACATCAACCCTTCCTTAATTATATCATGGCAATCAGATGTTGAGGAACCAATAACGTGGTTTCCAACTAATTTGTGACTCTGATTGATCCATTACAGATTGATTTGTATTCTACTGAAATTGATTTGAGTAGCATCAAAGTTGGAGTGACTAGAGAAATCATCTTGTGCATAGTTTATTTTTACTGAGATGAAATAGTTTCATACACTGCCTAGCATTGAGAGCATGAACTTGCTCTGGATGCCTAGACTATCACAGGGCAGATGATAGAAATTTAAATGTAAATACATACTCTGATAAGTTTTTGAAGTAAGAAGGTTTTGAACTCTACTTTCAAATTGTGCGTCAAAGTTTGTTTGATATTAATAATCTCTTCACATCCGCCTGTGCTTCTGAAAGCAAGAGGATTCGTTTATTTCATCAATCAGATCATGTTTAACATCAAGTTTGAGTTTTACTCTTGTTTTTCATCTTTCAACCTTCATATCTCGTCTCTAACTTCAATGCGTGCTTAATTTTATTGAAGATTTGAAGTTTGTAAGTGTGTGTTGGTCCAGAAGGGTTGGATGTACTGAACTGAAATGGCAATGTTGCTCTTTTCTTAAAAGGTGAAAGAAAAAATAGGAAGATTTCATGCCTCAAGGCATGAATAAAAGTTTCATGGTTAGCCTCTCTACCTCTTCTTGTGCAACTCCAGTGATTGATTTGATTGAAAATTATGGATTGCAAGGGTGATATTTCTCTATGAGAATAGAATTATCCCTTAACCTCTAAACGTATAGAGTCTTTAGAATTGACGATTGGAAAAAATCATTATAAAGTACTATTTGGAAGAATATTTTGGAATTGATATACAAATGAAAGTTGTAGATTTTGAATAGTAGATTCCATCCTTAAGGTTAGATTTATCAATACTATTACCAATATATTTTTATAAATTTTGAAAACAAAATTTGATTACAAACAAAATAGTATCAATTTTGGAGTAAAACTTGATGAAATGGATTTCAAAAGAGGTTCTCTTGGTATGGTGATTTTTTGAAATTTTTGTGTTTCTTTACATCTATGACCTCATTTTTGCAAATTCAATTTTGAACTAGAGTCAATGCAATTTTGGCTTGGACAACCACTTGACATACTTCCACATATGTACTCTAGTAACACCAAATCCAACCAATAGATAGGACAAGAACTTGATACAGGTAGTATTGAGTTAAATAAAGGACTTCAAAGCTTATTTTACAATATAGATTCCATAACTACCCACAAACTACCTATAACTAAAACTTCTCATAACTTTCATCTCATTAATCAAAACGGAATGATTTAAAGATTTCCACGTATATATAAATCTAAAGAACCAATTTCAATTTTTTTTTTTTTAAACTATTTTTAAAGAAGTCTTTTTGCTGCCTAGATTGCCCACCAAATGTTAAAAATTACATATCATGCAATAACTTTTTAACCATGGAGTCGAAAGTTATGAAAATTGTTGGACCTTAAAGCTACTCCTCGGGCGCATGTTGTATGAAAATCTCAATGAAAAAAAAAAAAAAAAATTCCATTCATAATGAGCTGTCCAAAATCGCTATGTTGCCAAAAAAAACATTTAGGGATTAAGGGTTAACCTTTAGTTGTAGTGCTAGTGTGGCTAAAGCCCCAAGGGTGTTTTCTATTAAAAAAACACTTAGAACTACCACTTTTGTTGCGTTCACCTAAGAAAACAAAAAAAAATATGTTTTTTCAAAATCCGACCATAGGATCTTATACCTAACTTATTTGAGAACATGTGGTAAAAATTTCATCAAATTTGACAACATAGATTGCAAGATATTTGCATCCAAAGTGAAGAAAACAAGTTTTTTTGCAACTTGCTTGACTAGATTTTTTGGCTTTGAATCTTTTTAACTAAAAATTTTTGCACTGTTAATTTTGATTTTCTAAGTTTTTATGTTGAATAGTTGAGTTGAGAGTCTAAGGAAAAAAATTCAACAAAAAAACACTTAATTTTCACTCATTAAAAAATTATTAAGTAGAAGTAGGTTATAGATTGAAGGAAAAAATAAATCATTAATAGCTTTACGATGGAATTGACATAGGATAATCCCAATGGTGAAATTGTTTTAAAAAGCAAACCTAACCTTGTCTAAAATATATTTTTGGAAAATTGTAAAAATTGCATTCACAAATGAATCCTATAAGTTATATTTTCATGAAGATGCTTAGATTGCCTAAAAACTAAGATTGTCTATAACTTTCTCATAACTAGTCCAAATGGAATGAATCAAAGCTTCAAATGTAGACAAAAATATAAGATTTTAGGAAAAAATATTTTGACTTTTTCTATTTTTTTTACTGCCCGTTGACTTTTGTTTTTGGCTTATTGTGCCATAAATTTTTCTCCCAGGCACCAATTGAAACAAAAATTATACATATTCACAAAGCTCTCAACAAACTCCACAACCTCAAAAAATCTCAAAACCATTCACTACAAATTGAGACAATAGAAACCTACCCCGGACCTAAATTGTCCCCTGAGGGGACAAATGGTCTTTTAGAGACTAAATGTTTGATGGATGACTTCACTTAGCATTGTAGGATGAAAAAGATGTCTTTTCATTCAATTTATTTATTTGGAGAGTACTTGAGTACATTATTAGTAAATTGTATTGCAAAGTCCCTCGTTATAGTATCATTGACTTTTGTAAAGAACAAAATGCTGAATCCACAAATCACCTTTGTAGTGTATTTTGGCCATTTCTTGCTAGTTCTCTTCACACTAATTTAAGCCATAAGAATGATGTTTTTTGAATTTGAGTCTAACTAATGAAACAAAGCTAATTAAGTGCAGTTTTTATTCCAATTGAAAATTATGAAGAATTCATAAATTTCAATATTTTATAGTAGTATGAACTTTGGGTTTGTAACCATGGTTTGTAATTTTACTAATAATTTTTCCTAAAAAATTCGAAAACTTTAGCAGACTTATAACTTCATCTCTGAAAAATAAATTTAAAAATTTTCATTCATACTTGGGATGCAAAATGGTAGCAAACAAATTGATAATAGTTGAAGCTTGAAATTAATGATTATAGGCCTGTCCATACAAGATTAACCCCTAAACGACTAGGGGAGTCAGGGAGATTGTCAAAAATTGTGTTTTTTAGTATGTTATTTAAAAATGAAAATTGAATTTTTTTTAAAACTTCAATAGTACAAAACTAAAATAAATTATTTTATCAAAAAGGGGAAATAATTTCAGTCCATTTCACTATGTGGATTGAAAGATTATAATGTTTGAAGGGAGAAAAAAAATTCATTTAAAAAAAATAGGTTCAACAAACTTGAAGCCTTTTAGGAGTAAAATTTTTGCTATGTACCAAAAAGAGGATTTTGATCATAAGTATATGATATTAAATTTGTTCATGAAAAATATAAGAATAAAATATGGATCTAGCTTATTCTTAATCATTGTGCAATGCAAGGAGGTTAAGTGAATTGGCAATATACTAGTCATTTTTTGATGATTTCTTGTGCAATGAAGAAATTTTGTATTTGAAATCCAAACAACGAAAAGTTGGAGACAAACATTTGGAATATTTTGAAAAAATTTCGAGAATTTTGACTTCACAATTTGCAAGATAATAGGACTTGAAGTTAGAAGAAAATGATTTTTTCTTGAAACCACCCAAATATAGCTAACAAAGTTTGACTCTTCTTTGAATGAGATTTGAAGACTAAAATTTGATTTTTTGGGATAATTGTATGCCATATTCAATTAATTACATACATACCAAATTTCAAAAGTTGATGAGTATTTTTCAAAAGATTTTCTAAAAGATTCTAAGTTGTTCAAAATGTTTAGGGTAGCATAATTTTTTATTCAAACACCCAATTGGAAAAAAAAATAGTTTTTCACTAAGGAGGTACATATTTATACATTGTGTCCAAATCTCATGAACATCCAACCAAAAATGACTTTCATAGGACCTATCCAAAGATTTCTTATGTACATTGGAAGGACACTTGGTTGTTTTAAGAGTTAAGGGTTTCAACAACCATATTTTGGAATGTGGATAGAGTGCTTCAAACAAATGTTTTGTTTGGTTGTTTTCATTCATCCAAAATAATTCTTGAAATCCTTAAATGATGACCTTTCTTTGTAAACAATTTGATGAAATTGAGGTAAATATTATACTTGTCCAAAGATGGGCATAAATCAAAGGATTTCAATGTGAAATAAATAAATTTTTAAACACATAGAGTATTAGAACATGGAAGCTGAAATCCAAGGTAGAAAAATAAAGGGTGATATTAGGAGTATATATTAATTCGATTGTCAAATTGTTAGAAATGTTCTTTCAAGAAATTTGGAGTTGAAGAAGTTAAAGCTATCACATAGAGCAAGGTTTCATAATTTTGTTCTAAAAATTTTCTATTTAATCTACACTTCTTCTACAATTACGAAATAAGAAGAATTAAGATGTAGTCAATTTGGTAACGAATTTGCAAATTACATAGCCCTTTAAGTATTGTACGTTTAGGTCAGATTCAATACCTTGGTGCCAAAATAATTTAATTTTAGAATTTGGACAATTCGGCAACTTACTTAGATTTTCTTGACTTTTGGCACTTTGTTCCTTCTACTTTTCCAACACTCCTAATTTTGAATTGATTTTTTAATTCATGTACGTATGTGTTCTTTTTCCTAAATTTTCTCATGAATATTTTTTGGATATTCAAAAATTGGCACCAATGAAATTTTTTATATTTTCAAAAATAGTTGTACAATTTTAAAAAATTTAGACATGTTCAAAATTTTTTTCTAATTTTTTACGAAATTGATCTACATGTAGGGTACTACATTGTTCATTCTATTCATTAACCTTAAAACAATGCCACAAACCAAGGTGGTTTAATAATTGACTTCACTATTAACTATAGAAAAAAATAATGCACCTATTGATTCAATAATTAGAATATTTTGGTGACTACCTTGGTTCATGGAAGACCACATTTTTGGAAGCTTAATTCTAGTTATGATTTAATGTTAGGATAAATGTATTTATCAGTTAAATAATGTTTTTTGGAATCACCATCAAGACACTTTTGAGTGAATAGTTGATCAAATTGTTGTGGTGGTTCATCTTTACTATTTAAATGTGTCTTTGTATGTAAAACAAAATAATCTTATTCTAGAATCACATTGTCATTCAAAAATAAGAAAAAACTAAAAGTTATTTGTTAGATCAATTTTTAACATACTCCTTTAAATCAATGAAAAAATCCAATATTTCTCAATCGAAGAAAATTATACATTTTTGGTGGGCCTTTTGAAAGAACTATGTTCAAAAAGAATTTGTAAGAAATAAATTCTTAGAGCAAGAAAATGCCCCCTCAATATGAAAAAATTGAATCATTTTTGGTAATGTATCTTAATGATAGGTCTTTTTTTAGGTTAAAGTAGTCTCTTTTGCCTCACATTGCTCAAGACAACTCTTCACATTTCTTCATTATATTGGCCTTTCTTATCACTTTCTAAAAATAAGAATTTTTATACTTAATTATCTCTAAATGAAATTTAAAATAGCATGATTGTTCCATTAACTATTTACCAACATACAAATGGAAATTGTGATTGGTTCCCTTGAAATTGGAGTTTGGACAAAACTTTAATTTTGAAGTGCTAGTATAGAGGTTTGTATTGAAGATTCTCTAAATCTTGGCTTTATTGAAAGAATTGCCACTAGCCTCACCATCATGTCTTAGCAATGCCACTCCAAGCTTGCCGCACTTGTCTAAACAAAAATGGCTCCATACCAATCCCTCGTCATAGTACAAGTTTTGCCATTCCTCCCATTACTTCCACATTTGCTCAATAATAGAAGACCTTTGTAGTGGGCAATTCTGCACTCATACCAATTTGGTCAACTTTGACTATGGCCTTTGTACTGGAAGACATGGAGGCTAGTGAGAGGTGTAAAAATAAATGAAAGAACATTAATGATGACTTTGAGGGATGGTTGGTGCAAAGCATTGGATCTTAAGGTAGCCACACCTTATTCCTTCCCTTGACCCAATTCTATGCAAATGAAGTCCCTACAATCATTTCAACACAATAATATAGGAAAACGTATGATTTCTTATCTCTTTGAGGCTAGGTGATAAGATATCATGTGCTCTCCTAGATTCTTGCTCTGAAATGAATGTAGAGACTTCATTTCCATAAGATTGGGTCAAGGGATAGAACAAGGTGCGGCTACCTTTAAATGCACTACCACATCTCATAAGGAAACAAGTGCCTCACCAATTCTTGTTTGATGCCATGGTCAAATAAAGTGCTATGGAGCCAATCCATTTCTTATCACCCTAACATTTTGGCAATGTAAGGTGCTTTTGTTTTTGTACAAATAGAGATGAGTAGTAATCAATTATTGTATAGTTTTTGATGTTGTTGTGGTGTATTATGATTGGCTATAGGTCTCTTGATGTTGCAACTAACTCTTGGTTGGAAATAGGAAGAACTATATGGATTGAATAGAATCTTCAACTAAAGTATTCATGGTAATTATGTTTTGAAGAAAAAATATATATAAAATTATAGAATCCTTCCAAAGTCTATTTTGGTATACAAGGGAATTTGCCCACTCAAGATACCCATATTTCAAATACACTTAATTGCTTAAGTGGCCAGAAATGGGTTGGCTCCCCTGCTAGTAGCAATGCTTTGAGCAACTAGACTACTAGTGTCTCACATCTAGTGGACAAAAATATTTTTAGATCATTTTTCAGAGAAAGAAAAATAGATGTGCAATTTAACACAAGTGGTTTTGTATTTTTTCTAAACATTCTTGAATTACTTATAAACTTTCAAAGATGGGTATAGGCACCTATTTGTGACTACAAGTCTCCCAAAATCCATCTACTTGCAACTTATAAAGAGATGTGAGGAAATCAAAGACAATGTTTAGCTCTTGCAATAAAAATAAATAAATTTTCCTCTATTCATTTAATGGCTAAAGTGGTCCATTTAAGGATCATCTCATCTCCATTCCTTGGTTAATAGTAGGGGCAATTTGAAAGAGAGGGGTGTTTTAGAATAGATTATCCTAACCCTTAAACATTGACACAAACGTTTGGCATTTGATGGATGACTCCTAGTAGGACAAAAGAACAACTATTCATCCTTGGAATTTTGTTACAAAAGAGGGAGGGTTTTTAATGATAGTTTGACTTCTAATGAGTGTTTTTGCTATTTTTTAATCCCTAAAAATTTTCACCAAAAGTGCTTCAAAAGTGCCATTTCTAATATAAATATTAAATTTTAGAAAAAAAAAATTTGGATACTTCTAACCATAGGATTTTGTAGTATGCTAGTTTGAAAAGGTGTTGGAAAATTTTCAGAAATTTCCACCATATAGATTGCAAGATATTAGCATTTGAAGTGACAAAAATCCTTTCTTTGACCTTGCAAAAAACTAGGCAGTTGCACTTCACAAGTCACATTTGTATGAAAAAATGTCCAAAATGGTGGTGCTTCTTTGGATTCATTCTTCAAGGCAAGTTGGCTACATGCTTGAAAATTTTTACATCATTTGGAATTGTACAACATATAGGAAAAAAATAGTAAGTTGAAAGATGTAGAAAATGATTCAATATACTAAATTGTTAACAATTTATTTATGGAATTGAAAAATGCCAATCTCAATGGTTGCAATGTTGCAATAAAAAATCTACATCTAATAATTTTATTTTTTTCAAAAATATTGAAAATTGAGTTAAATAGAAGACTTCAAAGTTTATCTTAGAGTAGAGATTCTTGTAACTATCTACAAACTACCTACAAACTAAAACTCTTCATAACATTCATCTCATTAATCAAAATGGAATGGTTCAAAACTTTCTATATACAAATAAATCTAAAGAACCAATTTCAAATTTTTATTTCTTAAAAGAGTGATTTTTAAAGAAGTTTTTTCGCTACCTAGGCTAACCGCTAGTCACTGAAAACTATATATCATACAATAACTTTTTAACTATGTATTCAGAAGCTATGAAAATTGTTGGGCCTTAAAGCTACTCCTTGGGCACATGTTATGTGAAAATTTCAAAGAAAAAAAATAAAAACTCCATTTGTAGTAGTCTACCAAAAATCTGCCAAAAAACACAATTTAGGGCTTTAGGGGTTAAGTCAATGATTCACACAGTAGTGAAAAGGGATGGTTCCCAAGGGCACCCATTTGTCCTTTAACCCTTATAGAATGGGTTTGTAATTGTAGAAATCATCCCTTTTGGCATTTTGTGAATAGTTGGTTTATGAGAATCCTTCCCTTTCACACAAAATTTGGAGGATGATTAGTTGCACTTATATCCTGCATGGAGAGATTGCCCCTTTGTGTCAATTATGGGTTAACTTCTAAAGTCCCAAGGCTACTTTTCCATCAAAAAACACTCAAAACTGTCATTTCTATAGCAATGTAGCAATGAGAATTTTTTTTTCATATCTAACCATAGAATTTTGTACTAGACTAGTATAAGAATGCATGGCAAAAATTATACAAACTTTGATCGCGTAGATTGCAAAATATTTGTGTTTAAAGTGAAGAAAAAGAATATTTTTGCACGCACCTTGCTTAACTACATTATTTGGCTTTAAACCTTTATAACTTATAATTTTTGCTCTACTAATTTTGAATTTATAATTTTATATGATAAAGAATTGAGTTGAGATTCTAAGAAAAAAAATTAAGAAAAACACACACTTAATTTTCATTCATTAAAAAATTGTTAAGCAAAAGTAGGTTTAAGATTGAAGAAAAATCTAAATTGTTAATAGCTCTAAGATGGAATTGAAATATACTAACCTTAATGCTACGAACATTGAATCGTACTATAATTTAGAGTGGGTGACCCATTTCCACCCCACCCCACCCCCCATTTTCAACTTATAGACTTCCCTATTTATGTGAGTTGTGACATAGTTCGAGGAGTAGTTGTGGTGCATTATGATTGGCTACAAGGTTGTCAATACTACAACCAATCCTACGTTGATTCTGCAATTAGCCTATGGTTAGAAATAGAAAGGTCTATATAACCATTATAGGTTTCAGAGAATCTTCTATTAAAAAATTCATAGTAAATACATTTTGTGTAATAAAATTCTGGAAAAATATGCAATCCTTCCTTCCAAACTCTATTTCTGTACATGGGAAAAATTCCGCACACCAAAAATCTGTGCTCCAAATATGCGTAATTGCTGAAGTGCCGGTTGGAACTCTGGGTCGCCAGCTCTACTCACAGCTCGTCCACACCAGCGCCAACACTGCAACAGTGATCGAGTCCTTCAATTCATAACGCCGGTGGCTAGATCCATCAATAACTTATGATAAAATTCCTCCTTTTTCATTACGAACCGAAGACCAAGTTGCAGCCAGCGTGCTGTTGCGGTCGTGGGCTCGTGGCAGGCGTAACCTGAACTTACAACTGGCTGCCAAAATAAGAACCGGGACAAGCCAAGCCGACGGAAACTGTCGGTGGTGTCAGCGGAGTACCGGAAACACAGAACACTGTCGCAGCTTGGAAACTCACTGAGGACTGAGGAGCTGAGGAGCAGGGAAGGTCACCTGCCTACAGTGAAGTTAGAGCATCCTCAGTCCTGGCCGCGTGAAAGTGAGAGCACTGCAACGCGCACATCGCGAGCGTGTTCCTGTGGACAACGCTTCTCTCACGATATCTCTCGATTGCACCCAACCAACCCTTCCACGTTACCTTGAATTCTACAGCACCGCACGACCTAAGGTAGTCGGTCCATAAACCGAGCATCTAAGGACTTGAAACTGAATTTTGGGCAGGTGAAACTCCTCAAAATATTTTTCAGGAAATTTTCCTTGGAAGAAAAGAGGAATTGGCATCTAACCCAAGTTGTTTCATAATTTTCGGATCATTTTTGAATTACTTATGAATTTTCAAACAAGATGTGGTATAGGTCCCTATTTATGTCCCTAGGGTCTTCTATGAACTGCCCACG
This sequence comes from Climacium dendroides, assembly GCA_950106755.1. NCBI lineage: Eukaryota > Viridiplantae > Streptophyta > Bryopsida > Hypnales > Climaciaceae > Climacium > Climacium dendroides. The sequence goes on along the minus strand of OX467083.1, from coordinate 47,781,962 downwards.
TGCAACTTTTGAAGATAAATGGGAAAGCAAAGAGTAGAGTATGATTGGCTCTTGTCATTAACAATGCATTTTTTTTTCTTTCCATTCATTCAAGGACTACAAAGGTCCATTTAAGAAGCACTTCATATCCATTCACAACTACCTATATGGGCAATTCTTAATGCTTGCTCATATTTCGAGCCTCCTACCTTACTTGTTGACACTACTAACTTGTGTTGCTAGTACCAAGAGACAAAGATGGACTATTGGGTGGATGAGCTTCAAGTTGGGTGGTCGTTGTTATAATTTCCTTTGACCACAAGTTGCTGCTTTGCTTGTTGCGCTCTACATTAGGGTGCCCATTTGTTTTGTTTCCCACTGCTCTTAGCATTACTGAGTCAATATATTGCTTGCATTGAGGATGCTCTTATTAATTACTCAATTGAATTCAAAATTTGCAAAATTTTATCGTGTGTGGCAAATAAAAAATTTCAACATTTTTCCTTGGAGATGAATGAAGGGGATGGTTCATTCCATCCAATTAGAGTAGGCCGAACAAGCCTTGCAAGCCTTAAGGTAGAAGCAAGTATTTTGTGGTTAAAAAGTATTACAATTTATAATAACATTTCAACATGTATTATGCAAAAATATAATGGTTTTGATAAAATTACTAATAGGATAATGTAATATCGTACACTAGATGAAATACTTCACAATTAGATGGTAAGCTAACAACACCAAAATATATCTAAATAAGAGTTTGAACATGGTTCATATTATTGAGCTACAAAAGCTTTTGTTGAATCTTGTTGGTAGTTGAAAGAAGATTTTAGATTCTCTTAAAATGCATTTTGTGGACTATATATGAATAAACAATGGAATTTCAAGGTGTTGAATATAGATGTACTCAAAATTGATTGTAGGCTCTTGTGTATGGAGGTTTTACATTTAGAAAAGAATCTAAATGGGATGGTTTTGTATAGAGGTTACAATGACAATTAATGAAGTGTTGTTAGAGCATCTACAACCCTTACTTGCCAAACTTGACATGTTCAAATTTTATAAGTATTTTTGAAGTGCCCTAAAATTCTTTGTCTTCTATTCTTGCTCACCAAATACAACCTAAAAATAATAAAGTGACCAATCATCAAGTAGAGTAAAGGATAAAGTAACCAAACTTAAGATGAACAATAATTTCCATAGCCATTGCTTCGAGCATTGCTTTGACAAACCAAGATTGAGTGTTGATTAAAGAGGATGTTTTGAGGGGCCCAAAGTACTTAGAGTATCCCCTATCATGGTCCTTCAAATGGTTGCTTGGAACACCAATTTGAAGGGCCCACAAATTTTGTCAAGAAATAAGTTTCCTATCCTTTGCTAAACTAGTGCATTACTCTCACATTCTAGTGAGTACTACATATGCTATATGAGCTCTCTTTGGCAAGCCCTTAAAAAAAAGATAAGACAAAATCATTTTGATGATACCATGTTGATTTTTTTTTGCTGTAGAATTGGTTCTCCCACCTTTTAGTTCATCTTTCACTACACCGTGGCTTTGAATTGCACCAAAAAGGTTCTCATGCATGCCTCAAATGCCAATCACTTGGGAAGGTCACTATGGTAGCTAACCCATTTTTTATCACCCCTCAGTTTGGCAATGTAGATTGTTATCTTTCCATGCAACAAGAGATGAATAGTGATTAATTATGGTGCAATTGTAGCACATTATGATTAGCTACAAGATTCTCAATATTGCAACTAATCCTTGGTGGATTTTGCACCAAGCCCTTGGTTGGAAATAAGAAGGTCTATATGAGCACCATGGATCAAATAAAATCTTCAACTAAAAAATTCATAGTAATTATGTTTTGAGAAAAAAAATCCTAGAAAATTCTAGAATTTTTCCAAACACTATTTTTGTATACGGATAAATTTCTCCACTCAAGAAACCTATGCTCCAAATACACATAATTGCTTAAGTGGTTGAAAGTGGGTCAGCTACCTTAAACATCTTACCGAGTGCCCAAAATTTAGAGGACCATAAGGGATGCTCTTATCATCCACATTCAAACAGGGCTTGCATTGATGGTGATACAGGTCCTACCCTCCAACCGCTGGAGACACCTCACCCGGACCTAGCCGTCACTCGCCATCGCGTAGCGCGCAGCACAGCATTTGCGGATCCTCGCAATTCGACAGTTTGACTCCCGAGCGGCGCCGGTGCGGATCCTCCAAAGATTCTCCCAATCGCGCTATTATTACGGCGTAATTCCCGTAAGCGTCGTAAGAAAAAATCGGCGCCATCATCAGCCTTCGCATTCATCCATCGTACCCACATGCCCACAATTTTTAACCTACAACTACCAGGGACCAGGTAGTTGCATCTGCTCGCCAACGTTGATAACATCGCCAGTGAGGAGATTGCGAGGGTCATGTGATCCGAGCTGGTTGGTTAACTTCGTTACGTTTGTGGTCGCCACACTCACCCAGACGGCGGGATTCATCATAAAATCACGATTTGCAAGTACTCGCACACAATTCGGAAAAAAAACACCCGTGTCGGTAGGAGGAGGGCGTGGGCGGTAAAGAAGGGTGGGAATTGTCAAAGCTGTTGGAATTGCTAGAATTGTTGGGAGCGTTGGGATAGCTGGTGTTGCTGGGATTGTTGGAATTGTTGGGTTTGCAAGAGGTTGCAATGGCGACGAAGATGGAATTGTTGTGAGTTTTGCGAGTTTTGTGAGAGTTGTGAGAGTTTTGGTGATGGCGTATTCTCCCCCCGACTGGACGGGCAGGTTGCGATGCTCTTACAAGAGTGCGACGCTCATTTTGTGCACGGGAAACGTGTTGATGGCGCTCTTCATGTTGCACGCGGCGCTCTCTCCTGTCCACTACTTCGAATCCGACTCGTCTCCGGGGGCATCGTCGTCTTCTTCTTCTTCCACCGGTGAGCAATTATTCAATCCCATCTATTGAATTTTTCTTTTGGGGGATGGAATTGCTTGATTGAATTCGTTTTGAGGAGAGTATCTGAAGGTGGTTGTGAGTATTGCGGATGAATGGACAGGTTTGGACGGGAGAATGGTCCAAACGCAGGAAGAGTTGGAGCGCATTGAGGATTCAAATCGACTGCGGCGCGAGTTGCTTCCTTTCCATTTGATTGAACGAGTACGTCGTTTCAGGGGTCCTTCCTTACTGTCTGCTACAAATCTCTTGTCGAGATCTTCTTCCGTGACTCACCCTCTTTGCAATCAATCCTCTTGGAGTAGAGTAATTGGATAATGGGAATGGAGGGGATGGCGCAGTTATTCCGGTTCTGCGTTTTCTCCGCCCAAATGGCTGTCAATTGAATCACATCATGGATTTGCAAGCTCTACACATCCTCTGTTTGGATATGTTCTGGTGAGGTTTGAAGGGAATTTAACAGGCCCTGCCCCCTCATCATCGTGAAGGTAGAGCAGGGTTTGTGTAGTTGGATATGGAGGGGATAGGATGGCCTAACCCTAATTATAGCACGAATTAACCCTGATGCATTGCTTGTGATGCTTGAAGGTGAGGGAGATTCAAGAAGAGACGGAGTTGGAGATCCAGAAAGCCGAGGCTTTGAATTTGGCGAGGCAGAAGGTCGCTGCCGAGCTTTCGGAACGGCTGCGTGAGCTCAAGCTCAGTAACAGGGAGTCTACAGAAAAAGGTGGTTACCTACAGTTTTTAATGGTTTTTAATTCTACTTTCTCGTTCTCATGTTACGATTACAGCTCCAAGAAATCTCATGTTTTCTGAACCGATTTTGAGTATGTTCATATGGGGACTTTCTTTTGGCCGATTTTATTCATTTATTTATTGACCTACAGATGCAATGTTCCTTTTCTGATTCTGGTGATGTAAGAGTTGATCCGATCTGAATTATATTTTGCCCAATGTGATCAATCAAATTGCTCATGTAAAACCATGAAGCCGGGGACCTTTAATTAGGGTTTAAGAGTTGTACCGTCGTAACTTCTCTTTTGCTTTTTCTTCTTGGAGTTTATAATGCTTCCCAGTTTATAACTCCTGTCTCGCTATGCTTATGGACCTTCACTGATGTTGTAGCTCTTGAGGAATGGAAAAAGAAAAAGTTAGAGCAGAGAAATAGTGTTGCGGCGGCAGCCATGGGTACGAAGCATATCTATAAATAAATAAATAAAATTTTCTGAATGTAATGTTTTGAGTCCATTAATGACACTGTTCATGATTTCCTGGGCTTTGACAGGCGGCGAGGACAAGGTAGTGGACAGCAGGGTTGAAATTCTTGGTGATCTCCAGCAGCACAGTAATGGAGCGTCGCCTGCGAAAGTTGATATGGGTAATTGAGCTGCTATGCTGTCTGGCTAAGGTTTTGCATATGCTCAGAACTTGGCTCTTTAGTGGACCAATTTCTGGGCTGTGTACATTGGTTCTTACATGTAATCTTATTCCTATTTTAGCAAGGCTAATCAGTGCTTCCACTATAGATGGGTAGAGAGCAGAACCCCGCTTTTGTTGTCACCAATGACTGAAGGAATTTTATTTTTTCTTCATATCCTCTTCCTAATTTATACCCACCCCATGTAGAGAGAGAGGCCTTAGACTTTCTTTTTCCCAGTATGACATTGGCCTGTCATTGTCTTCTGAAGTTGGGTGAGATGACATTTTGTCCAAATCAGCTGACAGTTCTATGCAATTTAGATGCAGTTGATTGATCTCATTTAATTAGAGGCGCTACGATATTAGGTCAGTCACGTGATTCCAAGTTACTGGTAGAGTGACAAAACTCAAAGGGACCCTATATGACTTAGCAGTTTTTTTTAATGTGGAATTCGACTGGTAGTAGATTTGTCTCTTGAAGAGCAAAGTTTACCGATACTGAGAGCTGGGCCGATATTTCCTTTTGGTGATTAAAGGAGCATGTTCATCACGTGCAACGTTTCCTGCTATAAAAACAGTCCTTCCGGAGCCCATCTTTTTTCTTGCTTGCCTTTTGGGGCCGCCTGTTGCAGCAATATCAATTCCGGAAGGGACTACTAGTGCCTGATCAGTTTCCTGTCACACTCCTTTTCAACTCGACTTTTTTTATTTCATGTTTTCATCGTGTTTTTCGCATAATTGAAGAACTGACTGCTCCAATTCTCATCTTGAACGGACTTTGAGTTTCCTTCCAGTTCGATGTGTGATGATCTGGATCTTTGCAGAGCTCGACATCATCCCAGGACGAGCAGTGCCTCCCGAATGTCATGCCGAGGCGAACACCGATTATGCGGGATCAGCAGTTCGATGGGGGCTGACGCATCACGTCGACAGTGCCGCGGATTGTTGTCAAGCGTGCCTCGATCAGGCCAAATCGGCCACTGAGGGTCGGAAACCGAAATGCAATATCTGGGTGTACTGTCCCAGTGAAGGTGGATGCTACTCTCCGGACAAATACACCCACAAGAATCATGAATGCTGGCTCAAGCAGGTCAGTTATCAATTCTTCCCGACATCCAAGGCGCTCCCTTCCGATAGTTATAACACTTCCAGAGTCCAGCCACTCTTAGTCCATTGCACTGGGTTGCTGTGAAGTTGTGAGCTAAGGTAACAAGTCCAGAAAATCGGCCATCCAAGAGCTGAAACTGAATTTTGGGGAGGCGAAGCTTCTTCAAAAAAAATTCAGTAAATTTTTCCTTGAAAGACAAGTGGAATTGGCATCTAACCCAAGTCGTTTCATACTTTTTGGAGCTTTGTGGGATTAGTTATAAAATTTTGAAGTTGAAATGGCATAGGGCTCCAAAATCGCCCACCTCTTGAAATGTACATCTTTTGTACATTGTTGAAGGCTATGAAAAAGCAACATGTACAAACAGTGTACATTTAAGGAGGTGAGCTATTTTAGAGCTTGATCCATTTTAGAACCTCCTACCTGACCACCATCCACCCAATTTTGCCACCTACAAGACCTTTCCACTTTGAATTCATTAATGGCTCATCCATTACCACAATCTTAGCAACTCTTTTATCATGATGGCAATGCACTTGGGTAGTGGACACATCAACCTACACTTGATCAAGTGTCTAACCCATGCTTCAACAAGGGTCTATTCATGCTTTAACATTTTAGCTTTGAAAAATCTCAGAAAATTCTCTTCTTGTTGGAATGTCTTTGTTCTTTTTGCAATTGACTTCTCTCAAACTTTTCAATCTTTAAAAAATATGGGAGCAAACAAATAGCTTCTCCAAAGTACTTAGAAAGCAAATTTGGGTGGTAACAAGCTGATCTCCTTCATTATCCTCGTCTCCTTCCTTTGTGAAAATTGTATGCTATGAGTTTATTCATCAAACCCAAACCAAAGGGCCGCTTTTCCAACTTCGAAAATCTCTAGGTATCAATTTCTTTTGCAATTTTGAAGTGAGATGCAAATTGCAGCCATTGATTAATGAGTGGGTTGCTCCATGGCAGGCTGATGATCCATTGATCAATTTCAAAGGCCACTATGACGAAGAATTTAGACAACAACATCCATCAGCACCTTCGGTTGTCCCTTGGGTATTAGGAGTTGTATCATGATAATACATAAGTTATATAAGCCCTTTGTGGTCACCTTTTATGATTTCTGATTGCAAGGAAAAAGTTAGAAGAGCAGCAACTTCACAATTGTATTAGTTTGTACCATAAGTTTCCCAAAATCCCAATAAAATCAAGTGCATTATTTTAGTTAGTAATATAGTTTCTTCAAATGTTTGTACCCTCAATCTAGTCATTTCACTTCTGCTTTTAACATTTTTAAGCTTTTGAAGACTATGTTGGTCATCCAAGCCTTTTAGAGTTTAAGATTGGTTTTGATAAAAATGATTGTGACCCAATTTCTATTTTGAAAAATTTAAAATATTTCAATATTTTACTTCATGAATTTTTCACAGATTTTGTGTGAGGATGATTAAACAATAAATCTTTGAGTTCATTTACCAATCAATAAAAAAAATCATTAAATTTTTTCTTGATGATCCCAAATATAGTTCTTTGGTTTCCTACTAAAATCCTTTTATATCTTTTGTACATTTCCAAAACTTTATTCATACTAAAAAATTTGGTGGGAATAAAAATAGGCTTCGATTTTATTTTGAAATTTCAATTTCAATTTTATTATGCATAGTTGTATTATAACATTTCCAAATTTCATTGGAAATTTTTAGTTATTAATAATGTATAATAAGAACTACTTGATAATTTTCTAATAAATGCAATTAGTATTGGAAGTACAATGAGATGTTGGAAAAAAAACTAGAAAACTATGGTATTAATATCTAAAAGAGTGTTTTTATAAAAATTCAAGACTTTCTTTTATGTTAAATAAAACAAAAAGATTCTATTTTTTCCAACTTCATATGTCTTGTTGTTAGGACATTAAGGTGGAAGTTGAAAATATAACTACCTTCAAGAAAGTTTCTTTTCAATATGTATAATCTATAGAGATACCTACAATTTCTAATTTCCAATTTGCCTTTAGAAACCTAAATTAGTACTTGAAAAATCCATGAATAAATAAATAGACATCTAATAGAAAGGTACTTATAAAAATAATTCATTTTGAAAAATATTGTATAGTATAGAGAAATCAATCGTATATTAGTTATGAATCTTTCGGACTCTAGAAGAATATAGTACATATATTGATAAAAAATTAAACTATTTTTTAACCTAATGAATAGTATAAGTGTATAATCATACTACTAAAATCATAACTCCCTCTGTAATATCACAAATGCTACCATTAATACTAGGGGCTCGTGCTTACTATGCTACGCATTCTTTGTATCACATATTAATAAAATTTTGATATATTTGAATAGAATGCATGGTAATGATTTCAATAAGTCTTTAAAATAATTATTTTAAATATATTATTAAAAAAAATTCAATCATGCATACATAGAAATTGTATTTTCACACAATGTGATATTACAGAAATAGAGTAGTAGTTTGCAATCACTTCTATAATATCACTTTTTACAAAGGGTGATATTATAAAAATAATATAATTGTTGCAATGAAGGTGATATTAAAGAGGATCCATGGGATGATATTATAGAGGTAGCAAATCCATTGCTTCTTTTGGCTTTACACTTCTTTGCACTTCTATAATTTTGTGCTTTTGTAAGCTTTGAGCTTTCATGATTTCAATTTTCTATTGCTACTACCAAATGATTTTGAGAAATTTATTCAATTGAAGCAATTTTGGATTTCACAACAATTAAGTTGTTCACAAAGTTTTTGAAATTTATAAATTTTTCTTTTCAATTCTTTAATTTGGGTTGCCATTTTTTGTAACAATGGAGTCAAATTTCTAATGCATTCTAATGTATGTATATCTTTTATAGTATTTACCATTGCATATGTTTCATTCATCATTCAATAAATTTCTATTGTACATTTCAAAAATTATACAAAGATTTTAGTCATTTTAATTGGAAGATTTATTGAAATTTTTGTTCTACATTCTATCTAATACATAAAAATTCTTATAAAATTCTAATGATGAATGCGTAGCATAGCAAGCGCCAACCACTAGTCATCATACTACTAAAATCATAAGTCCCTCTGTAATATCACAAATGCTACCATTAATACTAGGGGCTCGTGCTTGCTATGCTACGCATTCATTGTATCATACATTAGTAAAATTTTGATATATTTGAATAGAATGCATGATAATGATTTCAATAAGTCTTTAAAATAATTATTTTAATTATTTTGTGAAAATATTTTCAATCATGCATACATAGAAATTGTATTTTCACACAATGTGATATTATAGAAATAGAGTAGCAGTTTGCAATCACTTCTGTAATATCACTTTTTACATAGGGTGATATTATAGAAATAATATAGTTGTTGCAATCAAGGTGATATTAAAGAGGATCAATATGGTGATATTATAGAGGTAGCAAATCCATTGCTTCTTTTGGCTTTACACTTCTTTGCACTTCTATGATTTTGTGCTTTTGTGAGCTTTGAGCTTTCATGATTTCAATTTTTTATTGCTACTACCAAATGGTTTTGAGAAATTTACGATTTCAATTTTCTATTGCTACTACCAAATGGTTTTGAGAAATTTATTCAACTGAACCGATTTTGGATTCCACAGCAATTAAATTGTTCACAAAGTTTTTGAGATTTATAAGTTTTTCTTTTCAATTCTTCAATTTGGGTTGTCATTTTTTGTAACAATGAAATCAAATTTCTATTGTACATTTCAATATATGCTTACTTATAAAAAAATTATACAAAGATTTTAGTCATTTTTATTTGAAGATTTATTGAAGTTTTTGTTCTGCATTCTATCTAATACATAAAAATTCTTATAAAATTCTAATGATGAATGCGTAGCATAGCAAGCGCCAACCGCTAGTTTAATGATAAATTCTATACAAAAGTTATAGCATGTAATTAATAAATCATCATCCATGTTGTTAAATCCACTATTATACTATCCAATATTGTCTAATAAATGTGAAACAAACAATTGTAAATTCTTTCTAAATTTGAATTTAGCATAAATATTTGTAATTTTATGAAATTCTTTTATTAAATTTTAATTATGGTACTTATGGTGATTTTTTTGTTATTGTTTATTTATTCATACAAGCCATTTTGGGATTTAGAAAAAATAATTTTTTGAGGTGAAACATTCATGACCAACAGTGACAATACTTGTTTTGTTTTACTATACTAACACAATATGTTTTGTATATTCAATTGCTCCCAAAGTAATATACTAAAATATAATATCTAAATTATTAAAAAATTTAAACAAAACCCCATTTATAATTAGTAGACCAATTAGCATACATCAACACATGGACAAGGCAATAACATTTTGTTTATTTTAGGATGTTTCTTTTTCTTTTTCTTTTTCTTTTTCTTTCATCTTTTTCTTTAATTCCCCCTTTTTCTTCATAATAATGTTGAGCAATGTAAAGGGGGAGCAAGCCAAAGTGAAATGACCTCTTCATTACCCTTTTCTTACCATTAGAAAAAAGGAATTAGCTTATTGTTTACCGTGGATTATCAAATTGGAAAAAATTGGAATTCTACTTGAAACCAAAGACCTCAAATTAACTCACAAATTTCAAGAAATACAAATTAAACTACCAAACTACAAAATTTACTCTATTTTGGGTTTGCTGGGAAAGGGACGAAGGCCATCTTCTCGATGAACAGAATACAACCATGATTTGGATGATACTCATCCAACAAATAAAACCCTAATCCGATCAATTTTTTCTTGTGCTCTCTCCGTCGCCATAGCTGGAGCTGGGTAACTTGCATATCTGTTTTCTCTGTCGGTCTTCTCGCTGAGATTTTGAACGATCGACCGTGTCCCCTGCTTCTTGTTCAGGTGCTTTGATTTTCTTTCTGAGGTGCAGGGCAGCAGGGGTTTGAAAGAATTGTATTGCTACTGGAATGCAGGGTTGAAAAATTGGAAGTGTGTTAGGTTTTGTTGTTATATGTATAAATATACACTGTCTTGTCTCCTGCCGTCTTTTTTCCTCACATTTTTTTCTCCTTGTAGCCCTCGTCTTCCTTCTCGTTGTGGACATGTCGGCCAAGCGGAAAATGGCGGAGGTGGCTTCCAAGAGAAAATCCTCGGAGCTGCTTGACTCAGAACCCAAACGGAAGCGTGTTGTTGTGGAGCAGCGTTCGGATTCCGCCGTTCCCTTGGCGTCGAAGGCGAAGAAGGGCGATGACGATATCGTGAAGGCCGCCTTTATGGTGAGATTCTGGAGAATATCTTTCTTGCAGGGTTTTGGTCTGTTCCGAGAGAGAGTGACACTCATGCGTCCGTTTTTTCTCGCCTGTTGAGGTGTTGAAGGGGAAGTTGAATTACTTAAGGATAGCGCTAATTTTTTTGTTTTTGTGGATGATTGTGGCGGATGAGCAGCCTTTGGATACTTCAGCAGACCAGAAGCATGTGTCGAAACGGGGAAAGAAGAGCAAAGTGATTCCTGCCTCCAGGTTCACCGGGTTGGAGAAGTCGGCTGTTATTTATGTTGGGCGGATTCCGCACGGATTTTACGAAGACCAGATGAAAGGTATGGGACCTTAAGTGATAATGCAGATTCAGAATGTGAATAAATTTAGGGTTTTGGGTTTTAGGATTCACAACAGACCCTAAACCCTAGAACTCCGGTGTTTTGGGAAGAAGCATGTCGCCTCTAGTTTTGACAACTCTTTTGATTCGTTCGTTTGATAGGTTTCTTCAGCCAATTTGGCGATATAAAGCGACTTCGTCTCTCTCGAAACAAGAAGGTCAGCTTTTGAATTCCTAATCATTTTGAAGATTTAGGCATGCTTTTGGGGTCTGAAGTCGACACAAACTTCCAAGTATGTTTCTGGTAGAGTGCATAAGATTTTCCTCGGAGCAGAAGAAGTTTAGTTACTTCAGTTTGTCGCACAAATATTTTCAATAAAGGCGGGCAAGTCCTGCAGGCAAATTTTGCACGTTTAAAAATTCATGTCTTTAGTTTTATGATCTTTCACATGTGACAAAACGCTCGAGAAAAGTTCTTCATTTTTATCCGTTGCGTTTGCAGACAGGAAAATCGAAGCATTACGCATTCATAGAGTTCGACTCTCCCGAGGTAGGTTTTTGACTTCACATTAATTTCCGTATGGAATCGTGTAGGTGTAGTGAGACAACTCAGAGGATTACAAGTCAGCTGTATTCAACGGCATGATTGTTAAATTTTTGGATCTATTGTTGGATCACAAATTTTGGATCCCTGTCTTCCTTAAATGCATGTAATTCCCATAACCATTTCATGATTTTCCAACAATGCAGGTGGCACCTATTGTGGCTGAAGCTATGCATAACTATCTGCTATTCGAGTCGATGTTACAAGTGAAGGTCGTTCCGCTTGACAAGATCAATCCTAAAATGTGGATTGGAGCTAATCAGCCGTTCAGGACGATTGACTGGCAGAAGCTGGAACGTGATAGACATAATAGAGTAAGTGGTAACGAAGTTTCTCATGGTCAGAGCTGCAGCTTAGATACCTCTCTTGTGATGGAAATGGAATTGCTCAGGAAAGGTTGGAGCTGCTGCTGAAGTACCTTGAAAGTTGTGGCATTTCTTGTGCTGGTGCTCAAGTTGTTTTGTGGAATCTTATTGCATTAGGTGAAGACCCCGAAGGAACAGTCACGTCATCTGGCATTGTTAGTGAAGAAAGACCAAAAACGAAGGAAGAAACTTCAAGCTGCTGGCATTGACTACGATTATCCGGAATTGGTACGTTACTCATCAGTCACATTAGTGCATTGGGAAATTGAGAGTGCTGGACATGTCCCTCCATATTTGGCTATGGTAGAACTATGAAGCTTGTGCCATCGTTCGTCTGAAACTGAGATTCTACCAGTTGATGCATCTGATTGCTCTCAATGTGTTTGGCTTTTGTGCAGAAAGCCATCATTCCGCCTACATCTAAGAAAATTACTTTCAATGACAACGAGGACTAGGTGTTCCGAATCAGTAGGTGGTTGTAGTGTAGTAATTGATGGTTGTCTAATATGGGGGAATGGGAGAGAACTAATCTTGGCAAGTCGCACGCAACTCTCGTTCTCACCCAAGTGAGGACCAGTCATTGTAATTCTAGCTTAGGCCTGGCTTGCAATTCACACTTCAGTTGGGCTTACACAGGAACTTTTGCATGTGCTCTCCACAGTGTGTTAACTATGACAATGCGACTGTCATGGTGTAGTTTTACTTTTCTAATACTCTCGTGTAGTATTACATTCGAAGATCAGACGCATGCAGTAAGTGATTCTGATACTTAGGGTTTAGAGTTGAGCGTTTACAGAGATCTGTGCAACCTTGGATCAAAACAATCTGTGCAATCAATAGAAAGCATTTTCGAGATGCAGATGCGAGAAATGAGATTCTAGAAATTGTGTACTTTGGGTGTTCTATTCACACGATTGATAGATGTACATGTGTCTTTCGTCATGAAAGAGTCATGAATAGGATACGTACTATTTTCATTGTATGGCCACTGTTTCTTTCGGTGATCATCACACAAATTTGACTGGTCTACATACTATTTTCAGTGTTTCGATGCTGTTGCTTTTGGAGGTCAACAAACTAATTTGACTGGTCTTGGGATTGCACGAAGGCAGTAAGTTCGCATGATCTGAAATTCCCATCATAAATTGACTATGTAGAATTTGAAAGCCACTCCCCTGTCCCACTCGGGGCTTTTTTTTTTTTCATTTTTTATGAAGTGCCAAAGTGGCAATATAAAAGTTTTTAGTGGTGCTCCAAAATTTTGCATTCATCCACATAATGGAAAGAAAGTATCATATTAGCACATATTAGCACATATTACATGTATATAATTCTATTTTTATCCCCCCCAAAATGGTGATTTCATCCAAAAAAAATTTAATTCAAATTTTTTCGGCGAAATTTTTTTGTGATTTTTTACAATTTTTTAGCCAAATTATTTTTTTATAGTGCAATTTGGCACCAGAAAGCCAAAAATAAAAGCCATAGTGTGTTCGAAATAAAAACCTCCAAATTGGCCATAGTGTGTTAGAAATTGATAGCCATTCCTTCAATCCCACTAAAGATCTCCGAATTGGGTATAGTGTGTGTACCATTAAACTATTCTATTTATTGATTTTGATTGTTGAGCAAACAATCTAAAATTCAAATCACATTCTATATTGTGTATTCAATAATTAGTGATCCATAGGTGATCCATGTGTTGGTTTGGATTACTGAAGATACTTTCATCTATCTAGGAGACAAGGGTATTGTTCCCATACAACTAGGGGTTTGGGTATTACTCTCAATGTTAGCTAGAATTAACATATTCACAACAATCAAACATCTCTTACATTATTTATCCATTTTCATGAGTTGATATGAGTCAAAAACTTTTAGGTCTTACCATTGGCCATTCATAATTTGGTCTATGTGTTGATAGTTTTAATGTAGTGCAACTTGTGAATGTGGATTCAAATGGTCGATAGCTACAAAAATCATCTTAGGAACTCAACTAGCATCCAATATTCCACCAACATGATTCGTCTCTTCTTGCAAAGGGCTACTCCCTAATTTGAGAGACTTTCAATATGTTTAGCTACCATTGACAATGGATGGGTCTTTAGCTCAAGGCTCATCTACAGATTTGAAGTTGCAGAGCAAGGCCATCCCTTGGGCTAACAAATGGAAGCTCTCACAAGGTTGGGACAACTTGCACCATTGATTTCGTTGAGGATCACTTAACAAGGCAAATCACTAGCATGAATTTCCAAGCAATTTGCAAAGGGCAACCAGGTCAACTAAAGAATAAACTACTACCAAATAGTTTCCATTTCAACAAAACTAGATCGCAAGCATGACCAAAGTCATCTCAAGAACAGCAAACGAAAATGGAAACCATAAATTGAATTCATGTCATGTAATTGTCACCATAAAAAGCAAAGAAATTTGATACACATAATCAACTCGTGTCTTTGTTCTTTCAGAGAACACTTGGATCTGCGGCAAGCTCCTCCCCTAAACCCAGGCTATCTTACATGCACTGAATATATCAACAAGCCGAAGCACATGCATCACAGCTGTACAGTACAGTACAATGCAAACACTTGTGAACCACCAATGCAAACAAACAAGACATATGAGCTTTTCCCATCACTTTTTAAAATGTCCTATGCTGCATAGTGCCTATTGCTTTTCCTTACAAATGTGGACCAAAAACAAAGCCCACATATCCATTAGAAAGGTGAATCAAAATACCCTCCTATGTCAAAATCAAACCCCATTAGACAAGGGTGGTTTGCAGCTGCAGCAGTTATATGTCAATTCTAAACCAGCTTTGCTCTGACTTCCACCATCAAAATTTGTCCAAGATGACCAAGAAGCTTTGTGTAGTCTTGACAAGGGTGTAAGCATCCTCAACCAAACTAACAAACATATCTCCTACAGCATTCAAGGACTCATAACCTTGTTGAAATCAATGGCAATGACATATTGCTCTGAACCAAGAATCACTTTAGGCAAGGCGCCTATGTACTTGGTCTTTCCGATAGTAAGCCATGGTTGAAAACCAGTTTGGTCATACTTATCCTTTGGGACACAAGCACAAACCC